>JAHRHZ010000223.1:15761225-15829354 GCA_024137785.1 Ginglymostoma cirratum
CTGGGAGTTCAGGTCCATTGTACCCTGAAGGTGGCTGCACAGGTGGATAGAGTGGTCAAGAAGGCATATGGTATGCTTGCCTTCATCGGACGGGGTATTGAGTATAAGAGCTGGCAGGTCATGTTAAAATTGTACAAGACTTTGGTTCGGCCACATTTAGAATACTGTGTACAGTTCTGGTCGCCACATTACCAAAAGGATGTGGAAGCTTTGGAGAGGGTACAGAGAAGGTTTACGAAGATGTTGCCTGGTATGGAAGGTGCTAGCTATGAAGAGAGGTTGAGTAGGTTAGGATTGTTTTCATTAGAAAAAAGGAGATTAAGGGGGGACCTGATTGAGGTCTTCAAAATCATGAAGGGTATAGACAGGGTTGATAGAGATAAGCTTCTTCCCAGGGTGAGGGATTCAATAACGAGGGGTCACGCGTTCAAGGTGAGAGGAGAAAAGTTTAAGGGGGATACACTTTACACAGAGGGTGGTAGGTGCCTGGAACGCGTTGCCAGCAGAGGTAGTAGAGGCAGGCACGGTAGATTCATTTAAGGTGCGTCTGGACAGATGCATGAGTAGGTGGGGAGCAGAGGGATCCTTAGGAATTGGGCGATAGGTTTAGACAGTGGATTTGGATCGGCACAGGCTTGGAGAGCCGAAGGGCCTGTTCCTGGGCTGTAAGTTTTCTTTGTTCTTTGTTCTTTTCTTTGATTATATAGAGAGCAGGCAAGCAAATGGAGCTGAAGCCAAGATGAGATTGTATTAAATGGCAGAGGAGGCTCAAGGGGCTGAAATGCCTATTCCTGCTCCTAGTTCGATGTTCTTATGAGATCACGTAATAATGTGATGTTAATGCATCCAATTAGTCCCTTGCCGCTCTCTAGTGAGATTCTCATTTTGCCATTAAAACCATAAGAAGAAAATCAGACTTGTTTTTCAGACTTTTATCCCCTTTTTAGCCTTGGTTTTATTGTCTGGAAATTGTTATTTCCAGGAGATTACACATTGTAGGGCAGAACATAGAGTTGGATTAGGAGTGTTCTAATCATGATATATTAGGCATCGTAGGTATGAAACAGGCTTGATAGACCAGCATGACTTTTCCAAAAATGTTCAAACGTCTATGTCAAATATCTGTGATGCCTACACTCAGGCTGCAGACAGTGGCACCATCCATTCTATTAAATCAAGGCTTATTTTCATAAGGAGATATCTGTAATGAACAGTTCTTGGAGCAATAAGGACCCAACATTAATTTTTGTTTCTAAATCCCTCAATTTTTCACCCTTTGTTCAACAAACCTGACAGTCATGCACTGTGGTGACAACAACTGTGTTCTCATCAACTGCTCCCATCGACACCATCATTGCATATTCCAGGTCAGCAAAGCCCTCGCCTTTTCCAATTCTCCAGCCTTTACAGTAAACACAATTTGAATATTAAAAAAAAATTGCATGATGGACATGAGGTAAAAATGGACAAAAGCAGAGAGAAAAATTTTGCTATTTCTTTTAACAGGTCTAAAAACTCATCAGGGAGAACTTCCCATATAATTTCATTTTCATATAAAAATCTACACAGTTTTATGAAAAAAAAATGCTGGTTATTTCCATATTGCTTTTATTGCATACTTCACAAAATTATTGACAAATTTCTTTTGATGTTCTGAGAAGATGCACTGTTTCATAACGGGAAAATAAACTAAAAAGAGAATTCTAGCTTGTGTATGTCTTGAAGGCTCAAAGACGCATTTGGTAATCATGGAGTCATAGAGGTATATAGCACAAAAACAGACCCTTCGGTCCAACTTGTCCATGCTGATCAGATATCGTAAATAAATCTAGTCCCATTTGCCAGCATTTGGCCAAAATCCCTCTAAACCCTTCCTATTCATATACCTATCCAGATGCCTTTTAACTGCTGTAATTGTACCAGCCTCCACCACTTCCTCTGGCAGTTCATTCCATACACACACCACCCTCTGCATGAAAAAGTTGCCCCTTAGACCCCTTTTAAATCATTCCCCTTTCACCTTAAACCAATGCCCTCTAGTTGTGGACTCCCCTACCCTGGGGAAAAGACCTTGTCTATTTACCCTATCCAAGCCCCTCCTAATTTTATAAACCTCTATAGGGTCACCCCTCAGCCTGCGACACTCCAGGGAAAATAGCCCCAGTCTATTCACCCTCTCCCTATAGCTCAACTCCACTACCCCCCCGCCCTTGTTCTTTAAAAAAATTATTTGAACATAATTTTGAGGTATGGCTCAATGTTTTAAACCTCTATTGCTGCAATCGGGTATTTGAGTTTAAATGTACATGTAAACACCAGGTACTTTATGTATATACTCACACACCAGTTAGCTTTTTTGGGAGCTGGTACAGACATAATAGTCCAAATAGCTTCCTTCTATATTATAAATTTCTATGATTTCATATTTCAATTTTTAAGAAAGCCTTTTGGTCAATAATGTTGTCAGTCAATCGCTCTAGGTAATAAAACGTGATTTTCAAAGGTCACACCATACTGTTTAAAATTAATCACCAAGACTAATGAGATTTTCCACATATTGCTTTCTGTTCTTGCGCATAAAAATATTAAAACATTTTAAACATTTGTCCAGATGCAGTTAATATATGTAGTTAAAATGATTATTCATATGCTTAGTTTTTCCAAAATATTTCATATTTCTGTGCTGAATACTTATGTAATTTTTGACTTCTTTGACTGTTTCTTACCTCTTTTTAGAAAATCAAAATTGCTTCATTGACACTCAAACAAAGCACATAAAGACTCTAACTAAAAAAGTGAACAGGTAGCACTTTGAATACTCAGATCGTCAAACTGAATTTTAGACTTCAAACCAACCTTCTGAAAGCATTTAGCTGCTCAAGAGAAGTCAGAAAAATAAGGTGTTGTGTAAATCAAGGGTATAGAAATCTTAGATACCTGACATCACATGAAGGAGTCAGATTTTAATTATTCATCCCATATTCAGTCAAAATGATACTGCCTGTAGCCATGTTACATTTACCTATCATCCCTGTGCTCATTTACCTACATTGACTCCCAGTCTGACAGCAGCTCAGTTTTGAAACATTGGTCCTCCTTTTCAAATCCCTTTGTGATCTCTGTAACCTCATCCTGTCCAACAATCCTGAGATCTCCGGTCTGGTCTCTTGCCTGCCTCTAATATTAATTACTCCATCATTGACAGCCATGTGTTCAGCTGCATCAGGTCAAAGCTCTGGAATTCCCTCCCTAAACCTGTTTTAGGTATGTCTTCATATGGCTCAGTGCTGAATTCTGTACAATAAGGCTCCTACAGAGTAACTTGGGATGAATATTAGTCTAATAGTGCAATATAAACAAAAATTGTTGTTAAGGTATCCTTGCAGTGCCAACAATGTCATATTTCCATTCATTAAAAATGTTACACTAGTGGTTATATTTTGGAGTTTACATTCTTAACGTTACCTTTGTCTGATACAGCCACAGATCCTACTACAACCAGGTCCACATGAATGTTTGCATCAAGTCCAATAGGTACGCTGAAATCTTTTACTCCCTGGAGTAGAAGAGATAAAAGTTTCATATCACACAAAGATTAGAGAGGTGTTTGCCGGCCTGGCATACAAATATAAAATGTACAATAGCCAATACATTAATCATGGGTAACTTTAATCTTCACGTAAACTGAGGACGTCAAATTGACAGAGGTAGCCAAAGAAGGACTCAGAATGTATTTAGGAAAGTTTCCTTGAATAATATGTTGCAGTTCCAACCAGGGATCAAGATATGTAGGATCAGGTAATGTGTAATAACAAAATTTATGGAACCTGACTCAGGAGTAAAGGAACCCCTCGAAAACAGTGATCATAACACGATAGAATTTAGAATATGATGTGTAAGAAACAAATCTACTAAACTTAAGGGGAATTACAAAGGAATGAGGTCAGAGTTGGTTGAATTGGACTGGGAAAAATCCTTAGCAGAAAAAAAACACATTTGGGGAACAATGGCAGATGTTTAAGAAAATGGTTCATGACTCACAAGACAGATATCCCAGTGAGGAAGAAGCATACCAGGAAGGAAATAAGCTAACTATGGCAAACCAAAGAAGCTAAGGATAACACTACATTGAAAAAAAATGCAGCAAAGATTAGTGGTAAGGCAAAGGAGTGAGAAAATTTCAAAAGCCGACAAAAAAATTACCAAAAATAATAAAGCAGAAAAGAAACTTTGAGGGTAACCTACTTAGTAATATCAAGACAGCCAGCAATGGCTACTTTAAACATATAGAAAGGAAGAGATATGCCAAAGTGAACATAAGCCCCTTAGAAATTGAAACCAAAAGGACTGAAACAAAGTTGCTGGAAAAGCTCAGCAGGTCTGGCAGCATCTGTGAAGAACTAAATCAGAATTAATGTTTCGGGTCCGGTGACCCTTCCTCAGAACAGTTTTTGCCCCTTAGAAATCGATGCTGCGGTAATAATAATGGGCTACTAGAAAATAGCAGGAAAGGTTGAATAAATGACGTTAGTCTTCACAGTGGAAGACAAAGCATTCAAAAATACCAAATAATAGATGGAAACTGAGGGAGAATAAATAAATATAATTAACAATCACTGGAGAAAATATTGGAAAACTAATGGAGATCATGACTAATAAGTCTCAGGGATCTGATGGAGTGCATCTTAGGATGCGAGAGATACTGGATGCACTGGTAGTAATCTCCAAAGAATCCTTAGTTTCTGGAGAAGTCCCAGAGGATTGGAAAACTGCCAAAGTAGCACGTATTCCAAAAAGGAAGGAGACTAAAAGCAGGCAATTGTTGTTTAACATCTGTTATTGCAAAGATGTTAAAATATAAAATGAAAAAGACCATCCATTTTTTCTATCTTGTACTCAGCAGGATATGTCCCATGAATACAAATTCAAGGGGAAAACTAATTTTTTATTATGTATGAGAGGACAGTGATGTTTAGTTAGCAGTGAACTCTCATTGGCAGAGGGTTGGCCCAGAGAATGCACCTTTAATGTAATTTGACATGAAATAGTCTGGTTTTGTTAAATTTTAAACCAGGCAGATTGACTCTGATTTGTCAGAGAGATGACTGGCCTAACAGACAGAGCAGTGAATGGCTGTCATTTATTTTGTGGAGTTGGCACTGAACATTATGGAAGTCCCTAAGGCAGTCACTGCTGTTGTGAAATATGACCAGCCTATCTTAGATTACCCTGAAAGTTTGAGCAACAGGCAAAGCTTGCTGCTTCAAGCTACTGACATACAATAGCAACACAAGTGGTG
The DNA here is from genome assembly GCA_024137785.1 of Ginglymostoma cirratum. Classification (NCBI taxonomy): domain Eukaryota; kingdom Metazoa; phylum Chordata; class Chondrichthyes; order Orectolobiformes; family Ginglymostomatidae; genus Ginglymostoma; species Ginglymostoma cirratum. The sequence goes on from JAHRHZ010000223.1 coordinate 15,766,525, forward strand.
TTCACCCACTAACAGGATGCTGGCATCCAGCGAAAAAAAAAAATCTGCGCTTCACACAAATGAGTAATTGGCATTTGAATTTAATGTCAATGTGATGCTAGATATGTAGGTCACAGACTCCAAAGACTGGTAGATTATATCAAACAGCATGCCCCTTTGGCTGTCACAATAACCAAAGTAATGATCAGACCCAATCAGTCCTGGATTGTGAAACTCACAACTGTGTCTAACATTAGGTGTGAATCTGGAACTGGACAACATTTTCTGGATAATCCTGAATGTGTAAGGAATTACACTGACAACCAATTTAAAGAGTCAGGATGGTTTAATAGTTAAGGAAACAAGGCTGTTAACTATCAGTAAATGTAACTGGGTAAATCTTCCATGGCAATGCTTCTATGAATCACCACTCTTTTCTCCTCTCAAATTTATATCATTGCAATAATGTCCTGATGAGTGAAATATCAAAAGCTTTGGCAAAATGCAGTCCATTTTCAGCAATACATGAGCTTTGAAACATTCTAGGCTCCTTTCTAATACGACAACTACCCCCAAATTAACAGGCTTCTTACAGTCAATATTTTTCTAACTCCCTGCTTAAGGTTTATTGATTTTATATTTAAACACTCACTATCGAATTGAAATACCTGATTTCTATAATCTTATCCGATATTTCATAACAATATCTCTACCATTTCATATTCCATGTCACTACATTGCAGGTTCTGTATCCTTTTCTCAGCTTATAACAAACCTTGGAAATTCATCCAGTTTCTGTGGAACAACATCTGTTCACAGCACTTCTCTTTCTTTTACATTTGGACTGGGAATCTCATTCTCTGAGGAACGCTGGGCTCTACATCATTAAAAGCCCTTCCTCTTATTGAAGCAGCAGAATTATTGAGCTACTTTTATGGTTTCTTTACCTTACAGAATAAAGTTGATAAAAATCTATTTATTTCAATTGCATATGTACATAGGGCATCCAAAACAGATTTACTAAGAAAACACATGTGACTCCAAACCTTGTTTTCCTCTTAACACATTAAGAAGTTGCCATCAGTCTATATTGCCTTTCCAACAGACCTGATGTGATAGCTTTTAGAGACAGGATAACACATTCTTTGGATTCTAATGAAAATGGAGAATTCAATTTCTGGCTGCTGGAATACTATGCACCTACTGCCAACTTACACAGTCAATTCAACTTTGCCCTTGGAGGAAAAGGTTGTGTATACAGTTAGCACTGGAAAGATGTAAAGTAAGTACTGAAATAAAGCCTGATTCAATATTGATGCTGAAACTTATGTTACAGTTACATAAAGCTCTTTTTAGACCCTAAAACAGAAAGTTCTTAGGAAGGGTCGCTGGACACAAAACATTAACTCTGATTTCTCAACAATTACTGCCAGACCTGCTGAGCTTTTCTAGCAATTTCTGCTTTTGGTTCTATTTCCAGCATCCACAGTTCCTTCGGTTTTTCTTTTTAGACCCTGTTTGGAGTACAGAGCTTAGCTCTGGGTACAGAACCCCAGAAAAGACAACTTCACCCTGGGTGAGGTGAAACTTGGATTCAAGGCTATTATAACATCTGGGTATTTTCAGCACTTCCCTTAAATATTTAGACTTCCAACATACGCATATTTGGCCTTTGTAAACTATGATCAGGCTAGACTTATATTCTTACTTTGTTCAGTATTAAGGAGTGATCTAACTGAGGAGTTTAAGATGACCAAAAGAATGGATAGCGCAGACAGAATTTTTTCTTTCTCTGCTGGGAAGTAGAACAAAGGATGTTAACCCTAAAGTTAGAAATAAACTAATTAAGGGTAGTGTCAGGAAACACAGTATAGTGGAAATCTGAAACTATCTCCTCCAAAAAGCTGTTGAGAATGAAAGTTAATTAATAATTTAAAAACTAAGACTGATTGAAGAAGGGTCTAGGCCCGAAACATCAGCTTTCCTGCTCCTCTGATACTGCTTGGCCTGCTGTGTTCATCCAGCTCTACACCTTGTTATCTCTGGTTGATCTTTGTTAGGTTAACAGCATTAAAGGCTTGCAAAACAAAGCTGCTAGATGGAGTTACAATACAAATCAGCTGCATTCTAATGGAATGGTAAAATAGGCTTAAGGAGCTAAATGATTGACTTCTGTTATGAATTTCCCTGTAAGAGCCTTTGGGATGAACAAGGATTTTTTTAAAATCTAGGTGTAGCATTTGAAAAGAACTCGCACAATTAATGGATCACTGGTAAAAAGTATTTAAAAGTGACAGTGACTACAAACAAAATGATTTTTTAGTTACACTCCCACAACCTCAATCCCCGAAAAGAACACATCTAAAAGTTTTATGGCATTTGCAATCTCCATACTGCAAACTGAATTTTATTAACTTTCTGCAGTGTTCTGAAAGAGAAGTATTTCATTGGTTAGATATAATGGTTAAAGACCAGGACATTCTCTCAGCAATTTATTCTCTGCTTGAAAACAGCACTGGCACAAATATTCCCAGCCTAAGCACGAGCCTTTTGAGCCTACCCTTCCTCCAGCTGGAAGTTAGTGGAGATGTGATCAGGAATGTGCATGAAATATTCATAATCTCTGACAAGACGCAATGTTGAATCAATGTACTGCTCCCATTCTAACCCTTACAGGGCAGGAAGATCCTACACTGAATCTTGGTTAAGGGTCAAAGTATAGTTACTACAAGTGGCTTCTGCAGTCCTGTGTCACCATGGAAGAAATTGGTCAGCATTATGGATGGAATCTTCCTGGTTTCATGGGAGATGGCTTCAAGGTGGGGCGGAGAGGAATTTCAAAGAAAGACAAGTCAGTTCAGGAAATTTACTGTGTTCCTGCCTTTCGGTTATCTTTCCAAACTTGGGGCATCACTGGCACAGACACTGGCCCAACAGAAGCAGTAGTGCATAATTAACTGCACACTTGTTGGCTTACTAGGGAATCTTCCCAGCAGTGGTCCCCTCCCAGGATCAAATCCAGCAGTTGTCTGAAAGCATCTTGTGGCAGGTGGCAGGGGTGTGGGGAGGGATCCATGAAGCTTCCTACACTAACACCATCCCAACATGAGAGCATCTTTGATCAGTAGGTTTGGGTTTTGTTTGTCCAAAACAGATCTAAACCTCTCCACAGGGTGCCTCAAGTTTTGAATTCCCTGCAATAAGTTAGGACATTTTCTCTTTGTCCACCCTTTCGAACTGCTTCATAAATTTTAAAGACATTTATTAACTCACCTTTTGGACTTCTTTCAAGAGATGAAAGAGCCACATTCATCTCAGCTGGCCTTTCCTGATTGATCAGAATCCATCAGCTCCAGTATCATCCACGTAAATCGCTTTGCACTTTCCCAATGCCTCTGTATGTATGCTTTTCATTATAAGGAGACCAGGATTGTACGCAGTACTCAAAATGCACTCTAATCATGTGCTATACAAAACTTTAACCGGTTGAATCAGAATCAGGATCAGGCTTGGCACAGTTATTGACACTTACTGCTGAGTTTCAATGATGAATTGTGAGGGTGGGGTGGGGTTGGGAAGAGACAGGGAAACGGGAACTGACAACCAATGACTGGAACTCTTGTCAGCCAACTGCCACAGTGTTGCTTGTGGGAGCTTACTCTGTGTAAATTGATCACATAAGAACATAAGAACTAGGAGCAGGAGTAGGCCATCTGGCCCCTCGAGCCTGCCCCACCATTTAATAAGATCATGGCTGATCTTTGAGACTCAGCTCCACTTACCTGCCCAGTCACCATAACCCTTAATTCCTTTACTGTCCAAAGATTTATCTAGCCTTGCCTTAAAAACATTCAGTGAGGTAGCTTCAACCGCTTCACTGGGCAGGGAATTCCACAGATTCACAACCCTTTGGGTGAAGAAGTTCCTCCTGACCTCACCATGTTTTCTACATCACAACAACGTTTTCACAAGGAGTTAACCTTTTCCAACGAAACCTTGGCATATAGTCACCGGCACGATTACACCAAAGCATGAGACTGTGTTACTGAAACAAATCATTTGTTGTGGATTTTCTGCACATTTTTTTCCATATCCCCTTCGCTATTAATTCATTGTATTGAAAAAAAAAGTATTTTATTGGATCTAGAGTGCTTTGGGATATCGATAGTTTGTGAAAGGTGCTGTATAGATAATGTATACGGGACACGTCTGTTTCATTTCCTCTGTACGAATGCAAGATTTTTTTCCTTGCTCTGTGTTATGAGGGCTTGGACAGGAACATCCATAACAAGGGCTCTATACTGAACTTTCCTCTGTTAATTTCCTTTTTTTATTAGCAATGAAAGTGTGGAATAGAAAAGCTAGTCAACAACATTCTAGCAAGTATAGACATTCACAGTGGTATACAAGGATGGAGATGGCTCAAGCGCAAAAATTACTTTAGAGTTGCTCTAAATACTCAGGCACCTGTTTGCATGTAAATGTGTAACAGAATAAAAAATGCACTGAAGGTTGAACATTTAACTGAAGTGAATGAAGACTATTTCTGTAACCTTCCTGATATTTGCAAAACACTTTGTCCAAACTTTTAAACAAAGTTACCCCGTTTACAAGTTTCTCAAATTAACGGTCCTATCAATCAGGAAAATAAAAAATAATTTAAATATTAACTTCTTATCAGCTTGCTTTAAACAAAAAGATCACAGTTTCATTGAGCACACTGAGCCAGCACAAGAAGCTAACCTTTTCTAATGGAACGCTTGTCATACAGTCACTGGCATCATTATACTAAAACATGTGACTATGTTACTGAATCTAATCGTTCGCAGTGGATTCTCTGCACGTTTTTTCCATGCTCCCTTCTCAGTTAATTCATTAACTGTTCACATCCTGTTACAGTGGCAATTTTAAGTGGTTAGTGACCCTGTTAATGCAAGACCTATCATTACCCCTTAACTTCTTCTTCTGTTAAAGGCAATGGCCTTTGTGTCCCCTCATTTATTCTCTACCAGATCTTGAATCAATGTAACTGTTGCTCCAGTTTGTGACCTGTTCCAGATCACTTAAGCTGCCAAACTTTAACTAGCTGTTAATATTTGCAGGCTTGAATTGATTGCTATTTCCAAGTGGTACTAATCAGTACACCAGAAAGAAACACTAGGTGGCGATCTACTACCAGCATTCTCCTCTGCTGTAGACAACAAGCAGTATTATTTCCTGTAGCCAATAGGCAACGGTTTACCGGCCATGAAGTCTTTTGAGTTGGGTCATCATAACATAGCAAACACTTATCGAATGAAGACATCTAACAAAAATAAAAATGTTCAAAAAACTGAACGGGCTGACCAGAGTTTTCAGGAAGACTAGACTTTTGCAAAAATTTGGTCATGTTTACCCAAAATTCATAATGTTGATCTCATCCTTAGATATTGTGACAAAAAAAAAAATCGATAAATTTGCTATTTTAGTTTGTTTGGAATCCTTTGGATGAGTGCTAGATATAGTGTGTTCCACAGACAAAGAAAATATATGAATTTTGACATTGTCCAGTATGTAGGTTTGTTTGTGTGATTACTAAATGATTCACTGAATTGACTAACTTGTGTAGACTTCATCTGAACAGCTAGTTTTTAAACCCAATCAACAACTTCCTTAATCTAGAGGTTAATCAGCCCACTTGGTACCTCTACATCTTATAATCAGGGTAAACAAGGCTTTTCATTGTCCCTGAAACCTTCACTGCAAAATTGCAACACCCAAGCATCAAGTCATGATGACACATCAACACAGGTGTGTGTTTAGGGATGTTGGTGGTGAATGTAGAAATACTGTGGGGGCTTCTGTGGGACACTATGGCACATCAAATCGCTTGTCCTGCTCAGAATCTAGCTGAGAGTGCTTAAAACGTGGAAAGGAGTGTTTGTTGTTTTACAAAAAGTGAAAGCCTCTGAAGTAATAATATTGAGGAGTGCCTTAAGTGCTGCCTACTGTGATGACATGGGCACATATGGATTTGTGGAGAGGACAGTTTTGGATCTTGACAGAGTAAGGCCTAACATTCAGGTCCTCTTCATTGCTTTTAAAACAATGTCGATATACCCTGTCACTACTTTACAACGAGCAGTTATCGAGTACATATTCAATACAAGAACATCCTTTCGTTAGAGCAGTAAGTGGTTTTCCTCTACCACAGGGGACCAAGCTAACTGTGTGGATGCCTGCACTGAAAGAAGATGGTGGTAGCAAATCCACAACATGGTGCGGTGAGGTGTAATCTCTGTTTAGCCACACGTACAGCATTCGCTGCTGATGTACCCACCTGAGCAGTAGAACACACACGCACCACCTCCTTCGATGCCCCAGGGGGTGGGATGATTTTGTTGAACAGTCCAGTCCTGAGCCGAGGAGTTGGAACCAACAATGTCTTTCTAGCCTAAAAGTAGGAGATGGTACACAAGTTATATTCTGACAAACACATCTTGTTACACCACTACTTTATAGTACTGTATCCACAAAGGCCAAAGTACCTTGGCAACATGTGTCTTCTATTTCCATGCCGTAAAATTGAAAAGTGACAATAACAGCATCTGTGGAATGTCCCACTATTCTGCTGATCTCATTTCGCAAACCATCTTTCTTGGCAGCTTTGAAGGTTCGTTTCTACACAGATATTCACTGAATGGATCATAACAATAGTTTTTGTTTTGAGTACATACACCTCCTCCTGAAGGTATGTCATTGTACTGTACTGTATCCCAGTAACCTTCTCAATCTTATCAAACAGCAATTGTTAATTAACATGCCTAATTTACTGGGCTTGTTAGTGTATGTCAGTGAGTCAGTCAACCAGCAATGCAGTATGCCAAACTTCCCCTTGTCCAACATTCAGATTTAGCTTCCAGAAAGGGTCATTGGAAAGTGATCAAAAGAAGGATGTGCAGAACCGAATGGAAGAGGCATCATTTGCCTTTTTTAAAGGCACTGTTATCTAACATTGTATTAAAAGGGAAGTCTGCTAAAAAATACAGGAAGTAGTCAAAAATGCAGACTAAATTCAAAGCATAATCCATTTTAAATTGCTCAAAATTGCATCCAAATGCTTACCTCAATGTTACTATGTATTTAGACGTCAATGTCCTGAAGTTGATAGTTCGAATAGATTGAAATAACAGGATATAAGGCAGCTGTGAGTCAATTTGCCATACCTTGAAATGACAAAATGCATGTTTGTATTTGAAGTTTCTCTCAGAGATCTCTTCAAGCAGCAGATAGTCAGCAAAATGGACAGGCTTCCACAGAAAGAAAGCAAGATAAATTGGGGGTTATGAGAAGGCTGTGATCAGCTTCTCATTCTACCATTTCTTGTGGTTGAGGGATGCAAGTTTCACATGCCCACTAACTGACCCATCAGGAAGTTGTGACCAACTGTGCGCGTGGCTCTGCATTGGAGAAACAATGACAACCATACAGTTCAAGTGTGTGCCTAGGATTGTAGATACCTTCTGCTGCGTATGGGTGTGTGTGTGTGTGTAACTGTGTGTCAGCGAGTGTGTTGGTCTGTACAGCAGCAAGTGCATTTGTGTGTCCATCAAAAGGAAGTACAAATCCAAATAAGGCAAAATACAGAAGTCACCACATAGTCCAGTAGTGGATCCTCACAGTGCCACAGATGGGGCAGATGATTTTGGAACAAGGTGTGAGAGATGCTCAGGTTTCTGTATGGTTTCTACTGTTTAAGCTTGGTCTCCTCCTGATCCTTGGCACCATTGTGGATGCTTCTTCTCCAGTTTGGATGGGTCTTAGGTATGAGATTCCAAACGTTGGGTTGAAATGTTACATTTGAGCTGGCTGTGAGAACATCCCTAAAACATTTCTGATGATCTCTGGTCATCATTTGTTATGAAGAAGCTTACAGTAGAGAGCTTATTTTGGAAGTCCTGTGTTAGGCTTACAGATGAGACAGTTCCTCCAGAGCAGTTGATTGACCATAACCAGTGCCTCAATAATGGGGATACTGGCTTGAGAGAGGACACTGAAATTGGAGTGCCTATGTTGCTAGTGAAGGATTTTGTGAAAGCAACACTAGCAATATTTCTCAAGAGACTTGAGGTGTCTACTATACATTGCCAATATCTCTGATACATACAGGATGACTGGTAATACTTCTACACTACAGACAGTGAGCTTGGTGCAGGATTTGAAATCCTGGTCTTCAAGTCTTTCTTCATCAGACAGCCGAAGGCAGTGCTGGTACTTGAGGCATTGAGTTCATCCCCAATATCAGCTCTCACAGACAGGAGGCTCTGAGGGTACAAAAGTTGTTCCACACTGTCCTATGGCTCACCTTGGATCTTGACAGACCAGGGGTGCAGTGTTATAGGTCTCGTAGAATTGTTCCATTCCAGTATGAAGCTACCTGAAGTTGCAAGCAGAGGAAAACAGAGAAGAACAATGGTGCACTTGTACTAGGTCTACTTGGATGCAATGGTGAGGATCACAGCTCGCAAATTATTGTGCACAAACACAGGGTGGTGATAAATTTCTGCAGGTAGCCAAATTTATCAAGGCTACCACCTCCAAGGAGTGCACTGCATTCCTGCTAATCTGGAGGCATGGTGGCTCAGTGTTTAGTACTGCTGCCTCACTAATTGGCTGTGGAGTTTGCACATTCTCCCAGTGTCTGCGTGGGTTTACTCCAGGTGCTCTGATTTCCTCCCACAGTCCAAAGATGTGCAGGTTAGATGGATTGGCCGTGTTAAATTGCCAGTAACATCCAGGAATGTGCAGGCTGGTGGATTAGCCATGGGAAATGCAGGCTTACAGGGATAGGGTTGGGGGACCATCTGGGTGGGATGTTCTTCAGATGGCTTGTGTTGATTGGACAGGCCGAATGGCTTGCTTCCACACTGTAGGGATTCTATGATTCTAATCCCACTCTCCATTGTGGTAACATGAAATCAGGAAACAGTAACAAGTTCACTTTAAAATCATTGAAATTGCACAGCCGACAAATATTTGTGTCGCAGCTAGAAAACTCAAGATATCAGCAAACAACATTTGAGATTGGAGGCAGCTCTCTGTGCAGATGAGGCAGATCCCTCCAGCTAAATGAGCAAACCAGTCTAGCATCTGGCTACAACTAGAAGACAAAAAGGTGTACAATATAGTAATGGAAGCCACCAGGATGGGCTCTCTAGCATCTACCCAAATCCTTGCCCTGGAATAAGCAACAAAACAAAGTATTGCAGATTTCAAAGCCACCTTTAGATGGTGGACCAGGTCTATGAGGAGAAACAATTCCGTACTGTAGTGGAAGATCAAGATTTCATAGTATCTCCTAGAAGAACTTGATGATTGGCTGATTGTATTTCAGTGGTTTATAATCAAACATCAACAAAAGAATGAATACAGAATGCTTGAATTTGGAAGATGGCCTCCATGAATTCTGACAGGCCAGCCTGTCAAACAATGAGCAAAGTTGCAGACAAAAGCGTCAGTGAGAACAGCAGCAAATGAAATGAATAAACTCACTGTCTGGTGTCACATATGTATGATGGGTCAAAGCTTATGCTGATAGTAATGCTCAAGAGAATAACCCTCCTAAAACAGCAAATTATGTAAGATGCAGGGATTCACATACATGGTAAAGGGTGGATCAACGATGATGGTTTACAAATATGGCTGAGGAACATTTGGAGTTAAGAGGATTAAGAGGAATGCCTTCTCATCTGGGAAATGTTCACACGTTGCAATGATATTGTTGCTGAAGCTAGATCACAAAAGTGATTATATGATAATGATTCCCATTAGTTCAATTACTGGACATCTGTCTAAACAAGCATAACGCCAAAAAAAAAATGACTAGCTAATCAGAGCAAAGAAGATATTCACCATGGCAAGCAGCTTTTTCTAATTCATTCATGGGATGAAGGCATTACAGGCTGGCCTTTTATTGCATGTCAGAGTCAACCTGAGGGTCAATTGCTGAGGGTCTGGAGTCACATGTAGATCAGACCAGTGAGGATGGCAGTTTCCTGCCCTGAAGGACATTGCAAACCAGATAGACAACACTACATACTTATTTAAAAAAAGGATTAAGCAGGACTGAAAGGATTCAGATGCATCACCCTGTCTGCAACTTGTTCTTCAAGAATGGGAAACGTCACTGGCAAACCATTAACACAATCCACTGACATTTTACAAGTCAATGAGCGTTAAGGTCAAGTCATGCATATGATTACTCCAAAGGAAAGGAAGCTTCAGGAGGGTTCAAAGTTTGGTGCTGACTGGTGACATCACAATGATTGCTTTGAACAATCTCGAAAGCCTTACATGCTCGAGACAAGAGAAATCAACAACATTGTGTTACCATGAGGCACAAACAATGCTCTTCACTACACTTTCATGATTAAAATGGTTGAAGCTACTTCAGCATCTTGGGAAACAAGATTGTTGAAATACTGATGGAATCTTACAAACACTTTAAAATATTATACACAGGTTTTGGATGCTTTAATGAAGAAATTTCAAATTATTGTACTTCTAACAAAGAATTTATAATATTCTAAGGCTTTTTGATTTAATAGATAAGCCTCTTTGATAATGACACTTGACTTTATTTAATTTATTACTGTCACGTGTACTGAGATACAGAGAAAAATGTCATCTTGCGTGCTTTACAAACAGATCGTACTGTACCAGTGCCTCATGGTAACAGAACAGAGTGCAGGGGACAATGTTACAAGCTGCTGAGAAGGCTGACACTTTTAGCTTTTGGCAGAATTTTCACCACCGTATGGCATGTGTTGAGAAGGAAGATTGGGAAAAATACATTCTACTACTCCTAGCTATTTTCGCAGAATGGGATTGGAGTTGTACGGGCTACCTGTTGAGGCCAGTTGACAGAGGCCAACGGAATTTTCAATTCATCTCTGGGCACTCCAAGGAGTAAAGGAAGCAGACTGGCTAATTGCCGGCAGGTAGCTTCGAGGCAGTAGACCAGAGAACTACTGCTCTAGGCAGGCTTTGTGGCACGCCATCCTTGCCTGCCTCACCAAAGGTGCAACCACAGGCCTTCCTGTGAAGGCCCTTCATGATAATAGGCTGCAAACTTTGGTTTTTTTTTTACAAGTTGCTGGTAGCACATCTGTTTCCAGCATCAGCAAGGTGCAGCTCTATCTGAGCTGGAGAGCCTTCTATGAGACGTCCAGCTTTAAGAGGCTGCCTGCTGTTCTTAATTTGACATCAAGCATGACATCTGGCCACCAACTGGCAAATCCACAAAAAATCAATGTCAGGTGAATGTTTTAGACACACTGCATGTTATGATCCCAATCTGATCCCAGTAATACTTTTCTGAACCAAACCTTGCCCTATGAGTCTATGATATATGAAGGGAGACAAGAAGTAAAGAAAAATGATTAGCTTGAAAATGTTGCATATAATTCTTTCAGTGTCATATCATTCCACCAAAACAATCAGGTGGCCTTGCAACTGGCAACAAGCAAAAAGACTCATGCTATTCATGTTATGCCAGGACTGGCGTATTTCATAGAATCCACTGCTAAATTAATATCCATTTATCACGTCAGCACCAAAGACAGCTAGTTTGGAGGACAGAGGAAGCAAGAAAATTCCTCTACTATTTTAGTCTTTCTTGACTACATGTTACTTGATCGGCCATCTATCTCTGGCATCTGGATCATCCACCAAATTTACTAATGCAGCTCTCCAGATAGATGGCAAAGCTACAACATAGCCAAGTGCAATGTGGGCAACTTTCTTTGTCTTCTTTTTTCATAACCATGGAATTAAGCAAGTTCCTCCTGTAGGAATATCATGGAGTTCTGGAACTTTTCAGATTATGGACTGAGTTTACAACAATCCTGCCACCCAATACTCCAATTCACAACTTAATGCTATTCAAGTGCATTTTGCCAACCTTTAACCTTTGTTTTTGTTTTCATGATCGCATTGGTTTCTGTTGGCATTTTACAGATTTTTTTAGTGTTGTGAATGGTTCAGAGATGAGGTAGTTACTACATTACACTGAAGTCAACTCTGTGGTCGTGTACCAAGGTATTCACTCTGGCCAGCTCTGACAAATGGAACCAAACAGCAAGCAACATGAGGAGGTAGCAACTGGGAACAATTAAACAATCAGATAGAAATCAATTAAACAAGTATGACCTTAGGAAAGGGCAATGGAGGGCAAAAGCAATTCGCAACAAACAACTGCACCTCCCAGTTGCGAACCATTTCAACTCCCCCTCCCATTCCTCAGATGACATGTCCATCCTTGGCCTCCTACAATGCCACAGTGATGCCACCCGAAGGCTGCAGGAACAGCAAATCATATTCGGCCTGGGAACCCTGCAGCCCAATGGCATCAATGTGGATTTCACAAGCTTCAAAATCTCCCCTCCCCCAACCGCATCCCAAAACTAGCCCAGCTCATCTCCACCTCCCTAACCTGTTTATCCTCTCACCCCAAGCCACACCCCCATCTCCTATCTACTAACATCATCCCGCCCCCTTGACCTGTCCGTCCTCCCTGGACTGACCTATCTCCTCCTTACCCCCCTACCTACACTCACCTTTACTGGCTCCATCCCCGCCTCTTCGACTTGTCTGCCTCCTCTCCACCTATCCTCTCCTCTATCCATCCTCTATCCGCCTCCCCCTCTCTCCCTATTTATTTCAGAACCCTCTTCCCCTCCCCCATTTCTGATGAAGGGTTTAGGCCCGAAACGTCAAGTTTTCCTGCTCCTGTGATGCTGCTTGACCTGCTGTGTTCATCCAGCTCCATGCTTGTTATCTCGGATTCTCCAGCATCTGCAGTACCTTTTATCTCACCACTGTGTAGTATCAGCTGTGACTCAGTTGGTAGCACTTTGCTCTGTGCCAGGAGGTTGCGGGTTCAAGTTCCTCCAATAATTTCAGCACAAAAATGTAGGCTAACACTGCAGTGCAGAAATAAGGAGATGTTGCACAGTTTGTGAAGCTGTATTTTGGATGAGGCATCAAATCAACAATCCATCTTGTCCATGTAAATGAACATATGGCATTATTCTAAAATATAGAATGGGAGATCTCCCTAGTATTTACTCCAATATTTAGTGCTCAATCATCATCTCTCAAACCTGGTTCTTAACACATGACTGTATGTGAAAGCTCAAAGTACATAAATTGAATGTTGCATTTCCTGTATTACACAATGACCACATGTTAAAAAAATTACTGGCTGTAAAATACTTTAGGCCATCCCAAAATCATAAGAAAATTCACAATGTAAATTCAAATCTTTCTGTTATCAATATACGTTGGGTCTGACTTTGCTGTTCTTCTTGCCCAGTAGTCTTTACACCATAATAAGTCTGAGCAATAAGTAAAACAAAGAATATAAAAAGTGATGAAATTTTGGCTCACCTGTATAACTTTTTCTTTCCAAAGTACACAGGAAAGATATATCAACACAATCTAACTGATCCACAGTAAACTGGCAATTAATACCAGAGTTGTGATATCAGTGGACTACTATTTAACTGGCGGAGATGTCACAACACTGGTTCGTAATTTTAGCACAGAATTAATATTTCTAGACCACAAACATTCTGAGTGCAATAAACAAAAATGAGGCATTTAATATTCAGGTGTGTTGTGTTCTCCAGAGTAATTTTCAACACCCCATAGATAGCATAGTTATCAGGACAGATTTTGCTGCTCAACCTTGTAATTCACCTTTAAAATTACATAACAGCTTTAAAATCTCAAATTACTTTCTGCAATAGCAAAATCATATTTATTGAAGTGATCTGCAAGATATGGACTGCATATTAACAAACTCCCCATTACTGTTGAGCACAATAAATTGTGCATGTGAACTGCTCCCACTGATTCTTTGGTCCACATGGGTTACTCCCATTTGATTTAATAATTAAACATATTCTACATTACATTTGTGTAAACATCTAAGGTATGAATTTTGACATACTAAAGGCATAGTGCAACATTCCTTGGAAGATCAACCAAGCATTTTAAGTTTAGTACCAATGGGACTCCTCCCCAGAACAATCATCCAAGCCTATAAATTCAAAAACATGCTATATGTGTGACCTGCATCAGAGAACCAAAAGTCAGCCATCCTATAACAACTGGTGGACTGAGTGGTGGTCCCCTGAACTATACCCATACGTTTACTCCATTGATATCTTGGCATTGGGACAGCCTGGATGTGTGCCCGAGGACAAAGTAAAAATACTCTTCAAGCAATGTGGAGGAGTAAAACAGGGTTGAAAGCAGCTAGCTTGGGTTCTTCTTAAGTTCATGTTGAAATACTTCCCTTGCCTTAGCCCATTTTTATTATGGGGTCAAATAACCAAGTATCCAGTCTGGAAGCAGTCAAATTGTTGACTGCAATTAATTACAGTATATGACCTCCCAAGTTGTGAGATTTTCAATGCGTCCTTCTTCAACTGTGGAGGCCCAGAGTAACCAGTTGCTACCTTTTTACATCAATTATGCTTTTAATACATTTTACAGAGAAAAAGTTTCACCTGATATTTTATTAAAACGCCTGAATATGAAAATAAATGTTATTCACTTGGTAGTGAGCCAGTTGGATGGCTTTCAAAGGAAGAGGGAAACTTACAATTGACAGCATATCATGAAAAGACCTCAAAAGTGCTACATACAATAAGTGGCTTTTAATAAATAGTGGCCACAAAATTTGTCTCCATAGAGCTTTCCACGCCATGAGGAGCAGGGACAGAAGAACTAAATCACAGAGCTACAATCACTGTTACCTTTTTTTTCAGAATGGCAGTGTGGGTGTTCCAAATAAAGCGTGCGCAGATCATCATGTCAGTCAGCCTGTAACACCAAATTGATGCCCCATCAGTCATTATCCATCTCACTGCTCTCGTTAGGAGGCGCTTTTGAATGTGCAGAGCTGAACATGTGCAGAGATGCATGGAAGACCTCTGTTGTCAGCACTATTTTAAGGAATTGCCAAACAACCTGAAGCTGAGTTGCTTGTGACTATTTAATTGATGTTCCAGAGTTCCTGAAAATCCTGGGTTGTTGGAAAATCTGTGCACAGTTGATCATATCAGCTGTCAATGGTGATGTGAAGGAGTTCTGGACTTCTGAAAGATCCCCGAGTACATTGCCACAACCCCTTTGTACTGGAAATATCCATGAGAAAAAAAACAATGGAGAGTTGAGAAGTTACTTGCAGCAAAAGGAGTGGGAAGCCTTACCCAACCAGGGATTTCAGATAGCACTTCTTCCATCTGTACCTAAAGCAGGAAAAATGCACTTGGGAGCTGTGCTTCACAGAAATATGCCACCTCTTAGAGGTGATCCTGCAGTCTCAGAGCAGGGAAAAGCCATTGTTGCGATGCCTATCAAGTGATCATAGCAATGAAGTTTTAATCCAGTGGATTCCCCCAAGATGAAGCGAATGATACTGGAAACATTTTGCACTTTACTCTTCCTGTGTATAGGGTCTCTGACTTCATGGATTTTGCACTAAACTGAAAGCGGGAGAAATACCTGTACCGTGGTAGCAGTTATTAAGCTTCTAACCTCCCTCAGTCTGCTGGGGAATGCAGAGAATATTAACAGCTCTTGTTGCTCTGGTCTATGAACAGCACAAGTTTCACAGTCAGCCATGGGGTATTCAATATCCTTGGTCATCCCAGACCACCATTACGTTGACCAAGCTTTGGCTCTGCATTTGGTAATTCCCAAAATGTCCCTGGTGAAACTTCTCCAGAAGGTCTTTGTGAAGTGAAGCTGGAATGACCATGCATTTGCCATATATTCATAAATCACCCATAACTCTAAAATGCTCTCGATTCTTAAAGTAAGTTTACGATCAACGAGTTGACCCTTTCATATGGCTAGCCTTTGACACAGTGATTTTCCTGGTCCCTCTTCTGTTCTTGTTATATTTGGTTGAGCTGACATTGATTTGCTGGTCACTTTGTTGTTGTGGACTGAGTATACAAAGCAATCTCGTGAACCAAGTCAATATCATACATAGAAAGGCTGCTGACTGTTGTTCTGGATCCCGTTCAAAAGAAACTAGCACAGGGTATGAATGACTATCTCCCCCCAAATAACAGATAACCCTGCAGTTGCCCCAGCAGGGATTTCCAGTCAACATGAGGGCTTTGCAAATTGGTACAAAACAAATAAATGGTCAATCCATCAAGGCAACCTCGAGGTAAGTTCTGGAGCAGGAATGGAAATGCACCTTCAAATGTTATTCTTTCTTAATAAAATAATGATGGTCAATCTGCACCTTTGCTAAATACTTAGCATTGTACCGAATGAAAAATTCCTATATTTGCAAGCTGACTTTATGATCAAAAATAGTCTTAAAAATCGCTCATCTACAGTTTAATCATAACGTTGTTTTGTGACACTATATTTAGATTGTCAAAAAGGATAACTTTCAATGACACTTCATTTCAACCAAAAAGCCATTTCTAAGCCCTTCACTCAACTCATGCCCCTTCTTGTATTTTGAATCTACTTTAGTTCCATTTGCCAGTAAATAACACAAGAGGTTTAGTCTTCACCTGCAACTCTTCTGAATGTTGACCAACAAGGGGACATCACACCCAATTCTGATCTCATTTTATGAAAAGTTTGTACATGCACATCTCCAAGAAGGATCATCAGATAGTTATTGGGAAGAAAAACATCAGCTGTACTTGCTCAAGATGAATTGAGGTTAACTATAATGCCTCTTCGTACCTTCACTAAGGAAAGGACAAACACAATGCAGACTGGGGACAGAGACCAAAACCATCATGGTCTGCATTTCACCATGTTTTATTTTTACACTGAGGCATCACACCAAAGAATGAACCATTTCATGAATTTTTGCAGTGATATTAAAGTACCAATTACTAGGGTATCTGAAGAGATCCCATAGTTGTTTTTTTCACCCTATACAACTTTTTATTTAAGAAACAGAAAGCCTTTGAGATTCATTTCATTGCAGAAACAGTGCAACGAGAAGAGGACATTAAAAGAGTGGTAACACCTATTGCTATTATGGCTTTATTGAAACAGCTTAGCACCCATGGATATTCATGTTGAAAATATGCATGTGGTAGCAATTGTGAATGAAAATCTTTATAAATAGTTGTCTGGCTGCCTTTTTGATTCAGGAGGTTTAATTTAAAACTGCTGTGTTTAAGTGCTTGGCTTTAAATGACTTATTACCTGGAGCGTAGCTAAACGGACTCCTTCTAGTGGTTTGTCAGGATCCACCTTCACATCGCTCGTCTTGGTGAAACTATCTAAGTTTTTGATTCTATTACAGGCATCATATGCACCCTGTAATGACAATAAGAAGCAAAGACTTACTTCAAGTGTGAGCAAACGGACATTTTCCTGTGGTTTGTCGGGATTTACTTTGATGATCCTTGCGTTTTTGAACTCTTGCAAATTTGGCAAATTTCTTGCAGCCTGGGCAGCTCCCTGTTTCCAGAAGATGTGACGAATTACAATTAAAAACAACCACCGGAAACATGCATGGTTTATTATATCTTTATTTCCCCCACATTTTAAACTCTTCGCCCTCCCTTGCATTGCATTAACCTTTTTACCTACATAAATCTCCTTTCCAAGCACATCCTAAAAAAAAATCTAGATTACACAAGGGGTTAGGTTTCACTGCAGTATTTTGAACATTGAGAATAGAGTAATAAAAGTGGAGCACCCACACACTTCATTTTTCTACTTGCAGTCATTAATACTTTCAGAACAAAAGTGATTGAGAAGGCATTTTGTGCACTCTTTAAGAGAACATTGAGGGATCTGTAGAAAAATATGAAAAGAACATGTTCCCTTTGAACAAGAAAAAAGAGATGACTGGACATTGTAGTTACTGCTGGTAACACTCAAACTTTTCATGTCCAAAACTAATTCAGCCAGTCAAATGAGCAGAAATCCTCCACTATTTGTTGACTGTAAAGATCACACTGGACAGGGTCTTGCGGTGTACAGGTAATGTCCCTACCTCTTGGTCAGAAACCTCTGGTTTGAGACTGAAGAAAGCACTTGCTGACCATCTATGGTGCACTTGTAATGAGGCCAAACTGACTGATTATCAGAAATGAAACAACGAACTGCAGATCTGAAACAAAAGCACAAAATGCTGGAGAAACTCTGCAGGTCTGACAGCATCTGTGGAGACAAAAACAGAGTTCACATCGAGTCCAGTGAACAGTTCTGATCAAGATTCACTGGACTTGAAATGCTGATTCTGTTTCTCTCTCCACAGATGCTGCCAGACCTGCCGAGTTTCTCCAGAACTTTCCGCTTTGGTTGATTATCAGCCTGTGAATCCTGCCAGTAGTCCTGATGGCAGGCACTAAGAGTGGGTGACTTTCCTAGTTAAATATCCTGCAGAAGGCAATGGGAAACTACTCCTGTACTTTTCCCATTACTACAGACTAATTGAATGAGATGTTTGTGGCCTAACCTTCGGAAATGAGGGCATCACGGAAAGAACCCACTTGGATTATGTCAATGCAGTCTTAATGGAAAGCACATGGAAGGTGCTTTTAATTCAGCACAAAGCAGTCTCTCCATTCAAAAGGACAAGTGGATAGCTGTTTTGAGGAACAAAAAACTACTACACTGCTGCAGTACAAGTGTGAAACACACTATCCGGGCAAAGCAAAAACGGTTTTCTGGGCCTAGTTGTGTTATGTATGGGAGGTTTTGATGTGGCACTTGATAACTGAGATAGAGAAGGTTTCATTTTTGTCACATGAAAATCACCACGACAAGCATAACTCATTACAAAAACAACAAAACTGATCTAAATTTTCTCATAAACTGCTTGTTGCTACGTGCTGGAATGCACAAATGCTCTTCCATAAGAGAGTAAAACAGTTGATGGAGTTTATTGATTGCTCAGTCAGTTCATGCAAGAGTCTCTCTCCCTCTTTCTCTTGCCGTTTTTGAGCAGGACAAATGACCCTGACCCTGACCCAGACCCAGTGCTAAATGACCACGTTGGAAGCAAAACTTTTTAGTTGTGAGCACTGACACCCTTGCAAGTCCAAAATTGATTAAATGAAAACAAAGGTAACAGCATGGCTAGAATAAGAGGCTGCCAACATTATGCAGCCTGACTCGGTATGGGCACAAAACAGACTACAAAGGCCAAGGGGATCAGCAAGTCTGTCAGCACTCACCCACATTCTATGACCAGCTGTGAGGGATATATTTAAATGTCTACTCCTCAGATTTGATTGTGGTTGGTTAGGTTGTGTTGACTTAACTTTTTGTTTTTCTTTCACCCACAGGATGGTATCAAACTGGTTGTGTAAAGAACAACAAACTTCAACGATAACCTAAATCCTTATTATGAAAACAATGATACAAGCAGCTATGTTTGTGTTGAACTTATGGCATAATGTTGATATATACGTTCTTAATATTGCATATGTGAATTCCTTATAATTCGTTCCAATCTTATGTAACATTGTAATCATGATTAAAGTTCTGCAAATATAACACACCAAAAGGAAGTGTCTGTTGTGATTATCTGCTAATTATTATTTATTTTCAACTGCTCTTCAATGGCTCTAAATTTCTTAAAGTAGCTGCTAATATTGATTAGATGGTAGGGTGTGGGGACGCGTTGGTGCAGCCATTTAAATGTTTCCCACACTTACTGGAGAGTTTATTGCCACCAATTGATATACAGTTCAAATTCACATGTAAAAGCTTTGTCATGCTCTACTTTTGAGGAAATAATGCAAAGTTAACTCCTGCCAAGTTTGACATGGATACTTTGTTTGAGTAGATTCACAATCACGCTTCCCTCGTCTGCGCATCACTGAGCCTGTAATGGTGCTTGCTGTATTAGTCCTATTGTCTCACCAACATTAACAAAAACCACTATAAGAGGAGACTGAAAAAACAAAATTTCGATGTAGATCATGTGAATTTAGGGAACACAGACAACGTTTAATTTTCAATGATATTCATGTTTAAGCCATTACGTAAGTTTGTTCAACTTCATGGAATCTCCTTTCGAGCATTTGATACAAGATAGACTGCTGCCTTGTCCATAAAATATATAAAGACTGCACTTTCATTAAACTTCTGGAGAGGAAGAAGTGTCAGCACTTTTTTCTATCCCTTCAGCTTTTGCAATGTCTTTTTTTGTCAGGCTCTGACAGCTACAACATGAACAATTTTCTTTGAAATTAATACTTGGCATGTGGGTGTCGCTGGGAGAGCTGGCATTTATTGCCCATTCCTACTTTCCCAGTGAGGGAGGAGCTGGGCCACCTTCTTGAACTGCTGAAGGTTTGTTATTCTTTGCAGCGGCTCGATAACATCAAGTGGTTTACTTGGCCATTTCAGAGGGCAGCTAAGAGTCAACCACATTAGTGCATAACTGAAGTAACAGATAGGTCGGACCGGATAATGACAGCAGGTTTCCTTCCCTAAAAGACCTTATTGAACCAGCTGGACTTTTATAATTATCTAATAACTTCATTGTCACTTCTGTCTTCACTGATACCAGCTTTTAAAATTGCCAGATTTTTAATACGACCCACTCTATCTGTACAAACAATATCGTGATCTCATCTTGAACATATAAATTAGGAGCAACAGTAGACCATTCGGCCCCTCGAGCCTGCTCTGCAATTCAACAAAGTCATTTCTAATCTGATCGTATTCTCAAATCCACATTCCCACCTAACCCCAATACCTTTTGACTCTTATTGATCAAGTAGATATTTACTTCTGCTTAAAAAGTATTCAATGACCCTGCCTCCACCGCTCTCAAGAGAAGAGGGATCCGAAGACTCACAACCGTGTGAGAGAAAAATAAGATCCCCCAAATTTCTGTCTTAAATGGGAGGCTCCTTATTTTTAAATTGCATCCCAATATTTTAATCCCTCTCACATGGGGAGATGGCCTTAAAATACCCGCCTGTCAAGTCCTGTTGAACCTATATCAATATGC
This sequence comes from Ginglymostoma cirratum, assembly GCA_024137785.1. Classification (NCBI taxonomy): domain Eukaryota; kingdom Metazoa; phylum Chordata; class Chondrichthyes; order Orectolobiformes; family Ginglymostomatidae; genus Ginglymostoma; species Ginglymostoma cirratum. Next base: position 15,787,520 of record JAHRHZ010000223.1, read on the forward strand.
TTGCCCGTCATACTTCTAAACCCCTAAGGATATAGGCCCAACCAGTCTGAATTTTCCTCAAAACATAGCAGCCTCATCCCAGGTGTCAGCCACATGAACTTTCTCTACACTGCTTCTAATGCATTTACGTTCTTAAATATGGAGATCAAAATGGTACACAGTCCTCTGGATGTGATGTTACCAACATTCTGCACAACTGTGGCAAAACATCCCTACTTCTTTATCCCATTCCTGTTGCAATAATCAACATTTCATTTATCTTCATAATTCCTTGTCTACCTGCATACTAAGCTTTGGGTGAGTCACGTACCAGGATACCCAGGACCCTACGTAATCTCAGAATTCTGCAATTTCTCTTCACTTAAGTAATATGTTGCTTTTCTAATATGACTGTCAAAGTGGCTAAGTTCATATTTTCCCACATTTTAAAATTCACTGATGGGATGCGTGCTTCACTGGTAGGGCCAACATTTATTGCCCAACTCTAATTGCTGACTGCTTATGTTCTCTTCACAACTTACTTTACTACCTGTCTTGTTTTGATCAGTAAATTAAATTCAGTTCCTTCATCTGTTGTTTACATTAGTTGTAAATAACTGGGGTTCCAACAGTGATCCCTGAGGCACAACACAAGTCACACCCCAAAAAAGACCCATTTATGTCCACTCTCTCCTTCCTATTAGCCAACCAATACTTTATCCACGCTAGTCTGTTACCCCTTACACCACGAGCCTTACTTTGCATAGAAGCCTTTGATTTTACACTATGTCAAATGCCTTCTGGCCATCTAAGTGCAGTACTGATTCACCATATCCATGTTGCTCGTTCCTCAAAAAACTCTAATAAATCACTCAAACATGATTTCCCTTTTACTGATCCACATCCTGTCTGATTGCATTGAGATTTCTTATGAGCCTGATATAATGGATTCCACTATACCTCTACGACAGATGTTAGGCTAATTGACCTATAATTTCCACTTTCTGTCTTCCTCTTTTGTTAATTGAAGAGTCATATTGTTATTTCCCAACTTGATGAGATCTGCTTAGAATCTAGAGAATTTTGGAAAATTCAGGCCAATGCATCTGCAAATTCAGCAGTCATTGGAATACCTTAGGTTGAGTCCAATAGGATAGGGGCTTGTCAGATATTACTTCTAATAATGTTTTCAGCAGCATTTCCCCGATGATTGTAATTATTTTAAGTTGGTCACTCCTTTCTATATTCTGATTCTGAGAAGTTATTTGCATCAACTACAGTGAAGACAGATTGCACATATCCATTCAGTTTATCTTCGCATGTCCACTATTAATTCCCCAGCCTCACTCTCTAGAAGACTTACTATTTTCGTATTTAAATACCTATAGAAACTCTTATGATCTGTTTTTCTATTTCCAGCTAGCTTTCTCTCACCTCCCCATTCCCCACCCTTATCACTCATTTAGTCATTCTTTGCAGTTCATGGAATCAGTCCAATCTTCGAGTCTGCTACTCATTTTTGTGTAACCTGGTGCTTTTTCTTTCAGTTTGATACCAACTTTAACTTCCTAAACTAGTCGCAAGTGGTAATGTCCACCAATAGGAACAGATTCATCCTCTCTATATTTCCCTCACCAACCCCATCTTCCCTTAAGCAGAAGTCTCAGTTACATGCAGAGATTAGTGATATTGAAGTTATCATCCTTGAAACCATTATCATGAATGTTTTACTGCACCCTCTCCAATATCTTCACATCATTCCTAAAATGAGGTGCCCATAGCTGGGTGCAGTGCTCTGGTTGAGACCAGTCCAGTCTTTTATACAGGTTCAACATAATTCCCTGCTGATGAAGTCCAGGATGCTGAATGCTTCATTGACTGCTCTCTCAACTTGTCCTGCTGCGTTCAATGATTTATGCACATGTACACCCAAGTCCCTTTGCTTCAACATCCTCTCTGAATTGTATCCTTTATTTTATAGTAATCGTCTATATTTACTGACCAAAATGAATCACTTCAGATATCTCTGCTTTACATTTCTTCAACCAAATTGGCTTGATGGTAGGAGACAGAGGGTGGTGGTGAAGGGTTTGTGTTTTAGACTGGAAACCTGTGGCCAATGGTGCTCCACAGGGGTTGGTGCTGGGTCCACGGTTGTTTGTCCTTTATGTCAACAACTTGGCTGAAAATTTAAAGGTGTGGTTACTACATTTGTGGATGACACCAAAATCTAAGATTGCAAAGGGATCTTGATCAATTGGGCCAATGGACTGAGGAGTAGTAGATGGAGTTTAAGAACAAAGAACAATACAGCACAGAAACAGCCCTACAGCCCTCCATGCCTGCAATGAAACATTTTGCCTTTCCATACTAAAACTGTCTTCACCTATAAAATCTGTATCCCTCTATTCCCTTCTTATTCATTTATTCGTCCAGGTGTTTCTTGAATGCTGCTTTTGCATCTGCTTCAACCACCTCCTCCAGCAGCATGTTCCAGGCACTCCTTTGTGTGAAAAACTTGCCTCGCACATCTCTTTTAAACTACCCCCCCCCCTCCTCCCGCCGACACCTTGAAACTGTGTCCCCTAGTAATGGACTCCTCCACCCTCGAATAAAGCCTCATACTCTCTACTCTATACATGCCATTCACAAACTTATAAACTTCTATTAGGTCGCCGCTCAACCTCCTGCATCCCAGTCTATCCAAGCTTTCTTCATAGTCAATGTCCCTATACCAGGCAACATCCTGGTAAACCTTTTCTGTGCCCTCTCCAAAGCATCCACATCCTTCTGGTGATCAGAACTGTATGCAATATTCCAAGCGTGACCTAACGGAAGTTCTACAAAGTTGCAGCATAACTTGTCCATCCTTACACTCAATACCCCTTCCAATGAAGGCAAGCATACCATAGGCCTTTTTTTACTGCCTCATCTATCTGTGCTGCCTTCAGTGATCTGAGGACTTGCACACCCAGATCCCTCTGCGTATCAATGCTCCTAAGGGTTCTGCCATTCACTGTAACAATTTCTAACCATACTTGACCTTCCAAAATGCATCACCTCATATTTGTCTGGATTAAACTCCATCTGCCATTTGTCTGCCCATGCCTCCAACTGATCTATATCCTCTAACAATCCTCCTCACTATCCGCAACACCAATCTTTGTATTGTTCGCAAACTTACTAATTAGACCAGCTATACTTTCCTCCAGATCATTTATGAAGACCACAAACAGCAGAGGTCCCAGCACTGATCCCTGTGGGACACCACTAGTCACAGCCCTCCATTCCAAAAAGCATCCTTCCACTGCTACCCTCTGTTTCCTTTGACTAAGCTAGTTCTGTATCTATCTTGTCGGCTCACCCCGGATATAATGTGACCTCACCTTTTGTACCAGCCTGCCATGAGGGACCTTGTCAAAGGCTTTACTGAAGTCGATGCAGACAATGTCAACGGCTTCTCCCTCAATCACCTTTGCCACCTCCTCAAAAGACTTGATCAAGTTAGTGAGGCATGACCTCCCTGCACAAAGCCATGCTGTTTATTGCTAATAAGTCAATTTACTTCTAAATGTGTATAGATCTTGTCCCTGAGAATCTTTTCCAATAATTTTCCTATCAATGACATGAGTATACAGGGCTGTAATTTCCAGGATTATCCCTGCTACCTTTCTTAAACAATGGGACAACATTGGCTATTCTCCAGTGCTCTGGGACCTCACCTGTGGCCAAAGAGGATACAAAGATGCCTGTCAATGCTCCAGCAATTTGTTCTTGTCTCCTTCAATATTCTGTGATAGATCCCATCAGGACCTGGGGACTAAATAGATTTTAAGACACACAACACCTCTTCCTTTTTAATCGCAACTTGGCTTAGAGGTTCCCCGAGATCATCCTCCACCAATTCCTTCTCTTTGGTAAATATTGACACAAAGTTTTGCTTAGGAGCTCACCCACCTCCCCTGGCTCTACACGCAGATTCCCTCTTTTGTCCTTGAGTGGGCCAACCCTTTCCCTGGCTACCCTCTTGCTTTTTATATATGTACAAGAAGCATTAGGATTCTCCTTAATCCTGTTTGCTAATGACTTTTCATGACCCCTTCTAGCCCTTCTAGTTCCTTGTTTAAGTTCTTTCCTACTGTCCTTATATACTTCAAAGGCTTTGTTAGTTCCCACTCTCCAAGACCTTATGTACACTTCACTTTTCTTTTTGACCAAGGTCATGACATCCCTGGACATCGAAGATTCATGTAACTTGCCATACCAGCCTTCATTCTCGCAGGAACATGCCACTCCTGAACTCTTAGTAACTTCTGTTTGAAGACCTCCCACATGTCTGATGTGGATTTACTCTCAAACAGCCGTCTGGAAACAATATTCTCCAGTTCCTGCCTAATATTGTTGTAGAGCGTCTTCCCCTAATTTAACACCTTCACCCAAGGACTGCTGTTACCCTGATCCAAGTATATCTTAAAACTCTCAGTATTATGGTCACTACTCCCAAAACGCGGTCCCACCGAAAGTTCACTCACCTGGCTGGTTTGGATTAACTTGGATAAATGCGAGGTATTGCATTTGGTAAACAGAACAAGGGGAGGACTGAGACAGTTAATGGTAGGGCCCTGAGTACTGTTGTTGAATAGAGAGACATGGTGGTGGTGGTTGGATGAAACAGTACATGGTCCTTTGAATGCTGCGTCACAAGTAGACAGGGTGGTTAAGCACGCTTGACTTCATTGCTCAGACAATGGAGTAGAGGAGTTGGAATGTCACGTTGAGGTCATATATAGGATGTTGGTGAGGCTACTTTGGAGTACTGTTCTGGTCACCTGCTATAGGAAGGACATTATTAACTGGAGAGGGTTCAGAAATGATTTTCAAGGATGTTGCCAGGAATGGAGTGTCTGAGTTGCAGGGAGAAACCGGATAGTCTGGTACCTCTTTCCTTGGAGTGTAGAAGTTTGAGGGGTGACCTTATAGAGATTTATAAAATCATGAGGGGCATAGATAAAGGTGAATAGCAAAGGTCTTTTCTCGAAGGTGGAGGAGTTCAAAAGTATGGGGCATATTTTAAGGTTAGAGGAGAAAGATTCAAAACAGACCTGAGGGACAACTTTTTCACATAGGGGATGGTAAGCAAGGTGAATTGGTAGATGCAGGTACAGCTGCAACATTTAAACAGGTACATGAATAGGAAAGATTTATAGGGATATGGACCAAACGTGGGCAAGTGAGACTTGTTTAGTTTGGGAAACTTGGTCGGCATGGACAAGTTGGACCGAAGGGTCTGTTTCCATATTATATGATTCTATACCACTTGCCCACCCATTCCACCAGTCTATATTTTACTTGGGGTTCTATACAATACTCCTCACAGTTTATACTATCAAGTTTCATATCAAGCACACATTTTGAAACTGTGCCCTGGTCTAATTCATGAATGTACATAAGGAAGGGCAGCAGTCCTTACACTGACACCTGGGAAACTCCACCATAAACCTTCCTCCATTATGAAAAACAACAGTGTAACTTTTCCTGCCAATTTTGTATCCATATTGCTACTGTCCATTGCATTCCACAAACACTGACTTAGCTCACAAATCCATTTTGCGGCACGTTATTAATGTCTTTCTGAAGTCGTCACATCACATCATAAGCATTATGTCATTAAGCCTCTCTATTCCCCATCAAATGTCTCGAGCAAGTTAAACAAACAAGGCTTTCAATTAAATCCATGCTGGCTTTGCTTAACGGACCTAAAATTTGCCACATGACTACTTATTTTTTCTCCAATTATCACTCAATATTCAATGGATGTGAATGGATCTCACTATAGGCTGGAGAACATGAGAGGCCTGTGTCACCTCTTTTAGGGAAGACCCAAGATATTTAAGTGCCAATTATGCATTTAACAATAGGCTGGCCCTGGGGGACAGCTTTCTGTGGGCCCCTATTTCTTGTTTGGTCATTCATTGGCTGGCAGGATCACTGGTTAGCTCAGCACTAATTGCCCACCTCTAAACGGTCATTGAGAAGACAATGGTGAGCATTCTTGAACATCTGTAGTATATGTGGTATAGGTACACGCACAGTGCTGTTGTGGAGCAAGTTCCTGGATTTTGACGAAGTGATAGTGAAGAAGAGGTGGTACAATCCTGTCAGGATGGTGTGCGACCTGGAGGGGAAATTGGCACTCCAATGCATTTGCCCTTGCCCATTTAGGTGTTGAGGTCGTGGGTTTGAAAGTTACTGCCAATGTAGCCTGCTGAGTTCCAAGGTGCATCTTATTGATGGCACACACTGCTGCCATTGTGTATCAGTACTGAAGGGAGTGAAAATTTTAAGGTCTGGATGAAATGCCATTCAAGTGAGCTGCTTTGTCTCAGATGATATTGAGCTGCTTTGGTGCTGGTGAAGCACACTCAGTCAAATGAAGGGTATCCTATCACACTCTTTGTAGAATGGCAGACATGGGCAGTCAGGAGTTGAGTTACTTGTAGCAGAACTCCTAGCTTCATACCAGCTCTTGTAGACACAGTGATTCTATATCGGATGCAGTTCAACTTCTGGTCACTGGTGACCTCCAAGACGTTGACAATACCAGGTCCTTCGATCAAGCACCAAGAGCCTTTAATGTTCCCCTTTCACCCAATTCACTGTGGAGGAGAGCATTAAATTCAGCTTCCCTACCACCAGGGTTAAAATGACCTCTCTGCAGTTGCTGGGCTGGAACATACCACCTCTATTTTGTAATATTTTCAAATCTCCAGTCCTCTGGTACAACCACTGAATTTATTACAGGTTGGAAAATGATGGCCACTCCCTCTGCAATTTCACTTTCGCTTCCTTCCATATCCTTGGCGCATATCATCTCGTCCTTTTTTTAAAATTAACTTTAAGTAAACAGCCGGTTTAACAATGCCTCCTTCTCGATGTTATTCCTTCCAATATCTGGTATTAAGTCATTAAGAAGGCCTGACATTAAAATTAAATCAAAAAGCATTGGAATGATTTTGCAAATAATTATTGTGTAGAACAGTAGAATGGGGGGAGTAGTGTTAAAAATAAAGAACAGGGCAGGATGGATAGCTTCAAATAGTCACAGTTTTAAATAAGAAGTAGTCGGTTAGAATATAAAAGTCAACTAAAAATTATTTCAACTAATAGTTCTTTTAGGTGCAATAGGCTTCCTTGTACCACTAACGTCCTTTAGAAAAGGAAACTATCATCCTTACCTTGTCTGGTCTACATGTGATGCCAAACCCAAAGTAATGTGGCTGACTCTTAAGTGCCCTCTGGGTTGTCAGGGCTCGGTAATAAATGCTGGTCTAGCCAGTAATACCCTCATCTAATGAGTGAATTTAAAAAAGTCCAAGAACTCAACTGAATGGATTAACTCAAAATCTTTACTTTCATCTACTAACTAAATTGTACATTATTCCAGAGAAAATTAAATGACAAATATGAGCTCAGTCTTCTAAAATTAGTGAAAACAACAAGCAAGGTTTTGTAACGATTTGCCTCGAATGAATCTGACATGAGAACTTGAAATTTAAGAGACAAATATAAGGGTTATTAAATGTAAAGCTGGCAAGACTTCAAAGTGGTTTTACCTTGAAATTAGGAATTCTGTGATGAACGGGTCTTGGGAAGTTTGCCAAATTGTTTGCTTCCATATAATCCCAAACTTTCTGGCGAATGTCCCACTTGGAGACACCTAGAAAAAAATTTTTGAAGATTTTCAGGTCCGATATATCATTTCAGAAATAATATAACTGTCTTATCTTTGTCACTGTTAGAGACAAAGTAGTTCACAATCATGACACGCAGAATTTACACACCATGACTCAGAGAGGAGGCAGAATGTAAATACGTGATTCAGGTAGACAATACAGTTTTTACTGCTGCTTCATAATCTGCTGTACTTTAGTAGATGGAAATTTGATTATTTGCACTTAATTTTGAAAAGTTCATTTTTAGTCAATGATTAAAAAGAAAATTAGACACTGACCAGGATGGCTTTCTTAAACATTTTCTGCTTATCACAATCTTTCAAAGTATAAATTCAATTAAAATCAAAATGAAACACTTTTTTTTGTACTTACAACCATGATTGCTACTCTGCAGATGATAATCATTTTTTAATGCAATGTTGTGCTCACTGAACTATTTCCCAGCATCATTTCACCCAGTCTATTTCCAAGTATAATCTTTTCTTCTCTTCCATCACATATTTTATACGAACCTAAAAGTCTAGTGAATTTACAGTCAAAGGCTGAAAATTAATTCCAGAATTTTTTTGGATGTTCATAATCCAGAACAATCTCTAGGAGCTCCATTCTCACGCACAATAGTATGATCTAAATCCCATGACTGAATGCAAGTCCATTGCATTCATTATGTACAGGCTGTGCTATGCGAAGATATCAGAAGCAGAAAGCTTGACATCTCATTACTTGCATTTACAAACATAAGGAACACTCCAGGTAACATCAAATCAACACAGCATCATCTATCAACATGTCTAACGCACTTTTTAACTTTTTAATTATTACCTGCAAGCGAGAAATTTGAAAACAGAATATTTTATTCTTCTTGATTGGTCTTTATTGAAATCAGAATATTAACTATATTATGTTGTTCGATAATTACTGGATGTCTTTCCAATACTGTAAGTAAGTGTTCATATTTTTCATTTGTTTAATTTGCAAGTTCTGTCTTACTTGCCTCGTAAAGATTTCTTGGATGGTCCATATATTTTAATTAATATAAATCATTAATTTCCTGCTTTCTCTCAGCTCTGTTCAAATTTGTTTAAGCAAGACTTACTGCACCAATTGGTCAAACAGATTTTAAGTAAGAAGTATGAAATATGAATGCCAGCTGCAACATGCAGTCACAATCCCTCAACTTGAGTAATGTTCTGTTGAGCCAATGCTTTAAATAATCATCAACATTCAACACTTTTATTGCATAAACATTGTAAAATATTGGAAATATCGTGCAATGGAGCTTTTGTATGAGAGAAAAATTACAGAACAAATGAGTTGGGTAACTTTAAAAATTCCACTTGATTTGGACTGTCATAATAATATGACAACCTTAACAATTTAAACAAAAAACAATTCTGAAACATGATCCATTGATAGGTATATTAACATTTTTTTTCAAATAAAAATATCCCCAAATGCTCTTAAAGATTCTGACCAATATTCTGCTCTTATATTTGCTTTCCTTTATTACTGGCATGGATTTCAAATTACGTACTGCTCAGTAAAATTTGTCAAGGCTCATGTCTGTGAATTTTCATCTCGCTTGGCAAAATATCTGTAAATCAGGCAGCCTGCAAAACATTTATACCATTACAAGTTAACACGCTAATACACCTTCTCCGGTTGTATTTCTCCCACCAACTGAATTCACCATCTTTTCAAGGTTTTCTGGCAGAGATGCAGGGTCAGAACCTGTTACTTCAATGCATGGGGAACTCGGTGTTGCCCCTCAATAAATACTCCATACCAGTTACCCAGGGGCACACAGCAGAAGCTGTTTCACCCAACACTTTTGGCAGAAACATGTACTTTGATACCAGGAACTTTACAACACAAATTAAATATGTTTCTAAATGAACAGATTAAAATATGCTATTTTGTTTGTAATTTTGATCTCCATTAAAGGTATCTTGATAATACGACTTTGTGAGGAAGAGGAGGAGTAAGCGGTCCATAGGGCTGCTCAGTTGTCAGAGAGAGAGATGACTGGTGGTGAGTTTAAACTGAGGGTCACATGCATCAGGAGACAGGCGAGGTTAAGAGAGAGAGTCCTTCATGGTATCCTCAGCCAGTGTAGGAATAGAACCCACACTGTTGGTGTCACTCTGCATTGCAAACAATTTGTCCAACCATTTGAGCTAACCAACCCCCATCCAGGTATTGTAAATTCATGAGTAATACCATGCAAGATCCACTACTCCCAAAGATGTAGAGATTGAGCACAACAGCATGATTTGAACTCATTTCAGATCATATCTATAAATTGCACACTTCTCTCATCAGTTTAATCCTTAGGTTAATTTTAAAAACAGACATGCATTCAGCACCAGTGGCTTAAACAAGACAAACCATCTGTATAAACCATGAATAAGGTATAATACCTATGATTAGTAGAGTCAGTTTGCATGAAATGACTCATCTCCCATTTGGTCTCTTTCTACAGGTACAGGACAGATGCAAAAATAAAGATTATTTTGAGCTATTTATCAGCGGGATTTACAAAGTGTCCTGAGTCAGTGCCAGGCTACTAACAGCCGTCTTTTTCAGATTTAAGTTCGACGAGTGAAGATATAAGGTTTCAAAACTATCACCCAGATGCTGCGCAGGGAAATAGTAACAGAAATTTTTGAAAAAACTATCGAGGAGCTCAAAGTTCGGAACTGTCTTCCAACTCCTTTTATCAAACAGAATTGCATCATAGAGGCCATTCAGCCCAGTACTTTCAAAGAACTATCTAATTAGTCCCACATATTTTTGTCCGTTTTCAGTTGTTCATCTAATTCACTTTTGACAATTATTGTTGAATATGCTTACACCATCCTCACAGACAGATGATTTCCTGGTCACAGCAACTCAGTACAAATCAGAACATTATTATTTCTCCTCTGGTTCTTTTGCTAATTGCCTTCAATCCCTGTCCTTGCTTTACTTAACCTGCTGCCACTGGAAATAGTTTCTCCTTATTTACGACATCAAAAACCACCATCATTTTAAAACTCTCTTCAATTTTTCCATAAACCTTTCCAGGTCCACAGCTTAATCTTCTCTTGACTCTGTGCATAATTAATCAATACAATACAATACAGCACAGCGCAGCGCAGGAAATGCCCTTCAGCCGATCAAGGCTGCACTGATTCTAATCCTTATTTAGACCTGCTAAATATCGTCCTTGTGCGATTTCTATCCCTCTGTTCACCTCCCAATCATATGTCTATCAAGATACGCCGTAAACGTTGCTAATGTGCCTGCTTCCACCACCTCCACTGGCAGTGCATTCCAAGCACCCACCACCCTTTATGTGGAAAACTTTCCATGCACTTCTCCCCTAAACCTACCCCTCTCACCTTGAACTTGTACCCTCTTGTAGTTGACCTTTCCACCCTGGGGAAAAAGCCTCTAACTATCCATCCCATCAGTAAAGTGATGGAAGGTGCCATCAACAGTGCTATCAAGCAGCACCTGCTCAGCAATAACCTGCTAAGTGATGCCCAGTTTGGATTCCGCCAGGACCACTCAGCTCCTGATCTCATTAAAGCCTCGGTTCAAACATGGACAAAACAGCCAAGTTCCAGAGGTGAGGTGAGAATGACAGCCCTTGGCATCAAGGCTATGTTCGACTGAGTGTGGCATCAAGGAGTCCTAGCAAAACTAGAATCAATGGGTATCGGGGGGGAAAACTTCCCAGTGGTTAGAGTCAGACCTGACATTTAGGAAGATGGTCATTGTTGTTGGAGATCAATCATCTCAGCTCCAGGATATATCTGCAGGAGTTCCTCAGGGTAGTGTCCTCAGTCCAACTAGGAAATCCTGAGGAAGGGTCACTGGACCCGAAACGTTAACTCTGATCTTTTCTTCACAGATGCTGCCAGACCTGCTGAGCTTTTCCAGCAACTTCTGTTTTGTTCTTGCTGCTAATGTGATCACTGCAACTCGCAATGGGAATTGTCAACTCCCATATCATACAGCTACAGCACATCACCTGCCCAGCCATTTCTATTGAATTGCTTAGTTAATTACATTCGCAACTCCTCAGACACTGAAGCAGCCTGTGTCTAAATGAAATATCTGGACAATATCCAGGTCTGGGCTGACAAGTAACATGCGCACCACACAAATGCCAGGCTAAGACTGTCACCAATAAGAGACAATCTAACCACCGCTCTTTAACTATCAATGGTGTTACCATCACTGAATCCTGCTCTATCAGCATCCTGGAAGTCATCATTGATCATAAGCTCAACTGGACTCACCACATAAATGCATTGGCTAGACGAGCAGGTCGGAGGAATACTGCAGCGAGTAACTCACCTCCTGACTCGTCAAAGCTTGTCCACTATCTACAAGGTACAAGTCAGGAGTGTGGTGGAACATTCCTCACTTGCCCGGATGACTGCAGCCCCAACAACACTCAAGAAGCTTGACACAATCCAGGACAAAGCAGCCAGCTTGATTGGTGTTGCATCCACAAGCATCTACCCCCACCACCACCGCTGCTCAATAGCAGCAGTGTGTACTATCTACAAGATGCACTGCAGAAATACACCAAAGATCCTCAGACAGCACCTTCCAAACCCAAATCCACTTCCATCTAGAAGGACAAGGGCAGCTGACATTTGGGACCTTCAAGTTCCGCTCTAAGTTACTCACTATCCTGACTTGGAAATATATCACTGTACCTTCACTGTCACTGGGTCAAAATCCTGGAATTCCCTCCCTAATGGCATTGTGGGTCAATCAACAGCAGGTGGACTGCAGCAGTTCAAGAAAGCAGGTCATCACCACCCTCTCAAGGGCTACTATGGATGGGTATTAAATGCTGGCCAGCCAGCGATGCTTATATCTCACAAAATGAATTAATAAAAAAAAGGAAAATAAAATTACCTCTCATAATTTTGTAGACCTTTATCAAGTGACCTCTCAGCCTACTTCTTTCCAGTGAAAACAATCTGAGTTTATCAAACCTCTGCTCACAACGAAAACCCTCCAGACAAGGTAACATCCTGGTAAACTTTCTCTGCATGTTTTCCAAAGCATCCACATGCTTCCGTTGGTGTGGCAACCAGAACTGCATGCTATACTCCAAATCTGGCCTGAGTGAAGTTATGTACAGCTGGAACATAACTTGCCAACTTTTACATTTGATGCCCTGGCCAATGAAGGCAAGTATGCTCCACACATAACCTCCTTCCTTTATCCATGAGTGGGCCTACAAGTTACTCCAACATCAGTAACGCAGAAGACACCAGTCTAGAATGAGCATGTGACGAGTGTGATCCTAGACACTACACTAGAGAGTTGTAATTGATAAACTACTGCGTACTGATGTAAAGAAAGAAGTATTACAGCATAGAAAGGGGTTGAAGATCCTAACTTTGTGCTAGCGAACAAACAACGTCAGGGACAGTGTTCGCCCACAGCCTGAAATACTCCAGATAGGTATCTCAGTATGCAGCAAACAGTATTGGTTTAAAACACAAGATAAAGCATTAACTTCAAGAATGGCACATTAAACAGGGCATGCTTCATTAAACTTCATTAAGAATGAAGAATTCAGGGGGAGGATGTGCAGAAAAAGAGAATGACATAAAAATTTTTACTGGCAGAGTTCAAAAGAAAGCAAAGCAAATTTTAGAGATTTAATTGGACCAAAATCATTGGAAGAAAAGTTAAAAGTATTTGAAGGAATTTGGTATAGTTACAAACAAAACTGTAGTTTTGACCAGTGATTGTAAAGAATCATCTCCCACATAATTGGCACTTTTCCAGTAAAGTTTTAAAAACATTTTAAAATGCATAACCTATTTTAGATTGGGTCCCCATGATCTTTATCCCTGTTTAAAAAAAAAAATCACCTGAATGAACCTGGATAAGCCCCCGGAGGAAAATAGTGAAGGAGACAACAAGGTGTAGAGCTGGATGAACACAGCAGGCCAAGCAGCGTTAGAGGAGCAGGAAAGCTGACTTTTCCGGTCTAGACCCAATTTCTGAAGAAGAGTCTAGACCCAAAACGTCAGCTTTCGTGCTCCTCTGATGCTGCTTGGCCTGCTGTGTTCATCCAGCTCTACGCCTTGTTATCTCAGATTCTCCAGCATCAGCAGTTCCTACTATCTCTGCAAAAATAATGAAGGGGCAGGTTTTCACTAAATGCGCGAGTACACAAGAACACTGTAGCGTCTAGAATAGATCACAGAGCCTCATAAGCTTCCTCCACTATTATATACAATCATGACAGATTTTCTACCTTGAGTTCACCTTCTTCTTCACACCTTATACCCCTTTCCTTCCCTGGGAGCAAAAAGAAATCTGTCTATCCTAGCCCAAATTATATTCAATGATGCAGCATCCACAACTATTTAGGGTAAATAATTCCAAAGAACAAAATGTTTCTGAATAAATCCCCATCCCGACCTACCCTCACTCATTCTTTCCCCTTCTCCCGCCATCCCGTCTCCAGTCCTTTCTCAAAACCACACTCCCTTCCCCAAGCCCCTCTCCCATGTCCTAATCCACTCCTCTCTTCGACCCCCCCATCCCTACACCGTAACCCCACACCCCCTTCATCCCACATCCCCTTCTCTCCCCACCAAAATGCCCTTCTCTCCCCTCCTCCAACATCACTTTCTCAGTCCCATTCTCACCCCTCCCCCCACAACACCTTCCCCTCCCCAATGCTTCCCCTTTTCCTCAACCCCTCCCTCTGCACTCTCTTCTCTCACCCCCTTCCCCTTCCCCTTCCCCTTCCCCTCCTCCCCACACAACCCCCCAAAACTGGGTTAATAACAGTAAACAATGCAATTGTATTTCTTGGATTGGGGCACTGAAGAACCACAGCTGGCAGCTAGGCAAAAGTGTACAGGTGTGTAACCCTAACCTTCACCTTCCCACTTGATTAAATACCCCCACCACTAAATTCGCCCCAGGAGTAGCAGAGAATTAAATTCCTATCTAGGAGACCAGAACTTGCAGAGACCTGCTCGAGATTATATCAGTTAAGTAGATCACAACATTCTTTCAAAGGAGTATAATTTAATGGCCATACGTGTCGGCATAAACTTAAAACATTGTTGAAGTACCAACCCTACCAGGCTTTAATTTGATTGCAGGCTCCATGTTTTTAATTCCCTGAACTACTTCATATTAAGCATTTGCCAACAGAAGTAATGCGGCTGTGAGTCTGTGCCTTTAAACTGGGATTTGTTTCCGACTAAAAGAGAGCGAATGTACAAAGTAGCCGAAGAACGTCACAATTCGCGACGTAAGGGGTAAAGTGTAGCAATTATTAGTTCCACTGGTTCCCTCCCCCCCAGCGGCCGACACGTGTCTCCGCACTCACTTTAGGAACTGCAGGCAAAAGCAGTTCGCAGTTTCCGCATTTTCATTGCGAGGCAAGAGAAGCCGAAACTGCGAATCGCTTTCAGAGTGCTGGAAACACACTTCAACACGCAACCACGAAATCCCCTCGATTGCTCCTGGGCTTTGCAACGCCTGCCCGACATCTGCAGGTTGCCCCACATGTGCCTTTACTGTTGCCTGAATCAGTGAGACTACACGCTAGGGAAACTAGCAAGAGCTGTTTACAAATAATAATTTTTTAAAAAAAATCCTTGGCTATTCCAGCAGTGCTGGCAACAGAGACAATACTGAATGTAGGCAGATATGCAGATTTAAGATAACAGGGTGTAGAGCTGGATGAACACGGCAGGCCAAGCAGCATCAGAGGAGCAGGAAGGCTGACGTTTCGGGCCTAGACCCTTCTTCAGAAATGAATTTAATTTGCCAGCTCTGCTTTGTGTGTTTCTGGAGGTTTGTGCGATTGGATTTTCTAGCCAAGGGCAAATTGATTGCACTCACTGTTGAGCTCAAAGAAGGCTATCCACATGTACTCATTGACACTTCTAAGCACTGTGTGTGCCCACACCTCCCCCATGCCAATTTAAGTCTACCACAATTCAAAGGACTCTCCTGGCATGCAGCATTAGTGAAGCCAGTAAGCAGGTAAACTCATAACTAATGTCATAAAACTTCTAACAGCCGGTGGGGGTGCTCGAGCAGTTGTGTGGGGACATCCAGCAGTAGGTGGTGATGGTGAGGGAAGGTGCTGAGTGTGGGGAGCTGGAATAGTTATGTGGAGACTTCCAGCAGCAGGGGGCGATAGGGAGGGGAGATGGAGCATTCTGTTTGGGGTAAAAAGGGTGTGTTTGGGGAAGGAAGGCTTATGGGAAGAAGGAATGCCTAGACAAATGAGTCTTCAATCCCCTTCTTTCTATGTAAGTAATTCCTCGTTTGAACATAATTCCCCGTAAGGTTTGTCATGATCTGATGGTAGTGGAATAAAGAATTCCCATTTCATGATCTTTCAGCCATCTGTGTGTTCAAATTTTGTGTTACATTTCTGGCGTAGTCAGCAGGATTCCACAACACGATGGGCGATGCATGGCTGAGATGGAGTAGATGGTGAAGGAGTTGAAACTGGCAATGACCATGAAGGAGGCTGAAACTGCTCTGGAATCGTTGGAAACTCAGGTATTGGTAGAAGGAATCCGACCTTTAGGCCAAACCCTAGTATAAGATACCCAAGTGCGTTAACTTAACCCTCTGGAAGAAGGAAGCATTTCTCCTGGTCAAATATTCTACTCGCCAATAAGCAAGAAGCTGGACAGATTCGAGATGAGACCAGAAACACCCATTGATCCAGATGAAGCTGGCTGTGATGTCCAGGGGCCTCAGTGCATGTGAGCAGGTGGCGATCCCACACTCCTGTGTGGGAAAGTCAGTCAGAGAAGCATGGGAAGAGGTACAAATGTTGAAAGAAGCCTGTGACAGACCGTTGAGATACTAACAAGGATTTTAGGGGATAGTGATAGCCTCACAAAGCTACACCAGAGAGTTTCTAAGTATAGGCAAGTAAAAGGAGGGGATCTGGTCTCTGTATTGCTGGAGCTGGTGAAGTTGATCGAGTGCATCATCCTAGGTCCCTCTTTCACATTCTCCAGGGACAGACGTCTGAAGGGCCTTTCAGTAGAAGCTGTGAGGATGGGAACATCAGATGGAGTTGAGGATGCTTAATAGTAACAGACTTCAACTATCTTTCTTTGAACTTGAGATCATATCATCCAGACCATGGGGAAAGATTGAACACTTAAGACCTAGAACAACGCTGCCACCAGAAGGATGACTGTCAGTGTGGATGGGGTGTGAACCTAAGGTTGAAGAGGCACATAGCACAGATTATCGCACAGATCCCTATCTTCAGTATATGCTCTGCAGCCAATTCCATCCAAGGGATGTTCCAAAGTCATGTTAGTATTGTGACAGGGCTGGGCACTTCAATCAACCTTTCCCTCAACAACTATAGCCACCGCTGCCATCAGGCACAGAGATCCAACACAATACAGAGCCTTCCTTTCTCACTAGATAGATATCTGGATATCACCCCAAACCTTACCACTTGCCCAGATCAGTAATGCAAGAGAAGAATATTATTGCTAATCACACGGCTGTTTCATAAGACAGATACTGTGTGCTATATGAGGTTGCTGAGACAGCAGTTTGGGCCTCCCACCATGAGACTGAGTGCAAAGCGCTGAGACGAAAATCATTGAACAATCACAAGGCTGACAGGACTGACTTTCCAATCAGTGCAAAAGCATATATTCCTGTAAAATCAAAATATCAGAGGTCAGAATAAGATAAAGGGTGTGTAAGACTCTGATCTCCACACAGCTGTCAAACAGCTGGACACAGGTGACTACACTATGTTGTTTAACAAATAACCGGAGAGCGACTCAGAAAGTGGCTCAGATGAAGGGGAGAGGCCACAGTCTGGTGGATAATGTGGAAGTAAGCAGCTCACACAATGGTATTGCAACACCTGATGTGTCAGCATGTGATAGCCCATGTAAAATCGAGTCAGATAGCAGTGTGGAACCCTGGAGTGAACTTTGTGCTATGAGTTCAGAGGGTGCCTCCAATGTGAGGCCTACTCCTGTACTAGAAAACAGTGCAAGGGGGATGTGCTAGGAGGCAGCAACTAAAGCAGCAAGTGCCATGTGACACCTGGAAAACTAACCAATTTAGACCCCAACATGGATGACCTGCCCCAGCGCCTGAATCTATTGAAGGTAGACAAGATGCCAAAAAGTAAATGCTGGATATTACTCCAAACCTTAGCTCTTGCCCAGATTGCTAATGCAAGCGGAGAATATTATTGTTAATAAACATCCGAGCCATTGTAGCACAATTGAACCTGCTAATCACGCATCTGCTTCATAGACAGGTATTGTGTGCTATGTGGGGTTGCTGAGATAGCAGATTTCAGGCAGAGAAGTGTGTAATGGAACTTCTAGCAGCAGGTAGTGTCTGTGAAGGAGGTCAGCGGGAGTAGTCAGATCTTCCGTAGTAAAATGCATGTCTTTAAGAAAGGAGGGCTTATGGGAAGGAAGTGCAGACAGTCAAAGGGTTCTTCAACCCAATGTAAACCATAGGCTTAATTCCATGTAAACCCTTTTTTAACCTTACTTTTCTTTCATGTTTACAATGATTATTCCAGTGGAATAAAGAATCCTTTCTTAGTAATCTTTGGACCATCCATAGTCACATGTTCTGTTAGACAGCAGCATTCACACACACAAACAATGAGCCAGCAATTTACAAACACTGAGGCCCAGATGTTCCAATAGCCAGCTAGTCAATGGAATAGCGCAGAATGGCATTGTGAGGGGACCACACAGAATTCCAGAAGCGGCAGATGCTGTGATAATTGTTCAGCATCTGGCAACATCTGTGGAGAGAAAACAGAGTTAGTGTTTCAAGTCCAGTGTCCTTTCATCAAAACTGGCAATATTTCTGGAAATATCTGCCAGACCTGCTGAATTTCTCCAGGAATTTCTGTTTTAGTTTGTTTTAGATCTCCAATATCCACAGTTTTGTTTTGTTACAATGCTGCATGGTTTGAGAGAATAGTTTGACTTCTTCCGCTGCCCTGCAGTATGAGGGAACTGCTGGATTTTGGACATGCTTCATATTTATGAAGGTGTCACGATTGGAATTCTAAGCTAGAGAAAACAGTTCAGTGCTGATGGAAGAAAATAGGAATGAAGTGACAAGTAGTGATTGTACTTCTTGGAATACCTGAGCCTAAATGTCATTTAAATTTTCCGATGGTGAAAGAATTGATCACATTTGGAGTAATATTGAAGCTAAAATAAAAGCAAAGAAACTTGTCTTTAAGTATACTTTGTTTTAAACGTGTCGATTATTTTATCATTGTCGAGGAATTTTACATTGCTTTCTCCTGTCCGGTGAGAGTTTTCATTAGTAAAGGTGAAGTTAGTACACTATATAAAATCTCAGTTACACCACATTTAACAAGATATAATGATTCCAGGTTTTTTAAAGTGACACTTATTTTGTTATATTATTCTTAAAGAGCTAGGAACTAATAGCAATACGAATACATATCATGGGGTGTCACACTTCATTGCTGCACTTCAGTCAATGCACTAAGTAGCAGCTGGCCAGATTTTCATGTACTCATTCACAGGATGTGGGCCTCTCTGGCTAGGCCAGCATTCATTGCCATTCCCAATCCTGCTCTAACACTGAGGTAGCTATGCAATTGAACATGCTGACATCACCGCTTCCTCCCCTCACACCCTTTGACTACTCCCTGACTGTCTGGCTCAACTTCGCCACCCGAATCTTGGGAAGACATGTTAAGGCTGTGCAGGACGTTTGTGAGGCCACTTCTGGAGCACTGTGTCCATTTCTGGTTGCCCTTCCAGAGGAAGGATTTTATCATGCTGGAGAGGTTCAGAAAGGATTTACCAGGATATTGCTGGGAACAGAAGGTATGAGTTATTGGGAGAGGCTGGATAGACTAAGACTTTTTTTACTGAAGCTTAAGAGGTTGATGAGTGACCTTATAGAGGTTTTTAAAATCATGAGGGGTCCAGATAAGGCGAATGGCAAGTGTGCCTTCCCTGTGGTGGGTGATTTCAAGACTAGGGGAACTTTTTTTCAGGTGAGAAGAGAAAGGTTTTAAAAGGACATGAAGTGCAACTTTTTTTACATAGAAAGTGGTTTTTGTGTGGAATGAACTTCCAGAGGAAGCGATGGATGCGGGTGCAGTTACAATGTTTAAAAGATATTTGGATAAGCACATGAATAAGAACGGTTTGGAGGGATATGGGCCAAATGCAGGCAGGTGGGACTAGTTTAGTTTGGGAACATGGTCAGCATGGACTGGTTAGTCCAAAGGGTCTGTTTCCGTGCTGTATGACTCTGACCCCCTTATTTTCAGCCATCCTTTGCTTGCAACAATTGACAATTGACAATTCACCTCACCATTTCACCATTCTAACTATTGGACACAGATTCCCAGGCTTCTCCTCACATTCCTTTTTAAACAAAGGCACAACATTAGCCTCTCTCCAGTCATCCAGCAGCTCACCTGTAATTTTGGCTGATACAAATATTTCTGCAAAGGGCCCAGCAATTTTCTCCCTAACTTCCCACAAAGTCCTGGGACACACTTTTACCCACCTTTAACCATCTTTATATTTTCTAAGACCTCCAGCACTTTCTCTTCTGTAATGTGAACTGTTTTCAAAACATCAATATTTATTTCGCTGAGTTCTCTAGCCTCCATTTCTTTCTCCATAATAAAAACTGATGCGAAATATTCATTAACAATCTCTCCCATCTCCCGAAGTTCAACAGAAAGATGACCTGTTTGTTTCATTTTGTAAGCAGTCTTGGCATTCCAATGCATCTGCAGCTAAGGGCCTTAAAATCCACATCAGATTTTCCAGTTTGGGTGCAATAAGTGAACCAGATTCCAAATCCACCTAAAATTGTGGCAGTTTCCAGAAAAGTTTGCATTGTTCTCAGGTTTCTTCTCAAGCAGTATTTGAAAATTGCAAAATGCAAATTCTATTATCAAAGAGTGGAATTGACAGTTTAGAATGTTCACTTGTAAAAAATATCCCTGGTTATACATAAACATGGCAACTTGTTGCTGAGGATTGACATCTTGTGAAAAATAATCATGTTTAATCATCATGTCAATGCACCACCAGTTTCAGGACAGGGAAGGGTTTGGCACAGGGATAGGCATTGCAGCTGGGATCCCACTAGGTTCACAGAGAGTCCAGATAGGATGTCCTCCCACTCAAGTCAGCAGAAATGTCATCAGGCACACCAGACGGTTTTCCCACAAAGTAGAGCGTTCACCTGCCATTGGTAAAATACTATAGGCAATGGGAAGAGGCCTGTATTTAGCCAGTTAAGTGGCTCAGATGTCTTTCTCATGGGACAGCTGTCCTCCACCTTTCCCTTTATGGGCAGAATGCCAACATGAGGATGATGGGCACCCTATGTCCTTCTGCTCCCCCTCTCTCACAGCCTGTTACTTCAGGACTGGTAAAAATCCAGCCCAGTATAAATAGGGTACTTAAAACAGAGTGCTGGAGAAGTTCAGCAGGTCTGGCAGCATCTGGGGAGAGAGAGAAAAAAAAGTAAATGTTTCAAATCCGGACTCTTCTTCCAAAGAAGAGTTATATTAAGAAGAGTCATACTAGACTAAAACTGTTAACTCTTTGTCTGTACTGACACTCCCAGACCTATTGAGTTTTCCCAGCACTTTCTGTTTTTATTTCAGATCTCCGGCATCCGCACCACTTTGCTTTTATGTAAGTAGGGTACTTATTCCAGTTACACTAATATTAACAGACATTGGCAGGTGGAATTTCCACCTTGCTGAATATCTACCCTTACAAGTGTTTTAATCAGAATTTCTGATTGAAGCTGTTCTGCATTTAGAGGCAAATAGTTTGTAAGTAGAGTAAATGTCACCAGACAGTGAACAGCAGAACCCACTTTTTAAACATCTGAAAAGCAGACCCATTCTCTTGTTTGTGTGGATATAGTTGATGAGTCACGCAAGAATAGCATTCCAAAACCAAAGAATGTAATTAATTTGTACCACAGAAGTAAGATAGATGATTTCAGAGCTTTACTTCAAGCTGTTGTTGATCAGTATGAATGGAGGAATGATTAAACTGGTTGATCCTGGGGTGCCCATATTGCAAATGTTCAGCATTGAGTGAGATTACTAAATGAGAAAAACAATGACACAATAATATGAAAGGAAACATTAAAGGGTGATTTTACTTACCTACTCATACCATGTCTAATGAAGTTAATTCTTGCAAAGATAATAGTTGGAAACATATTTAAAGATTGAAGAAAAGATGGAAACAATTAACCAAAGCGATTGAATATGGTATTATTTACATGCAAAGTTTAATTGCTACCCGCTGCAATTTGCACAATGTGGGCAAAGCCAAGGACCAAGTTCTCACACTGATAAAAAGCATGATGTGCTCTTAGAGGATTTTTTTTGTACTTGTTTAAGAATGTCAACCTAGTAAAGGTCCATGCATCCCACATATTGCAGCTTTCTCTATGCCCGTAGTATGTGGTGCAAATGTTTTTAAAAGCTGAATACCTGTTACTACCCGTGTTGCAAAGCCAAGATCAGAGACACAGGATAAAATTGGAAGGGTTAAGCTGTGGTATCTAAGTTCCACTTGAGGCACAAAAGAGAAGAGCCCTGCAAGTTTCTGACCTTTAGTATCCTTTGCAACTGGCAGCAAGTATATGCTATGCTGCTGTTTTGCTCAATGATGTTCAAGTTTATTGTTAACTAGTACCTCCTTTTTGACCATATCAGACTGGCAGCTCTTCCTCGATGGCGTATTTATGAGGGGCACAGCAGGTGTTTGCAATTCTGGAAATCCTATCTGGCAAAGCCTTAAGGATCTCGTACTGCCAGGATAATGTCCCTACCACTGAGCAGGGAGGACTGGATTCATGACCTACCTGCTGCAGAGATAATATCTCTGCACAAGTTGATTAGAAAATATTTTTAAAAACCGAAGAACTACAGAAGCTGGAAATCAGAAATTGCTAGGAAAACTCAGCAGGTCTGGCAGCATCTGTGGAAAGAAGGCAGAGATAACCAGTGACCCTTCTTCAGAACTGATTGTAGCAAGGAATAGGTTGATGTATATGTGAGAGAAGAGGTGTGGGGCGGGGGAAAAAGAGTAAACAATAGTTGGAGATGGAGCCCAGAGAGAGAAAGAAAAAGAGTTAAGCAGACAAAGGAATGGGTAAAGGTCCGTTTGGGAGAATGAATAGCTGCTAATGGGCACCATTAGTGGTTGACAATGGGTTGTTTGTGGCAGTAGCCCATTGATTTCAAGGCCTGATGCATGGAGATTGGGGTAAGGATATAGAAGGTGCTCAGACCGTAAAATTGTCAAACTCGATATTGAATCCAGAAGTTTGCAGGGTTCCCAAGTGGAAAATGAGGTGCTCTTTTTCCAGCTTGCTCTGAGCTTCACTGGAGCACTATAGCATGCTGAAGACAGAGACGTTGGCCGGGGAACACGGTGGTGTGTTAAAATGGCAGGCAACAGGAAGCTCAGGGTCATTTTTGTGGATAGAACATAGGTGTTCCGTAAAATGGTTAAAACATTACCTGAAATGTTTACTCTGCCTCTTCTCCAAAGATATTGCCAGACCTGCTGAATTTTCCAGCAATTTCTGATTTTGATTAGAAAATATCTTCGGTAAATATATGCAGGCCCAGTCTGGACAGTGAAAGAACACTTTCAGTACCCTGATCATCATGCCAACACCAGAAAAGTATTCCCCACTGTACTACAATTCTACTTCCATTTTGGATAGCAGGTAAAATACATCCAATTGTAGCTCTTGGCTATGGTTTCTTCCTTGAAGCAGTGTGGGAGGAACAAATTAAAGGAGGATCAATGCATCCTACATGTGGGGAATTAACATGTGGCATATTCATTGTGGTGTCTCAAACTGCCGACACTTTTCTTACTAAATCCACCAGTGAGAGGGATGCACTTTGAATGACTTCATGGTGATGTGGGTGTTTGAGGAGACCCTGGACCTCAGGGAAATCAGCAATTGAACTGTTTGGCCCATTCTCTCTGCCGCATTACTGATATGTCAAAGCATGGTTGTGAGGCAAAGAACTGGGCTGCAATGATGTAAAAGACAATGGTGACCCAACATTGACTTGTGTTACACAGGTTTCCTGAGGCTGTCTCAGTGGAGCCTGAGCAACAAATGTTAAAAGAACACATGCACAGATACTGTTTTCAAATGTCTTAAGACATTAACCAAACTTTACAGATGTTTCAATGCAAACAAAATATTCACTTCCACTTTAATCAAGTGATGCAGGCAACTACTTCATAACCTTAAAAGTTCTAGTTGTGTAAAAGAAAACTGAAATATAAAATGCCATTAGCTGGCACACAGGCTTATCCAGTTGATATCAGCAGCCTCAATGGCCGGATTTGGAGGTACCAGTGTTGGACTGGGGTGGACAAGGTCAGAAATCACACAACACTAGGTTATAGTCCAGCAGGTTTATTTGAAATCACAAGCTTGAACAGTTCATCAATTTTACTAACAACTTTCACCCCAACCTCAAATTCACCTGGACCATTTCCAATACCTCCCTCTCCTTCTTGGATCCCTCTGTCTCCATCTCTGGTGACCGCCTCGAAACTACAATCTATTTCAAGCCCACCAACTCCCACAGCTACCTAGACTACACCTCCTCTCACCCACCATCCTGCAAGAATGCAATCCCCTACTCCCGTTTCCTCCACCTCCGTCATGTCTGCTCCCAAGATGGGGCGTTCCACTCCCGAACATCCCAGATGCCCTCCTATTTCAAGGACTGTAATTTCCCCTCTCCAGTGATTGAAAATGCCTCAACTGCATCTCTTACATTTCCCGCACCTCTGTCCTTACATCCACTCCACCCAACAAAAATAAAGATAGAATCCCCCTTCTCCTCACATATTACCCCACCAACCTCAACCTCTGCATTCAAAGTATCATTCTCTGCCACTTCCGCCCCCTACGATCCGACCCCACAACCAAAGAGATATTTCCCTCCCCACTCCTATCTGCCTTTCATAGGGACACGCTCTGTGCGACTCTCTCATCTGCACCATACTCCCCACTAACCCCACCACCCCCCGGCACCTATCTCTGCAACCGCAGGAAGTGCTATACCTGTCCTACACCTCTCCCCTCACCTCCATTCAAGGCACAAAACAAACCTTCCATAGCGGACAAGTGTTCACCTGCACATCCATCAACTTGGTCTACTGCAGCTGCTGCTCCCAATATGGCCTCCACTACATCGGTGAGACCAAGCGGAGGCTCAGAGACTGTTTTGTAGACCATCTGTGTTCTGTTCACGACAAACGACAACACCTTCTGGTCGCGAACCATTTTAACTCCCTCTCCCACTCCCTGGGTGACGTGTCCATCCTGGGCCTCCTCCAGTGTCACAATGACACCACCTACAAACTGGAGGAGCAGTGCCTCATATTCCACCTCAGAAGCCTACAGCCTGTGTGTGTGTGTGCGTGTGCGTGCGCGTGCATGCTTCCCCACTGAGAGTAAACATCCCTGTCTGATGATTGTAGCACGGTGTCCGTTCGTCTGTTTTTGTAGCGTCTGCATAGTTTTGCCAATATACCAGGCCTTGGGGCAGCCTTGCCTGCAGGGTATGAGATAGACAACGTTGGCCAAGTCACATGATTGACACACACATACTCACACAGATCCTCTCTCATACACACACTGTGTCTCACACACACATACACACTCTCTCTCTCTCCCACACATACAGTCTCTCTCTCACACACATACACACACACACGCACACACATGTGAATCTATTGGGTGAATTTGTTTTGCAGATACATTCTATTTTGTTCAAAAAGCACACAGTTTATAGACAATGTGGCATTTTATAAATTCCTACTTTAGAAATAAAACCAGTCTGACTCCAAACCAAAACACAAACAGATTCTAAACAAGGCCTCACATTTAACATACATTGTCTGACCTAAAATGTCACCTCTTCTTTACACTGATAAAACCTTTAGTTTTCTCAGGGCAGTGACTTCAAAGGAATTTGGGGATTTACATATACATATTAGTCAATTAAAACCTTCTAACTGATTAAAGATTTAACAGCATTTTATGTTTGTTTAGTACATCCTCATCAGTGGTGTGACCCTTTGATCTTTTACTTATAAATTCTGTATCTGATATTACCTCTCTTACTAACACCTGAAGAAGGAGTAAGACTCCGAAAGCTTATGCTTTCAAATAAATCTGTTGGATTATAACCTGGTGTCATGTCATTTCTGACTTTGAATGGTTTAAAAAGAATGAGGAAATTCTGGGGAGGATTACAAAGATGCACAAACAATGGAATTGACTTTTGACAGAATGACCTCATTAAAAACATACATTGTTCTGTTCAGGCACAATTAATGTGCCAGAAATGTTGCAGAGGTTCAGCTTCAGCTTTCTTTGTCAAAGTGACTTGTGAGACACCTTACGGAAACCAATTATCTTCACCAAAAAACTGTGAGAGAGCAGATACATCCACAATGCGATCTTGACAGCCATCAAAATACAGAGGTCTTCAGCAAAACTACAGCCAATGAGATATGGTTCAGTCTTGTCTGTTCCAGTAAATTAATCTGCTGAAATATTCCACAGTGTGACATGGCAGCCATTCCAATCCATATTTATCTCAAGGGGAGATAGTGTATTACAATCCATTCAGGGAAACTGAGTTGCAATTTCAACATGCAAGTTGTAGTCTGCACCTATGAATAGTGATGATGCCATCTCATCATTGACCAGGAACCTCTCCCATTCATAGTACCTGCTGTTGTTATACAGTGGAAGGATTGTCAGGTCGATATTTAATCTGTTAGGCTGCATCATTAATGTTGTTGGTTATCAAATCACGAATGGGACTCACCTGAGTTTCTGATTCAGAGTTGAGGACGCTGCTGATTGTGTCACAAGATCTTTAACTTTATTTTCATAGTAATCATCCAATTGCTGCTTCTCCAAGTCGGAGTACTACATAATTTAATGATGAACCTAAAAACCAGTCTTCAAAAAGTATTATGTAGCATGGAAAATAATGGGTCTAAACCTTTTTTGGTTCCAATATGTTTCAGTTCTAAATGGAAAACTTCTGTTCCATGTCAAAACTAAATTTGGAAGCAAGACTACTAATGAGTCCAAAGGTATCTAAATTGTTTCAACTAGCTGTGTGTTATATTTGGCTGCTGGTCACCATAATTGATGTTGAACATTCAGCATTTATCTATGGCAGACTTTCAAATGACACACAAAGAACGCTGATAAAAGTCAATGTCAAGTTGTTTATAATGATGAGATTTAGTAAGGATTATCTGATTTCTAAAATGAAGAAACAAATGTGATCGTTTGTGAAGATATTGTTTATTTCTTAAATTGGTCTGACATTCATGGTAATGCTTCCCAATGCTGTTTTGAACATTGTATAGTACTTACATCAATTTTGTATGTGAAAGAACATGTTTTACAATGAAAAGTTGTCACATATTTTTGATTAAGAACTCTTACATCTTTACACAGTAGTTGGAGAGCATAAGAAACAGGAGCAGGAAAAGACTATTCAGCCCCTCAGGCCTGAATCTATCTTTTCAACTATATGCTGTCACCAAGACACAAAAGCAGATGAGGAAGCAGGTAGTGTGGATGACACAAAGTGTCTGCAGCGGGATGCGGACAGGTTGAGTGAGAGGGCAAAAAATTGTCAGATACAATTTTTGGCGGGAAAATATGATGCTGCGCACTGTGGAAGGAAGAATAGAGGAGGTAAATATTATTTAAGTTGTAAAATACTGTAGAAGACTGTAGCAAAGAGGGTTTTGGGGTGTCCATGTGCATGAAAGAAGCTGGCATGTAAAATCCAGCAGATAATAGGGAAGGCAAGTGTATTGATTGCCTTTATTTCAAAGGCAATGGAGTATAAAATTAAGGAAGTCTTGCTGAAACCATACAAGACACTAGCCAGATCACAATCACAGAAATTGCCAAAGAAACTCAGCAGGTCTGGCAGAGAAAACAGAGTTAGCATTTCGAGTCCCGTGACCCTTGTTCAGAACTAGTCAGGTCACACCTGGAATACTGGTAACAGCTTTGGTCCCCTTATCTAAGGAAAGATATACTAGCACTAGAGGCAGTCTAGAGAAGTTTTGTTTGATTAATCCTGTGTATGGGAAGATGTTCTTATGAAGTGAAGTTCAGCGATTGGGCTTGTACCCATTGGAGTTTAGAAAGGCTAAAAAAGACCTTATTGAAACAGATAAAATTCTTTCAGGCTTGACAAAGTGGGTGCAGAGTGGTTGTTTCCCTTTGTGAGAGAGCCTAAGACCAGAGGGCATAATCTCAGAGTAAAGGGCACCCAATTAAGATAGAGCTGAGAAGGTTTTTCTTCTCTCAAATGGTAGTAAATCAATTGATTTCTTTCAGAGGGTTGTAAGGCTGGATTGTTAAGTATTTTCCAGGCTGGAACAGGCAGAGTTTTAAAGGGAATCAAGTATTATGGAGTTAAGGCAGGAAGGTGGACTTCGGGATTATTAGATCAGCCATGATTGCATTGAAAAACAGTGCAAATGTGTAAAGTAAATGGCTTATTTATACTGCAACATCTTTTGGTATGCCATTCAGTATGAAAGTAGCTGAGCTTCTGTTTCAACTCCAGTTTCGCACCTGCTTCCCATATCTGTTTATTGCTTGAGAGGTCATGATTCTATTTATCTCACCATTAAATTTAATCAAAGATGGAGCATTTACAAGCCCTGGGGTAGAGAAATCAAAACATTCACAAGCATTCATATGAAGCTGCTTTTCCTTATCTCTGTCTCAAATGATACGCTCCTTTTTCTTAAGACTGTGCCTCATGTTCTGTAATTATGAATTAGATAGATGATTGATTTATTGAAAAATCATTATTGTAGCAGATGTTAACTTATGATGACAATGTGGATAAATAACTAATCATAATTCAAAACATGCCTAAATATAAAACAAACATATAAAGAATAAAAGGCTTGCACTATTATGATCATTTCAGCATGCAAATAATAACAAAGCTTTGCAAAATGCCTGTCTCCTTAATAGAATAAACCTGGGAAGTCTACTTCACTGCACGTTTGTAAAATGATATTCTGCTCTCTGTTTTTGCCACCGAAGTGAGTTACCTCATTCTTCTCCATGTTATAATACTTTATCTGTTATCTGTTTACCACTCAGATAGTGTATCTCTTTTCAACCACTTGTCTTCTCTTCATAGTTTACATTCCAATCTAGCTTTATATTATGGTCAAACATAAATATGTTATTTCCTGTCTCTTTAACTAAGTCATTAATATAGGCAATATAAAGATAATGCACCAGCACAGATAATTGTAGCACTCAATTCAGTATAGACTACCTGAAAATATTGTACTTACTCCTTTTCTCCATTTCTTATCTCTGCTAAGAACCTTTACCTTGCTTATTAACCTTGTGTGATGCCTTTTGGAAATCCAAGTATATCATATCTACATGTTCCTCTTTATCCACACTATTTAAAAAAGTATAAATTTGTGGAACAAAATTTTTCTGTTGTAAAAATGGCATTTTCCCGATGGTTGCTAACAGTCTGTTGTTCGTGTTTTCTTTCACTGTCATTCCTGAATCATGGTGTGACATTAACTAACTTTGTACCTGCTGGGGCTATTAAAACTACTGAAGCAACTGTCAATTTTCTTTCTGTTCATCGGTTATAGCATTTATGTCCCTGTGTTCCTCACAATATTCCTTTTTTTTGGTATGTTCCCAGTTATTTGCCAATCAAATTAAGCAAAGTTTTTTTTCTACCCAGTTATAATCCATCAAAAGAAATGTTAAAAACACAGCTGGTATCTTAATTCTTGATGCAGCCCACAACATGCCTTTAAAAAGAAAAGTTTTCACATAAAGTTTCATGACTTCTTAACAACTTCACGTCATACATAAAGATCATAAAACAGTATTGCAGGTCTCTGAACATCTTGAACCTTTACTATGCTTTGCTTTCATATTCAATTGAATGTGATTGTTAGTCACATGCAAGAAAGAAGCAGCACTTTTATCCAAATCTATGCATTTCAGTGAAAGAATCTTTTAGAAGTTTGTTTTTTTCCAGATTTGCCTGTCTTGGAAGAGCAATGGCATAATTCAAAGTGGGGTCTTTGAATGAAACAGGATATTTTTTATTCATTCACAATATGTGGGCATTGCTGTCTAGATCAGCATTTATTGCCCAAGCCTAATTGTGCAAGGGAACTTCAGAGTTGACCACATTGCCGTGGGTCTGGAGTCACATGTAGACCAGACCAAGTGGGAACGGCAGAATTCCTTCCGTAAAAGGCATTAACGAATTTAATGGATTTTTATGACAATCAACAATGGTTACATGGTTGCCATTAGATGAGATTTATATTTCAGATATTTATCATTTAATTCCGGTTTCACCATCTGGCATGGGATTCAAACCAATATCCTCAGAATATTAGCGTGGTTTTCTGGATTATTAGCTCAGTGATATTACTACTACATCACTGCCTTCCCTTAGAGTTAATGATAGTTTAAATACAGTGTTGAATATTGTGAGAGGAAATCGTTAAAAATTCTACAATTTTTACCAGGATCATATGCAATCTCAGGATGTACTAAAGTGCTTCACTGCCAAATGTAGTCACTGCTGTCATTTAGACAAATGCAACAGTCAGTTTGTTCACAACAAGATTGCACAACAGCAATGAGACAAATGATGGTTAATTTATGTTGGTGATAATGACTAAAGAATGATTGTTATCAAGGACAATGGAGGTAGACAGTAGAACTAAGCAGCAGCTGCCTAAAAGGAATGTAAAAGTTAGATGATGAAATATCATATATAGAATATCATATATAAAATATTTAAGAGTTTAGATTTTAATATAGTGGTATATGAGTTTGTTTCCATTTCAATCGGTCTATTAATAAACTACGTCAGCCTTTTCTGAAGCATGGTTTTAAACCGGTATATGTCAGGGAACAATGACTGAAGACCTTCTGGAAAGTTAATGTAAGATGTTTATATTGTGGGGTTTCAGAACCGCAGAAGGAAAAATCATTAAACCATTAGCTTAGCTGAAGCTAAGATGAGCAAGTTTTCCTTAGATTTAAAAGCTTCTGAATTCAGTTTGATGCAGCTCCATCTGAAGTCAATGTTTGATGGATCCCCATCTGAAGTCAAATGTAAGATTACGTTATCCTTGGAAAAGGAGTTTGTTTGGAGCAATTAACGGAATACATTACCTCGGTGTAAAGAACTAAGTTGTGAGTCAAATAAAAAGGCTTCACAGCTCACAGGACCGGAAGTGAAAAGAAGCAGTTTTGATAGGGATCTTTCCCTGGCTTTTGATTAACTGCAAAGTGAAAGGTGCAGAGGAGATTTACCAGGATGTTGCCTGGTCTGCAGCGAAGGTCTTATGAGGAAAGGCTGAGGGACTTGGGTCTGTTCTCATTGGAGAGAAGAAGGCTAAGAGGGGATTTAATAGAGACCTACAAAATGATCAGAGGATTAGATAGGGTGGACAGCGAGAGTCTTTTTCCTAGGATGATGATGTCAGCTTGTACGAGGGGGCATAGCTGCAAATTGAGGGGTGATAGATTTAAGACAGATGTCAGAGGCAGGTTCTTTACTCAGAGAGTGGTAAGGGCGTGGAATGGCCTGCCTGCCAATGTAGTTAACTCAGCCACATTAGGGGCATTTAAACAATCCTTGGATAAGCATATGGATGATGATGGGATAGTGTAGGGGGATGGGCTTAGATTAGTTCACAGGTCGGCGCAACATCGAGGGCCGAAGGGCCTGTTCTGCGCTGTATTGTTCTATGTTCTATGTTCTATGTTCTATGATGGTGTTGGGGAGTAGATGGAAATTTGTTTTACAGGGTGTTTGAAGTCTTTAAATCATGTTATGTTCAGATAGCTTGGTTTGTTTTGAATATTTATGTTTCAGTGAAAGACCACCAGTTTTAAATGAAGGAAAAACAATATGGTCTATCAAGCCAGATTTCATTCTGGAATCTGGTGAAGGCAGGTGTAGGTGATGGGGAAGAAAAGCAGAGGAAACATAATCACTAATGTTTTGGAGTAGATCTGTAGCTCGGATTGTGGGTGTTGAGGTTGGTTGGCTCGCCGAGCTGGTTTCTTGTTATGCAGACGTTTCGTTACCGTGCTTGGTAACATCCTCAGTGCAGCCTCCGATGAAGCGTAGGTATGTTTTCCTGCCTGGTTTTTAAACTCTGGGGTCCGTTGAGATGGGTTGCCTCACTTCCGGATTTCCTTCATAGTGGAATGTATATGGGGTCGAGATCGATGTGTTTTTTAATGGCATACTTCGTGGTGTGCCATGCTTCCAGGAATTCTCATGCCTGTCTCTGCCTAGCCTGTCCCAGGATCTTGGTGTTGTCCCAGTTGGACAAGGAGAACCACCACTTCGACTGGGACAACACCAAGATCCTGGGACAGGCTAGGCAGAGACAGGCACGAGAATTCCTGGAAGCATGGCACTCCAGGAAGCATGCCATTAACAAACACATCAATCTCGACCCCATATACATTCCACTACGAAGGAAACCTGGAAGTGAGGCAACCCATCTCAACGGACCCCAGAGTTTAAAAACCAGGCGGGAAAACATACCAATGTTTCATCGGAGGCTGCACTGAGGATGTTACCAAGCATGGTGACGAAATGTCTTCAAAACAAGAAACCAGCTTGGCGAGCCAACCAACCTCAAGAAACATAATCATCCAGATTTTCCGCAGGTCAGACAGTCATCACTGTAGGGTAAATGGGAGTTCTATCTGGTGACACTGCAGAATCCTCATCAGAGCACACTCTGAAGAAATTGGAGAATTGAAGAAGCTGTTGGTCAATTCCTCTATGCTTGGAACACTTCAGAAGTCTTCATTTAACTTAGAGAATTTAGTGGGTTATAATGAATTAAGTAAAATAGTTACTCAAGAGAAGTTAGACTGTTAAGTACCTAGTCTAACTCCTGAGTGATTATTAAACAGATGCTGTACTTGCTTCATGCGCCATCAATCTCCTGCAGACCCCTTAGATCCCCTGACCCTGACCCGACACCCATCACACCATATTTTAGCCCTCCCTATACCCCACTCGGCCCCCTATCCTCCTACCCCTGATCCACCTACCCTCTCCTACCCCCATAGCATTAGATCAGGCCTGACCCAACCCCACTTCACCGTCCCCATTCCCTCTCCCCTGCCCCTACCATAGACCACTGGACTTGATTTGACACCATCCCCCATCAACCCGGGGCTGGAAACCCTGCCTCCCTCAATCTAACTGCTGCTGGACTCATTCCCCACACCACCACCTCCCCCCCGCCACCAGCCCCTACCCCTCCATATTCCCACCACCAGACTAGAACACCCAGCTTCCTCATCCTCCATCAGGTCCAATTTCACCCATTCACCCCAACCAACTCAAAACTCTGCATTGCTGACCTGGCTTTCCTCACCACCTTGCATCCTTGCACTCTACCTCCTTCCCCCTTCCCATATGGAATCCTACTTACCTGATGTGCAACTCCACAACACCTACCCCTCCAACCACCACCCTCCGCATTCACTTTGTCACACTGCCCCTCCCTCCCTGACACTGTACTTATCTAGCAGCCTATCTCTACCCAGCTGACACTCTACTTATGTAGCTTACCCCACTTCTCATATGGCACCTGATCCTTCCAGCACCCTAACATTGCACTTACCTCAGTAATTACAATTGAGAGCAGCTGTCGGGACGTTTACATTTCTGGAAAAGGCGGCTGACTCCTGTAAAAATGGGACATGGCTTGCCTTCCCCCTACAGTTATGCATGAGAGAAAAAAACTGTCAGAATGGAAGTGCAGCTCTACATCTCAGAAATGCAATGCTTATAAGCAAAGTCCCATGACATAAATTGGGTAAATGTAGGTAAATGATGATTTGTTTTTAGTGTTGATGACTGAGGAATGAATATTGGTCATGAAACTGTGCTGAATCCCATTACTCTTCAAAGCAACATCATGACATCTTCAATGTTCACATCTGACAGTAGGAAGGGCTTCAGATTAACATCTGATTTGAAAGGTGGCATCTCTCACGATGCAGCACTCCCTAAATACTGTACAGACGTGTCAACCTAGATTGAGTTATTAATAAGTGACTCCACACATTTCTGACTCAGATGCATTTGGAAAACATTTATTGGACTATTTCATCTTACACTCACAATTGATGTAACTAGTATATTAAATGCAGAAAATTGTTTCTCCTTTTATCTACATGCCTGTTCAATGCCACTATCCTTTTGTTTTAAAGAAGGGTGCAATGTATCGGGAGATCCGCAAGATAAGTATTTAAAACTAAATTTATCCGCTGCTTTCATTATGAATTATACATGTTAAAATTATTGAGAATTCAAATCCTTATTAGTTTATTAATATATGGGTATGTGACAGATTAGCAATCTGATAACTGGGGAAATACTATACGCTTAGGAAATGTTATATGTTTTTATATTGTGCTTGGATCAGCAAATTCTTACAATTGGAATAATTTGAATGTGGTTGAATGCTTTAGAACTATATTTAAACAGCTATAGGTTTACCTATAATTGATAGTTAATGATCATGGCCTTCTGGAGGAATATATTAACTCATAAAATACAGGAAATATTTGTATTAATATATATTCTGCTTGATGGTAAGCAGGAGAATGGTGCAGCATTAGAACTGAAAAATACTGTTCAATATTTGTTCGATAGCAGATGTTTTTGCTTGAAAGGGCTGTCTACAGACTCTTCACAATTGATCCTACTTCTCATTTTTTGATAAATACTTTAAATTACTCCTCTCAAATTGAAGGAAGTCCTTCTGTCACGTGGTCAAACCTTGCGTCATTGGAGACTTTAAAAAAATGAAGTGCATAAAAAAGCTCTTGTGGACTGTATGAATGACCAGCCAATTCTGGGTTTGTTGCAAAATTTTAGCCAAGACATTGGCATCAGGATGGTAGAAAATAATTTCAAAATATGTACACTGGAGCCAAGTGCATTTTATATAACGTCAACATGCCTTTAATAACATCCATAAGGTACTTGATCTTAAAAAATATTGAAGTGAAGGTTCATTGCTCAGCGCTGGTGGTCTTCTGCATGCTGAACCAACATTTGATTGGATTGAATGGAGCTTTTTATTTTGGGTCCTTGAATAAGTCTGTGCTTTAGCAGAGATTTGTTCAGTGGATTAAAATATTGTGTGGCAGATGCTGTTCACAGAAATGTCAAAAAAGACTACGTGTAGGCTCCATATCTCTTGAAGGAGAGCAGGGAAAGGTCAAAACTGACTATTTGTTCACATTCATTGAAGATGCATGTCACTGGCTAAGGTGAGCATTTATTGCTCATCCCTAATTGCCCTAAAGAAGGTGGCAGTGAACCATCATCTTGAACTGCTACAATCCATATGGGGCCCCTTTAGGTTTGCTACTTTGGTGCTCTTAGATGGTAAAGATCACTGGTAGAGGTTTGGAGGAGAAATCTTGCTGAGTTACTGCAGTGCAACTTATAAGAGGTACACACTACAGCCATTTTGCCTTGGTAGTGAAGGAAGTGAATGCTGAATGTGATGGATGGGGTACCAGTCAAGCAGTTGTTTAATCCTGGCCAGGCACTTGACGTTCTTCAGTTTTGTTGGAACTACACTCATCCAGGCAAATGGAAAGTATTCTGTCACACACCTGACTTGTGCCTTGTGGACAATCTTTGGGAAGTCAGGAGGTGAGTTACTGACTGCAGAGTTCCCAGACTCTGACCTGCTGTGTAACTATAGTATTCTATGGCTACTCCAGTCCAGTTTCTGGTCAATGGTAATCAAAAGAATGTTGATAGCGTGGGATTCAACTATTGTGATGCTATTGAAAGTGAGTACGATGGTTAGATTTTCTCTGACTGTGAAGCTATTTGCCTGTGCTATTAGACAAAAGCATTGTACTGGATGTATAAGAAATGAGAAACCCAGAAATAAAAGGAATTAATCAAGATTACTATGTATCGAAATGACCATATCATCGCTGTCTGAAGTTCCTAACTTTTCCCTGTTGTTTAAAGTTATTGGGCTGAATCTTACATGTTTTCGCTAAGTCCACATTTGCATCAAGCTTTTTGGAGGGTTTATTACCATGAGGCAGAGTGAGTTCTCTCATCCTATCTTGTCAAACTTGCCTCATTACTTACTTACCATGCCATAATAGTGTCCATCACATCCAATTA
Organism: Ginglymostoma cirratum; assembly: GCA_024137785.1. Classification (NCBI taxonomy): domain Eukaryota; kingdom Metazoa; phylum Chordata; class Chondrichthyes; order Orectolobiformes; family Ginglymostomatidae; genus Ginglymostoma; species Ginglymostoma cirratum. The sequence continues at coordinate 15,823,604 of JAHRHZ010000223.1, forward strand.
TCACCCACCTAACCTCATGCCATTCCCTGAACAACTTACCACTTAGTGGATATCCCAGAATTCATTGGCACCCTGGCACCTTCACCATCTTTAAAAGCCTGTTGTACACCTGGATACGCACTGCCAATCTATAGCTGCCTTGCACAGTTGCTGACATTTCCCCTGAAAATGATGGAAAGGGGAAATCATGCCCCACTTTATGGACAGGCTCCTTGAAGTCCTCCTCAACAGTGTAATGTTGATGTGGGGCTTCCTCCTCCCCCAAGACCAGCAGTGCCGCCAAAGCACCAGACCATGCCAGCCTGGTTCAAAGTCACCACCAGCCTTAAAGCACTCTCAGCTGTCTGAAGGAATGCCCAGTAATATAGGGTGAAGGAGAAGTTCCACCATCTTCTCTCAGATAACACAAGCTCACTCTGTCTCTGCTACTGCACCCACCTCCCACCAAGGTGCACGCTCTACAACTCTCACTGTTGCTTGCAACATCTCCCCCATTTGTTGTCACCCACCTCAACTCATGACACTACTGAGTCTGCATGACCTCTGTGCTTCCTGATCCTTACTTGGGACACTTCCCCACCTGCACCTAGAGTAATAACTGTGCTACCTATTTTCATCTCTAATAATGCTTGCTTCTCTTTCATTCCAAGAAGAAAATAGCCTGCAATAAGGCAGAAAGAGCCAAGACAGGCATGTGCTGCCCATCATTCAACTCCTTACCCCTGGCCACTTTACTCCACATCTGCGGACATTGGCATCCAACACATGCCAGCCTCTAAGAACACTTACGGCACTGACCCACTTCTGCACTTTGCTGGTGCGCCTTGGGCTATCATTGTAATGCTGCAGCAAGGGCCCTGTGTGTTCAGAGACATGCACCCTGCTCACGGACAAGACCAAGCTGCACCTTCAAGCTCTTTGTTTGCTCTAACAGCACTCACTCACTCTGAGCCTACCTAAATGCTTACAGCATTCCTGTTCTGTCTTGCCTTGCCTTTTTGTGCTTTGTGCCTTCAGACAGAGATCCCAGACTAACATTACTGCTGCTTGCCAAGCCGTTCAGCACAGACACAAAGCCAGGAAGCTTGTCATATTTATCAACAGACCTCAGTGAAGTCAAGGGGTATAGTCTTCGCTCAGGGGCTCCCAGCACAGTAAGACAAAGGCAGACTGACTCAGGGTACTCCAAATGGAATCTACGCCTGAAAGAAAATTTGAAGCAGAGTCGGTTGTAACTTTTAAAGAGGTTTTGGAGGAATACTGGAAGGGGGATGATTTATATAGCAGTAGGGAGAACAAAGAACTGGGACTGATCAGATACCCCTTTGAAAGAGTATAGACAGGCATGATGGATCAGATGGACTCTTTCTGTGCGATATCATACTATGATTCTAGCATTCTACAAATCCAATAGTCTAGCAGAGGCTTTGAAGAGAATACATCATGAATTAATATTTAAATATCTTTTTATTCATTTCTTTTAGGCAAGTTGAAAGAAGATAAGAATTTAATGGGATAAATTCAAGAGTTGTAAGTCACAGGAAGGGGTAGGATTACCTGACCTTTAAGATGATTTGTCATACTAACTCAGACACCTTTCACATCAATTGTCTTTTCTCTAAATTGGCCTACAGGCAGAATTACTTCTGAGATTTTTGATCACAACATATTCCAGAGAAGATTAACAGTTGTGTCTTTATATCCTATATTAGAAGTGGACTATTATTGGTCTTTCAAAGCATGATTAATTGTATTGCAGTCAGTAATGTTATTATTAGTAGTAATATTATACTTTGGATTATATTAATGTATACTTTTCATATAACTTTTGAATATTATAAAGCAATACGGAAGTAATCACAATTAGAATATTTTTGAACTTGTGAAATTATTCAAAATTATTGAGCATTTTCAGTGCCCATATAAGAGTGGGGAATGGGTAGTCAGAATACTATATAGACCTGTAAATTGGAAATTGGAAATTTCTGCTGTTTTATTAAAATTCTTTTTGCTTTCATACTACATATTGCTAATCAACATTAGCTGCTTCCTTTGGGAAACCAGCATCCATTTTGGACAAAATGCAAGCAGCCAATGTGGGCTTTGTAAAATTGTCCTGTTTATTAATCTTCTGATGGGAGAATTCAATCCAAAAGTCATATTTATGTTGGTACCAATTGTCAAACTTCACGTCATTTATCAGGGTTGCACTTCAATCTTCAGCAGCAAAGTAACAAATTAAAGTAACGCATTAACCAAACAAAATGAAATTGTAGGAAGGTAATAAAAAGAGGCATTATGCATTATTATTTTGCTTCATTTGGCCCTTGCGCTGCTGAAACAACTGAGGAAAGAATAATTACTGAGCTATTTGATTTGTGTTCTTACTGGTGAGGTTGTATTGAACTTTCAGACTTGTACAATTTTACCTATAGAGAAAGCACAAATATTTATTATGATGAATTCCAAGCATGTTTCTGGCTTTAGTGTATAATAGAGTATTTTTTGTTCAACTTTTACAATACAGAAAAAATTAAATGTACAGCAAAAATATTCAAAAAGATAAAATTGATCACTACCAGGGAATCACATTGGATGTGGTACAGATTTGGGTTATGGGAAAACTCTTTGTACTCAATTCCAATAAGGTACCTAATCCTAACCTCCGAACCACTCCCCTTGCTGCCAAGCACGTACTTTCCATTTCCCACTCCGGTTGTCCTCATGGCCTAAGTGAGATTGCCAATTTGCGGTCAGTTTGTGCTTAGGACTGTGGGCTAAGAAATGGACTGGGACTGTTCATATTCACTTCACTGAGGCCTCTTACAGCTTTTGCAGAGAAGAACCTTTCATTTCATTAACTTGGGCTGTGTTCAAACCCAGGAGAAAGGACAGTTATGTTAACTCACTGTGCTACCCAGTTCCTCTCAAGAGATTTTTTAAAGAAGTAAATAAACTAATTGCTTGAATATTTTTCAAGATTTAGAGTATCCTTCCCTGTTGTGCTTGCTGTGTTAACTTATATGTAAAATAATAATTATTGTTAATCTTCAAATCAGCATTTGACTGAACTAAATTAAGCAACTTCATGAAATGTCAATATATTTTCATGCATATTTATTTTCAGTTCTTAGTTTTGCTACTTAAAGTTGGTGGAAATCAAAATGTTAAATGTTTGTCATATCTATTATATACAAAAAATTGTGCGCTTTTAGTCAGTCCTATTTACATCTTACACCAGAACACCCATCACACAACTTTCCCTCCATATGAACACCTCATGAAGTAGATCACAATAGCACAAGAACTGCGGACTTGTCACTCTGAGTCACTCAAATGACCCATTAATTTACTTAAAAATAATTACATTAAAAGCTGCAAGGTAAGATGTTTTGACCATATTGTTTTCCTGCTCTGAACCTAATTCACAAAAGGGAAGAATGATCAACAACCTATATATTGCCTTTAATCATCTCAGGATGCCACAAAGCGCATCTTCACCAGTTAAGTATTTTCTTGAAGTACTGTCACTGTTAGACAATGGGAAACGCAACAGTTAGTTTGCTAACCACAAGATCCCACTGACATCATGATCATCAAATAATTTGTTTTAATGATGATATTGAGGGGTAAATGTTGGGTAGGATATCATGAGAATTACTCTACCTTCTTCCATGTAGCCATGGGCTCTTTATTGTCTAAGTGACAGATAGGTCATGCCTTTTGGTTTAACGCCTAATCCAAAAGGTGGCAGGTCCAACTCTATCAGTAGTATGCTTCAGTACAAACATATGATTTGCTCATGTCTACTGAATAGATTTCAGAGGTGAAAGTGCAATCACTGAACCAAAATTGACACTGAGAGATGGATTATTGCAGTCCTTTCTTTCTTTCTTTAATCTTTCTCTAAAGTTTCTCTTTCTCTAAAGTTTCTCTAAACTTTCTCTAAAGTTCTTTCTTTAATGAGAAAAATTCATAATTCACACAACAAGGCATTCACATGTGTGTTTCACTCATGTATAATAAATGACCAGAAAATCACTTGGAAGGCATGATCCCATAAATATATGATCAACATTTATTCATTCATGGTGAGCATTGATCTCTAGGACAGCATTTCTTTCCCATCTCTAGTTCTCTTTGAGCAGTTGATAGTGTGCTGCATTCTTCAACTATTGCATTCTATGTGGTGTAAGTACATCAAATGATCAGAGGTATAGATAGAGTGGACAGCCAGAGACTTTTTCCTAGAGTGGAGGTAGCTATTACGAGGGGGCATAGTTTTAAAGTGTGTGGAGGTAGATATAGGGGAGACATCAGAGAGTGGTCAGAGCATAGAATGCATTGCCGGAGAGGGTGGTAGAGTCGGCCTCATTAGGGGCATTTAAGCAGCAATTAGATAGGTATATGGATGATAGTATAAGGTAGGGGTGGAGGTTAGGTAGACCTTAGGATTAGGCCGAAGGGCCTGTACTGTGCTGCAATGTTCTATGTTTTATGTTCTATGTTCTATCCACATGGCTGTTGGGAAGGGTATTCCAGGAACTAACATTCGAGTGAAGGAACAGCAAAAGAGCTCCGAATCAGATAGTTTGTGGCTTTGAGATGAACATTTTGGTGGTGGTGTTCCCAGGTATCTGCTTCCCCTTCTATGTGGTGGAGGTTGTGGGTTTGGAGGGTGGTACCTATGAGCCTTGATGAGTCACTATAGTGCGTGTTGCAGGTGATGCACACTACTCTGACTGTGCTATATAGGGTGCCAATAAACTAGCTGCTTTGTATTTTATTGAGCTTTCCAAGTTGTGTTGGAACTGCACTCATCCACAAAAATGGAAAATATTACATCACATTCCTGATTTGTACCTTGCAGACTTTGAGAATTCAGGAGATATATTACTCACTCTCAGCTCTTGTAGCCACAGTATTTATATAGCTAGTCCAGTCCATCCAGTGATAACCCCCAGGTCGTTGATAGTGGGGGGTTCAGTGAAGACAATGCCATTTTGCGTCAAGGAATGTTGGTAGGATACTGTTTTGTTGGAAATAGTCATCATCCAGCACTTGCACAGCATGAATGTCAATCACTTCCGTATTAGAAGAGTCAAGAATGATGTCGAACATTGTGCAATCATCAGCTAAAATCCACACCTCTGAGCTTATGATAGAGGAAAGGTCTTTGATGAAACAGCTAAAGATGATTGAGTCTAGGACAATACCCTAAGGAACACCTGCAGTCATATCATTCAGCCAAAATTTTGACTTCCAAGAATCATAGTCATCTTCTGGGTATGATTCCCAACTATTGGAGAGTTTTTCTCCCCTGATTCCCACTTGCAAGGACTCCTTGATGCTGCACTCACTCAAATGCTGTCTTTATATCAAGGGCAGTAACCCTCACTTCCCTCGTGAGTTCAGCTCTTCTGTCCATTTTTGGACCAAAGCTGCAATGAGAACAGGGTTGAGTGGGCCTGGCAGAACACGAACTGAGCATCAATTAACAGGCTATTGTTAACTAAGTGTTGCTTGATAGGAGATAACAAGCATGGGGCTGGATGAACACAGCAGGTCAAGCAGCATCATAGGAGCAGGAAAACTTGACGTTTCGGGCCTAAACCCTTCATCAGAAATGGGGGAGGGGAAGAGGGTTCTGAAATAAATAGGGAGAGAGGGGGAGGCGGATAGAGGATGGATAGAGGAGAGGATAGGTGGAGAGGAGGCAGACAAGTCGAAGAGGCGGGGATGGAGCCAGTA
>JAHRHZ010000223.1:15829754-15898962 GCA_024137785.1 Ginglymostoma cirratum
CTTCCCCTCCCCCATTTCTGATGAAGGGTTTAGGCCCGAAACGTCAAGTTTTCCTGCTCCTATGATGCTGCTTGACCTGCTGTGTTCATCCAGCCCCATGCTTGTTATCTCGGATTCTCCAGCATCTGCAGTACCTTTTATCTCTGTTGCTTGATAGGACTTTGCTGATGCATTCCATCACTTTGCTAATATAATAAAATGTATCCTTGATCCTTAAGAGCCAAATCAAATAACATTTCTAAGGATGCAATCTGTAATTATTGAATTCCCTACTGCAACAAATGAAATGCTATCAGCCAGAACTAATGCACGCAGGATAAAATATTCAGGAAGACGACGTTATCACAGTTGTCTTTGTTTGATGGATGGCAGGTTCCAAAGAAAGAGATGACTGAAGGAGACAATTGGTGATGCAATTCTGAAAGCAACTTACATTCAGTTAAAGCAAGATAAAATATTTTAAACAGGGTAAGATGACAGCTGGTAACACACACACATACACACACACACACACACACACTCTCCCCTCCCCCCAGAATAAAACTGTTGTTATGGTTTAAAATAAGACCATAAGAAATAGGAGTCAGAATAGGCTGTGCAGCCCTTCATGCCCATCCTGTCATTCAATGAGATCATAGTGATCTTCTACTTCAACATTGTCCCTGAATTCCTTCTTGTCGTTAATATGAAGAAAACTATCAATCTATCTATCTCAGTCTTGAGGATATCATACTTTTTATGTTGGTTCTGAATTGTGCTGAATAGCTTTATGAAGAGAGAAGTTTCTGTATTTGATGGAATAGGTCCAGGCTTCAAAAGGCTTAGATAGCATGGCTGTGTAAAAGAACACTTAAAGATAAAGTGCCAATGAAAATGAATATGTCCTCTGTAGAAGTGGATAGCAGGTAAATTGTCACAATGAGATCAAAGAGTATAGGTGCTTAGAATGACTCCCTACATTGTTGTGAAGCAATTCCTAACTCTTACATTTGCGTTGTCAAAGTTATCTGAATAATTATAATGTTTGAGTGTTACATTTTCAGCAACTTGGATCCAAATTCAAAACATGACCAAAGCCTTCTGATTGTACCCTGCTGGAGACTACAGGCCACATTTGCAATTCTGATGAAAAATGAGTTGACATAAAGTGATATTTCAGTGTTTTTTTGTCCACAGATTTTCAAGACTTGTTGAATATTTCTACATTTTCAATGTTTATGTCAAACATTCAAGTCTGTTTGTCCGAACCAAGCAGTCTGGAGTAGTTGAGAAAAATCATCTGATGAAAAAATATTTTTATTCAGTTTGATAGAGGTGCCACTAAGCTATTCGATCCTTCTGATATGAACGAAAATATGGAACGTGCTGTTTGTATACAGGAGACTTTCTTTTCCTCTGACACTATTATTGGTGGGATGAAGAGTCTTGAAATCAGAATTGAAAATCAATTGAATCAACACTTGCAGCTTGTTGCATGAAATGGTTCCCTTTCTGAGGTGTAGATCTATTTAAATTGAATGAAATATTCAAAGCAATCTGTGCAAAGACTTGTAAGTGTGCAACAAGATATTTAGAGGATAATGGCCATCCAGTGCAAATGTAATGCAAACACTTCTTCACGCGGAAGATACCACTGCATAGGTATTTCATGTATAAAGTATGACATCCTTTCAGAATTATGGCTGTGGAATTATTGGTCAACACTTTTTATGAATAATGTGAAAATGAGGAGAACTATTCTGCTAACGTTTGATGCTGTATATTCCTCCCTTGTGCCTGTCTCCACAACATAATAAAAGTGTCTGTGCTGTAAATTGTGTGATACATTACTCACATTTGATTGTAATTTCTAAACCACGACTGATCCTTATCTTCTGACTGAGGTTTGTGCCAAAATGAAGAAACTTTGATGCAACTTTGCCATAGCTAACAACCTAAGAATCATCATCTGGCTTCAATGTACAGCTCTTCAATGTATACCCTTGATAATGTGCTTTCTAACCCAATCTGCCCAACAATGCAGGCTTGTGACCATATGTGCTCTATATAGGCCGTGTGTTATGTAACGCTCCACACCTAATTTTTATGTGAAGAATTGTTTTGGGAACATTTGTTTTTTTTCCTTTTATATCTTCAAAAAATCCATTTTAAATTGTCAAATGTTTCCAGATAGTCCAGGAAATTGCTTGAGTATTTTGAAATCCAAATTTACGCTGGGTTCAGTTTACAGTATAGAGTGCATATAATTTAGGTTAATGTATGGCACTTGCTTTATTTAGTGTTCAAAGTTTTTCTAGATTGAGAACTGACACACAAATTACTTTTCAACATTTTAAAGCAATTCATATCAAAAATGGCTTTGCAAAAGAGTCAGTAGATCGCCAACTCTAGAGTATAGGGACCAGAATCATCTGTATCCACTTTGTTGTCTATGGCAGACTTTTTTTTAAGTATTAGCCTTCTTACCTGTTGCTAAGTTCCCTATTTTTAATAAAACCACATGAAAATTCTGTACTAAACTTTTGTTGTTTTCAATTTTGCCGACCAGTGTTGATCTACGGTTGTGGAATTGGTAAGCACTAACAATGTGCACTGTAGAAATAGTTCAAAATTTCCACACAATGTAGTGGCATAAATATGGACAGCAATTTATAAGAAGACGTTACAGCTTGGGCTGACTGGAATCAGCTGTTCTTTTTCTTGTTACTTGTTTGTTGAAATTTAGATGTATATTGGAACACTCATAATCTCTAAAGAGGCCATTTGACAAAGTAAATAATTATTTAAAAATATACACAGTGTATTATAATTGGAAACTGCAATGAGTGGAAAACACTTACAATTCAGGCACTTTGCTGACAGCTGCACTGTTTTCCATGGAAACTGCTGACATCATTATATGGAAACTGAAAACCTGGAGCCTTGGAGCCCTGAAAAAGAGTAGCCAAAAGCACTTCTTAGTCTTTGTATGCCAGGAAGGATGGGAGCTCAAAAAATACACTATGCCAATGTAACCCAAAATACCACTGCTTATCTAAGGAGATGCAAAAAAACCGTCAACTAAGTATCAGGATGATTGATTCTACTCGTTCATATGAATTTCCATCCCTGTAAAATTCTTTCCCTTCTATTAACCATCAAGAAAAGTAAGGAAAATTAATTTCAGTGTTGGGAAGAAGAATTCAATCTTCTTTGCATTCAGTGCATAAATATCTAATCTTTCTCATAATAGAGATTTCCTACATCTCTTCTTGCAACTGAAACTCAACAAGTCAAACACATAAATTCAACACATTAATTTTTTTGTCACCCACAACATCCCAGATATCCTATCATGGGAGACATAATGAAAATATATTGCATTTCACAACCCAATTTCATTATTGGTTATGTGATGTTAATGTCACATTGACCCACATTAGGTTAGGATGTCCGTTTAACAAATAGCACATATTCAACAAATAACATTCCACTTTGACAAATTACTTTATTTTACAACCGTCATTATATCATAGTAATAAGTTGAATGAGGTAGAATACTTCAAATTAAATTTACAATACTTTACCTACTGCATTTGGAACATTTAATAGCTCCACTGCAGTCAATTGATTTTCTGGATTTCAGTATTTTAATGGGGTATTTTGTCTAATATTTGATTAATAAAACTGCAAAAGTAAAACTGCTCTTTTGTCACTTGCATTCTGTAGATTTTTCTTATTGGACTGAGAAGTTGATTGTATATTATTTTCAAATTTTGAGTAGCTTCAGTTATTTGCTGAAATCGATTACTCATTGGGTCTGCCCTCCATTTAGGCAGTAGGTAAAGGTTCTATACCACAAAAGCAGCTTTGCCTCATTTGTACACTACCCATTGATAATATTTATTGTCAACCAACATTTCTAAATGAACAGACCATTGCTGTTTGTAGGCCTTATGTTTGCATATTGGTTGCCCCTTTGTATTTCAAAAGTACTTCACTGGCTGTAAAAGGACAGTTGGATTTGAGGGGTACCAGGAGTGCCACTGAAACCAGTCTATAAGTGCAAACTCATTTTGGTGCATTTTCACTGTTGTTTAGTTGACAAATCAACATTATAGTTATTCAAGTAATTAATACAAATTTTTAACAACAGAATATGGCTTTTTTGACTGGTCATTCTTCATATAAATTTACAGAAATAAAAGGAGAAAGGGATAAATATGGTACATGGCTTTACTATAAACAATCTTTCTGTTTAAAGTTATCAATATAGGTCAACATAATTTATTAAAGAGAAATTGATTGAATGGTTCTAAACTTGATAGTTCATAGAATTTTGTGCCTAGTTGTACTGGAATTCATAAAGTGTGGACTTACATTTGTATAGCACCTGAAGTCTTTGGAATATTTCAACGTAGTCTGCAACCATTAATTTGTTGTTTAATGTTTAAACACCGTTATACATAGTCAAATGTATTTTGCAAAGGGATTATAAAAAAAGACTCGCGTGTATATTGTGCTTTCCATGACCACAGCATATCAATAAAGCATTTTGGAAGTGTTGCCACTATTGTGTGAAAGTGCTGTTTAATCGTCTGGCGTGAACCTTGGGAGACAACAGTCATACAGGATCACTGGACTAAATGGCATTGCATAAATCAGTCTTTAGAATTATCGAATATCATTCATACCTTTCCGACCACTTCAGAAGTTGTTGACAACTCCCAAGTCTGTTGTTTTGAAGTGCAATCCTGTCGACGGGGGATCAAGAGCAATAAAATGTTACAAGCAAATTCCAGATCACAAGCATTCCCCCTTTTCATGTCAGTAGAAAAGAAAATGCACACAATGATGACTGCATAGCTAAAGGTGAAAGGCGACTTTGAGCAAGTGGGAAACTTCCTGCAGAACTCATCTTGCCCCCCATCTCCAATCACTATCTCCTAATCAGTGGCTCCATCCTTTTCTTATTAATGATTAGGCTATTTCAGAAATCCTTTCCACCTTGGTGCAGTAAATCTTTGCTCTCCTTCCTGCTGTGCAGTCATAAATTCTCGTTACAATAGAATCTGCAATCAGGAATTATTATTGTCAAATCCAGCGATGAATGTTCTCATTTCCTTTCGAAGTATGAAGTAGGACCGTCTCTTATAAAGTAAACTGTAGATCTTATTAGGAAAATATTAAAATGCGCACCTATATGTTGAATGATGTCTTAATAATAGGCACGAAATTGACCAGCTTTGAGCTGCGATAATTAAACAAACAAGCCCAGGTTAAAGTATTGTAATCGACATCTTTTTTCAAAAAAACGCTTTAATTCTCCGAAAGGAGAGTATAATGTTAAAATTTCAACAAGAAATAACGAATGCTCCGAACGCTGCAGAAAATTGTTTCATTTTGTTTCCGTGTTGTGTTATACAGTATGCAGTCACATTTAAAAAAAAGTTTGCTGAGTTTTCAGACGACTCTTGCGGACTGTATTGTTTTCTTTCTCTCCCTCTTATTTTCTTCTCTCATCATCCCAATTCGCTGCCCTGCCGCCGAACCTGTGTGTAGTTTCAGTCCATTTAGTTTTGTGGCGATGCAAAACTAGCTGGAGAAGGAAGGTCTGATTATGTTGCTGGCGTTCCTCTCATACAGCAAAGTGCACCATTCATTCATTCTGATTATTCTTTATGTTGCAATTCCGAAGGGATTTTTTTTTTCATATTTCATTTGCCTGAAATTGTTACAACGTTGTCAGGAACGAAATACTGAAGGTAAATAGGATAAGTGACACTTAAACTGGATGTTTTCCCTTCATCGCGTTCAAGCTAAAGCCAGCACAATTTATTTTAACGCTCCTATATATGCACATACACCTACATCTGAGCGCCGACCTCCAATTTAAGTTATTTAATCCTGCGAGCGTCTGTGTTTGTTTTTGATGGAAATATTAACTTACAAATATAAAAAGTTTTTTTTTCCGCCGGTGTTCAGAAAACTGAGATATTTATAAGATGGAAAACTGAAACGAGAAGAAATCTAACGGCGAAAGTATTGGATATAGTTGTTTCCTGTGGTCTTCCTCTATACTAAGATCTTCTTTTGAGTTCGCATCGTTAATCCGATTTTGTCCTCAGATGGTTGGTACATCGGTTCATGCGAGGGAAATTCAATTCCAAAATGGACCAAATTAAGTAGTTGGTCAAACTTGGCCTTACAGTAAAATACAATCGTTCAGCATTTCGATTCTGATAAAAGAGAACTTTCCGGAAATGCAAAATGGGGAGTGGGTGGGGGGCAATAGAAATAATAATTTAAGACATCGATAATAATGAATCGGACAGAGACATGAGTTTGCATGTTTTTCGTGTAATATTCTTAACAATCCGTAGATATGTCTTTGGGATATCGCTCTCGCTTTAAGCTTCAGTATTCAATGTGAAGTGTTAGTCTTTGAACAAGTCATATTGGCAACGAAGTCCCAAGCAAATCAAACGAGTCTTTGTAGACGTCCAAGGTTAGAAATGCCAAGAGACTGACCCCGATCTTGTTCAGTGGTCGGAACTGACAGTTCTGTCGAAACCAAACCAATTAGCCGTTTTTATTGTAACCTGCAGTCGAAATAAAACAATCATTTTCTTTATTCGATGAACGAATCAATTGTGGTGACTTATAATTCAGTAATATGATCAGTATCTACAAAATAGCGTTGCAACATTCTCTATATTATCTCGAGCCCGTAAATTTTCCGTGTGGAATTTTGCAGTGTATTGTCAATCTATATAATAACATTAACAGTGGAATTTTAAAAAAATCTAATCTTCAGACAATCCATTCGTCCAGTCAATTTCAGACCTCAATGGCTACTGGTAATTTTGTGCCGTCCCGTTTCTAAAGGCTTGGAATGAAATTTGATGTTGAGAGAAGACAAAGAAGACTATTCACAAAGTAGGGGGTAAATAGTGATTCGCTTCATATTGGCCAACTCAGGTAAAGGTATAAAAGATTTGACAAGTATACTATAGGGAAATCCTGCAAACATAAATAAGGCCAGTAGAGGGCAGGAGTAAATTGAGAATGAAAAGATTGTTTCAAACAAGTGTGAGTAACCAGTGGGTTATCGTTAAAACTTTCGTCCTATTTGCACAGACGGCGGTAAAACATCAGTCCAAAAGATGATCTGAATGCACGGGCTCGTACGATGTTAGATGAAAGATTTAGTTCCGTGACAAATTCATGAAATAATGCATTATTGAAAATCAGTTCAATTGCCCAAAGAATACTGTACAGATTCATAACGTTATTACTATTGAATTCACTTCAAATTTCGGTTGTAAGCTCTGCTTTTTCCTTATTAGTAAAGACGTTTTTTATTCATTGAAAATATGGAATCCTAGTAACGAACCTTTTTTTAACAATAAAGTCTTCAGTTTTTTTTCTACACCCTCGGTACGCGAATTGGAATCGTCAAAGAAGCATTTATAACTTTTATGAACCGCAATGGGGAAATAACTATCTATAAATATGTAGCAACGTTAATATATTAAGCGAGAGAAAACCCTTTATGAGGGGAAATAATATATTTCAGCTATTATTAGCTTGGCAAAGGGAAGAGGCATTGTAGAAAGCCATAGTCTAAGTCGAGGGAATTTCTGACCTTATCTGCACGTACTTCTCTGCTACTGAAGACTTTTTCTTGCCCTGGCGTTTGCAACAAGTTGTTTTTGCTGCCACTGAACCATGCTGCTTTCAGTTGGTATTGACATTAGGATTAACACAGACACAATAAAACAACGGAGACATAATATTTGTTCGTCCATTTCAATGTGTCAGACTGCTGTGACAGATCAAAAAAATTAAAGAGACCTCCGTCTACTACCATGGCTGGGATTTTGAAGTGGTTTAAGTGAAACACCGCAGAAACCTTATTCAAAGAAATATGAATAAGGAACATAACGATGCTTGACAACAACCAAAATAAAAAAAAATACACATTCGCATCCATGCACTGGATAAACAGAATTCCACTTTGTGTCTTACTTACTTTGTGTCCCAGTAATGTACGGTTCATATTCATGATTTGAATAGGCAAGATACAATACCATGCCAGTTTATTATAAAATAAATGTGCACATTGCTTTAAGCGTAACTGGCTGGAAGCGGTACGTGAGGAGAACTTCAAACCATCACCCCATACTGAATAAAGATAAATCCAAAACATCTCCATCTCCCGTTATCATTCTCGTCTCTCAATTGCATGGCCTACGCGTCATTTTAAGCAATCTTTATTAAATCGATGGTCCACCAAGCTATAATTGTGTATACACTTTCTTGGCGACACTGCCTCTAACATTTGCAACCGATGTAAATTACGATACAAATGGCAACGGAACTGGCAGATTAATTGGAGAGAGCGTGTCTGTATGTATGAAACAACTTTTGAAATGAACTAGTAACCAGATGCATAAATTAGTGCACTTTGAAGACAATTTGAAGAGCACTTGTTATTTATCTGGTGCCAACCCTGAATGCCCATTTAATTTCATCCCGATTATTGTTTCAAAAAGTAATTAATTTAGAATGAACACACTTGTTTCTTTTTGCTTCATTGCAAATGACATTCGCTGACTGACTCAACACTGTAAACACGCTTTCTTTTTAACTCAATTTCTTATTTTTGAAACTTGCTGAAAAGCGTTAACAGCAAACAATGCTGAAAATCTGTTTTGTGTATCGGGAGATGGTGGTGGTAGAGGGTGGACACATGGGGTGGAGGGGGGGGATGTTGTAGATAGCAACAATAAAAATAACCCGATAGACAGAGAGAAAAGCTGTTATCAAAGTCCGCCAGATTTCAGGGGAACCACAGGACGTTTGTCACTTATCGGTGTAATTATTACCCCAGATGGATAATCTGATTTATGTCGGTTTGAAGTGTAAAGTAAAATAATCAATGAGACAGACACAACACAAAAATAATCAGCATCAGATACATGAAAATAAATGGGGGGATTGATCATTTCTGGCGAATTTTCCCCTTCGATTTGAGTTTGAACTCACTAGCGGGGAGACCCAGGAGACTCCTTTCATGAGCTTTTGGGTCAAGGATATAATCGAATTCCACGTACAATCCGCATGGACCAGGGAATAAATATAAATCGTATTTAGCAACGGTCGAGAGATTTTAATAATGCAAACTCATTAATCAAGAAGATCTTATTTCCTTTACATTTAGAATTACCAGTTCGTTATAAAGTAGAATCTATTTGCTTTGTTCGCAATGCAATATATCATTCGAATAACATTTCTCATGTTAATGATTTGATTTTAAAAACAATCAGAATGTAGTTTTCACCCATTTAGTAAGGTCAGATTTTCGTGTACTCATTGGTGTATCGGTTTAGGACTGAAGGACTAGTTACATTGCAACCACACGCTGCTTTCAATATCACTAAAGGATGTTTGAAGGCAACCTTTACACAAATATACTTTTCCCCTTCATAATTATTGTTTTCATTCAGTTTCCCATTCGCGTATTTAATTCCGTATATCTCAGAATGGATTGTGTAGTAACAAACTAAAAAGCAGAACAAAAGAAAACCTTTTGACTTGGCTGCGTGAGGAGGGAATTTCAGTATCGGCACCTTGTCGGAGGAATTCCTTCGTTAAGTAACGCAGCCGGGTTAATTGCTAACAGGACCGTTAAATGGGCATGGGAAGGTGTTGGGGGGTGGGGGGGGGGGTGGGAAGGGATGGAGTTAGTTAAACCGTCGCCCCAAATTGGTTATTGAGGGGCGAAAAATATCACTTGAAAATCTGCCAGGAATGAATTTGTGTATGAAGAACATTTTTTAAAACTCGCACACAATAGGCTGTGTTTCATGCGAAAAAATGAGTCTCTTCTGAGATTTTCGTTAGAAGGGGGGCAATTGCAGGCTATGTGAGACCCAGAGCAATAGCTAAAGGGGTTTGGTCCAACATAAAAACTCAAGTGTCTTTATATGACCGTCTGACTAAGGTTGATGTACCGGTACTGTACAACACATAAAAGTATTGACAATACTGAATCTTGGTAGCCCCCTTCCCTCTCCCCACCCCAATATCAGTGAAACCTGTTTCCCTTTTACAAGACGCCACCTACGTGTTTTGCCATGTAATAACGCCCCACAGCTCACATTCCGATTGGCCGAAAGTTTGGGGAAGGGGCGGAGCCTGCCTGCCGTAAAAGCCTCTCTCTTCTGAAAGTTGTTGAAACTTCCCCCAAAAGCTTTTAGGACTATCTGCGGGCGCGCTCTTAATCAAGGGGACCTTCAGCATTTTTTTCTTAAAAAAAGAGAGAGAGAGAGAGAACGGATCCACCCCTTCAACCAATAAAGATAATTTCTCAAATACTCGGTCCAAGCAGCATTCTGTGCCGAAAAGCAAAACCAAAAATTAGTCTCACTCCCCGGCGATGCAGGCGCGTTACCCAGTGTCAGACCCCAATGCTCTGGGAGTCGTGCCTTACCTCAGCGATCAAAACTATTACCGAGCCGCCGGCACTTATGGCAGCATGCCCACCCCGATGAGTATGTACCCGGGCCACGAGCAGTACGCAACAGGCATGGCGAGATCGTATGGACCCTATCACCATCACCAGCAGCCGGTACCTAAAGACCTGGTCAAGCCTCCTTACAGCTACATCGCCCTGATCACCATGGCCATCCAAAACGCGCCTGATAAGAAAATTACTCTCAATGGGATCTATCAGTTTATCATGGACCGCTTTCCATTCTACCGCGAGAATAAACAGGGCTGGCAGAACAGCATCCGCCACAACTTGTCCCTGAACGAGTGCTTCGTCAAGGTGCCCCGTGACGACAAAAAGCCGGGTAAGGGCAGCTACTGGACGCTGGACCCGGACTCGTACAACATGTTCGAGAACGGCAGCTTCTTGCGGAGGAGGCGGAGGTTCAAGAAAAAAGACGCGGTCAGGGACAAGGAGGAACGCGACCGGCAGCAGAAGGAGGCGAAAGGGGGTCAGCACGTCGCCTCGCAGACCGACACCTGCCCCGAGAAGAAGGTGGTGGTCAAGAACGAAGCGGGCTCGCCCTGTATGCCTGTCATCACCAAGGTCGAGAGCTTGGAGAGCCCGGACAATGGCAGCTTGATCCAGGACAGCCCAAGGAGCGTGGCCTCCACGCCGTCCGTGTCTACAGAGAACTCCATCCCGGATCACAACACAACCAACAGCAACCTCTCCGGCTTCAGCGTGGAAAATATCATGACATTGAGGACATCTCCTCCAGGGGACCTCAGCCCCGTGGCTGTGAGCTCCAGCAGGACTGGTATGGGCTCCTCACTGCCGGTGAACTACCCTCCAACGCAGCAAGCCGTGTACAGCCCAGGCTGCACCCACAATATGGACTCCAGTGGAAGTTACCATTGCAGTATGAGAACCATGAGCCTGTACGCGGGGGACAGGAGCAGCCACATGCTGGTACCCACCAGCCTGGAGGATGCTATCTCAGACCACTCTGGCAGCTCCTCCCTGAACGCCATGAATCTGAGCACAGCGCCGGAAGGTGTCCTCAGCCCGAGTCACCCTCAGCAGGCGGGGGCGCCGGCGGGACAAGCCGCTTCCTGGTACCTCAACCACGGAGCAGATCTCAACCACCTCCCGGGCCACACGTTCGCCAGCCAGCAGCAGACTTTCCCTAATGTACGGGAGATGTTTAACTCCCACCGACTCGGCATTGAGAGCTCAGCACTCAATGACCATCAGGTGAGCGGGAATACAAGCTGTCAAATCCCTTACCGATCAACACCGTCAGTATACCGGCATTCAGGGCCATACGCTTACGACTGCAATAAGTATTGATTTAGCAACCAACCTCTCTATCTTCTCATTTAAAATAAAAGATTGTGTATTGGGAGATGAAAACAAAACTGCAAAAAAAAACTTAAGACTGCACATAAAATTGCTGACTGTGACAGTCCATTGTGGCCAAACGTGTTGACGACTTGTTGTTAGAAAGTGTGTATGAGGAATTTGAAAACTTAAGACACAGATTTTGTTTAACATTCTTAACATAAGGGAAACCTACTTGAATAACGAAAGTTTAGCAAAGTGGCAACTGCCAAATGTAGGGTCTAAACTGTTTGATGGACCAAGAATCTAACGATGCCTTTGTATGTTCTGTTTCTGCAGTTGTTTGTTTAATCCAGTCACGTTCCATTTTCCACAGCTAAGATTTTTTTTCTGTCTCCTGACATTTTGTCCGGTGTTGATGCGACGTTATAGATGATGTAAATTGTACGATTTTCTATGGAGGCTACGTTACAGAGCCATTTAATATATTTTAAAGTTCAGTTCACTGGATTTTTTAAAAACTGTTCCCCAGCCATTGTAAAGTGCCAAAGCGTAACTGTTATTCAACCTCAGTTTTATAGCCATGTGCCGTGTACAGTGTAATTTTTATTACGTTCTTATCATCAATATATTTGCTCCGTTTAAAGCCAAAGAACTAATTTATTGGATGCATAGTATTTTTCTAAAACACGAAATCTCTTTTTTTTTAATTAAAAAATAATGACAGTTCTGTATTGCCGACCCAGGCCCTGACTCCTCCGGTCTGTAGTTGATCCTTTTAAGATCATTTCCTTTCTAAGTTCAGTTGATCTTAATTTCTGTATTTATCTTTTAAAAAAAACCCAAAATAAATCAGTGTTGATTTTTTTTTGCCTTAAGTTAATGTGGCGTAGTGGATTTTTTTTTTCTGGTTGATTGCATGCTGGCTCGATATTGGCCTTTTGTCTGGTTTATGCAGAATTCTGATTATATCCGTGCAGACTTCTACTCAGTCTGTGTTATTGACTGTCGATTAGCTTACCAGAGCAGTAACAGATCCCACGGGTGATAGAGAGTTGACCACATCACACCATTATTTTATTGAGAATTATAAAGTTTCGAGGCTGTCAAATAGGTGCCCAGCATTAAAAGCGATTTTTGTTTTTAGGTTTAGTAAGACCCATGAACGTAACTGAGAACAAGTTTATAGCAGACATGTCAAGGATCGGAGGCGACCATGTGAACTCTATGTAATATCTGAGCCCATAATTTACAGGACAATGTCATACACCTATGAAATGCACTTTTGGTTACTATTTGATCCAAATAATTAGTTTTATTTTGCTTAGATAAAATAAACCTTTAGAACTTTAATAAACATGCCGATTCCTAGTTGCTCCTGTATGGGATGTGCTGTCCCCTCTTAAAAATATTTATCAATTACAAAGCATTTGATTTGCTAAGTTAAAAGTCCTGAACTATATTTACGTTCCAGAATCCTTAGAACTTAGAAATTTGAGACGGTGCAGGTCCATTCACTGACAGACTTAGTCATCAATTTTAAATTCATTCATCAGATGTTCAAAACCCACCAAACACCAGTTTCAGACTGAAAGAACGGGGCTGGCAGCAGAAAAGCTCATCTCCGCCTAAATGCTAAAACCTGACTACGGTTGGCAGAAACTTACAACAACGCTGAAACCAGGCCGGTATAATTTTATTTTGCAGATATGCTTCCTGAATAGGCCTCAAAGAGCCTGCCACTATCCCCCTGAAGCATTAACTCCACCTGAAGTATTGGATTTAAGTGAAAAGAACGTAAATTATTTTGACAAGTGAAATTTACAGAATTCCGATTGTTCTGTGAAATTTAATATCAATTACACGCACGATATTTTCTGGACATAGTCTCTGATTCAATATTTATTTATAGTGGCGTATTTCATAACGACAGTTACTGGTCTGTGGTGCTCTGAACTGCTGTCTCTTAAGGCTTGTGGCCAAATATTCCTCCGGCAGACTCTATTGTAAGCTAGCCTTGGCAGGTTTGGACCTGATATAAGTTACTGGAAAGTGCACCAAGCAAACCCGAGTTGTATCGTAATTGACCAAGAGGCAAGCCTTGTGAATAAAAGTATGAACGCGTTTCTGAGCATACATGCGGGTTCTGTCTCAAATCGGGTCGTTCTATCTTCTCAGGCACAGCCTCCTGGCCTCAGTAGATAGCTGCACCTGTCATTAACAATATCTAGTTGAAAGTCAGCTGCGAATAGAATGCGCAAACATCTGGCGTTGGGTAATCAGAACGGAAGTCTGTCTGGCGCTTTGGGATCCCATTGATTTGCATGATCCAAATAAACTAAAATGTCCAGTGCAAATTTGGAATAAATGATTCCTCTGTTTCTGTAAAAAAAAAAGCTGTCTATGCGGTTTCATGCCAAGAACCAGGCATGGAAATCGCGTGCATTTTTCCGACAATCTGAGATCAATTTTGTGCTGGCGTTATTATTTTTAATATAATTTTTCAAATTTCGCACGCTACCACACTGAACCCAGCGTGACTACGTTGAATATATTAAGCAACCTGGCAAAGTTTTAAAGGAGCGATTTTTTAAGAGAAAGATCACTGCAGGGTGAACTTTAACTCAGTGCTCAGTACAAGCGGAATAAGGATTTTAAGTTTAGACAGAACAAGCCTCTAAGTGTTCGAGGCCTATCGGTCGCGTAGATTCAGCTCTGAATAACAATGAGCACTGAAGCTGAATTAGTAAACTGCCTATTTAACACCTAAAGGTGATCCTGTCATTTAAATCCTCTAAATGGAACAAACGATTGCCTAGAATCCTACAGTAAATTGTGAACAGAATACTTGGGCCCGCTTCTACTGACTGTTTCCCAGGATTAAATTTACTCCTTACATTATTTACTTGAATAAACAGCAAATGTCTCTTCACGTTTTAAAAATAAAAAAAAACTCGTTCTCAGGATCATTAGTGGCCAAATGTTATGTAGGTACAGGAGACGGCTTCCCTTTTTCTTTCAAATCCAACATAGAAATCATAAGCCAAAGGGGTTTACTGATAAAATTAGACATTGGACATTCTCCTGTAAAATTGGCACAGTTCCCATCTACCTGTAATTCAAACACATTCATGTAAGCTTTTTTTTTAGACTTAAAAAATAAAGCCGATTTGTTAACTAGTTCCAGCCCCGTTTAAGAATTAGAATAATACTTTGTCTCGTTTCTAAAGAAGTGAACTGACTGGTGTGGTGTGAGTCTGTGAGTAAACGGCAGTGATCGTAGGGCCATTGACTGAAGGTTTTTCCCGTAGGCACGGTTCTCGCACGGGACAAACAAAGTTTGCGTAAAGCACTGTAACAGTTCGGGTTTTCTACAGACTGCGGACCTATTCTTCATGCGGCGTTGATTGGACGGTCAGCTGCCTGTAGGGCTGGTGTAGTTCATGACCGAGATAACAGCCGAAGACAAAAGCCAGTGTAATTGTATATATTGGACCGTATTCTTTAACCGGGAGGGGGCGGGGGTCGGAACATATGGAAATACAATCGACCCCTGTATTCTTCAGGTTCACAATAAACCAAAACCAGACTAGGACATTTAAAAGTAAAATTGTTTTTCTTTTCAAAACAAAATAAGTGATCATTGAGAGGCGCACCCTGTATTTGTTTATATATACAATACTTATATTTGTTTAATGTGTTTGGAATTGACGCGAACCATTTAATTTATAAGCTGACCAAATACAATTTAGGAGTATTAAAGGCTTTAACACTGATTACTTGCTATGGTGCGCCAGACATTCAGTATAATTTATGGTCTGGGATGGTAACATGTCTTTCCACTAACATTACCTTACTCGTTTATTTCCGATTTTAATCGTTTCGAATACTGAAACACATATGGCTACAAAGTGGCATTTTCTTGATCTTTGGCCGACAGCGAAGAATATAATTTAGTTCATGTTCACACAGTACAATGCCATTCCGCTTCCCTTCGGGAAACGGACCCAAAGCTGCAGTTCGGTTGATAATATGAAAACTGTACAGGGCTGAATGATTTCTGTCAGCGATTTGGCAAAGGCTGGTGATTATTTGTTGAAAAAGCAGGAGAACCTGGATTGTTGTCCTAAGGGCAGAGAAGGTCAAAGGGAGATTTGATAAAGATGCTCAAAACCTTGCAGGTTTTTTTTTGTTTTGACAGAGAAACTTTCCCATGGCACAAGTAGTGGCAAAGGACACAGTTTTACGCGCTTTGGCTAAACAATCAAAGGGCGGATGGGGAAAGCATTTTATTTAACGTACATTAACATTGTGATGACCTGGAAAGTGCTGCCTGATAGGGTGGTGGGAAGCAAATCAAAAATAAGTTTCATAAGGGAATTGGCTGATTGGCCGAAGGGTAATATTTATGGGGCTATGGGGAGAAAGCCGGATAGAAGGGCTAATTAAGGTGGTTTTTTTTCAAACTGACCTCACAGACATGACGGGCCGAATTGTCTCCTGTGCTGTACCATCCTATGATTTACTCAAGTTAGGACAGCAAAACTGAATTTATTCCAGTCTCAAATAACGTTTGTCAGCTTTTCCGGGGAAAAATAAGGCGATTAAACTTTGCAACTTTTGATACGCAGGGTGTGATATAACAGCACGAGTCAAATAATTTTAATAATTATTACTCATTGAATGGTGCACCTTACTTTCTTAATTACAGCGGTGTCAGGGCTATGAATGTGCATATATATATAGAAAAATACTTGCCACGTATCTCATCAACAACTCAAAGCACCTCCCACGTAACCACCGATTGAGGTGCAGTGACTGATTTAGCGTAAATAAAACAACGCTGGTCGTGATCACAGTTCCTCAGATTGCAAACGCGATCTTGCATAATGCACCACAACATGTATAGCCGTTCACGTCGTGGTGAAAAAAAAAATCTGGACTGAATTTGGAGAGCGCAATGCGAATACTTAACGTTATGGCAGTCGATCTTATTGCAATCAGATGGTTTAAATATCGTTTATCAGGAAATAATTTTGACCGTAGGCGATCTGTTCAGTGTTATTTGAAAATGATACTCTTTTAAATCTATTGCTGATATTTTGTGGGCATCTCATGGCCAACAATTCGTACTGGCTGGATCGGGTCGGGCCGGTTAACATAGTCAGTTCGAAACCTGTCAGCATTTATCCAGCCGCCGAATCTTTGCGAAAGTCATTATTGCTTCTCAGATTTCAATTTGAAGTTAATTACTAAAATGACAAGCACAACTCTCACTCACTTCATCATTCAAGCCTATCCTTGATGTGCGTAGATTGCAGAGTGTAAAGCTTCTGAAGGGTTGTTGCGATGTGAATAATTACACTGAGGAGCATCCTTGCCACGAAAACATCAAGTGCTGGATTAAGGCAGCAATATCACCCTTCTCACGTGATAATTCCTTTCCCTGCTGGGATTGGACATCCTTCATGTCTTTTTTTAATTTTTCTCGCCTAGATTTCTCTTGGATGAGACGTTCGTTCAACCAAAGACTTTAAAATAAATAGGCAAACAAAACACAGTTTATTTTTTTCGATGAACAATACGAAGGGTGGGCGACTTTCAATGTTACCTCAGTAGACCATGTAATTAAACTCGGATAATTCAGTCCCGCTGTGAAAGCCACACTCTTTAGGTATTGGGCCGGACTGAGAAAGATAAGCAGTGAACTCGTCGCAAATATTCCTTTAATACAAACTCATGTGAACAAGTATATCAAGTACTGAAGTTGACCAAAATTAAAGGTTTATTTTCACACAATAAACAAAGGTTGCAAAAAAAGCTGAATAACTCATTTATTTAAGCTGGAGTCCTTACCATCTTAATATCGCAAAACGTCTTAATATTTAGACAGAATTCAGTTCGTTTATTTGTTTTTTAAAAAATTTGATCAGGACGATTTTGCAACTATTAGCGACCAGATTGAGGAAAAGAGGATTCGGAATAAACTGAAAACATCTCATGTCGTAAACTTCAGGCAGAGAGAAGTCTGTAGTTGTGGGTTAACAGGATGTCTGCATTTGGTATTTTATTTTGTCTGAACGAAACACAAGCGTCTAACGTTCTATTTTTGGAACATGGCAAAAAAAGTTACTCCAGCCCCGAAGAGGTTAACAGGATGTCTATATATTGTTTCTTTTAACATCTTCATGCCAGAAGGACAAAACATGCAGTTGTTAAACTTACCATAAATAAATGAAAATAAAAATGCCATTTCAAAGCATAAAGGTACCGTTATCATTTGCTAGCAAGAAGACTGCAACATCCTTTTTCTTGAGGCAAGCATGGGAGTGTGGGGGAGTTATCTAACCTGAACTACACTGAAAACACATGCAACTTTAAGTACACTGCCGCCCATTTGATTTTCAGGATTTGTTTCATGTGATTCCCTTGGGTTTTTGTCTTGCACTATCTCATATTTACTGATAGCCCCTCCCCGTCCAATTCCACTCACTTCACAGAGATATCCGGGGTGACTTTTGACGGTCTGAAATTGCTTTGCATCTGCCAAGCAAATCATTGCTTCAGCACTACTTTGAAAACCTTTGCTCCAAATTCTGGCCGAATTTCAAACGGTGCATTCGCACTCTCACTTCTGATCGCGTTTCAATGTTTCACACGACTCGAGTGACAGAAAAGAAAGTGTTTCTCCATCAAAGCTATTGCAACACTCTTCACAATTCATCTTTGCACAATTGGCACAGTTATATTCACTCAATGAACAAACGTTTCCAAGTCCGAAGCGACTAGCGTTCTATGTAAGCACTGGACAGCTGTGATTACTTGTAAAGTTGTTATAATCCCCATTCTTGCTGTAAACAGGAAAAGTATATAACATAAAGCAAGAGGCATACATTAACAATGCAAGTGTTCCACGAAAGAGACTTTTTTTTGTCACTCTTTGCCAAGTTCCCCTTTTATGGAATTCTGTCGCTTGGAATTTGCCTTCTTTGTAAGTCCTCTTCCTGACAGCCTCCGGCCCAACCTGTGCTTTGCAGATGGTTGTACGAAAAATGACCAGCTGCGTACAACAACAGCAAAAAGCACACAAAAACAATGAAAGTGCCACCATCCGTTTAAAGTCACCGTGATTGAGGAATATCTGAAGTCGTGATAGATTTGCACAGATTAAAAGAAGTATGCATATGTTGCAGAAGTTTGAGTCTTTTTGGATTTTGTTGGTAACTGTGTTTGTGTGCTTAGAAAATCAGCGGTGGACGTGATATTTCAAACATCAGATCAGTGCGTTTATGTATTGGGTGCCCGGAAATTTTTCCAAATAAACACAGCTTGATTCAACTTGGGTGGGCAGACTTATCAACAGACTAATTCTATAAACAAATGAACGAACAACCAAGCAAGCGATTGGCTGGTACCTCGAAGACACGTGGAGAAGGCTTAGGCTTTTTTTTGCAATGAAATTTAATTAATGTGGGTGGGCTGAGAATAAAACGACTGTTTATCATAGACAATTTATTTTCCAGTGCAAAGTCAACATAAAATAGCAACTTACAACAATTATTTAACATTTTAAGCCATGACGAAGGGACAAAGTGGGAACAATCTTAAGAGAGGCAGTACTCACATTTGCTGAACTGTAGCACACAGGGTCTGTGGTGGACTCCTGCAAGTCCACTTTTTTTTGTTGTAAACTGTGATTTCTTTTGGAAGTTTGAAAGAAAAGAAAAGGCAGAGAGAGAAAAAAATAGTTTTGCTTAGGCGACGCCGGGAACAGCTATGAACCATATCTATAGCAATCAGTTGCAGCAGCTCAGAGGGTCAGGATCTACAATGGGCCTGAACAGTAGTTCTTCAGTGTACCTATATGGAGGGGACAGTAGGATGTTCCCTTCCTTGGGATTCAGTGGAAATAACGTGATGGCCAGGCACGAGCCTCCTCAAAAGCCTCCATACAGTTACATTGCCCTGATTGCCATGGCTATCAAAAGTGTCCCTGAACAGAGAGTGACTTTGAACGGCATCTATCAATTCATCATGGAGCGCTTCCCATTTTACCATGACAACAAGCAAGGATGGCAAAACTCCATCAGGCACAACCTCTCACTGAACGACTGCTTTGTCAAAGTCCCCAGGGAGAAGGGCAAACCTGGAAAGGGGAGTTACTGGACCCTGGATCCGAGATGCACGGACATGTTTGAAAATGGCAACTACAGGCGGAGAAAAAGAAAGGCCAAGTCCCAAGGAGCTCAGGAGCAGAGGGAAGGGAAGAGGGCCAAATCAGAAACTGGCGAAGAGTGCACAAAGGCTGACGAGTCTCCCAAGTCTGGATTTGACCATGACATCAAACCGAGACCCAACTCATCTGACCCGGAGAACTTCAAACAAGCAGGCGATTCGTCAGACAGAGCGCATTCAGGAAATTTGAGAACTCAAAGCGGCGGAAAAAAACAAAATGATTGCCATCCTGAGTTGGCACCGTCAAGCATCGGGGGCAAAAGTGTCAAGGCACTGAGGTGTGACGAAGTAACATTCCTTTATCCGCCTGCTGCTGAGTCTATTGACCAGGCGGTGACCCATCCAGTCCAACGTGGTGTGTGGACTAACCCTTCTTCACCAGCTCTTCCGCCTGCCGTGCCCTTCCCTCCTCCAACCGCTACCTCTGGTGCATTTGGATTCACGGCCTTGCCAGGGCAAGTTGGACCCACAGGCCCCTCCACGAAGGGGAACCAAGGTGAGGAGATGCCAGGAAGGGCGACGAAGGCAGATTCGCCCACGCCAGCCGAGCCATCTTCCAGTTCTCAGCCGTCACCTCGGGGTATCAACTCAGCCCGGGTTGTGAGAACCCCGGGAAGTCAAGCACTGAGCTCCCCCTCAGTGGTTGGAAACAGCAGCCATCAGAACAGAGGACAGAAAGCTGGAAATAGCTCCAACTCACACAGTGCACGGTCCAAGAGTTTTAGCATAGAAAGTATCCTATCCAGGGAAAGCCATCACAGCGACAATAGTTGTGAAAGTGACCAGCTTGATAAAAATTCAACTTCAAAAGTGAATTTAACAAACCTACCCAATAGATGTTTCGGCAATTCGCTTTTAGATACCTCGACTAAAGTCTACGCCGCTTTAAACACTTCTTTGCCGTTTGATTCACATCACTTACCTGGTAAATATTATCAAATCGGTTTTCCTTTTTACTCGTACCTTCCTTTAACCTGTTCAGAAACATATTTCAATTTTAAATAGATCAGTAATTTATCAAAAATCACCTGATCATCTTCTAAGGTACGACAATAAATATTGACCAAAGCCTGAAACATATGTCGATGACAAAGTTTTTATTGAACTTTTTGAGTTGAATATTTAAACACCTACAGTGTGGAGGTAGATTAATTTTACGAGAAGCGATGGGTTAATTGTTTCCAGCAGTTAAAACAGACCCATGGCTATGAACCCCCTTTTATCACCTATTGGGCGGGGATTTTTTATAAAACGAGTAGAGGGATCTCTCCATTTATGTGTCGCCTGATCATGCCTGAGAAGGGGTTTCATATACATTGAAACTAAGTCGAGTTAAACGGGGTATCGTTTTAGTTGCTGCATCCAGAGCATTTAGATGATCTAAATCTCATTAGCTCACCAGTAAACGTCTCGCTTGCTTAAGTCAGCACATACTGATATCAACCATTATATGAGATAGACCCCAGCTATATTAATGTATATCTGGGCGAAAGCAGTGTCTTTATTCCGTACAGTCAAGTTTAGTTTTATTTCCCTACCCACCCGCACGCTAAAGAACGCTTCATTTCTTGCAGAGAACTTTTGACGTCTAGTGTAACTTCTGTTCACTACATTGTTTTGCTGATATGTAATATGGAATAAAATATCTGTTGAACTATTTCAATTGAATAACGTATCACTTGTTATTTCATTTCGACATGTTGTCTGTGTTATCTATGTCGCTTTGTTTGGTTTTTCACCCTTCTCCCGATCAAACCGAGATGTTTCGACCACGTATTGAATAAGGGGAACGGGAACACTGCACCTGGCCCTTGTTCATACCAGGTGAAACCACTTGAGCCGAACCCGATGATGTCATTGTACTTTTGGAAGCGCTGTCACTTCTGCGCGATTTAGTGGCTGCCGAAGTTTCTACAGTTTTGTAACAGAATGGGGAAAAGTGCAGACTCAAGTGTAATCCTATTCACTCGGGTCATTTGTACAACTGTCGCACAGAACAAGGCATCCTCTGATTCTTCAGGAACAAACGTAGACGTCTTGAGAAAATGTTTCTAACTATTCCACACCACAAGTTGAGAGATTACACCAATCGTCAGCTGCGCTAAACTTTATTGTGCAAAGGAGGTGCTACGATGTTAAGGCGACAATCGTTCTCTAATCTAAACTACTTGTGTTTAAAGATAGTGACTCTATAATATCATTTCTAATGGTAATTCAAGCACCGGGGCTCATAGAAGACGGACAGCTGTTTATTTTGACAGGCGGAATTCCCCTCTAATAGTTAATTGAATTACCCAATTCATTTAAAAATGTTACGGGGCTCTTCGCTGTTAAGTATAGAAAACATACATCGAAATTATTCTTTTCTCCTCAAAGCAACATTCTTTTTTAAATGCTTTTAAAAAAGCGGGTGTGTTAGGAGAGTCAGAGCCGGACTGGAGAGTGTACAAGCGGAATGGGAGTAGGAAAAAGATCCAACACTTGACGGAGGTCCCCCGTCTGAACAAAGCTCCCTTTCAAAACAGCGCCGAATTCCCACAGCTCGGGAGAGTTTGGAGGTTTTCTGTGGAAACGCTACTCTCGGCACGTTGGAGTCTGCAATCTTTCCACTCCCGTATAACTTTCATAACACAGGTCATACCAGGAGGTGCTGTGCTTTCACCTTTTGTTTTAACTTAAAGGTGCCGAGAGGAAACCTGTCTAACGGAGGATACTTAAAACACCCAGCGTCGCTCTGAAAGATAACTCTTTTTTAGATTTAGGAAAAGTGACAACTTTCTATTACATCATATTTTATCATTTCTAATGCCAATTGCTATCAAATAAACAGGGCAGGAAAAATAAGAAAATCTGGATCCAAGTGAATCTTTAGTTCACATTTATAATAAAATTGGGTATCACACCTGTGCTATAAGTTAAAACGATTTATCTTTTCTTTATTGAAGTAACTTAAAAGAATGACTACGAATACAGTTTCACATCGAAGTACTTCTCAATAACTAGCGATTTTTAAAATCTGAATTGTAATAAAGTATTACCACAGGCTATTTTTGTGCTCAATTTTAACAGAAAAACAATACTTATTACGTCCACTACCAACGGGGCCGAGACAATCGGAGCAACGGATTGCATTATTTACAAATTTTAGACAGAAATGAAAGCAGGATGAGGTTAAAGTTATTTTAATGTAGCCAAGGTCTTGCTTCTGAGATGAAGAGAGAGACCGCGTGTTGCAATCCTCAAAGTAACATTTTCAGGTGTCTCGAGACTGACCTGTAAACAAAGGCACTGATATGGCGAGATCAGACATTGGCAAAGTAAACTTCAAACTAACTCCGAAGTATCAGCTCGTTGGAAGTTCAGGGTAATACCACTGTCCCTACTGAGCCTGTGTGAAAATGGTTTGTTTTAATGTAACATAAGACGAAATAAATAAACCTCTTGGTTTTCGGTCCCCCTCCCAGGTTTCTTGTTTTTATATGTATGTGGGGTGCATATGAGGAATGTGCATAAAAGTAAATAAACTTCATCAGATTGCTGCAAAGAACCAAGACGTTTGCAAGTATTTCCTGTTTAGAGAATTTTTTTAATCAAATGCTCTCATGCACAGAACAGTTCCTTTCCAAATAATTCTATACAGTGTACTTCAAAGTACACGTTACCCAGTAAATCTCAAGATGACTATACAATGAACATAAATATGTACAGCACTGGCTATGACCTTTGTGAGCCGCATAGGCCTCGTGTTTCATTGCTCTTTGAAAGTTCTTGGCCATTTCCACTGTGTATATTTAGGCACCTCTCCGTGTTCTAGTATGCATTGATGTGCATGAATCAGATTAAAACTACTATTCTCAAGGAGACTAATTAGCCGGACATACTGATTTCAAATCAAATAATTTGACTAATTCACAGCCAGAGCAAATGTAGTTATCTGGAGTTTAATAATCAACATACAATTCCTACCATAACAACTGCATATTTCTTTGAATGCATACGGTAACAAAAAAAAAGTGGTCGACCTGTATATTGGCTCACGTAAAAAATATTGTTTTGCCCAATGTTTTGCTCCTGATTTCAGGGGCAATAATCTTCATTGAATTGGCATTGGGAGCAAGAGAACAAAGGTTATTAACTGATAGCCTCACAACATTCCGCTTAAGGTCGCTAGGTAAAATAACTTGTCACTGAAAATGACACTGCCTATTTTGGATTATGGGCTGCATTGTTCTACAAAATGATTAGCTAAGGAACCACAATGTGAAAATATAGTCTGAGGCAAGCCTTTAATTAACCTTATCCAATAGGACGTGATGCCAGTGGTGAAAGGAATAGACATTTTACCCACTGGCATTGGATAAAGGAACACCATTATAAATTAAGCATGGCAAGAGAATCATTTTGTGGTAGAAATTGCAGAATTAATTTTCATGCTTTAAATTGATACTTATTTCAATATTTTGTTAAGAATTTCAGAGCTGAGGAATGTAACATCTATCCAGTGTCATCATTAAGCATTCCCAAATCAGGTACAGCAAAAATTTAATTGTTCCATATTAAAATACCAACAATGTGAAATGCCTCTCATTGATGCTATTACCATCAAAGTTAGCATGAATAACAAATGATTTCTAACTTGCAATTAGCTTTCTCTAAAGTTATTGTCAGGAGCAATTTTACCCCATCCTACTTTAACCCCTGTGTACCAGGAATTTATATTCCACATACCAGTCATCCATGTGTCTACACTCGTTCTCTAGTTATTTTGTAAATTCAAAGCCAAAATACTGTGAATTTTAAGTATAGCAGAAAAATAGCATTTTCAATTAATTGTAAAGGTTACTGAGATGGCCAACAGCAAACAGAAAGAAACTATACTACTTTGATAGTGACCTGCGAATAGCAACTGCAGGAACTGGTGACAGAGAGAGTAAAAACAAATTTCCTAAGTAGTTAAATTATCAGTGCCATTAAAGAAATATGTAGGAGTATAAAATTAAGAACTGGCCCTTCAGTTCCTCAATATCCTACTGCTCAATGAATTGTGGCTTATTTTTATATCCCAACTTCATCCAATCACTTTGGCTCCATTTTCCTTAGTACCTTTTGCTAGTAAAAGTCAATTGATATGTGATTTAAAAATACTGATTGAGTTGGATCAACTATTTTACCTCATCTCCTGAAAGGCGTGGTTCTGGTTTGTGAGATATTGTCCCTTGTCCTTTATCAACAAGAAGATTTCCAATCAATTCTTTCAAAATCCAAAATCTCTGAATTACATTTTCCCTTGACTTGCAACTTTCCAGGAAATATAATTCTATTTTTGTAATCTCTCCCCATATTTTAATCTTTGGTGCCTTGGCAACATTCTGGTGAATCAGTGCTGCACTTCTTCCAAGGCCGCTAAATCATTTTTAAGTTGCCCTTCCGAGAATTAAAGGCAGATCTTCAGATGTGATCTAACCAGAGCTTTGACTAGTTGTAGCAAAGCATCCAACTTTATATCCTGAGATAACACAATGTAGAGCTGGATGAACACAGCAGGCCAAGCAGCATCAGAGGAGCAGGAAAGCTGATGTTTTGGGTCTGGACCCTTCTTCAGAAAATTTATATATATATCTTCATATATACCTTTATATCCTTACCTTGTAGCTAGGAACATGACCATCCAATGGCCCCTTTCACTTTTTTTGATCTGTACATTTTATTGATGTGCAGCCTTTGGACTGCCACTGTTTCTAGATTTTCATCATGTTAAGAAAACCCAGATTTTATGTTTTAGCACAAAGTACTTACAGTTAGATGCATTGAAAGTGCTCACATTAAATTAACAAATGTCCCTTTGCAATTATTTGATACTATCTACGCTACTTACTATGTCACCTAACTTCATATTAACAACAAACTTATGTATTTATCACTCTTCTTTACCATCTAAGTCATCAATAAAAATTGTGAATTATTTACAGCTTGAGCACAGAAACTTGTGCAACAATGCTAGCCAATTTTTTCTAATTTGAATACTTATTCATTACCTCTAGCTTCTGTCCTCTACTTAACCAATCTTCTAACTGGGTCAATAATAAACTTTCAAACCTTTGAGTTTTCATTTTGGCTGACAATATCTTATGTGGAAACTTTTTGAGGGCCTTCCAGAAGTCCATGCACACTGCATCCATAGACATTCTTCTGTATAATGCTCCAGTTTCTCAAAAACA
Source organism: Ginglymostoma cirratum (assembly GCA_024137785.1). Taxonomy (NCBI): domain Eukaryota; kingdom Metazoa; phylum Chordata; class Chondrichthyes; order Orectolobiformes; family Ginglymostomatidae; genus Ginglymostoma; species Ginglymostoma cirratum. The sequence goes on from JAHRHZ010000223.1 coordinate 15,856,029, forward strand.
AAATAAGCATGACCTATTTATTGGAATTTTACACTGGCTGCCTCGACTCAGTGCAAATTTCTCTAAGTGCTCAATCACTCAGTACTTCACTATAGATTCCAAAATTAGACTTGTAAGTCTATATATCAATACTTCCATTCTCCCAGGGTGTTCCAAATTGCTTCAACCAATTAAGTACTTTTGAAATGTAGTTTCTGTTGCAACATAGGAAAATGCAGTAGCCAATGTATACAAGACAATTAGATAAAGGTCTAGATAATGTATTTAAGTGATGTTGGCTCAGGGAAAGACACTGGTCAGGACTCCAGGAGAATGGTTTCCTTTGGATAGAGTCATGGGTCTTCCACATCCACCTGAGGAAACACAGGGCCTCAGTCTAACAGTTTTTCTGAAAGGTAACATCTCTAACAAACAGTGTTGCACATTTTGGAGCAGAGTTTGAACTCAAAATGCTCTTCCTGACTCAGATGAACCTTTGTTATCACCAACCCAAGATTGGCATTTAAGAAACAATGCAGGTAAAGAAAGATTGTTACAACATAAATGCGAGTAAGAACTTGAAATATGCTTGACATTGACAGCCATTTAAGTGATTATATATTACTCAACTGGTTGATGATGGTTGCAACCACAGTATGTTTTCTGAATTTAAGATAGTGTAATTATAAGTTTTATGCTAAAGGGTGATGAAATGTTCAAAACTATTTGATTTGATTGATTTATTGCAGTCACATGTACCTAAGTACAGTGAAAATCTTTGTTTGCAAGGAGATCATAGTTAGTAAGGACATACAGAACACAGGGAGCTTAGACAGAGTGAGGCATACAGATTATATTGCATAGGAGGTGCTCAAAGCAAGATCAACATTAACAGATCAACATTATTTGAAGTTAGAGAGTCCATTCATCAGTCTAATAATGGCAGAGATGAAGCTGTTCTAGAACCTGTTGATGCATGTTCAAGCTTCTGTATCTTTTACCTGATGGAAAAGGTCATAGGAGAGCATTATAGGGGTGGGAAGGATCTTTGACAATGTTGGCAGCCTTTCTGCTGCAATGAGATGTGCAAATAAAGTCTATGAATGGAAGGTTGGCTTCTGTGGTGGTCTTGGCTTCCTTCTGTAGTTTCTTACATTCCTGGGCATAGCAGTTACCTTACCAGGCCATTATGCAACCAGATAGTATGTTTTCTATGTAGCATCTGTAAAGTTGGTGAGGATCCTTATGGACATACTGACTTTCCCAAGCCACCTGAGGAAAAAGAGGCATTGTTGTGCCTTCTTGACTATTGCATCTATGTGAGAACTCCAGGACAAGTTGTCAGTTATTGTCACTCGTAGAAACTTGATGCTGTCAACCGCCTTAATCTCTGCTCTGTTGATGTAAATGGGGACATGTTCTCCTTTCTTTCTGAAGTCAATGATCAGTTCTTTTGTTTTGCCGAGATTGAGAGAGAGGTTGATTTTGAAATAAGATCAAAAATTTTAAAATAATGCATATTTTAAATAACATATAATTGAAATACCTCAAAAGATTTCATACGATTAATAACTTTGAAGGACAGTGAACTATCATAGCAGCATAGAAAGCACCTAGTCACTACTCAAAGCATACCACTAACAGCCATAAAATGCAAGATGAGTTAATGTATTTTTATGGCAAAAGCACAGGAGGGAACTTCGCTCCAAATGTTATGAATTGATCCTGTACTTTTCTTTGAAATGTGCATAAAGCTTTTGCCATCTTGCTAAATCATCACCATAGAAAAAATGGGACTTAAAGTTTCTTATGCCATTTCAAAGATGGATAGTCTGGCCATATTTAACGAAGTGAAAATGCAGACACTGGATAACACTGTTCTGAATTCAAGCTCTATCTCTAGAAGAACAGTGTTTACCAAACTGTATCAACCTTAATCTGTTGTGAAGAGTCAGGATGTTAAGAATCCTTTTATTCGTTCATGGGAAGTGGCATTGCTGGCTGCACCAGCATTTACTTACGATCCTTAGTTGACCTTGATGAGGTGGTGGTGAGCCGCCCTGTTGAACCGCTATTGTCCATTTGGTGTAGGTAAACCCACAATGACATTAGGAAGGGAACTCCAGGATTTTGACCCAGCAACCCTGAAGGAACAGTGTTATATTTCCAATTCAGCATAGTGAGTGGCTTGAACAGAAGTTCAGGTGGTGGATTTCCAATGTATCTGTTGCCCTTGTCCTTCTAGATTTCTGTGGTTACGGATTTGGAAGGTGCTTTTGAAGGAACCTTGTTAATTTCTGCAGTGCATTTTGCAGATGATGTATCTTGCTGCCATTAACCAATGGTAATGAAGGAAGTGAAAGCTTGTGGATGTGTGGCCATTATCAAAGGGGTTGCTTTATCCTGGATGGTGTTGAGTTTCTTGAATGTTGTTGATTTGTACGTTGTAGATGGTGGATGAGCTTTGAAGAGTCGGAAGGTGAGCTACTTGTGACAGTGAGTTACTATTTGCTGCAGGGGGCTCTCAAGGCTGGGTGGTAAAGTATATTTAAGGCTGAGATAAAGATTTCTAATCATTAAGGGAATCAATGGCTAAAGTGATAAGGCAGGAAAGCCGAATCGAGGATTACTAGATAAGCCATGATCTCATTGAATGACAGATTGGACTCGATGGGCCAATTAGCCTACTTCAGCTTTTATGTTGTATGGTCTTATGGTCTTAGCATTCCTAACTTCTGACCTGCTCTTGTAACCACAGTATTTATATGGCATCTGCAAGCTGTTCAGTCAATGAATTCCTGTTTGCTGTGTCACTTAAAAAAAATCATGTTCTTGCATGCAATAAAACATGTGTTGAGTGCAGCTTAAGTGATTAGTTAAATGGTTGTCCCTTCGATTACAGGAATGGCACAGTGCAGTAGTAGCCTCAACACTGACACATCTTTAGCCATCTCTGAAACTTTAGGTCAAACAATACTTTAGCATTATAATCTTGAATTGCAGTCATTGGTTGCAGATTATTATTCCTTGAGTTAGATATACAATTGTGGTGAATTAAATAATGTCATCAAAATCCAATACTTGGGCATGAAGACCAACATCCTAAGGTCCTTCTCTAACTGCTTGGCACAGATAGTTGAATTGCGCCGAAAACAGAAATAACTCTGAAATCATAGAGAATACTAAATAGATAAAATAAAATTCCGTTGTGCTCTGTACGCTTTATAGTGACATATCACTTGTGTGGGTCATTTGTTTAGTTTTAGTTATTTACTGGCCCCATTAATATAATTTAGACAGCTGCAGACTTCACTCAAACTCCCTAGACCAGCTCAGTCAGTACCGCATATGTATTTTAAGTGACTCTTCGGAGACTAGTTTGAATTTCTATCTCTTCAACTTATTCCTACTGTGAAATTAAACAGATTTAAAAGCCGGGTTCTGCAAATAATTGAATCAAGGGGTAAGGTACTATTACTATTGTTTGTCAGGTACATGAATTGGAAAAAGGTAGAAAGATAAGGGCCAATGCAGGCAAATGGGATTAGTTTAGTTTGGGAAACCTGGTCAGCAACCAAGTGTTGGACCAAAGGGTCTGTTTCCACTCTGTATGACACTATGACTGTATGGCTCGATGAGTCCTAAAGCTATCTATGTTCATCTTTGTAATTAAAGTGTAAGAAAATTCCAAAGATTTTAAACTAACCACAATTTGTAAAATCAGGATACAAACCTTTCCCTTCGCATTATCTTTTCTTTCTCTTCCTGGTCAATTCAAATCAAAATCCATCAATCCATCTGCAGTTGATAGTGAACTTTAAGTGTGATCTCAGAACTGTACCTAGTATGAAAATGACCAAGACAATTTTTTCCTCTGAATATGCCTTCCAGTCTTTAAGCAATTGTTTGGCTGGCATTTATTCCTCCCAGAAATACAAAAATTGCAAAGTGGGAGCTCAAAAGAACTGGAAGAGTTACTGATGGTAGGTTCCTAAGAACTAAACCAACATATATTATATGGGGCAAAATAATTTAAAGGTACCACTGGCGTGAGTGGATTATGGGTTAGGTCACAAATTGATTTCTGCATCAAGTCATTGTTTTGTATTTTGAATGTGGGAAGTTTTGAATCATTTTATATTTAAATAATCATGTGGCATGTCTGGTTTGGACAGTAAAGCTGTGGACAAAGCTGCTTTGGAAACAGACAGTGATCTCATCATGGAATGCTGGTAAATTAATTGAAAATACCTAACAAACGCTCGCTCATTATAATATTACATAGGAGCATTGGAACAGCAGTAGGCCAATCAGCCCCTCAATCCAGTTCTGCCATTCAATGAGATCATGGCTGATCTATGGTCTAACTGTGTAAACCTACTTTTGGCCCATATTCCCTTAATACCTTTGATGAACAAAAATTTATTTATCTCAGATTTAAAATTAACAAATGATCCAACATCCATGGCAGTTTTTGCAAGAGAGTTCCAAGCTTGTGTGTAGAAGTGCTGCTTAACATCTCTCCTGAATTGGTTGGCCTTAACACTATACCCCTCAGACTATATTCTGTGAGTAAATGGTTTGTGCTGGTGTAGATAACTCAAAGAAAAGGAAGAGACTGTGAGATTCTGGCACTGTATACCCAGGAGGCCTATAATATGGAGTAAAGTAACTATGACAGCAAAGTGAACTACTGCAGTAAATTGTCATGAATAAAAACACATGTGGTGCAAACAGAAGATGCCAGTTCCCCCGTATCCCTATATGGAATATTTTAATAATTTTTAATCTTGCCTAAAATTCTGTGGCAACAAATGGCTGAATTTTTAGTGGGTATCCCATAAGAAAGTTCAAGCCTGCCAATATCTCTGTTGGTCTGTTATACAACTGTCTGGAAAGCAGCTTTCTAGTTGCTCACTGTTCTCCTCAGAAGGTCTGTAGAGGTGTCAGGCTGATGGCCCGAATGGCAGAAAAGAACACTACTGTTGCTGGCGGGAATGATAGAGAATGCCTGAATGGGACAGGCAACCACTGTTGCCTGCACACAAATGAGCAATTGAAGTTGGCCAAATTTGGCATGACTATTAAACTGGAGGGATAAATGCTCCACAGGATTATTAGGAAATGTGGTTGTGGGCTTTCAACCTCACCAATCATCATTTGTTCATGGAGCCCTTGTTTTGGTGGAATATGGCATGAAATTAGGAAGCTGCCTTGATACAGCTGATGATTTCTGCTCACAGCAGTTGTGTGCATACAAGTATTTGGGAGGGAATGCAGGAAGTGGAGAGAGGCTTGCTCTGATACCTGTAAAATGCCAGTGCTGACCAATGGGGCCTTGATTATAATCATTGACAATTTACAGAGCAACCAGCACAGCTAGCTGACCTGGTTTCCTGTCCACTTTGGGAAGGTTTCTTGGACCTGGCAATGTATCAGAGATCCATCTGAACATGGTAGCCCCATATTTTCCAGGTTCCTGCATTGCTGATGCCATCTCCATCGGACAGAGAAAGTTCAGTACAAAGGCTGAAAGCGGCCTTTGTAATTTGAGGGTATCCAATCCTTTTGAGCAGGGTGACCATAACACAAAGGGTGATACATGATCACACAGAACTGCAAATGCAAATAATTTGAGATGCATGCGTCTAAAAATGTGCAACTCTGACAGACAAAAATGAAAGCCCTATTTTTATAAAAAGATTGATACATATGGAGAGAAAAAAAATGTAGCTCTGCACACAGGAATGCAGAGCACCCAAACTTCAAAAACATATCAAACATGCAATATATAAAGAATGAAATCTCCATAACTTTCCACAAAGGATAAAATCAAAACCTCACATGCATGCAAACTGCAAAGCTTTCCATCTGCAATCTTTCAAACTCTTGTTGTAAACATTAACAGCATACCTAGAACGCAAAGCAGTCTCCCATCCATTGACTTCATCTATACTTCCTGCTGCAGTGGGAAAACAACCAACATAATTAAAGACACCCTTCCCACCCTGGTTATACTCTTTTCCACCCTCTTCTGTCAGGCAGAAGATATAAAAGTTTGTATACATGAAAAAAGAGTTTCAAGAACACCAGCATTTTCGCTGCTGTTATCAGACTTCTGAATGTACCTCTTTAACGTAATATCGACTCTCGCTGCACCTTCTTGGCAGCTGTAGATTGTATCCTGCACATTGTTCTGTTATGGTCATGTGTTTGTATAGAGCGATCTGCCTGTAAAGCACGTAAGACAACACTTTTCACTGTACCTCAGTACAAACAAATCAAAGCAAATCAAATCACTTGCCCTTTTTGCTTCTTAAAAGTAACATTTTCTTGGTCTCAACCTGCCAATCAGGAAACAGCTTTTTCTAATCTTTCCCAAAATCAGGAAGTTACACAATTCTGAAGCTGAAATATTGTATTATAAGCAAATGGATAAAGAAAGGTTGGTTGAAACATAATTACTAGCTCAATTCAACTACGGGTATTGTGTAAATTCTTTTGAATTTATTCATTGTCCCAACAAAGGTTCTTACACCTTTACTTTCGAGTTGGAAGTTTGAGAGCTCAGTTCCAATCCATGAGTTACAAATGTAATCTAAATGGATGTTCCAGTTGACTAGATTGACTATTCCAATGCTGCTGTTCTTTGAATGAGATATTAACCTGAGGTACCACCTGCTTGTTCTAATGATTCATGCAGGTATTAATGAACTCATGGCTTAATTTAAAAGACAGCGAGTTTCTCAAATGCTCCATCTACCATTCTTTTTTCGATATCACCAAGGACATACTGTGTGTCTTCTTGACATTGGGTAATAATGTAAGCAGGATGAGTAACATTCGCACCACACAAGTGCTAAGCAGTGACTATCTCTAATAAGAGAGAATCTAACCATTGCTGCATGACATTCAATCGCAATACCATCATTGAATCCCCCACTGTCAACATTCTGCGGATTAAAATTGACCAAAAGGTTTGATTTGATTTATTATTGTCATTTGTGCCTAGGTGCAGTGAAAAGATTTATTTTGTGTGCAGTACAGGCATAGTGTACAAAGATCAAAGTGTGCTTGAATGAACAAGACTATAAAAAAGGCAAAAAGCAAAATCAAAATTAAATTGAATTTGAGCATTCAGAAGTCTCATAACAGTGGGAAGAAGCTATTCTTGAACCTGTTGGTATGTGGGTTTAGACTTTTGTACCTTTTGCCTGATGAGAGAGGTTGGAAGAGATTTTTAACCAGGATGGGAGGGATCTTTGATGATGTTCACTGCCTTTCCGAGGCAGCGAAGAGTATAAATGGAGTCAATGGATAGAAGGTTGGCTCGCATGATGGTCTGAACTGTGTTCACAACTTTCTGTAGTTTTTTATGGTCCTGGGTGGAGCGGTGGCTGTGCCAAGCTATGATGCATGCAGATAGAATGCTTTCTATGGTGCATCAATAAATGTTGGTGAGAACTGTGTAATTGCATTTATTTATTCCTGTGCGGTTTTATAAGGACATTCCATTAATTGATTGCACTGGCTTACGATGTTGCCACAGCGAATTGCGGGAATCCAATGAAGTCCAATTCAGACTTGTGCGTTTATTATTATAGGCAATAGTTCCTATTTAGTAGTTCATGAGTCCCCTATATTGTGTATAGTTTAGTTCAATGCATTGACAAATAATTAATATTTCACTTTTACTTGTATTGCATTCACACAGAGTAACAGTTAGATTGGAAGCTGCTGTAATTTTGTAAAACAGTTAAGGGGCTTATGTTAATTTGTTTTCCTGTCCTGGACCTTGTGATATTTACCACTTCTACCAATGTGCAGTACTGGGTAAAGGTTGTTTGAGAGAGTTCACTGCTACAAATACACCTTTATTTTTGTTTTGTCTTGGACCTATATAGTGATTATTGGTGGAGGAAACACCATTGTAGAGTATCTACAGAAGAGTCATTGTTCTTAGATAACAAGAAGGTTTATTGCATGAAAGCAATATGTAAAACTAATTTGGTCAGGCAATATTCACCGGGATCTTAGCGAGCTGCTACAAATATATCTGCTCCCCCTGAAAGCTAGAATAGAACTCTTTGGCTTTTTGTCTTGTGTGTGACATCAGTAGAAAGGGTGGAGCCAATGTAACATGAATAAGAATCCACTTCAGAACCAATATCTCATACGATACATATCGTAGAAATTGCAAGATCAAAGGTAAAGCAATTTGTTCAAATTGTAATGAATCCTAAGTGTATATTACTGCATGTGATCCATTCCAGTGCATTTGCTGTTTTATTGAAAATGGAGTGATTATGTCATTTTCACATTTGGTGATAGTTACAACAAATCATAGTCTGTTAGGGTTGTGGAATCTGCCATTCTTCAGAAATAAATTCCTGAACGGTTTTCAGAAGACAGGGCAATTGTATTGTCACACTTGAGCCAGAGGGCGTATGGCATGACGCGTGGTGTTAAATGATTTGCTAGAAGTTAAGTGAGGATAAGATGTTGTCTCATTGATACCCTAGTTATACATAACAAAACTGTCATGTATATCTCTGTATTTTAAAACATGTTGCATGGACCTCTATTGCAGTGGAGAAAAGAAGACAAACACTTGCTATTATGTCAGATGTCTTAAGGTGTTGACTGTAAACTTTGAGATTAGGCAGAACTCACTGGCAATCGAAACCCAATCACTTTTTGACAGTTACAAAAAACTTTATGGTGAATTATTGTTAGTTTTCCTCCAATCCTCACTGAAATTGCTTTGAACCGGTCATACATAGAATATCTTCAGAGCAACATGTGACTGATTTCTCACACAGTGGCTCAAATTCAATATGACTTCACAACTCAATTACTCAATAGTCTGCATTAATGCGATGCTGAATTCACTTTGCATCAATCCATTGTATGATGTGCAGTTATGTCTTTGTTTTCATGATCATTCTCATTACCTCAGTACCTACAGCACTGTTTAAATATGGACCAAATTAGATAAGGATCAACTAATCATACAAAATAAGCTGAAAGTATCCACATAACATTTGTTCTGATGTGTATATGAAGTTTATTCTCCAGCTTTATGTTATCATCAGGTTTGCTTGATTTATTTGCTGTCTTAAAATGTACTTGTAATCATCTGAGGTGTGTGTCTGTGTGGATTACTGAAATGATCAACAGCATTAATTCCAGAGGCCACCAGAGCTGCTGTTGTTACTTGAAGATAATTGAGTGATCTCAGGGTCTGCTGCTCCAATCAGTGCTGACAACATAAACAAACACATGAACAGACACCAGGCATTTACACAAATCACCCTCCCTGCATACACAGCATTTTAAAGGATTAGAAATCCTTCAAAATAAAGACTTTAACACCTCTGTACCAAAGTACAAAAACATATGGCAAGCCCACAGAACATCATGCAATTGCTTGCCAGATCTATTGAAGCTCATTCATTTGCACTTAGTGTCACTAATTTTGGTTGCTAAATGCAGTCGACTTTGCTGCAGTTACACTGAAACATAGTAGCCTTAAACAATCAGCTCTAGTTTATGCCATCCATCTTGCCCACTTTGGTATAAAAAAGTAGAAATCTTTATGTATTTGAATGAATAAACAGAATTATGCTTAGGAATAATGTGAAGACTATATGCCCAGACAACATGCTGGCAATTCTATTAAAGATTTATGCTTCAGAACTACCTAACCCCTAGCCAAGCTATTCCACTCCAACTATAACACTTTCTGACAATGTGGAAAATTATCCAGGTATGTTCTATTCACAAAAAGCAGAACAGATATAACTAAGCTCTGCCAACCTAAACTGGGATATTAGTTTACTCTTGATAATCAGAAAGTGATGGAAGGGGTCATCAATATTGTCATCAAAAAGCATTTACTCAGCAATATCCGTCTCAACCATGCTCAGTTTGGGTTCTACCATGGCTATTCAGCTCCTGACCTTATTACTGCCTTGGTCCAAAATAAGAAATGATAAGATCATAACTAAATAATTGTCATTACCAAAGTAATACAAAAAAGAACCGATCAAAATCTTCAACTCATGAGAAATCGTATTTGAGAATTTGGACAAGGGAAATGACTGGAAAGAGTGTATGCAACCCATTCGAATTTCCCTAGTATGTGCATTTCATGATAGGAATCTAGGCCATACTAACTAGGAAGATTCTTACTTCAATCCTTCATTTGAATGGAGTTACCTGAACTCAGCATGGTTGCCGCATTTGAAATTGCGTTGGGTAGAGCAGAAACACTTAGTGAAAGGAGAAATGTTACAGCACCCCTAAGGCAGGAAGAAACAAATCTTGTCAGTGCTCCCGTTCTTGGTTGTTATCCAGAAGTAGTAACATTGCATATGTGGGCATCAGTTGAAATGAAACACTGGAGAATGATGTAGGAATGGCAGTAATATTCCAAACGAGCACCTGTTAATCTTATCCCTTTTAAGTGATGGGACTTGGCTGCCAAAGAAATCTTGGAAAATTCCAGTGGTGCATGTTATAGACAGTACATACTATTATCCTGGCATGTATCATTGGAGGACATGGGTGGTTTGATCTGGATTATGTTGGGCTTCTTAAAGTGTTGCCAATGCTGTATTTTTGAAAGGAAGTAGACAGTACTCCAGCACAGCCCTGAATTGTGCTTGATGGTGAATGAAAGGGCTTGGAGAGTCTGGAGTTGAAGAATTTGCAGTAGAATGTCTAGTTGGCTCTGAGAAGATGGTGGTGGGTCTTCCTCCTTAATAAGTGCAGCCTGCATGGTCAGGATGCTCTCACAATGCAATTGAGCAGCTTGATATAACTAAATGGCTTGCTAGTCTGATTTGCAGGCTAATTATGAATAAACCATATAGGTATGGAACTGGAAACTCATGTAGGCCAGGTGTGGTAAAGTCGACAGGTTTCCTTACTTAAAATATACTAGAAATCTCAGCCCGTTATAGTGATCTACAGGACCATCAGCAGCCAGTGAACCTAGTGTTCAGATAAAAGGAACCAGCGGCCAAAGAGAAATCATTGAGTGGTGATGTGGAGGAGATGCTATCACCAAATTCAAATGTGGAGCTGCATTGGGTTGATTGAGGATCTTCCAAAAGTGTTCCACCCGTCTTGCTTCCTGTTCCGTGATCATCAATAGCATCCAGCTCTCAATGCCTTGACTGCACTGTGGCTTTGCTTCTTGCAACTTATGATTTCCCACACAATCCTGTGTAGTACTTTGGAGTCATTATGATTTGCTGCTTCTTGTGCCTCCCTGTCATTTAACATACCCATCTTCATTTGTTTCTCCTGCAGCAGCTCTTCTTTACAATATAGTCTTCTGTACTTCTCAACTCCTCCTGTCTTTTGTCACAACCAGTCCCCGGGTCAGACTCCTAATTTGTTACAGTTCCAGATGGATACCTGAAATCGTTAAACTTCCCAGCGAGGAGCGACAAACTAGCTCCCATGGTTACACTTTCACCTCCTCGGTTGGTGACATCAAGATCAATTTAAACAGTATCACTTCCATTTAGATAGCTTTCTCCCAGACCAAAAGCATTTACATCTTAAGAGGAATCAATTCAACCAGGATGTTTTCTGCTAACAGAAAGAGTGAGTTTGTTAGTCACCAAACACAAGAAGAAATAATAATGCAGCATATATACAGATTAAGAAGATGAAATGAGTCAGAAAAAAAGTTTTTGGGTCTATACCTGGGTCTTTTATGGCGAGTAGGTGATGGAATGTTACAGCCGTAACAGTGGATTTTACTCATAGCATTCACTTTGGGATTTGACAATTGATTTTAAGATTCTTGGCTTTGCTGGTCAATGGAAATTCTTTTGTTCTGATCCTTTCTGACAGTGGCTGGCTTGCGGCTTTAGAGTGAGACAGTTTATTTCCCTTCTTATTAATCAGCCATGAAGGGTTGTTTAATGGCTGTTCACAACCCTGTTACCTGCACAGCACATGCTAGTCCACACACTAGAATGTCAGAACATGAACACACACAGACTAGAGCTGAAAGCCAGTCTTAAAAACCATGTGTTTTTTGGGAATATCTCTGGAAGAATAAAACACAAACTTGTCTGCAGGACATGGCTTCCTGCTGAGAGGGGATTGGGTAATCATCTGCTCATTATCTATTCTTTTTCAGTCTTTCCATTTGAAAATTCCATGATTATACGGGTGTGACATTTCAATGTTCCTTTCCAAGCAGCCACTGAATTTGCAGTGACAGCCATTTTGGTTGCATCTGTCCCCAGTTCTAAAAACACATGTTAGACTTAAAAGATTGCTCTGTCCATTGGTAATTCAGGGGTATGATCCATGGTCACAACACATTACTCAACCCAGGATTTGGCTATGGAAAATCGTGGACCTCACATGGAAGGGCAGCATCACCACAGGATTGGTCAGTGATGTCTGAGGGACATTGTGATAGGGAGACCGCTGAGACTGGCAAAACATCTTCTTTTGCCTCCTGGACATCACGCTGGAATGACAGTGGACTGGACACTGCCAGATAAGGAAATAAGACAGGGCCGGCCAGAGAAGAGCTGATGAAATATGATTGCAGGGGATTTTCATGAGTAGGACATCACCTTGGCTGGAGCAGAAGAGATTGTAATGAGCTAGAGCTGGGGATTATGGAAAAGTTTTGCAGCCCATTTTCCTATGGAGAACTGTAAGAAACTATCAAAGTCAAAATGAAGAAGATAAAGTCCCATGTATGGCTACACATACAGATGTCTGTTTATTTACCAATTCTCTTTCATTTTACAACAGAATGCAAATATTTACTGACAATTGTTAAAACCAACACCACAGAGGGAAACAGATTGTAAAGGTACACCTGTGTTCTTCTTTTAAACTTCATCCTTTTGTTTGCATTTGCTTATTTTCAAGATCAAATCAACCCTAATTTGTCTTTTTCGTTTAAAAAAAACAAAGATCAAATCAGTATTAAGCCATAAGCACTGTTTAAATCACCTTCCATGTCTGGCTTGTATGCAACATTTCTCTACTTCCATTATACCCACAGCCGCTGAGTACTTTTGGATCACACTGCTGCTGTGAGTTATTTATAGCAATGCATTTATCAATCAAAATACTTCAAAGCAATGAGTTACTTTTTTGGCAAGCCAACACAAACTGGGCTAAAGACTGTGCCTATAAGAAATGTAGCATTTTTGTGTTATTAGTCAAACTTTTCCCATTGACTTATTAGGGAGAACGATGTATGAGTCTAAGAACATGATGTCAAGTGCATCAGTTTGCAAGTCACAAGTCCTGGATTATTGTCTGACGCCTCAAAAATGCACAAGTTACCACCCCCACAAATGATGAAATTCCCTCAGAATTACACACTTATCATACTGACCTCAGTTTGTTTCACAGAGGAAATTCCTAACACTTGTATGTGGGCTTTTGGAAAATCCATAAGTTATAATCTCAGTAGTTCTTTCCTCTGCTTGAAGTGGAATATCTAAGCTTTGTGTTCCATCTACCCTTTGTCACAGGATATTGGGAGATGACTAATTAAATGAATGAATTAAAACAAATGTTGCATTTGTAGTCTAATAACGATAAGCGTGTTGATTGGAAATGTGTCTAATCAGGAGTTTGTTTTTCTGTCTGGTAACCTACTTGAACCAATGAGTATTAATCCCTCTAACTGGTTTGAGAGTGACATCAATAGCTTGGGGTCAATTCTCTCCATACCAGTTAAGGTCACCATGGAGGTCCCACTCATCCTTTGCTTGAAACATAGTGACCCTCAGGTTAAACTCATCATCAGCCATCTTTCTCTAATGAGAGAGCAGCCCTATGGTCGTCTGGAACTATGGCAACTACTTTTACGTATCCCTCTGGCTATTATCTCATTGCTTTTAGTGGGAATTTGTTTCAAACATATTGATGACCATTTTCCAAAATTAGAAGAACTCATGGCCCTAAAGCACCTTGGAATATTGGGAAGTTGTGAACAAATAAACATGTAAACATTCAACTTAGGTCAGGAGTAGGCCATTTGGCCTCTTGAGACTGCTCTACCATTTAGTAATAGCATAGTTTAGCTCCACTTTCTTACCTGTCCCCATTATGCGCTGACTTCCCTGTTACTCAAGGAACTATCTTCATCTGCCTTAAAAAATTTAATGATACTGCCTCTACTACATTCTGACAAAAGGAGTTCCATGGACTCATGATGCTCTGAGAGAACAAATGTCGTCTCATGTCTATCTCAAGTACAGGTCTATTGTTATTGTTGTACAGTACTATATAAAGATATTTTGTTTGTCAAGTGTAATGTATTCATTAACACCTTCTTCATACAAAACACATGATTTCCTATTTTAACCGTTTGTGCTCTAGCTCAATGACTATTAGTAACTGTAATGAGATCACTATGTTTTTTAACAGTTAGTAAGTCTGCATTTACGATTTCTTTTTCTTCAGTCGTTGGATGTGTGCATCACTGGGAAGGTTTCAATTTATTGGCTAACCTTATTTGTCCTATAGAAGGTGATGATGAGCTGTTGTCTTGATCTGCTGCAGCCCTCAGGCTGCAGGAGAATCCACAGTGCTGTTAGGAAAGGAAGTCCACGATGCTGACAGTGAAGGAATGGCAATGCTATTCCAAGTCATGATGACATGGGTCTTGGAGGGAGATTTTCAAGTGATGGTCATTCCATGCGCCTGCTGCCCTTGTCCTTCTAGGTTGTAGAGTTGTGGTTTTGGAAGATGCTGTTGACAATGTCTTGGTGAGTCATACATCTTGGAGAAGGTGCACACAGCTGCCACTCTGTGTCAATGATAAAAGTGAATGTTGAAAGTGCCAGATGTGACAGCAATCAAATGGTCTACTTTGTCATGGATGTGGTCAAGCTTCTTGAGTGTTGAATAGCTGCAGCCATCCAGGCAAGTGGAGAGAATTCCACACATAGCTGTTGATAGAATTTGGGGACACAGAGGCTGAGTTATTTGCCACAGAATTATGGGGAAACAAGGAAATAGTAGAGGAATTAAACAGACATCTTGCATCAGGCTTTACAGTGGAAAGTACTTCAAACATCTCATTAATGCTAGAGAGTAGAGGGGAAGAATTGAGTACCATCACTAGAGAAATGGTACAAACTAATGGATCTAAAGGATAAGTCCACTGATCCTGATGACTTGTATCTGAGGACCCTAAAAGAGATGGCTACAGAGACAGTGGATGCATTGGCTGCAATTTTCCAAAAATTATTGGCATTTGGAGAAGTATCAGAGGATTGGAAAACTGCCAATGTGACATCCCTATTCAAAAAGGGAGGGAGGCAAAACAGAGGTAATTATAGGGCAATTAGCCTAACTCTATTATCAGAAAACTGCTGGAATCAATTATAAGGAAGTAATAGCAGCACATTTGGAAATCCATAATGTAATCAAACAGAGTCAGCATAGCTTTGTGAAAGGGAAATTGTGTCTGACTCATTAGAATTTTTTGTTGCAGTCTCACCAATATAGGCAAGAGTAACTAAAGGGGAACCAAAGGGGAACCTGTAGATGTGTTGTATTTGGGCTTCCAGAAACATTTGACAACAAACTTCACAAAACATTAAGTCACAAGGTAAGAGCCCAGCATGTTGAAGGGAGTATTTTGGCATGGATAGGGAATTTTTACTAGAGAATCTTTGGCAGGAAAACAATGAGTAGGGATAAGGCATTCTTTTTAAGTTTGGCGACATGCAGCTAATGAGGCTCCACAGGGATCAGTGCTGGACAATTGTTTGCAATATGTATTAATGGCTTGGAGGAAGGAAGCGAACGTACTGTAGCCAAGCTTGCAGATGACACAAAAATATGTGCAAAGTTGTGAAGGGAATAAAAGCAGTTTACAGAATGACATCGATAGGTTAAGTAAGTGGACAGAAAGTTGGCAAATGGAGTATAATATGGAAAAATGTGAAGTTGTTCATTTTGGGAAGGAAACCAAAAGAACAGATTATTATTTAAATGCCAAAAAGCTGCAGAAAGCTGCACACACAAGGGGTATTTGTGCACGAAACAGTGAAAGCTTGCACATAGGTGCAGCAGATAATCAGGAAGGCTAATAGAATGTTAACTGTTATTTCAAGGAGGTTGGGTGTAACAGTAGTGAAGTCTTATTACAACTGGTGCTAGTGAGATCACATCTGGAATACTATGAGCAGTTTTGGATCCCTTAAGTGAGGAAAGACATCATTTCATTGGAGGCAGGTTAGAAAAGTTGCATTAGGATGATCCATGCTAAAGAGGGATTGTCTTATAAGCAAAGGCTAAACTGGTTGGGCTCTACTCACTGGAATTTAGAAGAATCAGAGAAGATCTCACTGAAACATATAGAATTCTTAAGGGGCTTAACATGTAAATACTGGGAGAATGTTTGAGAGAGTCTAGCAGCAGATGGCATGATTTCAGAATAAAGGGGTGCCAATTTAAGATTGGGATAAGGAAGAATTTCTTCTCTCAAATGGTTGTGAGTCCTTGCCACAGAGAACAGTGGGGACAAAGTCCATGAGTATATTTAAGGTTGAGTTGGGTAGGTTCTTGATCAGTAAGGGAATCGGTTGTTAAGGGGAAACAGCAGGAAAGCGGACATGACAAATGTCAGATCAGCCATGATCCTTTCAAATGGTGGAGCAGACTTGAGGGGATGATAAGCCTACTCCTGTTCATATTTCTTATAGTCTTGTGGTCTTATGGAATTCTGAGCCTCTGACATGCCGTCCTAGCCACAGTATTTACATGACATTTCCAGCTCAGTTTCTGACCATTGGTAACATCCAGGATGCTTATATTGGGGGATTCAGTGACGATAATGTCAGTGATTGAATGTCAAGTGATGATGGTTAGATTGCCTCTTGTTGGAGATCATCATTTCTTGGCTTGTGTGGTGCCAATGGTACTTCCACTTATCAGTCAAGATCAGATAATGTTGATGTCTTACTGTCCATGAACAAAGACTGTTTCAGCATCTGAATGGTGCTGAACACTGGGCAATCAGCATCGAACATCCCCACTTCTAAGCTTATAATGGAGGGAAGATCATTGATGAGCAGCTGAAGATGATTGAACGTCAAACTGATCCAAGAGGAACTCCTGCAGAGATGTCCCAGGATTGAAATGATTTATGTTCCAAAACTACAACCACTTTCCTTTGTGTCAGGTATGACTCCAACCAATAGAAAGCATTCTCTAATTCTCATTGACTCCAGTTTTCTTTGGACTCCTTTATGCCATATTCAGTAAAAAGCTCCCTTGATGTCAAGGGCAGTCATTCTCACTTCACCTCTGAAATTCAGTTCTACAGTTAATGTTTGGACCATGGTTGTAATGAGGTCAGGAGCTGAGTGGCCCTTGTAGAACCTAAACTGAACATCAGGGAGTAGATTATTGCTTTGCAAACTCTATCAATGACCTTTTTCATTACTTCTCTGACAGTACACAATAGACTGATGGGTTAGTAATTGCCTTGGTTGGATTTGTCCTGCTTTCTGTGGGCAAAACATAACTGTGCAATTTTCACATTGTTAGTAATGGAACAACTTGTCTATTGGTGGTGTAAGGTCTGGAGTACAAGTCTTCAGTGCTATTGCTGGAATCATGTCAGAGTCCATTCTCTTTACTGACAATTCAATGCTTTCAATCATTTCTTGATATCATAGGGAGTGAATTGAACTGGCTGAAAACTGGCATATGTGATACTGGGGACCTCGGGAGGAGGTCAAGACAGATTATTCACTTGGTACTTCAGGCTGATAATGGACTGAAATACTTCAGCCTAGTTTTTTGCACAGATATGCTGGACACCCCATTGTTGATAATGGCACATCTATGGAGCATGTGCCCCCTCTTATTACTTCAATTATCCATCACCAATCATGATTGAATGTGGCAGGACAGCAGAGTTTAGATTTGATCCAATGGTTGGAGAATTACTTAGCCCTGTCTACGGTGTGCTGCTTCCACCAGTTCATGCAAGCATTCCTGCGCTGCAGCTTCACCAGGTTGACAACTCATTTGTTAAGTACACCAGCTGCTGCTTCTGTCATGTTGTTTTGCACTCTTCATTGGACCAGGTTTGGTCTCCTGCCTTGATGGTAATAGTTGAACTGGGGATATGCCAGAAGTTACAGATTGTAGTTGAATAAAATTCTGCAGCTAAAGATGGTGCATTACAACTCATGGATGCCCAGTTTTTAGCTGCTAGGTCTGTTCAAAGTCCTTCATATTTAGCAAAGAGGTAGTGCCTTACAACATGACAGAAGGTATCCTCAACATAAAGTCAAGACTTTGCCTCAACAAGGAATCAACAATGGTTGATAGTTTAGTTAGGATGAAGCCCAGTAGATTTTTCCCTCTGATTAGTTTCTTCAGCACTTAGTACTAATCCAGTCCGAGACCTGAACTCTTGGCATCCAAATGCTTCTTCCAAGTGGTTTTCCATATGGACGATTACTGATCATCAGACAAGGCGGGGGGTGGGGGGGGAGCGATGGTAATCATCAAGAGGTTTTCATAAAACCACAGAAAGGTTACAGGACAGAAACAGCTCTTTCAGCCAATCATACCTGCATGGGCGATTAAACTTACTTTTCATTCTTATTAAGTTTAATGGTACTTGGTCAGTGCGCTTGCAGGTGACAGCAGTTCAAATGTACATTCTGGTTTCTTTAAAATCAGTAGACGGCTCCTGCCTCAACTATTAAACTAGGCAGTAAATTCCAGATACTCAGGACCCTCTGAGCAACAAAGGTTTTTCTTATGTTGCCTCTTTTCATTATAATAATCAACTGAAATTTGTGTCCCCCTTTGTAATTGACTTCTCTGCTAGGGGAAACTGTTCATCGCTGTGTGCTCCATCCAGGTTGCTCATTATTTTGTTCCCCTTGATTACGTCACTACTCAGCCTCTTGTGTGCTAAGGACAACAACCCTAGTGAATCAAATCTTTAATCATTCCTGCAGTTTTCAATCTCTAGGAAAGTAGCTCTGTACTCTCTCTAGAGCTATTATGACTTTCCTGTAATGTGATGATCAGAACTATACAAAAACAGAACAGTTTTGGCCTCACCAGTGACTTATATAGTTTCAGCATTCAATCCCTGCTCTTGTATTTGGTACCTCACCCAATGAAGGAAAACATTCCATCTGCATTTTTTACCACCTTATCTGCCAGCCTTACCACCTTTAGAGACCTATGACTCCGAGATCTCTCACTTCCTCCACCCTTCTCAATAGCCTACTGTTTAGTGTACATTCCCTTGCTTTGTTTGCCTTCCTGAAATGCATAACCTTACAATTCTCCAGATTGAATTACATTTGTCACTTTTCTACCCACTCGAGCAAGCCTTGCACACCTTCCAGCAGTTGACTAACATAGTTTTCACTATCAATTAAATGGCTAATTTTTGCGTCACCTATAAATTTCCCAATCATGCCTCCCAAATTTAAGTTATTATGTCACAAGGTATATACAAACAACAAGGGACCCAACAATGTGCTGTATGGAACACACACTTGCCCTTATTTTCTCGCTTATGTTTGATCTGATGCCATGAGGTTTCATGGGTTCCAGAGCCAATGCTAACAGCTCACTCGGCAACTCCTTTCTGACTGTATACCACTGTGCCATTAACCACGGTAGACTGCCGAGTGATGATGGTGGTAGTGTTGTCATTACTGTCTGTAAAGCATGATTCTGTGGCAATGACTGCACCAGGCTGTTGCTTGACTAGTGGAGAGCTGTACAAAAACAGAAGTTGCTGGAAAAGCTCAGCAGGCCTGGCAGCATTTGTGAAGACAAAATCAGAGTTAACGTTCTGGGTCCGGTTTTGGGTTGCTCAGTTTTCAACCCTCCACTCAGACCACAATTTTCGAGGAAGGGTCACCGGACTTGAAACGTTAACTCTGATTTTGTCTTCACAGATGCTGCCAGACCTGCTGAGCTTTTCCAGCAACTTCGGTTTTTGCTCCTGATTTACAGCATCCGCAGTTCTTTCGGTTTTTATTTAGTATTTAACTCGCTGCCACATCTCTTCTAGGCATGCCCATCTTGAAGAAGTTCTGCTCCTCTCTCCGATGGGGTTCCCACTCCAATCTTTCTTCTTGTCCACTGACATTAATTTCACTGTCACTCCGCGTGTTTGACCAGGTATTTGCTAAAACTCGTTTCCACAGCCATATCACATTCCTCAGTGACTGGCTCTGGCTCAGACTCACCCCACATGGATTCCAACTGACGTTTCATCCCTCATATTTTGAATCCTCCCAGGATCACCGATATCCCCGTGATGTTCAACGTTCCATGGACAGCTGCCCTCACCGCATATCGAGATCCCCACTTAGTGCCACGCGGTGTCACATGCACACTCTCGACCACCAGTTCTGAGGAAGGGTCACCGGACCCGAAACATTAACTCTGATTTTTAATTCACTGATGATGCCAGACCTGCTGAGCTTTTTCAGCAACTTCTGATTTTGTTCCTGAATTACAGCATCCGCAGTTCTTTCGGTTTTTATTTAATGGAGAGTTGTCTTGATTTTGGCCCAGATGTAATCAGTAAGAGATTGTCAAGGAGGAATTAGCAGGTTGATAAGACTGCTTTCCAATCTTAATTCTGATGCCTAGGTTGATATTGGGGGTGCCTCCTATTTCATTCCTTTCTTCAGACTTTGTAGAGGGTTAATTTGACTGAGTGGCTTGCTTCTGCTGTTCCAGATTGCAGTTAGGAGTCAATTACATTGCCGTGGGTCTGGATTCACAACCAGACCAGATCAGGTAAAAGTGGCAGAGTTCCTTGCAGAGGACTTTAGAGTCTTTTTTTTGACAACCGACAGTGGTTATGTAGTTGTCATTAGACTAGCTTTTAATTCCAGATCGTACTGAATTCAAATTTCATCATCTGCCAATGGTTTAATTCAAACTCATATTCCCCTAACATTAGCCTGGGCTTCTGGATTATTCATTTCATGACATTATCACTACATCACAGTGTCCCCTATATTGTCAGATTAACTGTAGGTCAAAGCAATAGTAGCAACATACTGGGGCGGCACGGTGGTTCAGTGGTTAGCACTGCAGCCTCACAGCACCAGGGGCTGGGGTTCAATTCCACTCTCAGGTGACTGCCTGTAAGGAGTTTACACATTCTCCACATGTCTGCATGGGTTTCCTCCCACAGTCCAAAGATGTGCAGGCTAGGTGGATTGACTATGCTAAATTGCTCATAGTGTTCAGGGATGAGTAGATTAGGTGGGTAAGAAGGGGATGGGTCTGGGTAGGATGCTCTGAGTGTCGGTGTGGACTTGTTGGGCTGAATGGCCTGTTTCCACATTGTAGGGGTTCTAATAAAAACATAATTTACGGACTATGTGCCAGTATGAATCCCAGGCTCACTAAATCTACTCTGAGATCTCATCAAGGAGGCTGACAGCAGTTGGTTTCCAATGTGCCCTGTTTCACAGGGTGAAACCTGTTAACCCCTGGTACTGCAGTGTTTTTATTGCTCTTTGACCAGTAATCCAGAAACTGAGAATAATAACCCAAGAATGTGAGTTCACATTCCACCATGACAGTTTCAAAATATAAGTTAAATTTAAAAAGTATAAAAAAAATTAAAAGTACGTTTGATTCACTTATGCCTAGCAGAAAAGGAATTAAGGAATGAAGGACAGACTTGGATTAAAATATTTTTATCATTCACAAACATAAGGGGACCCCAAAGCACTTTAATGCCAATCAGTACTTTTAAAGTTTAGTCACTGTTGCATATAAAGAAGTAATCAATTTCTAAACAAGTTCCCACAAACAGCACTGTACTAATGATCATATAAACACTTTTAGTGATAAGAAAAATAAAAAGTGCCGGAGAACCTCAGATGATCTCCAGCTTCAATTGTGCTTTTATATTACCATTTTAATGATTCTGGTTGAGGTTATAAATATTATCTAGGAGACAAGGGTGAATTCCTCCACTCTTTTTCAACACTGCTATCTAACAATGTGAATATTTTTCAAATATAACCTGTCCATGAAACGTAGGACAAATCCAACCCAACCAATTTCTGTCCTGTCAATCTACTCTCAGTCATCAGCAAATTGATGGAAAATGTCATCAACAGTGCTCTCAAGTTTGAATTGCGCAGCAAAAATCTGTTCACTGACACACAATTTGGGTTCTGCCAGGCCAATTCAGCTCCTGACCTTATTACAGCCTTGTCCCAAACACAGAAAAAAGAGCTGAACTCCAGAGGTATAGACATAATAACTGCCATTGCCATCAAGACAGCATTTGACTTAGTGTGGCAACAAGCAGACTTAGCAAAGGCGTATTCAATAGGAATTAGGGAGAAATTGATGCTGCACTCGGTAGAGTGAGATCACTGCAGGAGTTCCTCAGGACAAATAACTAGATTTAACCAATTCAACTGTTTGATCAATGACCTACTCCCATCAAAAAGTCCAAAGTGAGAATGTTCATCAATGATTGCTTAATTTCAGCACCATTCACCACTTCTCAGATACCAGAGCTGTTTGTGTCCATTTGCAACAAGACTTCAAAAGCATTCAGTCTTAGGTACATCTGGCAAGGAACATTCATACCATACAAGTGCCAGGCAATATCCATCCCCAACAAAAGAGAATCAATCTCCAATCTCCCCTTGATGTTCACCATCTCTGAAACCCCCACTATCAACAGCCTGGAGGCTAACCATTGACTAGAAACTTAACTAGATCTTAACATACAAAAATGTGTTTCCAAGAGCAGGTCAGAGACCAGGAACTCTGTGGTGAGACGTGATTCCCCAAAGGCCATCAGCCATCTATAAAACGTAAGTCAGGAGGTTGAAGGACTACGCTAATTACCTGGATTGGTGCAACCCAACAACACCCAACAAACGTGATATCATCCAGCATAAAGCATCCCATTTAATACTCTCAGTTTTCACCCACTCCACCACTGACACACAATAGCAGCATTGCATACCAGCTACAATAATTCATGACAGCGCCTTAAAAAAAACCGTGGAAGCCACCAGGGGAGCATCACCAACAGTAAGTTCAAGCTGCAAATTAAGCCACATACCACCCTGAGTTAGAATCATATTGCTGTTCCTTTATTGCACTCATGAACATTCCTTGCTTTTACAAATAAAAATAATTTTTTTTTGGAGTCAACGTATCACAAGCAAGGCCAGTATTTATCATCCAATCCTAGTTGCTCTTGAGAAAGGGATGGTGAACATTCATCGCTATCAGCTTTTTAGTGAACCTAATCAAATAATGCTGTTGGCATGACTTCTGGGATTTTGCCCAAAAATGAAACATGCGGCATAAAATGATTCCAACAAGGCAGGACAAAAGTTGAAAAGTCCTGAAACATCTTGAGGTGTCTCCTACTTTAAGGTTGTTACACAAAAAGCAAGTCTTTTGAAAAAATTCTAAATGATTATTCATATGGCTGTATTTCAAAGTAATAGAGATTTAAGTCAGAATACAGTGTCCCAAAACTCTGGGCAGTCAAAAGAGTTAAAAGTTCAAGAATAAATACTGTAATGTTATGGGCTTATCTCTGACCATTGCATATTGAGATTTCTGCCTGAGTGAATATGGAGAAATCTTGGTGTAACATATGCAAAAAAAAATCCTTTGCATTTATTCTTCCCAGTGTTTTCACAGGAAGGCTGAGATTGGGAGATACAGATTATCGGTCAGATTTGAAATTGCAATAAGTGTGCTCAAGTCATGAAAGTTAATTTGGATATTTTGGGGATTATTATTTGTAGCTTATCTAGAATAGTTGGTGCCTTTTCACCTCCTGAGGTCAGAGTGAATAAGTTGGAGAGAAAGGTATAAGTTTAGCATCACTGACGTCCCAAAAAGATTGCATTGTGATGTGAAAAATATGAGGTCATTTTTTTCCAACTAGAATTGGCCCAAAAAAAATAAGAAAAAACATTTTTTTTTAAAGTTAGGATGGTGCATTGAGTTTTTCTGTCATTGCTGGAAGTGTTTTCAAAAAATCTGGCATTTTTCCAAGTGTTTATGTTGTGTGCATTCCACAAAATACTCCAGCATAATAGCTTTACAGACTTTGCTTTTCTCACCAGAGAACTTGTAGTTCAAAAATTGTCAAATATATTCTATAATATGTTGTGATTTATTAAACTATTAGAACTTTTTAATCATTTAACCTGCTGCATTTTCATAGGAGTTTTGGGATCTATATGGAGACGATATTTAAAATATGCCATGTACATTGTGACTCATTAAAACGATGGTAACACGGAAAAAAATGAACATCACATTTATTCATTATTTTAGCCCAAGGAATATTATGGTAAATATGCACATCATTGGAAGAAAGGTGCATCAGCCACAACATGGTTGTAAAAATCGAAACTGATATCTATTTCAAGCCCACCGACTCCCTCAGCCTGGATTACACCTCCTCTCACCCACCTTCCTGCAAGAATGCAATCCCCTACTCACAATTCCTCCGCCTCTGCCGCATCTGCTCCCAAGATGAGGTGTTCCACTTTTGAACATCCCAGCTGTCCTTGTATTTCAAGGACCACAACTTCACCCCCGACTCTGTGGTTGAAAACGCCCTCGTCCGCACCTCTTGCGTTTCCCACACCTCAGCCCTCACATCCCCTCCCCGCAATAAAAACAAAGACAGAATTTCCCTTATCCTCACGTACCACCCCATTAACCTCCGGATTCAACACATCATTCTCCGCCACCTGCAATCTGGCCCCACTACGAAGGATATATTTTCCTCCCCATCCTTATCTGTCTTCCGCGGGGACTGCTCTCTCTGCGACTCCCTCGTCTGCTCCGCACTCCCCATTAGCCCAACCACCCCCAGCACCTTTCCCTGCAACTGCAGGAAGTGCTACACCTGCCCCGATGACTCCCCCTTCCCTCCATCCCAGGCCCCAAAAAAACCTTCCACATCAAACAGATGTTCACCTGCACATCTGCTAATGTGGTCTATTGTATCCACTGTTTCCGATGTGGCCTCCCCTACATCGGTGAGACCAAATGGAGGCTCAGAGACTGCTTTGTAGAGCACCTATGCTTGGTTCGTGACAAACAAAAACATCTCCCAGTCATGAACCACTTCAACTTCCCCTCCCACTCCTTGGACGACATGTCCATCCTGGGCCTCCTCCAGTGTCACAACAATGCCACCCAGAAACTGGAGGAACAGCCCCTCATATTCCACCTTGGAACCCTACAACCCATTGGTCTCAATGTGGACTTTACAAGCTTCAAAATCTCCCCACCACCAACCTCATCCCAAGACTAGCATCCCCCCATCCCCGCCTCCTTGACCTGTCCATCTTCTCTCCCAGATATCCACACCTCCCTCCTCACTGATCAGTCCCCACCACTGCCTACTTACAACCACCTCTACTAGCTTCATCCCTGCCTCCTTGGCCCGTCCGTCTTCTCTCCTAGCTATCCACCCCTCCCACCTCACTGACCAAACCCCATCACCACTTAGCTACCTTCACCTTTACTAGCTTCATTCCCGCCTCCTTGACCTGCCTGTCTTCTCTCCGACCTATCCGTTCCACTATCAATCTGCTATCACCGTCCCCCCCTATCTATTTATTTCAGAGCCCCTTTCCCTTCCCCCATTTCTGAAGAGGGTCCCGACCTGAAACATCAGCTTTCCTGCTTCTCTGATGTTGCCCGGCCTGCTGTGTTCATCCAGCTCCACACTATGTTATGATTGTAACTCTGTCCAACAACAGGAATGTCCGTCACAGGAAATTGTGATTAACGTTTTACAGTCATAGAGGAATAGAGGTATACAGCATGGAAATAGGCCCTTTGGCCCACTCGTCCATGCCGACAAGGTTTTCTAAATTGACAGTCTCTTTTGCCTACGTTTGGCCCATGTCCCTCTAAACTTTTCCTATTCCCATGTACCTATCCAAATGTCTTTTAAATGTTCTAATTGTACGTGCCTTTACCACTTTCTCTGGAGCTGACTCCAAAAATGCACCACCCTCTGTGTGAAAAAGTTGCCCCTCAGGTCCCTTTTAAATCCTTACCTTCTCAACTTAAACCTATGCCCTCTAGTTTTTAACTCCCCTACACTGAGGAAAAGACCTTAGCTATTCACTCTATCTGTGCTCCTCATGATTTTATAAACCTCTATAAGGTCACCCCTCAGCCTCTTATGCTGCAGGGAAAAATGTCCTGACTAATCCAACCTTTCCTTATAACTCAAACCTTCCAGTCTCAGTAAAATCCTTGCAAATCTTTTTTGCATTCTTTCCAGTTTAATAACATCCTTCCTGTAGCAGAGTGATCCGAATTGTATGTAGTACACCAAATGTGGTCTTACAAATGTCTTGTACAGCTGTAACATGATGTCCAAACTCTTGTACTCAATGTTCTGAGCAATGAAAGCCAGCATGCCAAATGCCTTCTTCACCACCTTGTTGACCTGTGATGCCATGCCAAGGAACTATATACCTGCACCCCTAGGTCTCTTTGTTTGACCACACTTCCCAGAGCCTTACCAT
Source organism: Ginglymostoma cirratum (assembly GCA_024137785.1). Lineage (NCBI taxonomy): Eukaryota > Metazoa > Chordata > Chondrichthyes > Orectolobiformes > Ginglymostomatidae > Ginglymostoma > Ginglymostoma cirratum. The sequence goes on from JAHRHZ010000223.1 coordinate 15,882,587, forward strand.
TGACTGGGTAAGCCCTGCCCTGGTTTGTCTTACCAAAATGCAACACGTTACATTTATCTGCATTGAACTCCACCTGCCATTCCTTGGCTCACTGGACTGGTTGATCAAGGTCCCATTGTACACTTTGATAATGTTATTCACTGCCCATTATACCACCATCTGCAAACTTACCAACCATGTCTCCTATCCTTTCATCAGGATAATCTTAAATTTCATGGAAGCAAAATAAACCTTGAAAACCAATTGATGAGTCAATTCGCATTCTATTGTGCACAAATATGATCACAAAGCTGGCCAGAGGTAATCGGTTAAGTCAACAAAAAAATTATCTTATGAATTGAGCCTATGAAAATGAGGGCATCATGAATGCTTTTGTTCCCAGCCTTTATACGTGTGTTGAGTGATGAACCTGTGATTTTGGTGGTGTACTCATTTCTTCCTTCTCCTTTATATTCTGTTTCTTCTTCTCAGGCATGATGATAGCGCCTTCATCTAGGGTCCTTTTATGGATTAGGACATGATCAAATCATCTGTATAAACATAAAGATTATGATTAATGAGCAGGGAGCTTTCTGCTGCATATAATTATGCCTGCTACCCACTCACCCAGATTCTAAAGTCATCTCTGCGAAACATTGATGTGTATTTTGCTTAGAAAACTCTCAGAAATGCAACTGTCTTTTTGGCTTGGAATCTTTTACTCTACATTTTAAGTAGTTGACAATTGTATTCAAAAGAAAATCATGATGTAATTTATAACACAACAGAAACCTAACAAGAACATAGAAATGTGCATATTTTTAACTTCTCATTCATAAGTTGGAAAAGTAACATTTATTTCCTTTCTGCTTCATGGAATATTTCACACAGTTTCGCATTTTTATCTATTCTATTCACCTCACCACCATTTTTAGGGCACGATGACTCTTTCTGCAGTTGATTGTCTACTTATAAAACTGTTGAACTCAGGCAGTCTGGCGCAATGTAGGCAAATAAGTTTCTGAGCCTGTCGTTTCCACTTTTGTCTTTCAAAGAGTTGTTCCAAGAAAATATGTTGCTTGCAATGATGAAACCAAATCAACAACACTCAGCAAAGATCAAGTGAGTCATTTCTGGTTGCATATCGATACTACAATTCTATTATAAGGTTTTCCTTAATACTGGCAGTAAATTGCCAAGTTAAAGGAAAGGGCATCCTGTAAGTAGTTGCATGGTCCAATACTAATGTACTCTAGCAAACTAATTCTGCCTTTTTTTTCTTCCATGCAGCAAACAGATTACTTTTTAGCTGGATAATGTACCTATGGTTGAATCATAGAATGGTTACAATACAGAAGGAGACCATTTGGCCTGTTGGCCTCTAAAGGAACAGTTCACCTAAAGCCCACCCCTCACCATACCCCACCTACTGCATTTCCCTGTAGCCCTGAAAATGTTTCCTATTTCCTTTTAGAAAACCTCAATCGATTGTACCACCACCACACTCTCAGATATTGAATTTCAGACCCTAAACAGTTACTGCATGAGGTAAGATTTTCCTATTGTCATCATTGCTTGTTTCTCCAGTCACCCTAAATTTATGCCCTATGGGTCTTGATAATCTCTCAGGATCTTAAATGTGTGTTTTTTGGTTGAGTACTGTGTAATGTTCTTCATATATTCTTAACATTTTAGTCAAATGCTCATTCTTGCTCAATGAGAACTTAGTGGTCCAGTAGGTAAGTGCACCTTCATTATTAAAATGGTTTTACTACATTCATCTGGAGTTCTCTCTCTGTCACACAGATCTGAAAGGGCCCAATATAAGAGCAATAGTGGGATTGAGAATGAATTTGTTTCCTCAACATCTATGTGCTGAATCTATGCAAGAGATAATCAAAGAAGACAGAGGCTATAGCTTACCAAAGGAATGGAAAGAAGAAAAAGATTATCTTTAAGATATATCTCAGATGTTTGTGAAACAAATTCAATTTTAACTTTGATCACTTTTTTAGTCTGTCATTATTGTGTAGTAACATCCACATCTATGTAAGGAAATTAATGTGTAATGAAGATAGAATATCAATATTAATGCCGAAGTGTGTTAAATTTGAATCAGATAAGCAAAACTCTTGATCTGACTCTTAAATGAAGGTTCATTGGACTCGAAATATTAGCCCTGCTTTTGCACGACAGATGCTGCCAGACCTGCTGAGTTTCTCCAGCAATTTCTGCTTTGTTTCAGATCTTCACCATCCACAGCTTTTTGACTTATGTTAACTATTGATCATGCTTAGAACTGAAAATTGAATTTCATAAGCTGTAATTTTAGATTCCTGATTGAAATGTAAATATAGTCTTCGGCAGTTTGGATTCCAAACGTCTAATTCTAAAAAAATGTTAGCCTTGTCATATTTGGATGTTTCTGTGCTTAAAATCAAACTTAAGAAAGAAGCGAAAACCAGTAAATTGGCTTTCCAAATGCGTTTTGAACAGTCTTCTCTCAATTCACTTGAATTTACAATACAAGTCATTGTTGTGGTTCAAAGTGCTGAATTAGCAATTGTTTCTCAAATGGCATGAAATACTCAGGAATCAAAACCACCAACAATAAAGGGCATTTGATGACTGTTGTAAGACATTTACGAATAATCTCTTGCAGGAGCAAAGACAAGAGTTGTTTTAAATGGGAAAGAGAAAAATACTACTTTAAAGCACATAGTAAATCAATATTTGTCATAATTAAAGGCAGGGATATAACTTGTGCAAAGAAGGGATTGCACCTTCCACCCTATCTGCCTCCTACAAAAAAATTGCGTTTCTCTAACACCTTAAACATAACAAAATATTCCAGGGCACTTCAGAGTTAATCAGGCAAAATTTGACATCAAGGCACAACAAGAATGAAACTAAGACAGGTAATCAAAAGCTTGATTAAAGAGGTGGGTTTTAAGGAACATTTTAAAAGAGTAGAATAATTGTACACCTTCATGACTTGAATGTGAACTGTTTGCTTCACTCTTAGTGCAGTTAAACAACATTAAAACAGCCAGGTTGAAAAAGAATTATCAGTTATCATCAGTTATCCACTCATTGGCATCTCCTGTTGCATGAAGTGTTGAGTGTTTCAAGTGTTAATGTACATATATAAAAGCACAGTGTTCTGAACAACCAATTCAGCTGAATGCTTACAACTGCACAGTTCCTTTCATAAGTAAGGGGTACACCTACCATACATTGAAGTAAAATTCCAACAAGGTTACTGTATAAATATAACCGTACCATATAGACCATAGCAGACAGAAAAAAAACGTGAATACATAAAACAGACCAGCTGTCTCATGGCAGCAATTGCTAACTGTATGAACGCAAAACTAAAATGTGTTGAGTTTTACGCCTTGGAGTGCAATAAGTATTTATAATTTTATAGACAGAAATGACCCTCAGTAAGTAGGGATCATATTTTTTGGCCTTAAAAGTAACCCTTGGAGAAAAGCCCAGCTTCTGACATTTTATGGTGCTGTTTCCTTGGAGGAAATCCTAGGTTGAAGAAAAGCATGTTTCATTTCTTTATGAACAGTGTTTTTACAAACTATCCACAGTAAACACAGCAAGGGCAATTAAACAGAGTCTTATGATTGAAATGCCTTCCACAAGAGATACTTAAATCTCACAATAAATAATTTATTACTGCAGATTTCACACGATTGCATTCATTCATTTTATACAAAAATCAATGCAGACACTCAATCAGACAAACAACACCAGTATAAAACTTGTATCCAGGACGGGATAAAATGCAATGCAAGTGCTGTTATAGAAATGACAATAGCAATCTACACCCTTGCATAAGTTCAGGTCAACCACTGTTTTAATATTACATGTAACGCACTAATTTTAATAAAAACAGCAGTCCATGTAAGCAACCAGCAGTGTTATCAAAACATTACTGCGCTGTGGATGGTTTTGGAATCTCAGGCAGATTACAGAGGGATTCCATTCACCCTCAATCCTAAAGTAATCCTTGGAAAGTCTATTATTCATTGATAAATACTTTTAATCACATAATGGATTCCACACCAGTCGTCAGTGATTTGTAAGTAGTAAAGAGATAATTATTCTCAGCTGAGGATGATAACTGATACAACCAAAAAATGTTTATCTACTTCTTGTTGCTAAAGACTTCAAAAAGAAATTGAATAAAATTGTCACCTGTAAATGTGGGGAGGTTGATTATTGTAAACACTTTTGCTGTCTCGAGAAATTAGATGAAACCTATATTGAATAGTGAGAAATATTCAACTCTATTGCAGTAAATATCATTTCAATATGGTTATACATAAGGCTACAATTGTTCTAAAAATGCTCACTAAATGTTTATTATAGCTGGAGACTGCACAAAATTACAGTGCATTCACGTATTTTATATCAAAGGCATTAATTTTGCTGAAAAGCTTTACACTTAAACAAATTTTGTTAGTATATGCAATTAGTATGTGAAATACATAGATTCCATAAAGAACTGAATGTTCAGTTTAAGTTGTTCAATACTTTTTTTCATTCATTCACAGGTCAAGGGCATCGCTGGCCAGGCCAGTATTTATTGCCCATCCTTAACTGCCTACAAGGCAGTTAAAAGTCAAACACATTGCTGTGGGTTTGGAGTCACATTTAGGCCAGACCAGGTAAGGTTGGCAGTTTCCTTTCCTAAGGGACATTATCGAGCCAGATGGGCTTTTCCAACAATCAGCAACAGTTAGACTTTTAATTCCAGATTTTTTCTTACTGAATTCAAACCTGTAGGGCAAAACTATAATATAAAACAAAGCACTGAGATGCTGGAGACATGAAGCAAAAAACAGAAAATCCTGGGAAACTCAGCAGGTCTGGCAGCATCTGTGAGATGAAAGAGTTAATGTTTTGAGTCCAATGATTCTTTACCAGAACACAGGGTTGAAACTGTATTATTTTTCAGTGGTACCATGATTTATGAAGTACAATGAAAGAATTATTTTCTAGTCTGAAAGCTACATTTTAAAAAATTGCAAGAAATATTATCCCATCATTAACTTAAGTGACCTCTAAAGATAGGGAAGAGTATCAAAAAAAGTAGAAAAAGAAATATCCATTATTTTTCTTATATTCTAGCATTCCTACAACAGCTGATATGGAGATCTTTGAAACCAAATCCTAGAACACTGCCTAGCAGATTATTCAAGAAATGAAAACAGAAATTGCTGGGTAAACTCTGCAGGTCTGGCAGCATCTGCGGGAAGAAGGTAGAGTTAATGATTCAGGTCCAGTGACCTTTCTTCAGAACAGCTTCTGCTTTTGTTTCTCATTTCCACATCCTTGGTTCTTAATTTAAAGATTATTCAAGATATATTTAACTCTTTACAGAAGGAAATAGAGGTTCTGAAATGTGGATGGTAAGACATATGCTAGAACAAAAGTCCAAGACAGATCATAAGATCAATGGAGAGGTAATGGAAATTACAAAAGCAGAACAAACTCTAAGTGACATCCAGAACAGAAAATATCCATTATAACTGCCACTTGATAAGAGCTGAAAAGCCATGTAGATCTCTTCTAAAGGGCAGTAGAAGGGTTTGACCAAGCTGGATGACCAGGTAGCGGTGAAGAACTGCAGTGAATGTGAAGGGATGGCAGATGGCAGATGACAGATGAGTGCAATGTACCATCACAACAGATTTCCTGGCAGGAATAGAAACAAGCAGAAGCAGCAATGAAGAATTTTCATCCAGTATCTAATGTAAAGTAATTCTCTCATAGCTCTGACTGTCAGCTCTGATTCTACAACCATGCTTCATGTAACAGTGATAAGGTGGGAATTTTTTGGAGCTGCTGTTACCACCTGAGCTTTAAGCAGACCTCCATTGCATCCAAAATAATTTGCTTGCATAGTTTTGCCATTGGTAGGACTTTACTGTACTTTAACTAAATTCAGAGATAGGTATCATTTCAGTGCAACCCTTATAAGACAGACCGGGAATCAAAACAAAAACACAATATTGCATTTATATGGCACCTTTTAAAATCTTATAATGTTCCAAAAAGTTCAATGTCACATGAGTAAATTCAGTGTTTTGATATAGGGAGTGCGACCAGCAATTTGTCCACAGCAAGGTGCTACAAACAGCGTTGCAATAATGAACTGGTTTCTTCGTTTAGCATTGCTGACTGAGGGATAAATATTGGTTTGGCAGGTGGGATGAACATCTCTTCTAATTTGTGCCATGGGATCCTAAACGTCCACATGAGAAGATAAATTGGATCTTGATTTAACTACTCATTCAAAAGACAAAACCTCCACCAATCTCTTCATTCTGTTTTGAATTAACATCCTGGCTTAGGTAAAGTAGCCACAGTTTCAGAGGCTGCTCTCTCATTAGAGAGAGATGACTGGTGGAGAGATAACTTGAGGGTAACCTTGGCTGATGTGGGAATTGGAACCCATGCTGTTGGCATCACTCTGCAATACAAACCAGCTGTCCAGCCAACTGAAGTAACCAACCGCACCCACACGCCCAATGAAGAACTCCAAGCAGGAGCTATTCTACACTTGATAAAATCAAGGTGCTGTAAAAATGCTGACTGTACCGAGGTCATGGATCATTTCATAGAGTCATAGAGCCATGAGCTATTCTTCCCCCTTTCTATGAATAGTTACTCAAAACCATTTTACATTGATGCACCTTTAGAGGTGCTACTGCACCTATAGGTTGAGAGCTCTGCCAGAACTTTTTTCATTGTTACAAAGGATTAAAGTGTTTTGATTATCCTTCACCACTAATTTTACTACTAAACCTTCAGTGAACAAACTAATCGTGATTAATTTTGGCTATGTAATGGTGATAGAAAGTGATAGAGAATCAGCAATCCATTTTACATTTCTCCCAATTTTTAATAAAAACCAGAAGATATTCAAACAAGCCCCCAACTCACCATTACCCATTTTACACAATCACGCAAAATCGCAAATGACTTTCATTGAATCCAGCTCATTAGACATGCTTCAATTTCATCAACTTATATTGCATCTTTAATATAATAAATTATCCCAAGATGCTTCACAGGGCTTTATAAAGAAAAAGTTGCGAGACCAAGCCACATAAGGAGCTATTTGGCCTGGTGAGCAAAAACTCAGTCAAAGAGCTATGTCCCAAAGATAGAAAGCAAAGAGAAGACATGGGTGATGTAGTGGAGAAATTCCAGAGCTTAGACTAAGGCATATGACGGAGCCATTTGTGGAGTAATTGAAATTGGAGATGTGCAAAGGGCCAAAATTAAATCAGGGTAGATATCTTGGAGGATTGGGGGAATTAGAGGAAATTATAGAGATTGAAAAATTTAAAGCCATGGAGGGATTTGAAAATAATGATGACAATTTTAAAACCAGAACATTGATTGGCTGGGAACCAATTTATATCAGTGAGTGGAGGGGTGAGAAGTGAATGGGACTCAGTGTAATTGAAGACATGAGCAGGAGAGTTCTGAATGACCTTGAGTTTACAGAGGATAGAATGTGGAAGACCAGCCAGGACTGAATTGAAATAATCATGTCTCAAGGTAACAAAAACCTAAATGACTACATTCCAATGGTTTTAAAATAAAATTGCATGTAATTGTTCTATCATTTTTCTCAGTAATTCAAAATATTTCACTGAAACTTATTTCAATTATTTCAATTCTTTTGCTGTTATTCTTGACTAAGTTATGAAAACAAGCTAAATTATATATATGACCACACCTAATGCTATGTAATTTTGTGGAAAATTACGGTGAAAATGAAAATTATCCTAAAAGATTTTTAAAAATCTATTTCTTGCTTGTTGGCATCGTACCGACAAATCTAATGCTTCATAAATCATACCATTATGTTCAGCATAAGTGATGAATGTCCTTATAGTAATAATGCTTAAGACTGCTCTTTCATTGCTGAATAGATGTCAGGCTGTTTAGAACATCTGTTGGTGTATTTTTCTTATTAAAGTTAGGTGTTCCTGATGTTGGGCAGTGGAAGTGCCTTTGTTTCTTCAAATATATTGCAAAATTATCAGCGAAGACAACACTCATCCAACTGGGATGATAACCCAGCAAAAAGATTCTCTCACCACATCTGAACTCAGCAAACTCTACCTGCAGCTATCACCGCCCACATAGCCTCTTTGTCTGAATTAGAAACTTGGTTAATTAATATACTTCACATCTCTGACAACTTTTGCCAATCTCTGCAACTTTAGGAAACAAGTACTTGTGTCAGACAAAAATAAGTATCGACCTTTAAACAGGGCACATGGGGTAAGAAGGAAAATACACTGTCCGTCTTCAAATGTTTTGGGACATTAGATAAAACAGTGATTTTCAACACTTCTTCACCGAACGTTAGCATTGAAAAATAATATATAGAGAGCTTATTTGTTACAGTCAGTTTGTATAGAGCTGGGTATGGGATTAATTCCTCTTTTCATTTCTACTATTGATGAGGTATCCAAACATTGTGACAAATATTCCCTAATCCTTACTGTCTCCTATTGTGCCTCCAACATTTCAGATAAAACATTAATTTTTGCTGCCACTGAGAGATTGAAAATACAGTCAAATTAGGTTGGAATCAAAAGGGATTATTTTCACTTATAACGGGGCGGGGGGAAATCATTGGCCTGTTTTTCTACATCCCACTTCCTCATTAGAAAGAAATACTGGGCAAGTTTGTAATGAATTGTTGATCTACAACAACTAAGTTTCCTCTCATGTCCAATTTGAAAATTACACGCAATATCTGCCGGTTTTAACCAATACTTCACAGACTTATTTACAACTTTTTAAAATAATACCTACCTGTAATTTTTAACAGCGGAATATCTGTATAGACGTACCAATTATATTTTCTATAAATTATGCTTCAAAGTACCTGATGTAAATTATGCCTGGAAGTAATAAAATGCCATATAAAGTCATTACCACTAGGCAGACAAACAATAGGAGTATTAGGATGCTCACTCAGATCAATCTATGGCCAAGACCAATCTCACCCATCCCTTCACGGTGGGACTGTTAAACAATCTCAAGGTTTTAGGATTATGGACTCAGCTCAGGGAAAAAGTTAAAAAAAATCATCTGAGCATTTGTTTCCATAAACTCTGGCACAGGCTGATGTTCCCAACAATTTCTTAACAATGTCACTGTGGCTTAAATTAGAAAAATTTCTGGCATTGACATCTATGCTGTTTCTCAGTATTCTCCTAGCTTGTGAAATGAAGAGTGAGCAGCAGCATATGTACTCTAGCATAAGTTTTCAATCGTGAAAAATATTTACTATATATACCTTAGATAACCAGAATGTTGTGTAATAGTGCAGTTTAAGAGTTTAAAACGGATGGTAATGATTCAAGTTTCGCTTCATCTACCATTGCCCGCCTCCATGCTTACATTGTATCAAGCTGATAGATTTTCACTCCCTTGACTCCTTTAAATGCATTGGCAGCCACAAACTAGAATTGAACTGAAGTTGTATAATTTGCAATCCAGATGCTTCATTTTACAGGCGTTCCCCTCCAAGGATTTCTAGTTTCCTCAGGCAGGGTATGAATAATTTCCACCCTTGCCCCTCACCTCACTCCACCCTTCAATAAGATGAAGATTCTTCTGATTTTACTTTAGTGACGTGAAGAGCAGTCTCTGTGTATCTATGATTGCTCAGACAAACAATAACCATGCTCAATAAATTATTGAAAACATGTTAAAAGGAGTGTTTCTATTTGCAGGAACTCTTCTCAATTCTCAGACTTGAATTATCCCAAATACAGACCCATGTTATGTGACAAATGTTTGCTAAATATCCCTAGGACAACTTGGTTTCCTGACTTGGAAATATATCGCCGTTCCTTCACTGTTGCTGGGTCAAAATCCTGGAATTCCCTCCCAAACACCATTGTGGTTTTTTCTACATTACAGGGACTGTGGTGGTTCAAGAAGTCAGTTCACCACCACCTTCATAAGGGCAACGAACGATGGGCAATAAATCCTGGCCAGCCAGTGATGCTCACATTCCATGACTGAATTTAAAAAAAACTGATGTTGATGATTGGAAATGGGCTGTGGGGGTATTACTGGCGGCACGGTGGCTCAGTGGTTAGCACTGCTGCTTCACAGCGCCAGGGACCTGGGTTTGATTCCAGCCTCGGGCGTCTGTCTGTGTGGAGTTTGCACATTCACCCTGTGTCTGTGTGGGTTTCCTCCGGGTGCTTCGGTTTCCTCCCACAGTCCAAAGATGTGCAGGTTAGGTGGATTGGCCGTGCTAAATTGCCCGTAGTGTTCAGGGAGGTGTAGGTTAGGTGGGTTGTTGTGGGGGTGGGTCTGGGTGGGATGCTCTGAGGTTTGGTGTGGACTTGTTGGGCTGAAGGGCCTGTTTCCACACTGTAGGGATTCTATAAACTACTGCATGATTAAAAAGGGGCTTGGGGGTACCTGATGACCAGATGGAAACTAATGCTGATGGTGTTGACTGTGAGCTATATTCACTGTTATCATCTACCATTTTCTTGATAGAAATGTGAGTGGAAAATGTTGGGGATGATATCTAGAGTGAATGGAGTCAGTGTTAATTTGGTGGCTAAAAGTGTGTAATCCACATCGACTAGTTGCTAGGATACTGAAGGCAAAAATACATGAAATAGACATTTGCAAGCTACATTTACAATAATTTCTTTGCCCACTTACAGTTTGTGCAGACTTGAAACTGCTTTGTCTTCAAATGCAAGATAAAGATAAATTGTATTACCCCATTGGTGCTTGCAAATACAATATTGGCATCTCAGTAATGCAGAAGTTACTGAAAACGACTTAAAAGGAAGTGAATGCTAACTAGAAGCACCTCATCATGCAAATCTTCCAGGGTTTTGGGGGATGAGGAAAACATTGCTTCATCATAAATTATGGCAATGGACTTTGCTGAATTTAATGATAAGTTGAATTGTGGATGTAAGTCGGGAAGGAAAGGTGTTCTTTTCATTCATTCATGGGATGAGGGCATTGCTGGCTAGCATTTATTGTCCATCTCTAATTGCCCAGAGGTCAGTTGAGAGTCAACCACATTACTGCAGATCTGGAGTCACTTGAAGGCCAGACCAGGCAAATATGGCAGTTTCCCTCCCTAAAGGACATTAGTCAGTCAGATGGGCTTTTCCAACAATTGATCCATGGTCATCATTAGACTCTTAATTCCAGATTTCGTTGTTGTGGCAGGATTTCTACCCAAGTCTCCAGAGTGTTACCTGGCTCACTAGATTACCAGTCCAGTGATAATACTATTAGGCCGTCCCCTCCCCTTGGAGTGCAGAAGGTTCTTTGTTTTTGATGTAATGTGTTGGTCACTCAGCCAACATGGCACATTCACCAAGTTGCTGCACATGTGTTGACCAGGACTGCAGTGCAGCAGATGATGGGGCTGCTGAAGATGTGGTTCTGCTGCTTGGACTGAACTTGGTAAGGAGACCTCTCCAGTATAGTCAAGACAAGGTGTGCCACATCATCCTTGAAAGATCTGCACTATTGGAGCAAATAACAAGACAATAAACTGAACACTGAGGAAATGTAGAATCATAGAAACATAGAATCATGCAATGCAGAAGAGAATTTTTGGCCCATCAAGTCTGCACTGTCAAAACGATATCACTACCTGCACTAGTCCCACTTTCCCCCATTAGGTCCATATCCTTCGATGTTATGACTCTTTAAGTGCGCATCCAAGTACTTTACAACCTTTAAAGGTTGTAAGGTTTACTACCTCAACTATTCTCCCAGGCAGAAGATTCCAGATGCTCACCACTCTTTGGGTGAAATAGTTTTTCCTTATATCCCCTCTAAGCCTCCTACCCTTCACTTTAAAATTATGTTATTGATCCTTCACCTAACGGAATAGCTGCTTTCTGTCCTTGCCCCTCAAAATGTTAGACCTCAATTCTGTCCCCTCCCCTCAATCTTTTCTTCTCTAAAGAAAACAACCCAAGCTTAATCTAGCCTTTCTTCATTGCTGAAGTTCTCCATTCCAGGCAACATCCTGGTGAATCTCTTTTGCAACCCCTCCAGGGCAATCCCATCTTTCCTATAGACTGGTGACCAGAACTGCACACAGCAGCCAACTGTGCCTAACCAAAGTGCTGTACAGCTCCAACATGACCTTCCTGCTCTTATAATCTATGACTAATAACCGCAAGTGTCCCATATACCTTCTTAACCACCTTATAAACTTATTCTGCCATCTTTGGACAAGCATCCCAAGATTGCTCTGTTTCTTTGAGCTTCCTAGTGTTCCGACATTCACTGAATACACCCTTATCTTTTTCCTTCTTCCATAGTGCATTGCCTCTCATTTATCAGGGTCAAGTTCCACCTGCCATTTATCTGCCCATCTGGCTAATCCGTTTATATCTTCATGTAATCTAACATCTTCATCCTCACTCTCAACCATCCAGTCAATCTTTTTGACATCTACAAACTTACTTAGCCTCGGTCTCACATTCTCATTTGCATCATTTATGAATATCACAAACAATACGGGACACAGCACTGACCCCTGTGGTATTCCAATGCAAACTGGGCTCTCGTCACACAAACAGCCTTCTACTGCCACCCTCTGTCTTCTATCATCAAGCCAATTTTGGATCCATTTTGCCAATTTACTTTGGATCCCATGAACTTTTACCTTCTTTAACAGTGTCCCATGTAGAACCTTGATGAAATCCACACAACCTCCATGAACTTCCCTACCCTCATCCACACACTTGGTCACCTCTTCAAAAAAGTCTACGAGATTTGTTAGGCATGATCTCCCTCTGGCAAAGCTGTGTTGACTATTCTTGAACAAACCTTGGCTGTTTCAAAATGGAGATTAATTTTCTCCTTCATTATATTCTCCAATAGTTTTCCTACCACTGATGTTAGACTCACTGGGCAATAGTTCCTTGGTCTATCTCTACCACCCTTCTTGTAAAGTGGAACTACATTAACTGTCCTCCAGCTCTCTGGCACTTCTGCTATGGTCAGAGATTACTTAAAAATTTGGGTCAGGCCTTTGTAATTTTCTCTGGGCACTGGGAGAGTGGGAACAGTTTTTTGTGGAGGAGGATGAGAACCCTGGGGAGGCGAAAGTTCTCCTTGTCCATGCAAAAGCTCAGCTGTATTAGGTGCTGCAATCCAGACGGCAGCTGATTGACACTCAGTTCCATTAGCTGCAACATACCATCAAGGAACGCAAAATTGTCACTGGCTATGATGCCAACAGTGAATTTGCAGTGTAAGGACTAACTATATTCTCCATTCATTTCGTTTCTGTCTGTTTTCACTAGCTGTGAAATTGAAAGCTCATGTTTAGAATTGCCCGGCTGCTTACGTGGTGTCGTAGAGATATACAGCACAGAAGCAGACCCTTTTGTCTAACTCATCCATGCCGACCAGATACCCTAAATGAATCCAGTCCCATTTGCCAACATTTGGCCCATATCCCTATAAACCCTGCCTATTCATATACCCATCCTGATGCCTTTTAAATGTTGCAATTGTACCATCCTCTGCCACTTCCTCTGGCATCTCATTCCGTACACGCATCACCGTCTGCATGATAAAGTTGACCCTCAGGTCCCTTTCTAATCTTTCCCCTCTCACTTTAACCTATGCCCTCTAGTTTTGGACTCTCCCACCCTGGGGAAAGGACCTTGTTTATTTACCCTATCCATGTCACTCATCATTTTATAAACCTTTACAAAGTCAGCTCTCAGCTTTCGACACTCCAGGGAAAATAGCCCCAGCCTATTCAGCCTCTCCCGAAAGCTCAAACCCTCCAAGCCTGGCGGCAACATCCTTGTAAATCTTTTCTGAATCCTTTCAAGCTTCATAAATCCTTCCTATAGCAGTCTGGAATTGCACACAGTATTCCAAAGGTGGCCCAACCGATATTCTGTTACAGAGATAGTAGGAACTGCCGATGCTGGAGAATCTGATATAACAAGGTGTAGAGCTGGATGAACACAGTAGTCCAAGCAGCATCAGAGGAGCAGGAAAGCTGACATTTTGGGTCGGGACCCTTCTTCAGAAATGGGGGAGGGGAAGGGGATTCTGAAATAAATAGGGAGAGGGGGGAGGCGGATAGAAGATGGTTAAAGGAGAAGGTTTGTGGAGAGGAGACAGACAGGTCAAAGAGGCAGGGTTGGAACCAGTAAACGTGAGTGTAGGTGGAGAGTTAGGGAGGGGATCGGTCAGTTCAAGGAGGACAGACAGGTCAAGGAGGCGGGATTTGGCTGGTAGGTAGGAGATGGGGGTGGGCTTGAGGTGGGAGGAGGGGATAGGCGGGAGGAAGGACAGGTTAGGGAGGCGGGGACAAGCTGGTCTGGTTTTGGGATGCAGTCGGGGGAGGGGAGATTTTGAAGCTTGTGAACTCCATATTGATACCATTGGGCTGCAGGGTTCCCAAGCGAAATATGAGATGCTGTTCCTGCAACCTTCGGGTGGCATTGTTGTGGCACTGCATGTCGTCCAAGAAGTGGGAGGGGGAGTTGAAATGGCTCGCAACTGGGAGGTGCAGATGTTTGTCGCAATCTAAGCGTAGGTGTTCCACAAAGCGTTCCCCAAGCCTCCGCTTGGTTTCGCCGATGTAGAGGAGGCCACATCGGGACCAGCGGATACAGTACACCACATTTGCAGATGTGCATGTGAACATCTGCTTGATGTGGAAGGTCTTCTTGGGGCCTGGAATCGGGGTGAGGGGGTAGGTGCAGGGGCAGGTGTAGCCCTTCCTGCGATTGCAGGGAAAAGTGCCGGTGGTGGTGGGGCTGGAGGGGAGTGTGGAGCCGACAAGGGAGTCACGGAGAGAGTGGTCCCTCTGGAAAGCAGATAAGGGTGGGGAGGGAAAAATGTCTTTGGTAGTGGGGTCTGATTGCAGATGGCGGAAGTGTCGGAGGATGATACGTTGGATCCGGAGGTTGATGGGGTGGTACGTAAGGATGAGGGGGATTCTGTTTTGGTTATTATTGAGGGGAGGGGATGTGAGGGATGAGTAACAGAAATGTGAGAGACACGGTCAAGGGCATTCTCGACCACTGTGGAGGGGAAGTTGCTGTCCTTGTTTTTCAAGTGCTACACCTGCCCCTACACCTCTCCCCTCACCCCCATCCCAGGTCCCAAGAAGACCTTCCACATCAAACAGATGTTCACCTGCACATCTGCTAATGTGGTCTACTGTGTCCGCTGTTCCCGATGTGGCCTCCTCTACATCAGGGAAACCAAACAGAGGCTTGGGGATCGCTTTGTGGAACATCTATGCTTGGTTCGCCACAAACGTCTGCACCTCCCGGTTGTGAACCATTTCAACTCCCCCCTCCCACTCCTTGGACGACATGTCCATCCTGGGCCTTCTGCAGTGCCACAATGATGCCACCCGAATGTTGCAGGGAAAGCACCTCATATTTTGCTTGGGAATCCTGCCACCCAATGGTATCAATATGGACTTCACAGGCTTCAAACTCTCCCCGCCCACTACCGCATCCCAAAACCAGCCCAGCTTGTCCCTGCCTCCCTAACCTGTCCTTCCTCACACCTATCCCCTCCTCCCACCTCAAGCCGCACC
Organism: Ginglymostoma cirratum; assembly: GCA_024137785.1. Lineage (NCBI taxonomy): Eukaryota > Metazoa > Chordata > Chondrichthyes > Orectolobiformes > Ginglymostomatidae > Ginglymostoma > Ginglymostoma cirratum. The sequence goes on from JAHRHZ010000223.1 coordinate 15,898,209, forward strand.
CCCATCCCCTACCTACTAGCCTCATCCCGCCCCCTTGACCTGTCCGTCCTCCCTGGACTGACCTATCTCCTCCCTAACTTCCCACCTACACTCACCTTTACTGGATCCATCCCCGCCTCTTTGACCTGTCTGTCTCCTCTCCACCTACCTTCTCCTTTATCCACCTTCTATCCGCCTCCCCCTTCCCCTTCCCTATTTCTGAAGAAGGGTCGAGGCCCGAAACATCAGCTTTCCTGGTCCTCTGATGCTGCTTGGCCAGCTGCGTTCATCCAGCTCTACACCTTGTTATAACCAACATTCTGTACAGATGCAACATGACCTCCCAACTCCTATATTCAATACACTGACCATTAAAGGCAAGCGTAACAAACACCTTTTTCACTATCCTATCTACCTGCGACTCCACTTTCATGAAACTATGAACCTGCATTCCAAGGTCTCTTTGTTCAGTAACAGTCCCCGGGACCTTACCATTTAGTGTATATGTCCTGCCCTGATTTGCCTTTCCAAATATGCAGCACCTCATATTTACCTAAATTAAATTCCATCTTCCACTCCTCGGCCAATTAGCTCATCTGAGCAAGATTCCATTGTACTCTGAAGTAACACTCTTCGCTGTCCACTACTCCTCCAACTTTGGTGTCATCTGCAAACCGGTTAACCTTATCTCTTATGTTTATATCCAAATACTTTATATAAATGATGAAAAGCAGTGTACCCCCAGAACTGAGATAACAAGCATGGGGCTGGATGA
>JAHRHZ010000223.1:15899362-16012567 GCA_024137785.1 Ginglymostoma cirratum
CAAGTCGAAGAGGCGGGGATGGAGCCAGTAAAGGTGAGTGTAGGTAGTGGGGTAGGGAGGAGATAGGTCAGTCCAGGGAGGACGGACAGGTCAAGGGGGTGGGATGATGTTAGTAGATAGGAGATGGGGGTGTGGCTTGGGGTGAGAGGAAAAACAGGTTAGGGAGGTGGAGATGAGCTGGGCTGGTTTTGGGATGCGGTTGGGGGAGGGGAGATTTTGAAGCTTGTGAAATCCACATTGATGCCATTGGGCTGCAGGGTTCCCAGGCTGAATATGATTTGCTGTTCCTGCAGCCTTCGGGTGGCATCACTGTGGCATTGTAGGAGGCCAAGGATGGACATGTCATCTGAGGAATGGGAGGGGGAGTTGAAATGGTTCGCGACTGGGAGGTGCAGTTGTTTGTTGCGAACTGAGCGCAGGTGTTCTGCAAAGCGGTATTTTACCCCCAGAACTGATCCTTGTGGCACACCACTGGTCACAGGCCTCCAGTCTGAAACGCAACTCTCCACCACTACCTTCCATTTTCTACCTTCAAGCCCATTCTGTATCCAAATGGCTAGTTCTCCCTGTATTCCATATGATCTAACCTTGCTAACCAGTCTATCACGAGGAACCTTGTCGAACGCCTTACTGAAGTCCATAGATATCATGCCCACCATTCTGTCCTCATCAACCCTTTTTGTTACTTAATCAAAAAACTTAATCAAGTTAGTGAGACATGATTTCTCATGCACAAAGCGATGTTGACTGTTTCTAATCAGTCCTTGCCTTTCCAAGTACAAGTAAATCCTGTCTGTGAAATTCCCTGACTGGATTATGATGATGTGTGGTACAGTGGACACTGGAGCCAGAGTAGTAGTGATTTAGAGAAGGCGTTCAAATGGAATATAGCTGAGAGCAGGTAAACTGAGTGATCTAATTGTTAAACAGTGGCTGGTAAGAGAATAGAATTGTATGTATCAGGGACTGTCAGCCAAGCCAACTCTGTGCTGCGAGGACTGTGGCCCTATGGCTGGTGAGCCATTATGTTTTTGGTAAAGGGCAATGTCAAAATAACCCTAAGCATTCCAGGTGCTGAAAATCTGGCATAAAATCAGAAATCGCTGGATAAAAGTCAATAGAGAAAGCAGAGTTAATGTTTCAGGTCCAGTGACGCTTCTTCAAAAAATATTCAACACATAATTTATTTGCAGGTTAATTATCAGGGATCTGAAGCTATAAAGACATAAATGTGTTTGTTCCCATGACAATGTGCCTTCCTAATAGCCTGACTTTTAAAGATTTTCAATTCTTGTAACTGGCAATACACACTTTCAGAGATGATAGGCTTGCTTCATACTTGCATCACATGGAAAGATGCAATGCACAATTTGAGATAACTCTATTGAGGCTGATATCCCATCAGCAAGTCACCCTTTATTTACAAATGCATAGGCCTTGACTATAGTACTGTCTCTTCCGGAGTCAGGCATGAGAGTGTTAGTATTCCTGTATTAATGTAAGCCAAGGCTCCCTGATTAGATCAGATTAACAGACCCAATTAGGGAGTCGATATTCTATGAGGTCCAGCTGGCTAATCCCGTTACATTCATTACATAATTGACATGTTTTCTCTTAGTCAGTGAATATAGAATGGACAGTACATTTTTCAAAGTTGTGTCATTCTTTAGATCCACTAGTCAAGAAAGACTTTGGGCTGTCTCATACTGATGGCTGCATTCACTGCATATTGACATTAAAATTAAATAGCTTAATATTCAGTCTTATAAAGGAAACATTACTGAAAGTGGCATCAAGATTTAAGTGGTCAACACTAGTTTATATTTCATTGATTCTCCTGTCACCCATTATTTTGTCGTTTCTGTACTGACTGTGGGGCGGCATGGTGGCTGAGTGGTTAGCAGTGCCTCACAGTGTCAGGGACCTGGGTTCAATTCCACCCTTGGATGACCACTTGTGTGGAGTTTGCACACCCTCTCCGTGTCTGTGTGGGCTCCCCTCCAAGACTCTGCTTTCCTCCCATAGTCCAAAGATGTGTAGATTAGGCAGATTAACCATGGTAAATGCAGTTTTACAGGGATAGGGTGGGATGTTCTTCGGACAGTTGGTGTAGACATGATGGACTGAATGGCCTGCTTCCACACTGTAGAGATTCTAGGGTGTTGATATCATCCAATTAACTCAAACAGTATTAGTGAGGAGGAAAGGGGTCACACACATCCTTGCCAAGCATGCTTTTAATTTTGCGAGTTTTTGCAAGTTGGCTAATGGAGGCACCTTTCTGAGGTGCATAACAATAATTATTTCCCCTGTGTTTCTGCCAAGCTCTTTTTGCCAATTCAGCATAATTTGTAAACTGAAGTTCAAGTCTCAAAAATTTGGCTTTTAAGGTCATGACTCCCACTGATGAAGGAGAAGAAGTGGCAAAACTGATTGACTGAGGGCTTGTGGTTTGAAATCACTGACATAGGCTGGTTCTTGAGTCTTAGAATTCTGGTCAGAGACAAGCTCATTGAGTGAAGGCAGCAAACTTTGATAGCCAGTCAAGATACAGGATTTAAACTCATGACCTTCTGGAATAGGAAACAGGACTGGTGAGTCTTGTTGACTTAACACATTCAAGTTCTCATGTCAGTCAAGGCCAGGACTTGAACTCACGACCTTCATGCGTTGTGAATTCAACAGTCAATTACCAGAGGTATCAGACTGCCTTGTTCTTTCATGGCCTTTTCTGGTGCGAAGGTGAACAAAATGTCTGCCCATCATCATTGCAGCATGAGTTGAATCTTCTCAGAGAATGAGATATATTCCTGATATACCACAATAATAATCAAAACTTAGATTTATGTTCCATTACGCTTAAACATGTGAATTGTCCTTTCCCCATAATACTTGCTTTTTGCAAAGGATAATATCGACAGTGACTACTAGAGCCCAAAAATAAGTTTTTTAAAATTTTGATGAGAACACCTATGAATGCAGTCATCAGTATATATTAAAATTTTTAGCAAAACTTGATTTGTAAAAGATTACTGGACACAGTCATACGAAAAAGAAAACTTAAGTCCTTCTCAACCAGTAGTAGAGTGGTATGAAATCCAATGGTAAATGCAGTATGCTGGCCACTTGATTTAGTTTTACAGATGGAATTTAGCAAGAGGATTAATTAAAATTCATCCACAGAATATGGTGCCATTTACAACAATAACATCTAATGTCCCTTTATCACAGAACTGAGCGACATTTGAATTCAGAATCAACCACACTGCTGCAGTGGACCCGCATATAGGTCAGGACTGGTAAGACAGCAGATATCATTTCTTCAAGGATATTAACGAATTTTTCAAAAATCCAATCATCACACACTTGATCATACAGATGACACAAACTTTCTTCATAATTTATTAAAAGAACTGAATGTAAGTTCCCCAATTACCCTGGTGAGATACAAGAAGGCAGATTACTACCTGAATGGTTGCAAACTGGGACGGGGAATGTGCAGTGGAACCTGGGTGTCCTTGTGCACCAGTCACTGAAGGTAAGTATGCAGGTGCAGCAGGAAGTAAAGAAAGCAAATGGTATGTTGGTCTTCATTGTGAGAGGTTTTGAGTACAGGAGCAGGGATGTGTTGTTGCAGTTATAGTGGCCATAGTGAGGCCACACCTAGAATATTGTGTGCAATTTTGGTCTCCTTTTCTGAGGAAGGATGCTCTTGTTCTCGAGGGAGTGCAGCGAAGGATTACCAGGCTGATTCCGGGGATGGCAGGTCTGATGTATGAGGAGAGATTGATTAGGTTAGGATTGTTTTCACTAGAGTTAAGGCAAATGAAGGGGGGTGGGGAATCTCATAGGAACTTATAAAATTTTAACAGGACGAGGCAGGGTAGATGCAGGGAGGATGCTCCCGATGGCGGGGAGGGGTGGGGTGTGGTCACAATATGAGGATCCGGGGTACATGATTTAGGATGGAGGTGAGGAGATCTTTTTTCACCTAAAGAGTGGTGAGCCTGTGGAATTCATTACCACAGGAAGTAGTTGATGACAAAACATTGAATGTATTCAAGAGGTGATTAGATATAGCACTTGGGGTGAAGGGGATCAAAGTTTATGGGGAGAAAGCAGGATCAGGCTATCGAGTTGGATGATGAGCCACAAATGTGAAGAATGGTGGAGCAGGCTTGAAGGGCTGAATGGCCTCCTCCTGCTCCTATCTTCAATGCTTCTATATTCCTATGTCTCCTAATTAATGGTTGAGGCTTCTGGATTGCTAACCAGTAATATGAACATTACATACATTACAGCTTCTGGGTTTTATTTGTGTTTTATTTCTACTTCAAGCATCTAACATAGAAGATGTGGTTGATTAGTAAACTGGAATCCAGCACATTATCAAAGGAATCATTAAACTCATCACTCAGCACAAAAATGGTAATCTCTCTTAATCATCCCACTTTAACCACGTTGCTGGATTTATAACACATCTCCTCAATACATGAAATATACATTCAACACAATGCAATTATTTTATTATATTGGGGAGTTAAATGAATGAATAAATGATGAATGATTTATTGTCCCAGATATCCAGGGAGATATAGTGAAAAGTGTTCTACCACCACAGTCCTATGACATTTTGAGATACAAAGAATAAAAAGAAGAAAGGGCATAAATAGAGTTTATCTTCATCAGCTAGGGTCCCAAGCATGTCCCAGGGTAAGGCATGGTGGCTCAGTGGTTAGCACTGCTGCCTCACAGCGCCAGGGACCCGGGTTCGATTCCAGCCTTGAGTGACTGTGTGGAGTTTGCATGTTCTCTCCATGTCTGTGTGGGTTTCCTCCGGGTGCTCTGGTTTCCTCCCACAGTCCAAAGATGTGCAGGGTAGGTGAATTGGCCATGCTAAATTGTCCATAAGGATGTGTAGATTAGGTGGGTTGTAGGGAGATGAGTCTGGTTGGGATGCTCTGAGGTTCAGTGTGGACCTGATGGGCCGAAGGGCTTGTTTCCACACTGTAGGGATTCTATGATGACTGCAAGCCCCTTGTTCAGGGCTTAACACAGCCAAGAACTGCCGTTCTGGGCACCGACGCCACCACAGTCAACGAACTGCTGCCACAAAATAGTCCATGCTCTCAGGGCCTACCGCAGTCAGGAGTCCCCATTGCTGCAGCTGAAACCCTGCTGCCATTCCAGGAGTCCACGCATGTTTAGCTATTGTTAGAGTAACACCATGGAATTTACAGTACATGAACAAGACATTCAACTCAACCAATCCATTTACGATCCACTGGAGCCTCCAACCACATTGTTCATTTAACTCATATCACATGACCTTCTATTACCTTCTGCTGCATGTGCTTACCAGATTTCCTTGAAATGCATCAATAATATCTGTATTGAAAGACATAACCAGGTTGACAACTTCAGCTTAACAATTGTAAGCAATGACTCAATTGCACTGATGGACCAGACCAAAAAAAAAGTTAAATGCACTATTTTGTTTTCAATATTATAACTTTAAACGTTTTCCACTTCAAGGCAGATATCATTAATAATCTCAGATGCTGATGATTAACAGTTCACCAGTATTGCAGCATTTTTGACAGCAACAAATGCAAAAAGAGACTTGTTTCAGTTAATTTGAACAATTCATCAATTGAAAATTGAATATCATAAAATCCCTACAGTGTGGAAACAGGCCATTTGGCCCAACAAGTCCACACCAACTCTCTGAAGAGTATCCCATCCAGACTCACCCTCCTACCCTCTCCTTGTAACTCTGCATTTCTTGCGGCTAACCCATCTAACCTACACATCCCTGGACACAATGGGCAATTTAGCATGACCGATCCACCTAAACTGCCCATCTCTGGACTGTGACAGGAAACCAGAGCACCTGAAGGAAACTCATGCAGACACAGGGAGAATGTGCAAACTCCACACAGACAGTTGCCCAAGGCTGGAATTGAACCTGTGTCCCTGGCACTGTGAGGCAGCAGTGGCAGTCACTGAGCCACCGTGCCAGTCATATAATTTTCTAATTTATATTTTTACATCAAATCATGTGAACTATTCACTTCCCTAATCTTGTCACAAATTACTCCATAGAATCCTTCCCAGAAGGTCTGGGGAAGGGCCACTCAATCTAAAATGTCAACACTGATCTCTCTCCACAGATGCTGCCAGACCTGCTGAGCTTTTCCAGAAATCTCTATTTTGTTTCTGATTTACAGCACCCACAGGTCTTTCGATTTTTATTTTGTCAATATGCCTGTCTGCCACTGGGTTAATCACAGTGATAGCTGGATAAAGCCATTAAGTGGTCATTAATTGGCATCAATTAAGTTTAGAGAGACTGTTAACTAAGGTGCAAGCTCATGAACTGAGGGCAAATTACTGACATGGCTGGGAAATTAGTTGAGTAGCAGATGACAGGGATAATGGGTAATCACTCAAATTGGCAGGACGTGAAGAATCCATGTCAGGACCTCAATTATTTGCATTATTTATTAACAACTTGGATAATAGCACTGAAAGTCATATATCCACATTTGTTGATGATGGAAAATTAGGCAGCATTGCAGACTGTGCAGATGATGGCATAAAATTACAAAGGGATATTGATAGACTGAGTGAATTGGGTAAAATTGTGACAGATGAAGGTCAATATGAGGAAGTGTGAGGTTATCCATTTTGGACAGAAAAAAAGATAGAGCAGGGTATTTTCTAAATGGTATAGAGTTAAATAAATCAGATGTCCAAAGAGACTTGGGGCTCAGGTGCATAGATCTTTGAAATACTGCAAACAGGTGCCGAAAATAATCCAGAAAGCAAATGGAATACTTCCCTTTATATCTCACGGACAGGAAAGTAAGGATGCAGCACTTATACAAAATCCTGGTTAGACCCAGTTTGGAGTTCTGTGAGCAGATGTGGGCACTACGCCATAAAAAGGATATATTGGCCTTGGCAGGAGTACAACATAGGTTTAAAAGAATGATACCTGGATTTAGGCAGTACGTTAAGAAAAGAGATTAAACAAATGAGGCCTGTTTTCTCTAGAACTTAGAAGGTTAAGGAGTGAATTGATCAAAGTCATTAAGATATTGACAGGAAAGACAGTGTAGGTAAATTATCTCCATTGGTTGAGAGTTCTAGAAATTGGGGTCATAGTCGGAGAATTCGGGTTGGACTGTTCAAGATAGATGTTAGGAAGTACTTCTACAGACAGAAGGATGGTAGATGTTTGAAACTGTCTTCCACAAATGCCAATGGATGCTAATCAATTAATTTTAAATCTGAGATAGATACTTTTGCTTAGCAAAAATATATTAAGGGATATGGGCGAAAGTCAGGCATATGGAATTAGGCCACAGATCAGCCACAATCTCATTGAATAGCAGAACAGGCTTGAGGGAATGACTGACCTTCTCCTGTTACTATGCGCCTACGGATGTTGAGGGCAGTTAAATAGCATGGTTAGCGGTTGGCTAGCTAATAGAAGATGGAGAGTTGGGATAAAAGGAACATTTTCAGGATGGCAACTGTGACTTGTGGAGTGCTACAGAAGTCTGCTAAAGCAACAATTATTGGCAATATATGTTAATGTCTTAATGAAGGAAGTGAATGTTCTATCGCTACGGTTGTGGGTGACACAAGATGGGAAGGTAAGTAGTGAGGATGAACAAAGGGTCTACAGAAGGATTTGGACAGATTAAGTGAGTGGATGAAACTTATAATGAGGAAAAACGTGAGGTTATGTCGTTTGGCAGAAAGAAAAGAGGAGCTGGATGTTATTTAAATAGGGAAAGACAGGAAGGTGAGGTATAGAGGGATTTAAGAGCTTTAGTGCACGAATCATAAAAAGCTAGCACCCAAGTTCAGCAGATGATAGGGAAGGCAAATGGACTGTTGACCTCTATTTCAAAGGGAATAGAAAGTAAAATATGGAGGACTTGTTAAAACAATACTAGGTACTAGTCAGACCACACTTTGATTACTATGATGAATTCTGGTTCTCTGATCTAAGGGAAGACATGTTAGCATTGCAAGCGGTTCAGCGAGGGTTCACTGGCTTAATTCCGGGTATGCAGGAGCTTTCTTATAAGGGGAGGTTAGTTTGGATAGGTTTGCATTCATTGGATTTTTGAAGAATGAAAGGGTAACCTTATTGAAACATTTAAGGTTCACTAGGAGCTTGACAGGGTAGATGCAAATGGATTGCTTGCTCAGTGTGAGAGAGCCCCAGACCAGAGGACAAAATCTCCGAGTAAGGGGTTGCCAATTTGAGACAGAGTTGAAGAGGAATTTCATCACTCAATAGGTAATAAATATATCGAATACTTTATCATAGAGGGCTATTGAGGTAAATCATTAAGGGTAGTTAAGGCTGAGATAGACATATTTATAATTGGTAAAGGAATCAAGGGTTATAGGTAATTTGGAAGAAAGTGGATTTGTGGATTATCAGATCAGGCATGATCTCATTGAATGGTGGAGCAGACTCAATGGGCCAAATAACCTACTTTTGCTCCTACATCATATGGTTGTATAGTCCTATGATCATTAGAAAAATGCTCGACACAGTCTAGGAAAATGAGGGTGAGGCAGCATATTACCTCAAACAGCAATTACCCTGCCACTTACGGGAAGAAGCGGCAGATAGCATGAAATGCCAGCAATGGCAATCAGGGTAAATAACACAAGTTGTACTTTCATTTCCAGCATGAGTACAAATAACTGCTGCGCTTCATATAACAATTTTTTCTCTCACTTTAGAACAACACTTTAACAAAATTGTCCAAACATATGAAGTGCAGATTTACATTTGTTGTACTTTACTACATTTCATCTGGTAAGGAAAAACTTTAATCAGTTTGCCTATTTTGCAATTTGTAACATAAAGTACCAATGATTGTTTACAGTGCGAAAAGAAGATGAATATGTGGTTTATATATCCTCAATCAGAAGAACGAACAAAGTCCTCAGGAATTCAGAATATTATTTGGTATAAGACAAATAACAGCATGAAGGACCAACATTTTCTAGTTCAAACCCATATATCCAAATTATATTTTTGTCAAATATTTACATTTCATGCAACTTGTTTTGAAAGCAGCTGAATGTTGAATAAATGAGCTGAAAGGACATTGCTTATGCTTAAACTTTCAAGAAATTCCAGAAAGTTTAAAAATCCTGTCACCTCAACAATAGCTGTTATCAGATATGTAATTTGCCTAAGTATGGCTTGAATACAGGCCTCCTTTCCTGGTAAGCATGTTACAGTTGTAGATATCGTGGGTCAGCGAAAACAAATGGGTTCTCAACTTAAAACTGTTGTGATTCAAAACAAACATTGTACTCATTGCTTCTCATGAGATTATTGCACCAGAAATTAATTGAGACAAGAAATGGATGTCTTTTCCACTGGAATACCAATGCTTATTAGAGCAGGTAGAAAGGCTGGATCAGAGTCTGCCAAACCACGTAAAGTTTGGTGGAAAAGTTTGATAAGTTATCAAACTTGGAACAATCCAAAGTGAGGAGCAGGGAGCACAATTAAACCAGGAGAATACTTGTTAATGAAAAGTATTCAAGACTTGGTAGACTGCTTTAATTTAATCATGATTGAAATCCAATGTATAGAAGTGTAGAACCCACCACTGTGTTAGTTCCTCAGGATAGTACCTGAGGCCCAAAGAGCCTCATTTCATTTATTAATGACCTTCCCAAAATCATAAGCTGTTCTGACAATGGGTCGCTCAACCTGAAACGTTAACTCTGATTTCTCTCCACAGATGCTGCCAGACCTGCTAAGCTTTTCCAGCAATTTATGTTTTTGTTTCTGATTTACAGCATCCGCAGTTCTTTTGGTTTTTATGTAGTATTTAACTCACTGCCACACTTCTTTCAGGCATAATCATCTTGAAGAAGTTCTGCTCCTTTTTCTGACAGGTGTTCTGAGGAAAGGTCACGCGACTCGAAACATTGACTCTGATTTCTCTTCACTGGTGCTGCCAGATCTGCTGAGATTTTCCAGTAATCTCTGTTTTTGTTGTTGTTGATCATAAGTGCGGAAATGGGGATGTTTGCTGATGATTGCATAATGTTTAGAATTATTCACAACTCCTTAGGTGTGGAAGAACATGTCTATACATAAGACAATATTCAGACTTAGGACAAAAATTAGCAAGCAACGCTTGTGCATTTGAATACCAGGCGATGGACACTTCCAATAAGATAGAATCTAACGATCGGCCCTCTATATTCAATGATGTTATTCTCACTGAATTGCTTGGTGATCAACATGTCGGGTGTTACAATTGATCTGAGACTTAATTGGCTCAGCCAAATAAATAATATAAATAGAAATACCTTGTCTACAAAAGCATGTCTGAGGCTGGGATTTCAGAGATGAGTAACTCTCCTCCTGATTCTCTAAAGCCTGTCTACCATCTACAAAATACAAGTGAGGAATGTGATGGAGTACTCAACTAAAAGTGAAATATTACAGAACATGGAAATATGAAATAAAAAACAACATACTGGAGAAACTCAGCTGGTCTGGCAGCATCTATCAAGAGAGATCTTCTGAACTCATGACTACTTGCATCTAGAAGGACAAGTGCAGCAGACACATGGGAATACTATCACAGGCATGTTCCAATCTCAACATTCAGATTGGAAATATGCTGCTGCTCCTTCAGTGTTGATAGATTGCAACTCTGGAATTCCCTTCCTAACAGCAGTACGGGTTTATCTATAGCACATGGACTTTAATGGTTCAAGAAAGCAGCTCACCGTCACAATCTCAAGGGGCAACTAGGGATGGGCATTAAATGCTGGCACAGACAGTGACACCCACATCCCAAGAGTGAATAAAATAAAGCAGAGTTACTGTTTCAAATTTGATAACATACTTCTTCACAATAGAGAAGATAATTAATCCGTGAGGAGACTGATAATGAAAAGAACTAATTTTGTAGATTGTTATAGTCTAACCATATTTGTAATCCAATGTATAGAAGCATAGAATCATCACTGGGTTAGTTCCTTAGGGTACGTTTGAGGGCCAATCAGCTTCTGAAGAATCTTGTCCTACTACAGGTAGAAATAAATTATTTCTACTTTATCAAAAGCTCTTGTTAATTTTGTAATAATGAAATAATTTGCAAGTCAGCTTGTTTTTATTAGTTTCAAAGTGACTGAAGAGATGAGGCACATATTATTCGCGTATTACTTTCTTTAAAATCTTTATTGACTGTACGTTCCAACAATTCCTCTCCCCGCGATAACAAATCACCACCACCTCCACCAACCCCCACCCCTTGCAATATCACTTCCAGCTCTGGTTAAGTGGATGCGAAACAGCCTGTTCCCAGATTCCTCCAAAACCAATCTATGACCACTCAGCAGGGTGTAGGCAGAAGTAGCATGAGTCATCCCTCCCACCTCATTCCTCCTCACTGGGGAACAGGGCTTGTCACTTGATCAGTATCTCTACAGACCCCTCATGTTGAGAATTAAGGGGCTGCATGAAGTGGCTCATGGGAATAAATATAATCATTGCATGTCAGATTTCAAATATTCATGCAGCAAAAGCTTGAGTAGCATTTTTAAAAAGTCTGATGCAGATAAAGTGCAATTTTAAAGATTTATTATTGGACTGTACTAGGCTTACATCAGCTGTGTGGCCTGGGAACTTTACAAACTGCGTTTCACACAGGTTACACTGCAGCTTGCATCAAGTCATGTGTTAATACCTCCTGGAGATGGTCTCGTTCTGCAGTGTGTTGCTGTCCCTTAATCAGATCAGTGATGTGACTCCTAAATTGTACAAAGAGTTTTCCATTGAGATCTGTCTGTCAGTACACAGACAATAATACAAGCGGCTTGCTTCTAAATGTCCTTCAGGTAGTAATTCTCTTAAAAGAATTGTTTCTTCCTCATTCACAGATTGGTTTAAACTGTTAAGGGATTCGCTGACAGTGGCTGATCTGGAAAAAAATATATTACAGACCTGTTTGTGATATTAAGCACTTTTGGCAGGGGAGCAGAATGTAGAAGCTTGTGAGAGGAAGTGTTCCAATCCTTTTAATCCAGCAGGACAAAAAACAAGGTCAACATGCTAAATCCCTTCATTTTTAATTGAAAGGAGTCTGGCAAGAGATATCTAAATGCTTTCAAAATTGGCAATATGTTTTCATATTAAGTTCACTTTGCACATGTCTGTTACAGTTAGAGTTAGACAACAAGTTACCTTGCAGTATATCTCTGTCCAATAACTGGAAAGTCCTTGTGTCACAAGATTTTAAAAATGACCTGAGGGGGTAATTTTTTCACGCAGAGGATGGTGCGTGAATCAAACGAGCTGCCAGAGCAACTGGTGGACGCAGATACAATTACAACATTTAAAGGCATCTGGATGGGTATCTGAATAGGAAGGGTTTAGAGGGACATGGGCCAAATGCTGGCAAATGGAACTAGGTCTGATTAGGATGTCTGGTCAGCAGAGACGATTTGGACCAAAGTGTCTGTTTCCATACTGTATGACTCTGTAACCCTGTGTGTAATTGCTAATTATTGATTTCAGTTTGCATTTTTCAACATTTTACAATTATACTCAAATTGATGTCTGCTTGGATTATTAAAATTTAGGAATATTAGAGTCATACACATCCCAGTGTTGAAGTTTTTATTAAAAATAGAATTTGTTGTAAATTTCTGATATTAGGTGAAATTTAATACCCTCCAGAGATGAGTTTGGAAGCTTAGTCGGGTGACACGGCACACTATGAGGGCGCTGCTGCCTTCCATGATATCATGATCGCTCTTCCCTCCTGCCAAGATGCCAGTTGAGGCCCTTAAATAGGCAATAAATGCCTAGTTAAGATCCTTACTTTAATTCAGCCAGAGATGGTGAGGGAATCACGGAATGAGGAACTGAATAACAAGCCCATGTGTTTCGGGAAGAGTTCTCTCATTCAAAAGTGCTCAGTGGACCTGACGTCAGAAAGGGAGGGAGTGGGTGCAAGGGCCATTTAAAGCCTGGACCAGTTGTTCTGGAACTAGTGGGCCAACCTCAGCCCCCTTAAGGATATTGAGGCCCCAACATGCATGCTGACTCAAAAGTGGGGAGTGCTGATTGCAAACTACGTAAACATTTTCAACTGTCTTGCACTTCTTGCATTGCAGTGTAACTTGTAGCATTCATATGCTTGACAGTTATTCCATCTACAGCCCATGGTCTCATTTCTACAAGCTGTAGCTTTTGTTCCTTCAGCCACTGTAACTGGTCTAAAAGAATGGTGCCCTCAGCACTCGCAAGATTGAATTTAACCCTGAAGTCCATTAACATAACCAAGCTTTGCGAAACTTAGGTTGATAAGGTCAGCAACTTATTTTTCATGAAACATGGGAATCATTGGCTATGTCAGCATTTATTCCACATCAAAATTGCCCAGGCAGATGTTAAAAGTTAACCATCTTGTTGCGGCTCGAGAGTCATACGTTGATCGGGCCAGATAAGAAGACAGCTTTCCTTCTCTAAAGGACATTCATGAACCAGATAGGTATTCATCCTAATGACTGTGGTTGTATGGCTTCCATTAGGCTAATATTTTATTGAATTCAAATTTCACCATCTGCCATGGTTGAATTTGAAACCAGTCTGTGGCCCTGGCTTACTAGTCCAGTGACATTATCATTGTGTCACCACATACGTACGAATGCATCATATGTTGCATTGAGCTCTTTGAGTGTAACCTTCTCCTTTTCTGCACTCCTGTAACTGTATCTTACTTCTGCATTTCATGTTTGCTTTTCAGGTAATACTGTATGTTAAGGATTGTTTCGACTGCATTGTCTAATCTTATGTTTTGTCTTGTTCATCTGTGACATTGAACGTTTAAAGAAATATTATGTCTCCTTTCATTTCTTCTCAATGTGCTTATTAATTCTTATTAAAGTCTTGTAAATTTATATCATTTCAATACTACTTGTAATCTGTTGTCTTTAAGTTTGTATTGGTGTATTCATTGTTTTAAATTCAATTACTGTAGAACTTACCAGAAGCCGAATGGTATTTCCTGTTTGTCAGTTCTTTTCTATCACTGTTGCAATTATGATATAATAAATTCTTGGTCAGTTTGGTCCCAGACCAATTCTTCTCTTAGTGTTACTTAAGGAAGTTGTCACAGAATGCATGCAGACTTAAAAAGTGAGGAGTATTCATTGCAAATTATGTAAATATTTTCAACTCTCTTTTTGTCCTTGTAGTCTAGTGTAATTCTGAGCATACCTACACTCTTGACAGTCATTCCACCTGTGGTGAAGTACTCTCATTTCTGGGGTTTGTAACTTCTGATTCATCTTCCGTAGTATCTGGTCAGAAAGAAGAGTGACACTTATCTCTGCAACAAGCTTAAAATTAACATGATGTCCATTGGCATAAACAAATTCTGTATAACTTGAGTTGTTGCATTCATAAATTTAGGCTATGAATGCTTTAGTTATCTGATCTAAGGGAGGTTGCACAAACATATTGAAGTTTTTGCATGTGTGGCCTGCTCATATTTTGCAGCCGTGACAGTGTCCTCTTTCTGTATATTGACCTACAATTTAATAAAAATGGCATTCCTTTCTCACAGCTGGGTAACGCTTGTGCCTGTGAGGCTTTATTGTTAGATCGTGCTAACACTGACTGTTAAAATCTTTGTCTTTAAGCTTGAATTCTTGCTTTCATTCATGCTGTTTTAAATTCAGTTGCTTTAATCTTTGTTTTCTGATGAAGGGTCTAGGCCCGAAACGTCAAGTTTTCCTGCTCCTATGATGCTGCTTGGCCTGCTGTGTTCATCCAGCCCCACGCCTTGTTATCTTAGCTTTAATCTTTGTTCACTCTTTTTGACTTTGATTTATGGTAATACTCAACTAAGTTCTTCCTCTAAAGCATTAAATTCTGTTAAATATTGTTCTGTAGTGATTTACCACTTTCACACTGTTAACTTTGTCTCCTTGCTGGTTCCTGTTTTAATGTACTGGTTATTGGAGTTTTCTGGCCTTTTTAATGACCAGTCTTGTGAATTGCTTTTTGTTAGGACTGTCCCACCTATAACAGCTAAGATTGAGTTTTGCTCCTTCTTCCTGGGCAAAGTTGATGTTTTAATGCTTTTCATGGTATAAGACACAATGCATGTTCTTCTGCAAATTTTTAAAATGAAGTTTCCTGACTGTGCCCCTGATACATTTTCCTACCATAATCACAGTTAATTATTAGTTCCAGTCTGCAGTTTTTTTCTGACTTTTCTTCTTCGGATAGACCTTTTGCCATTTATCCGGTTTGAATACATTCTGAGGGCATCCTGACACAGCAGCCCCAACATAAATTTCTTCACTGCCCTGTTATTTTCCCTTGCAGCTTTGCCATGGTTGCTTGAGGCTACCTTTGGAGCCAACTCGCAATGTCCATTTTTGAAAGGTGGGAACATTTTGATTTATGCTTTTGCCTTCTCTTTCAGATCTTTGTGCAGTTTTCATAAAGATTTTACTCATTTATTCCTAGAGACTTCATCATTCCCAAAAGAGCCTCCTATCTTTTGGCCTTTGACCATTGCCCAGTGCCACTGATGACGCCTCTTTCACGAGTTTATACTGTTGGCTCTGTGCCTCTTACCTGCTTATTGGTGAGGATTTGACTTTGGAGTTCAGAATGCACTTTGTTGTTACTTACATGGCTGATGCTAACCACGTGTCAGTTTTCACATTTCAACTGGTGGCTATCAATTTGTATCTTCTTAAAGCGATGATGCTTTGAAAATGGTGAATCCACATTTCCACTAAAAGAGAGAAAATCTTCTGTCTTCAGGGTAAGGTTGAATCATTGAACTAGTTTCCTTCTCAATATAGGTATTGGCAACATATCTCATTTTCAGAAATTCTTTTGTAATTCATTGTCATTAATTGTCCTTTCATAATCTGAGTCTAGAGTCTGTCTCATTATCAGTAGTAGAAGATAGATCACTTGTCTTATCACCACTGGTAGAAGTAAACTACTGGTAAGTCTAAATAGAAGAGACACTTGTCTTACACAGCAAATATAATTTATTTATTGATGGCAACAGATACAGCTTAACTTGCCAGGCCTAACACAACAGACACTCAGGAGTTGTATAGAACACATCTGCTCCCTGAGAAAGGATACAACTATCTTCATCCAAAAACTGTGTGGCATCATCAATTGGGTGGAGCTCAATGTAACATGAACATTAACTACTTCAGAACCATTACTGTACAGAACACTCATTACAGAGTAAGAACATTCATTTAAATTTATAGTTTTACCTCCAAATTGTGCTTCCTTACACTTCTGCCACTTGTGGGATCCACAGTCTAGAAGAAAAATAAAGCAGTGTAATTAAATAACCTTGATACTTACATAGTCAGCAATCTAAGCAGACAGAGGGAGACCAGATGCTTGCCCAAAAAATGCACTTCTATTTTGGTGGGATTTAGGGACAGGAAGCTTTAATGAAAACAGTATGAAAGGTTCATTTTAACAATCTAATGAACAGAAGAAAATATAGTGAATGTATTTGCAATAAAATCCATGCTGCAAATGATTTGAGTATTTATAGTGCCTATATAAAACAGGCATTCTGAGTTTCAGAATACTATCCCAATTGGAAAGTATCATTTAAGTATAATTCATGAGTGAGAGGTTATCCATTTTGGGTGGAACAATAAAAAGACAACTTATTATTTAAATGGAAAGAAACTTCAAGATGCTTCAAGTGGAGAGGAATCTGGGTCTCCTAATGCCTGAATCACAGATGGTTGGTATGCAGGTGCAATAGGTAAGGAGGCAAATGGAATTTTGGCATTTATTGCCAAAGGGATTGAGTATAAAAGTAGGTAGTACTGTTGCAACTGTACAGAGTATTAGTGAGAATGCATCTGGAATACTACATACAGTTTTGGTCCCTTTACTTGAGGAAGGATATAATTGCATTGGAGGGAGTTCAGACTGGATTCACTAAGTTAATTCCTGAGATGAAAGGTTTGACTTATGGGGAGTTTGAGCACTTTAGGCTTATACTCACTAGAGCTTAGAAGAATGAGAAATTTAATTGAGGTATACAAAATACTAAAGATGACTGACAAAGTAGACATGGAGTGGATGTTTCCCACGGTGGGGCATTCTAGGATGAGAGGTCAGAGTTTTAGGCTTAGGGGTGGCAGTCTAAGGTTTTGGAGTAGACCTGTAGCTCGGGTTGTGGGTGTTGAGGTTGGTTGGCTCGCCGAGCTGGTTTGTTGTTCCGTAGACGTTTCGTTACTGTGCTTGGTAACATCCTCAGTGCAGCCTCTGATGAAGCATTGGTGTGTTTTCCTGCCTGATTTTTAAAATCTGGGGTCCGTTGCGATGGATTGTCTCACTTCTGGGTTTTCTCCGTAGTGGAATGCATGTAGGGTCGAGTTCAATGTGTTTATTAATAGCCTTCTTCATGGAGTTCCATGCTGCCAGGAATTCTCGAGCTTGTCTCTGCCTAGCCTGTCCCAGGATCTTGGTATTGTCCCAGTCGAAGTCGTGGTTCTCCTTGTCCATGTGGATTGAGATGAGTGAGTACTGATCATGTCTTTTTGTAGCCAGTTGGTGTTCGTGTGACCTTGTTAGTTTCCTTCCTGTTTGTCCAATGTGGTGTTTCTCGCAGTCTCTGCAGGGGATCTTGTAGATGACATTGGTCCCGTCCATGGCGGGGAGTGGGTTTTTAGTTCGGGTGAGCAGTTGTCGTAGGGTTGATGTGGGTTTGTGTGCCACTCTGATGCCCAGCGGTCGCAGGAGTCTTGTGGTGAGTTCTCACATGTTCCTGATGTAGGGTAATGTGATGAGAGTGTTAGGGCGTGTAGAATCTTTCTGATGCTGTGCCTGTAGGCATCTCCTGACGCAGTTCTTTGGATATCCAACTCACCACAAGACTCCTGCGACCACTGGGCATCAGAGTGGCACACAAACCCACATGAACCCGACGACAACTGCTCACCCGAACTAAAGACCCACTCCCCGCCATGGACAGGACCAATGTCATCTACAAGATCCCCTGCAGAGACTGCGAGAAACACTACATTGGACAAACAGGAAGGAAACTAACAACAAGAGTACATGAACACCAACTGGCTACAAAAAGACACGACCAATACTCACTCATCTCAATCCAACTCTTTTGGACAAGGAGAACCACGACTTCGACTGGGACAACACCAAGATCCTGGGACAGGCTAGGCAGAGACAAGCACGAGAATTCCTGGAAGCATGGCACTCCACGAAGCAGGCTATTAATAAACACATTGAACTCGACCCCATATACATTCCACTACGGAGGAAACCCGGAAGTGAGGCAATCCATCGCAACGGACCCCAGATTTTAAAAACCAGGCAGGAAAACACACCTATACTTCATCAGAGGCTGCACTGAGGATGCTACCAAGCACGGTGACAAAACATCTGCGGAACAACAAACCAGCTCAGCGAGCCAACCAATCTCGATAAGGGGTGGCAGATTCAAAACAGAGTTGAAGAAGAACTACTTCTCTCAAAGGGTCATGAATCTGCAGAATGCACCATCCCAGATTGCAATGGATACTGGGACATTGAATGAATTTGAGGAAGAGATGGGCAGCTTTTTAATTAATAATTGGTTGAAAGGTTATGGAGAGAGCAGGCGATCGGAGTTGAGGCTAAGGTAAGATCAGCCAGGACTGCATTATATGGCGAGCAGGCTAGAGGGACTGAATTGTCTCTTTCTTGCAGGGATAGTAATGAGGTTAGCCTGGTAGACCTCATAGGTTTCCTGAGAGTTTCTAAAGTTTCCTGATCAGGGCTGTTAATCTGACCCAATCAGGAGCCCTGACTAACAGATAAGAACAGGAGTGTCTGACATCCTGTTCATTCTGAGAGAGCTGGATCAGTGTCTAGGCCTCTCCACATGTAAATAAAGGGTGGCTTGGTGATGGGATACTGACCTCTGTGGAGTTATTTCACTCTGGCTCCTAGTTCTTATAGAGTTGAAACAAAAAAAAAATTACGATTGGCTATTGAAGACTCAGGGAGAAATATGTTTGAGGTATAGTTTGTTGGAGACATTTATTGAGTTATCACATCATTTCCATCATTTGTTGGAGGAGGTGGATGTGGTGTTATTTTTGTGCTGGTGATCTTCTTCCAAAATTCCGTAGACTCTGGAATGATCCCTGCAAATTGGAAGCTTTGTAAATGTCAGCCAACTATTTAAGAAAGGAGCAAGGAAATAAACAGAGAAAGAAAGACGCATCAGCCTAACATCAACAGTAGGAAAGATTATTTTTTTCTATTCATTTGTGGGATGTGGGCATCGCTGGCTGGCCAGCATTTATTGCCTGTCCTTAGTTGCCGTTGAGAAGGTGGTGGTGAGCTGCCTTCTTGAACTGGTGCAGTCCACCTGCTATGGGTTGACCCATAATGTCATTAGAGAGGGAATTCCAGGATTTTGACCCAGCAACAGTGAAAAAACAGGCGGTATATTTCCAGATCAGAATGATGAGTGGCTTGGAGTGGAACTTGAAGGTGGTAGTGTTCCCATATGTCTGCTGGCCTTGTCCTTCTTGCTGGAAGTAGTCATCGGTTTGGATGGTGCTGTCTGAGGGTCTTTGGTGAATTTTTGCAGTGCATCTTGTAGATAGTACACACCACTGAATATATCATAAAGGGCATGACAAATGGACACTTGAATAAAAATGATCTGATTGGGCGCAGTCAATTTGTGAATGCAAAATCATGAATTAAGGATTAGCCAACAGCCTGAAAACATGAACAAGGAATAAATGGATCAGACTGCGACTGAGGCGGGCGGGCAGGCAGGAGGTGGGGGGATACTACAAGGATCAGTATTTGACCCTAGATGTTCGTATTATATATTATTGATTTGGATGTGGGGACCAATTATGATATTTCTAAATTTTGAGTGATGCAAAGCTGAGCAGGTATATGTGTTGTAAGGAAGATGTAAAATATTTTCAGAGGATATGTATAGGCTTAGTGATTAAGCAATAATGTGGAAGATGGAATATAATTTGGAATAATAAGACATTATTCACGTTGGTAGAAATAACAGATGAGCAGAGTATTTCCTAAATAACCGGGTGTTGGAAAGTATAGATGTGCAAAAGTACTGAGGTGTCCTTGTTAATAAGTTACTGAAGGCTAACAATATAGGAACAGCAAGCTAGTGTTAGTGGAATGTTAGTCTTTATTGCAAAGAAAAATTGAGTACAGAAAAAGTCAAGTCTTGCTTCAATTGTTTAGTCTGTAGTGGGAGTATTGTGTGCAGCTTTTGTTTCCTTATCGCAGAAAAGATACTATTGCCATATAGGGAGTGCCGCAAAAATTCCCAAAACTTGTTCCCGGGATGGCAAGATTGTCATATGATGAGAAATTGGGTAAACGCAGCCTGTATTCCCTGGAGTTTTGAAGAATGTGTCATGTTGTCATTGAGACGTACAAAATCTTAAAGATACACATGAGTACGTACAGCTAAGATTTTTCACCTGTTGGTGAATCTAGAATTGAGGGTTCTAGATTTAAAAATTAGTGGAATGTCATTATGGTCAAGTGACCACAGGCCCAAAATTGGACATTCTAAATTGTCCCACAGCAGGCGAAGTTGATTTAACAGAAAATTGGCCCCAAAACTGAATTAAACAGTAGCCAGAGCTATTGGCTACAGAGGACATTGGAAACCAAGGTCAAAGAGATTGCAAAAGTCCAAGGGAAACCAGTTACAACCAGCTCAAGGACTGTGTATTGGAAAAGAATTGACCAGACTTGGCACCTTGACTCCCAGCCGATACCTGACGATGTGGATTTTACACTTCCCTAGCATGGCAACAGTGAAGGATATTGGTGCGATCCCATTGGATGCTTTGAATCCTGCTCATGGCTCCATTGGCCAAAGGCCACAGAACATTCTGGAAGGTCCAGGATGATGGGAATAAAAGCACACACCTGGAAGCCAACTCCTCAGCAAAGACTTACAAGATGACTTGTGGAAGAAGACTGGCAAGCAATCCAAGAAGACTCAGGAGGAACTCCACCCTGACTTGGAAGACTCACCTTTTGAGCCAGCCCTGTATCGAGATTCCAGTAATCCAACTCGAACACACATATTGTTGTGAGTAATATCCTTCCTCAGATGGATAGAGCTAAGTAGAAAGTAAACATTGTAGGAATTTGGGAAATACTCACATGGTGTTTTAATAAGGAATATCTTTCTAATAAAATAGAGTTGAACTGCAAACCGAATTTTGTATCCTATTATTCAACTCACTGACAAGAGCCCTTGGATAAAGTGTTTTTAATACATAAACTGGTCAAAGTGCTCAAAACATATACAACACCATTTAGGACTGAAATTTGGAGACTTGTTTTGACTTATAGATTAGTGAATCGTTGGAACTCCCTATCACAGAGGATATGGGAGCACAGTCTTTGAATTAATTAACAGTAGAGGTGGATAAATATTTGATAATCAATGAGCAAGGCATTATGGGGATAATGTGGTCAGAAGTGTTTGATCAGCCATGATTGTATTAAATGGAGCAGGCTCTAAGGGCTGAATGGCCTACTCTGGTTGTATGTTTGTGTTATTTTTAGCTGCTATGGCATCAAATTTAAAAGAGCAAAGCATGAGGAAAGCATCATGGAGAGAAGGAAGGTCATGCTGCATTTGAGGTGGGCATTCGTTCTCTGATTTCTCTTCAAAAAGTATAAATCTTTTGTCCGTTACAAAAGATTTCCTGACAACAGTAAGGACCCTAAAAATCAGATACAAAGGCTGTCCATAAATTCCTTCATTTGTCAGAAATTCTTTCCAATGTGATAGCATACTGAGAACTTCAGTCATATCATTCATGAGAGAGGGTGTAATGGAATTGTGCTATTTGACTTTCACCTGTATTTCATCACTTGCTGTCAAAACTTTCAGCCTTCCCTTTATTACATACACGACGGTATGCCACAGGGAACACCATAACACATTTGAAGTGTGTGAATGTATTAAGACGAGGATCAAGCTCCTGTGTGGTCACATTTCCCACAGATAACTTGCAACATAAAGCATCATTCTGACACTGCATGGTTTCCAAATGGCAATTCTGCAAAAGCTACACCACAAGTGTGGCTATGTGACCACACAGAAGTTACACTGTACACACAGGTGAAAGTCCTATCAAGTTGAGTCTTTCTGCCAGGAGCTGACTAGAATAAGAATAATGAGGTTAGATTGGATGTTTGGCGTAGAATCCATCAATGTGCAAAGTCCACTTAGTCCGTGCTAATTGATTGTCCGTGGCATTTATATAGTTACCAGTCTAAGTGGATGGAGGGACATCAGATCCTTGGCTGCAATCTTTCCAGGCACTGAATTGTGTGGGCATTAGCGAGAAAGTTGGGAAAAACAGGTGAGATCAGCTATGGATCTTTTCGATGTTGAGATTAAAAGGTCCCATTTTATGACTAGGTATTGAATGCCGGGACAAAATTCTCATAGTGCCTTGCCGAGGATCTTGGGCTGTCTTACTAGCAGCGAGTAGTTCTACTTACGTCGGATCGGAGAATATCACACCCGAGGCACCATAGGGACGTGGTGGATAGGTATTGAGGCAAGTTTGGGAAGACAGTGTGAGAAAACATGTTGGTTCTCACAGAGAGAGACTCTCTAAGAAACTGGGCAAAATTGACATTTTGCCAACTTGTGGTAAAATTCAACCCCTTGCTTCATTCTATACTAAACTGAAAAATCATTATCCAGATCTCTGAGAAAATCTTGAGAATTCTTTCATAGTAATGTGTAAGAGACCTTTTGGGGGAGGTGGGGGGCGATGGGGAATTGCAGACTGAAATCAAACCTGCACTGCTGTAACTGAGAGGAAAACAGGACAAGTTGCAATTGTCAACATTAGTATTGCCTATTGTTAGGATGGGTGATTCAATGTTATTTTTGAAGCAGTGAGAGAGAGAATCTATCAAATTCAGGAAACTTTGCCTGATGACATCCTTCTGATAGGTTGAAGTGCAAGCTGTAAATCATCAAATCCCTACAGTGCAGGAAGAGGCCGTTTGGCCCATCGAGTCTGCACTGACCCTCTGAAGAGGATTCCACCCTGACCTACACCTGACTGTATCTCTGTAACTCTACACTCATCATGGCTTATCCATCAACCCATATCTTTGGACCATGGGAGGAAACAAGAGCACCTGGGGGAAACCCACACAGACAGCTACCCAAGGCTGGAAGTGAACCTGGATCCCTGGTGCTATGCGGCAGCAGTGCTAACCACTGAACCACTATGCCACTCAATATGCCACCATATGCAGAAAAGAGAGAAAGAAATAAGCCTCTGGCATCGGCAAACAGAAGGCATCTCTCTCTGTCTCTGTCTCTGTCTCTGTCTCTCTGTGAGGCTAAAACCAAAACCAGGAAAGCTTAACATAGGAAATTATAAAACAAAAAAATGGTTTAAGCTCACCTGATCAACCATTGAATAGAAGAATGACTGTAACTATATAGGCAACCAAACCAATTGTCTTTTTTCTTGTTAATCATGATTGTGTGCATGTGTATAATCTGGGATTTTAGAGGACTGTGGTTTAAATTGCATTGCAGCAAATTACAAATCTTTTTTCACTGTTTCTTTGCTAAAATAAGTTACAATAGACAGTTATTTTCTGTTAATGGTGAAACTGGTGTAAATTCTCATATCTTGAATAGGTCATTCTGGTAAATTGTTCATTTTGGTGATCTCATTGGAATTTTACACATTTATACGTTTGTGCCCGCTTGTGGAACTGCTGGGCATTATTATTGGCTTATTCTTCCCAGTTAAGTCATGACATACAGTAGCATTCAAAAACCTTGGAATTGATATATTAGAAGGAATTTTCTGCTACCTTGAGCAGAGTGAGCAATAGTGAGAACGCTGGCAAAAGACTGCCAGAATGAAAAAAAATTCTTGACATTGATGAAAAATTTCCAATTTTCACCTTAACATTCAAATGGTGAGTTAAGAATTTCACAAATGTGCCCTGACTACCTTATTTCCATGTATTTGCCTTATTTTATTAGCCCAGCTCACCACATTTCTTTCCCTATTCTAATTCTTCAATCCAGCCCTAAGGAATCAGATGGTGCCAATTCCCAAAATGAGAGTCTGAGTGGTTTCCTGGCAGCAATATTTTGATGCCTGCTTTTTCTGGCCTTCATTCAGCTGTCATCATCAAAATGTCCCTCCACGCTTCATGGATATTATCCTCTTTCAGCCTTTGTCCATATAAGTCAGCAACAGTAAACACCCAACCTCAGCACATCATGTCTGCTTTAGGACCAAATCGCAAACCACTTCAACACTTGAGGACGTCACCTTGGATTTCAGGGACACATTTGACTTGCATGCTTCACCTATGTCACTTTGCATGCAGGGACGCTCAAGCATGTCATGTCACGTATTTACATAGGATGCATCATATGGCTCTGAGCTTCCTCAAATAGCAGTCTCCCACTTTTTGGAAGCTGCCACTCTCTGTGGCTTGTGTTGCTTTTCATTGTAGAAACTGATCTATGCTAACGTACAGGCTATCAAGGTCTGTTACTTGCATTTCTTTCAAGTGCAAAGGGAAAGGCAGACGTCTTGTCAAATTTTGGAGCACTGAACTGCCAAAGGAATGGACATGTTGCTGTACGCCAATATCATATGTCAATGTCATACATGCATCATATGCCAAAAGCATACACGGTAAACATACTGCATGTGCTTCAACCAAATGGCATGTTTGAAATTCAAGGTGGTTGAGTCCTTAATATGGTCAAGAGGACGACAATTCATCAGGGAGTGCTACCATGCTCAGTTGGGGGACCTGTTCAATTCCAGTCTGTTGGGGGATGGCTACAAGTTAGTCAAGTGTGTGGCCCTTCCAGAGTCCAGAGAGCAGTGATTTTTTTTTTTCACTCGTGGGACGTAGGCATTGCTGGTTGGCCAGGATTTATTGCCTGTCCCTAGCTGCCCTTAAACTGAACGGCTTGCAAGGCTATTTCAGAGGGCAATTAAGAGTCAATTGCATTGCTACGGTCTGGAGTCACATGCAGGCCAGGCCACATGAGGATGGCAGAGTTCCTTCCTTGAATGACATTAGCAAGGCAGATGGGTTTTCCTGATAATTGACAGTGGCTTTATCATCAGTAGATCTTAATTCCAGATTTTATTTTTAATTCAATTCAAATTCCAAGGTGAATTTGAAAATTAGAAACTTTTCCTCAATACCATAACTTTCTTTTTCATTTTTGCTGTCTTTTCACAACGTTCTCACTATTGCCCAAGCTGCTCAAGGTAGCAGAAGATTCCTCCCTATATATCAATTCTGGGTCTTTTTTAATGACTGCCATTGCCTAGTCATTGCAGTCCAGGGATTGGGCCACTGCCTGTCCTGAAGGCCAAGTGCAACCATTCCAGATTACAGGTACATTAGTTGGAATGCAGTGGAGACATCAGTGCTGGCTTGCAATTTTATAATCAATGAAACAAATGGAGGGATGAAATATAATGGAAGTGGATGGAAGAACAGTTCATGGTGATGCAGGAGAAAGAGGGGTGGTGAGGTGCCCCCAGTGAATGAATGAGCAGAGAGGGCTGGAAGGGTTTGTAGCTAGAGAGATTGAGAAAGGTGAGAGCCTTTGAATGGACATGATGCATGCAATCATGAGTGTTATAGTCTATGAACCTTGGTGTGATTGGTGCCATAGTAGATTTTGAGTATGTGATAGCACTGTGAGTGAACTAGCAAAGAAAAGGTGGTGGCAGATACCCTTGCGGGAAGCAGCATATCATTAACCTTCCTGCATTGTGCTTCCCCTGGGACACTATCTCAGTTCAGTTTGGCTGAAACTGGCCAGTCAACAGGATACAGCACAGGCTTCCTCTTCACCATTCCATCCACCGCCACCTCCACGTTGCTGTCGGTGAACCATGGAGGTAATTTACTTTTCTCTGCCATTTTCTTTGCAGAATGGAAATGTGAAGGGGAGTTCCTGGCTTGCAGTGTCTAAAGTATTGAGCAGCGGGGGCTTAATTATAGCGCCTGCAGCATGAACATTGCTCTGGCAGGACCTAGTGATTCTAGCCCTGCTGTATGATTCCACCAGACTTATTCATGGGGAAAAAAGTTATGGGACAAGGTGGACCGTGAAGCTCATTTAATCAATGACTTTGCCAAAAAATTGAAAAGTTTATTTTTATTTGTACCTAAGATAAATAAGTACAAATCACAGATACAAGTAAATTAAGAATTCTTATTAACTCAGTATCATTGTTGGTATATTCTAATTAGAGAGTGTTGTTTAAAGGCTTTAGGATCCTGGAGCAATCTTGCGATGTTGTCACAGAGCTACACATTACTGAGCATAAATAGCACAGTATGACCAGAGTTTGAATGCAGTGGATGACTAATTGGACAAAATTAATCTAGACTAGGCCTTTAAATAATTATAAGAGCACACAGACAAAGAAGATAGATTAGTTCTTACCAAATGCAATTAGAAGATCAGAGGCTGATGTATCAATGAAATTCATGGTCATCATCACCACCTTCTTCAATTCCAGATTTTTCCTTTTTTATTGAATTCAAATTCAATCATCTGCCATGGCAGGATTTGAACCTGAGTTCTCCAGAACATTATCTGGTTTCTGCATTAACAGTCCATTGATAATACCACTAGGCCATCACCTCCCCTTTCAGAAGCAAGTTCAATCATTTTTATTAATGCTGCAACAAAATCTCACTGATAAAGGACTATGAGAGTAATGGCAATGGAAATCTTCCAGCTTTCTGTGTACTTGATGGTATGCTACTTCTCATAATGTACGGAATGGATTTTGCATCTTTGAAAATGCTATAATCATACGTGCTTGCTTAATGCAACGGGGGAGGCGATGGCCTTGTAGTATTATTGCTGGACTGTTAATCCAGAGACCCGGATAATGTTCTGGGGACCCAGGTTCAAATCCCACCACAGCAGCTGGTGGAATTTGAATTCAATAAACATCTGGCATTAAGAATCTAATGATGACCATGAATCCATTGTCGATTGTTAGGAAAAACTCACCTGGTTCACTAATGTCCTTTAAGGAAGAAAACTGCTATCCTTACCTGGTCTGGGCTACATGTGACTCCAAATCCACAACAATGTGGTTGACTCTTAACTGCCCTCTGGGCAATTAGGGATGGGCAATAAATGCTGCCTGGCCAGTGACTCCCTCATCCCATGAATGAATAAAGAAAAGATGCAAAAAGGATCTTCTGTCAATGATCAACTTAATATAAAGTAGATGAATGAGACAAAAAAAAGTCACAAAACCTTTCATGAATTCAACACCAGTACTTTAAAACATTTGCAGGATGAAGATATATTGTGCCAAATGGTAATCCCGGGCATGCAAAATGCATTAAGATAACAACAAAAAAGTAGGTTAGGCACACATGCCAAAATTACTAGGAAAGCAGTGGACCAAGGAAGGAATATTGGTTCTGAATTGCTGAGACAATTTGGTAATAGCATTTGGCAATCAAAGAGTTAAACATTCAGGAAACAAAAATCTCACTCTCCTGCATTTCCCAGAGACCGATCATGGGGTGAAAGAAATGTCCATCAAAAAACAGTTCCCAAGGTTCCATTGCAGGAACACTTGTCGGCTTTTATTTATTCATTAATTCCGACTCCAATCTGTTTGCTGTGCAGGTCTCCCTCTGTGACGAGTATTTGCTCCACAGTCACATTTGCCGCTGACTCTCCCCCTTTCCTGCTGATAATCTGCCAAGACTGTTTCGATCCATTTGTTTTTAATTTTTGTTTTTTTTCTGCACAATGCTTGCTGCCAGCCAGTCAATCAGCTGTTTGGGTTCATGGGTTGCACTTGATCAGGGCTTAATTTGGAAGGATCATCTTTTACATTGTGGGGGTGGTTGGTTCAGGCTAGATTGCCACAACATGTGATTCCAATTTGTAAAGTTGGATAACTGCTGGTTTAATGTATAATACTGCCATGCAACAACAGTAAAATGTACTTTTTGTTGTTAAATGAACTTCATCAGGAATGCTGAGTAATTTTTTTCTGGTCATTTAAGGGTATATTATCACCTGTGAAATAAACTTCATTGCCTTTTCACAGGAACTTGAAAGAGGGAAGGTAGCAACATCAGTAGTACTTCCTGAGATTTTCCTTTATGCTTTTATATAGGAATGGCACTGTGATAATCACGAGATTATCTGTTATAGCAATTTTCAATGAATGAATAGTGGACAAGTGAAAAACTCCACTGCTTTTCTTCAAACAGGAATGTGGGATTTTTAATGTCAATTTGAAGGGCAGAAAGTGCCATGGTTTAACATGTCACTGGAAAGACAGCATATTGAACTGTGGAATACTCCCTCAGTTCTACACTCCAGCATTCTGGATTTCGTACAGAAATCTCCAAATTACAATTCTAATTGCACTTCAGCAGTACTTAAGTGACAGCAAAACATTGTAAATAATGCTCAGATTATGAAAGGTGCTATTGAAGTGTAAGTCATAGTGTAACCATTATCTCCAAGATACATACCACCTTGACTTGGAATTATGTACTGGTTCTGTCATCTCAGTTTGTTGTAGTCATGCATGAAATGTAGGAATTGCTGGCTAGACCAGAATTTATAGTCCATCCCTCGATGCCTCTGAGAAGCTGATTTCTTAAAGTGCCACAATCCATTGGGCTAGATAGATGACGATGCTGTTAGGAAGGGAGTTTCAGGGTTTTGATCCAGTGACACTGAAGGAACAACAATGTATTCCCAAGTCAGGATGGTGAATGAATTGGAGAAACTCTTGCAGGTGGTGGTGCCTCCATGTATCTGCTGCTGTCACCTTTCCAGATGGTAATAATTGTGATTTTAGAAGGTGCTGTCTTAGGAGGCTAAGTGAATTTCTGCAGCACATCTTGTAGGTAGTACACACTGCTGTTACTGAGCATCAGTGGTGGAGTGAATTGATGTTTGTGGATGTGATGCCAATCAAGCAGGCTGCTTTTCCCTCCGTGGTGTCAAGCTTCTTGAATGTTGTTTGAGGTGCACACATTCAGGCAAATGGGGATTATTCCATCACACTCCTGACTTGTGCCTAGTAGCTGGTGGGCAGGACAGTCAATAGATGAGTTACATAGAACCATAGACCCATAGAAATGACACAGCACAGAAGGGGGCCATTTGGCCAATCTTGTCCATGCCAGCCATACTGCAGGAATCCCAGCCACTGACCTGCTTTTGTAGTCGCAGTATTCATATGGCTAGTCCAGTTCAGTTTCTAGCCAATGATAAGCCTCAGTATGTTGATAGTGGGGATTCAGCGATGGCAGTGTCGTTGAATGACAGGGGTTGATATTTAGATTCTTTTTTCTCTGGGAGATAATTATTGCCAAGCATTTGTGTTGTGGAAATGTTACCTGCTGCTTGTCAGCCCAGACCTTGATATTGTCCATTGTTGCATTTGGACATGGACTACTCCTGTGTCAGACTACTGGAGTTCATTACCTAGATAATCTTTCAAATATCAACACCAAAGATATATGAATATAATCCATAAATAATGATTTCTTATGTTTTAATTAAAATTGAATAGAAAAGATGAAGGGATAATTTGACACAAATTATATAATATCAAAACAAAGTTTTAGAAAATCATTGGATGATGGATTTCTGTAAGGAGAAGAGATTGGAGAAGAGAAGCCTGTGGCTTTTTAGGATATAAGGCCCACTGGATTTTCTGGCAATCAGGCACCTGATTGTTGCTTATGGCTTTCAAACAGTTTTGGGGAGTGGAATAAGCAGGTGCCAGTCACCAAGAGGTATCATGGAGGAGGCTTCAGCTGCCGTTAGTTCAACAGTACCCTCCCTGCCTCAGGATGGACGATCAGACACAGGAAAGGGAGGTGTTTTTTTTTTGGTGTTGGTGCTGGAGTGGGAGAGGAAGAGGGTTTCACAGGTTGCACAGTGCAAGGAGAGGATTCAGGAGCAAAATTTGGTGGGTTGGCTCAACCAGTGCAGATTAGAGTAGATCGAGGGATGTGCCTGTGCTCACCCACAAATCGCAACCTGTCCTCAGGTAGGCTGACTGTTTCCCTTCCTGCCTGGAGCTGAAATATTTGCAGCCAAGGCAGGACTAGGCCTCAGTTGGTGGTGAGACGGGAGAGTGGAGCTTGGCCAGAGGCAAGAAGGTGGCAGGGTTGTGGCACACCACCATTTCACCTAATCACACTTTACATTCCCTTCCTGCCTCAGGACCTGGAAGATTCCACCCCTAAATTGTGGTCATTTCGAAGAAGTGTATGAAGAATAAATCGAAGCAGCTCATGCAATGGAGGGCAAGGTGTTTGGAATAACATAAAAGATAAAGGGCTTTAATTTACCAGAATAGGGCAGAAAACTGAATCTTCTGTTGATTAGACTTCCCCTCACCAGTATGATCACCACAGCATTTTGTTTAGATAGTTGCTGCAAGAGTGAACAGAGAACAGCACATCAAGGGGCAGCATGGTGGCTCAGTGTTAGCACTGCTGCCTCTCGGCGCCAGGGACCTGGGTTTGATTCCAGCCTCAGGCGACTGTCTGTGTGGAGTTTGCACATTCTCCCCGTGTCTGCGTGGGTTTCCTTCGGGTGCTCTGGTTTCCTTCCACAGTCCAAAGATGTCCAGGTGGATTAGCCATGCTAAAGTGCCCATAGTACACAGGGATGTTTAGGTTAGGTGGGTTAGACATGGGAAATTAGCGGAATGGGTCTGGGTGGGATACTCTTTGGAGGGGCAGTGTGGACTTGTTGGGCTGAATGGCCTGTTTCCATACTATAGGAATTCTGAGTCTAAGACAAACTGTACATCTGAGATCCTGAGGGATCAGGGCAAGCATATGTACACTTCATCCGTCAGTCAGGTTGCAGGCTTGTGAAATGAACAGTGTGATGACTGAAACAAAAGCAGAAATCACTAACAAAACTGGTCCAGACCCGAAACGTCAGCTTTCCTGCTCCTCTGATGCTGCTTGGCCTGCAGTGTTCATCCAGCTCTACACCTTGTTATCTCTCAT
Organism: Ginglymostoma cirratum; assembly: GCA_024137785.1. Taxonomy (NCBI): domain Eukaryota; kingdom Metazoa; phylum Chordata; class Chondrichthyes; order Orectolobiformes; family Ginglymostomatidae; genus Ginglymostoma; species Ginglymostoma cirratum. Next base: position 15,930,546 of record JAHRHZ010000223.1, read on the forward strand.
TACTAATGAAACTCATGTTTTGAGTCTAGTGATTCTTCGTCAGTTTTTGTATCAGGTCTCCAACATCCACATTTCATTATTTTATTTGAATGTGAGGACTGTGATGGAACTGTAGAGTGGTTGAAATTCAATGGCCTGTGTTTTGCAGTAGTCTTGTGAAGCAAACCATCACAAATCCTGTGAAATTGACAACAACTTCCGGAGTCCACACTTGCTCAGTTCAAGTTCACCTTAAGGCAAAATGTTGAAGTCTCCACAGGCTACAATAATTTAGAAATCACTCTACTAACAAGAATTTGCTCCTTCTCAGTTTGTCAAGCTTTAAAAACTCTCAAATGTTACACCTTGTTGAATGAGACACAACTTGTTTTTTTTGCACCACGCCATGTTTATATTTGCTGCTTACAAACTAAATAGCCTTGAAAAGTATGCACTTTACACTTGTGGAATTTCACATTTTTTTTCTGTGATGAAATTTCAACTTCTATCATAATCGTTACTGGATGGTATTTTGCTTTCTGTAAAATTTAATGGAAAGTGAAAAAGTGAATCAGTGCAATTTACATCTGGGCTTGTTGTTGATGCGAATATTTTCATATGATTAGCTACTGACCTTGCTTGATGACATTGTTGTTGCTGGATGCCTGGAGATTTTCCTCACTTAGTGACAAATTCAACTATCACTGGGGACAGGGTAAGCCATAGAGAAAGTGAATGAACACCTTTGATTTGCTGTCTACTGTGAAATCCAGGCAAATGTCAAACCTACTACTGAAAGAGAAATAAAGCGATGAAAGATTGGATTAGGAAAGAAAAAGATTTTAAAAAGTTACATTTTTAAAATCTCCAACAAAGAACAACAATTTATTTTATGAACAACTAAAACTTGAAAATATGAAATATCACAATTGAAGTAGGTCATTATCAGTGCTAGAGCCATTTCCCTTGTGCCAAATAATACATTCATGTACCTAAAAAGGTACTTAAACTGGAACTTAAATGAGGAGGCAATAGCCTGGTGGTGTTATCACTGCACGATTAACCCAGAAACTCAGCTAATGTTCTGGGGACTTGGGTTCAAATCCTGCCATGACAGATTTAAAAAAAAATCTGGAATTAAGAGTCTAATGACCATGAAACCATGGGCGATTGTTTATGGAAAAACCCATCTGGTCCACTCATGTCCTTGAGGGAAGGAAATCTGTCATTCCTCCCTGTGACTCCAGACCCACAGCAATGTGGTTGACTCTTAACTACCCTCTTGGCAATTATGGATGGGCAATAAATGCTGGCCTAGCAGGAGATGCCTACAGCCTGAGAGTGAATAAGGACAAAAATTGTGATAATTTAACTTTCTAGATAACTGCAAAAACTCTGCACCCTTCCGTGCATTTCAAATTTGAGCAGTGAGATATAGCCCACTTGTGCCTGTGACTCACTTGGCAGAACATTATCCTGTAGTTGCCTGCTGCCGATAGAGCTGAGACATTCACAGTACTTGTTTTCCAAAATGGCCTGCCAATCTGGATGCCAATCAGACAGTGAAAGGGCCATCGGGGGCCTTCCTCCCAATTTAAGACTGGGGCAGCCCTGGAAGCTCTTGGACTCAACATTCCCACAGGAAAGTCCATAGCTGCTGCTGAAAGGACACTCTCCCACACTCCGAGATCCCGATCACAGAGGACCCAGGCCACACCTATATAATGTGGGAGTGGGATCATTTATTGGGTGGGTGTTGCAGGGAAATGATGGGAGGTGCATCAGAAGCTAGGTCAGAGGGATGACCCCAGTGTGGTTTCATCATTGAAATGGGGACAATTGTCTTTACCCAGGGAGTGGTAAACATGAGGAATTCTCTGCCACAGTAAGGAGTTAAGGTATAAACATTGAATGTTTTCAAGAAGGAGAGAGATGTAATTCTTAGGGCTAAAGGGATCAAAGGGGAGAAAGTGGGAACAGAGTACTGACTGAGTTGGATGATCATGTTTCATGATTCATGTTGAATAGTAGGAATGGCCTACTCCTGCTCCTACTTTCAATGTTTGTATGTTTCCCTGCTCGAAATTTCCAGTGCCTGGTCAGACATTGATTACCTTTAATTGAGGAGTTCCTTTGACACTGAGCTGAGAAGCTGCCCACAAAGGAGCAGCTGATGTGAATGCCAGGAATAGTGGCCTGACCCCCTAGGTGTCCCCTTTTTATGCACTTAAGGATCTTAATCAGCAACTAGGAAGGAGGTCAAACAACAGAAGCCAATTCTGGTAGGACACCATTCTCATAACTAAATGCCTTTCCAATCTCCAAGTTTCCAAACATAGCTGTCATTTTTGGAGTTGTAAAGCCATATCGGATGGAAACAGATCCTTCAGTCCAACTCAGCCTTGCCAACAAGATATCCCAATATGACCTAGTCCTTTTGGCTAGCATTTGGCCCATATCCCCTTAAAACTTTCCTATTCATATAATCATCCAGATGCCTTTTAAATGTTGTAATTGTGCTCACCTCCACCACTTCCTCTGGCACTCATTCCATATATGCATCAGTCTTTGCATGAAAAAGTTACCCCATGGGTCCTTACTTTGCATGGTGGACAATGGGGAACCTGTGGATGTGGTGTATCTGGATTTCCAGAAGGCATTTGACAAGGTTCCACACCAAAGGCTGCTACATAAGATAAAGTTGCACGGTCTATATTGGCATGGATAGAGGATTGGTTGACCAGCAAAAAGCAAACAGTAGGGGTAAATGGGTGTTTTTCTTGTTGGCGGTCAGTGGCTGGTGGTGTCCCTCAGGGATCAGTGTTGGGACTGCAATTGTTTACAATTTACATAGATGATTTGGAGTTGGGGACTAAGTGTGGTGTGTCAAAATTTGCAGATGACACTAAGGTGAGTGGTACAGCAAAGTGTGCAGAAGACAGAAAGTCTGCAGAGGGATATATAGTCTGTGAGTGGGCAATGGCCTGGCAGATGGAGTACAATGTTGATAAGTGTGAGGTCATCCATTTTGGTAGGAATAACAGCATAATGGACTATGTTTTAAGTGGTAAAAAAATTGCAGCACGCTGCTGTGCAGAGGGACTTGGATGTCCTTGTGCATGAATCGCTAAAAGTAGGGTTGCAGGTGCAGCAGGTAATTAAAAAGGCAAATGGAATTTTGTCTGTCATTGCTAGAGGGATGGAATTTAAAAACAGGGAGGCTATGCTGCAGCTGTATAGGGTCCTGGTGAGGCTATACCTGGAGGACTGTGTGAAGTTTTGGTCTCCTTACTTGAGAAGAGATATACTCGTACTGGATGGGGTGCAGAGGAGATTCACTGGGTTGATTCCAGAGTTGAGAGAGTTGGACTATGAGGAGAGACTGAGTAGACTGGGATTATACTCATTGGAATTCAGAAGAATGAGGGGAGATCTTATAGAAACATATAAGACTTTGAAGGGAATAGATAAGGTGGAGGCAGGGAAGTTGTTTCTGCTAGAGGGTGAAACTAGGACTAGAGGGCGTAGCCTCAAAATAAAGGGAAACAGATGTAGGACTGAGGTCAGGAGGAACTTCTTCACACAAAGGGTTGTGAATCTGTGGAATTCCCTGCCCAGTGAAGTGGTTGAAGCTACCTCACTGAATGTTTTTAAGGCAAGGCTAGATAAATTTTTGAACAGTAAAGGAATTAAGGGTTATGGTGAGTGGGCGGGTAAGTGGAGCTGAGTCTCAAAAAGATCAGCCATGATTTTATTAAATGGCGGGGCAGGCTCGAAGGGCCAGAAGGCCTACTCCTGCTTCTAGTTCTTATGTTCTTATGTCCTTTTTAAATTTTTCCCCTCTCTCCTTAAGCCTGTGCCATCTAGTTTTGGACTTGCCCCATCCTAGGTATAAGACCTTGGTTATTCACCCTATCCATGCCCCTCAGGATTTTGAAACAGAGTTATCATAGAATAGAATCCTGAAAGTGTGGAAGCAGACCATTCGACCCATCAAGTCCACACTGACCCTCCGAGAATCCCACCCAGACCCACACCCCTGCCCTAACCATGTAACCCTGCATTTACCACCTAATCTATGCATCCCTGGACACTGTGGGCAATTTAGCATCGCCAATACAACTAAGCTACATACCTTTGGAATGTGAGAGGAAACTGGAGCTACTAGACAAAACCCATGCAAACACGGGGAGAATGTGCAAACTCCACACAGACAGTTGCCCTGGGGTGGAGTCAAACCCAGGTCCTTGGCGTTTGTGAGGCAACAGAGATAGCTATTAATAAGAAAATGTCAGTATGCTCAATATTTTTCAAGATGCAGTCCCAGTAGAGAGATACTCCCGAAATAGAAAGGATAGAAAGTAGTGTAATAGGATTTTTATGTCAATTTTCCAACGTGTATCTCCTTTGAATTTCACTCACAGGAGTGTGCGATCATTAAACCACACTAGCAACTTGCACATATAATGCCTTTAATGTGCCATAAATGGAAGTAATAGTAGACTGACTAAAATGACTTGAACACCTGTGGTCTCAAGTTGTTTGTAAAGTGAAACAATTCTGTAATTTTCTGAATCAAATCTTGAAAAGTATGCCTGAAGAATGGAACAAAAAATTGGATCATCAAAGGTAATGTTTCACAATTCCAAGGCTAAAACTGAAAATCTGATTACATTTGAGAAAACTGCAAATTTAGAATTTGTGAAAACTATAAGTAAAAGAAATTATATTAAAATGTAGGGTTTGCAGATAAAATTTAAAAAGCTGGGAGTTGTTTTTTTTATTGAGATTGGTGCTTAAAGCTAAATGCAAATAGGATTAAAATTTAAAACTGCATTGTGCCCCAGTACTGAAAGCATGGTGGCTTTTCATTTCCTGTGTTCAATTTAGCATATAAGGCATACATTGATAAGTAGAAGCAACATGTTGCTTTGCAGTTCAGTATTACCAGGACTGTAGTACATGGTATCAATTTTAATATCTATCATGCAATTAAGGCATTCTATTCAAAGTTGATCCATTAGTAATAGCTGAGAAATCCTTTGCTGTGGTGGTATGGAATGATCATGGCCAAGAAACAAGATATTGATCAGATTCAACAAGGACTGGCAATAACGCTTTTACAATATCCTCAGCCATGGTTAACTTCAATTACGTAAATTATTGGCAACATGTTTACTGAAAAGGTAGACCTCGACCAGGATATTGACTGCCTTCATTTTCAAAATGCTCCTATGCAAATTAGGTGTCTGCACCTAACCTTGTTTATTTCCAGGAGCAATTACATGGTTTAATAAGGATGCAAAAATGCAGGCAAACAGCCTACAACTGGGATGAAAGCAGCTCCTCCCGCTGATCTATCATGTTTCAAGCATGAGTTAATCTGTGATGTAAATAACAAGTCATCAAGAAAAAGAAAAAGATCTGCATTCGTACAGCACTTCAGTCGCTGTTATAAATTTAGGATCAGCACACGAAATGTGGAATCTTCTGCTCCTGTGGTTGGCACATTTGGAGAGGGGAAGGCATTGATTTAGGAGAGTGGTGTTGTAACAAGAACTCCTCTGCCTTTTCACCTTCACCAGAATTAAAGGTGGTCTTATTATCTAACTCTTCATGAGGCCTTTGTTTTTCTTCTTTGAGGCCTTTAAGTGGTTAATCAGAAAACAGTTAAGGGCCTCAGCCCACAATGGCTGAAATTAAGGCAGCTGTGTTGCCACGCAGCATTCATATCAGTTGCTAGCTGGAGGATAGCTTCTCATCTTAGGTGTCAGGGGGTTCTTCAATCAAAGGCAATCAGTTCTTGAGGGACTGGACACTGTGGGAGGAAGTGGAGTCTGAAAAGAACCATTCTCTCCTCTTGCACCCCTGCCCGCACATCCCTACAGTGAACATCTCTCAACCTGCATCACTGACCTATGGCCCCACCCCCGTGACCTTAGGACCCCAAAAATTGTGGGGGTGTCCTTATAACAGCACCCACGGACCCCCTCTTAGCACCAGAGCCACCAATCAATTGGTCAACTGCTAGAACTTCACCTTAGCATCTTGATTCCCTGGGGAAAGCTGCTGAAGTGGGCCTTCCTGAAATGAGGCACTGGGGAGTTTCTCAGCTCATCAGAAACAGACAGGACCACCGATGCATGCCCGAAGAAGATTCTGCCAAGTCAGTGATGAGGCACAAATGGGCTGCACTCAGGGATATAGAATAATTTCTGCTCTGGCTTAATGGAAAATGAGGCTGCAGTTCTGCTCCAATAGACAGAGGTGAGGGCTTTAATGGAGGTAAGATGAAGGAATACACTGATGGGAACCAGCAATAAGTTAGGTTCATTGGCTTACTGGTCGAACAGGCTGCTGTGCCTTATTTGCAGCTCTTATTTGGCAGGCAAGGGCTGTTGAGCATCAAGCCTCACGCAGTCCTCCCTTACCTTCTCAGCCTGTATCTCCCTTCAATAATTCTGCAGACTCTATTGATGGATCTGTAGCTTTTGCAGTCTTCGTATGGAATGGGTCACAGAATCTTCTGCTGTCTTGTGAGAATCAGATTTGAAAACACACATGTCGTCATTCAACTAGCCTTCCAAATTACACATCCATGGACCAGGTATTTTATCCCCCTCCCAGAGATGGGCTGAAAGGAAGGGGACAGTTGTGGGAGTTGAGTAGAGTTGACTCCACACCATGGTTCCTCTGCTGGATATTTTTTTTACCATTGGTAGGACTCAATGTGGAAAAACTGTCCATTCTAATGAGTCCAACAGCTAATCATCATAATCAAAATTTCGATTAAGGACCATTTTATAGAGCTGTTGGCAAAGGACTATAGTTATAGTGTTAGTGTCCCTACCTCTAAGCCAGGAGGCCCCACTCAAAGTCCCCGCCTGCTCCAGAGGTGTGCAATAACATTTCTGAAGGGTCTGATTCAAACATATCTAGACCTGTTGGCAAGAGGCTCCTGTAGCATCTTGGTAGTGTCCCTACCTCTAGGCAGGAGTTCCAGGTTCAAGCCTCCCTTGGTCTGGAGGTGTGTGATAACATGCCTAAACAGATTAATTAGAAAGTATCTTAAGCTGTTGGAAACTTACTACTGGCAGGATGATGACCCCCACCTATGTAGTTAAATGAAGGTGCTCCATCCACAGCAACAACACCCACACCCCCACCCCCCCCCCCCCAAGGGACCACTCGGGGCTGGAGCCCAAAGAAGGGAATGTGAGCAATGGAAGCAGTCCCCAGACTCCAACAATCAGTCCCAAGTATTGTTGACCTGAACCTCAATGACCTGATTTTCTTGCATTTATTTCAAAAGACCAGCCTGGGCTCCCAAGATCTCCTGCCTGGCTCACTAATGACCACCTCTCCTGACAGTGCAACTGCGGCTCCAGAGCTATCGGCCCTCTGACTCAATAAGTCAGAGCCAGCAAGCCACCCTGAGGCAGACTGCGAACTGTGGGCAATCAATGCGAAGGTCTCCATTGCCAAGTTACAGGCAGACCCCACTTTCAACATGTGCAAGCTCAGTCCCAATTCTCACCTCAATATTGGGGTCTGAAAGTCTGTAATAAAATTGAGGCTTCTAGTTCTGGAAGGTGGCTGCAAATCCTTAGTGAGTTGTAAGTATTGTCATTCCTTGTATGTATCGAGAATTATTTTCATTCTGATCAATGCAGGTCTCAGACACTCGGAAGAAAACAATAGTGATTGTAACGAGGCTGGGTAGATCTCATTGACTTTGAGATCCTTTAAGCTGTGCCAATCAGGGAGCCCTGGCTGACAGATATAACCAAGAAATTCAGTGAGTCTCCTCAGTCTAGGGCCTGGCTCTGAGCTGGCTAGTCAGAGCCCATGTACTGTGCACATGTAAATAAAGGGTGACTTGGTGATGGAATGCTGGCCTCTGTGCAGTTATTTCAAACCAACAGTTACCCTAAACTGATAAACTCACTTAGAGATAGCAGGGGAGGGGGATGGAGTTGTTGGTAGCTGGGAATGGAAATGTCTTTGCTCATGTAAGAGTTCAAGATTCTGGAATACTACTGGGGCTTTCTTTGCTTGCAAGTCATTCTACAGCTGACCTGGCAGGGCTTCGAAAGTGGAAAAAATGTTCCATTTCGCATTAATGATATCCCACAGCACCACTTGCAGTACAGAGTCACTAGTGCTGATTTATAACTTTCCGATTAACACCACCTCATTTATTAATAGACATAATTAGTTAAAATAATATTTCCTTTGTAGCAAAAACATTGTTCGCAAAACTCCAAATCCAGTTTGACAACAGAACATTTCCTGTGCCGTTGAGAAAAATAATGTAAAATTGCCACATTTAAAGCAAACACATTTAAAGAAAGGATGCAGGCCACTGAGAAGGGTCTGGTCTGTTGGGAAGTTTGAGTGACAGATGTTAATTCTAAATTTTCTAAAGATTAGAGTTCTTTCTGTTATTTATTAAAACATAATACTTTGAAATCACAATCAAAACAATGCCAGAAAAGAAACTTAAAATAATCATATTAAATTCAACAAAATGTTGCAGAAGAAAAAAATGGGGCATACTGTATTTTCCATGCTGTTGTGATTATTTTGTGAAGTGGTGTTTTAGACAGAATGAATAAAATCTCTCTCATTCATTTCAACAAAGGGCCCACCTTTAACCAACGAGTGGGAACAGAGGCAAAATAGCTTAAAAAATCTCTAATCTATGAACAATTTTAATGATGGGAGCAAAAGGTTACATATCTGAATCTGCAAATGGCATCAAATTAGGCAACATTGTTAGCAGTATAGATGGTGTGGTGATGCTGTCACTTTAAAAAAAAATAATTTTGTTCTTGGTGTTTTTTGAAGAGAGATTGTAAAGGCAGAGGTGAGGAACAGTCTAGTGAGTGACAGTTTAACAATGAAAGGGGAGTGGCCAGTTGTCCCAGTTCAACTGTTTTCTAGTTCTTTTTTTAACTGTAGCAGTCCTAAGCTGTTTTGAGTAGCAGAAGTGTCGCAAGCTTCAGTAAAAGATTCCTCCGCCTTTCTCTGAAACCTCTCTCGATGTTGTTCCCTCCTGCCTGTAAGAATCTGTTTGAATTTGTCTTTTTGCCAAGGGATGCGTTTGTAGGGTGTAACTATATTGGAACAGTTAAGATGTTAAGTTGCTGTATCAGGTCAGTTAGGTTTTCAATAATTAAATAATTCTAAATCCTGCTTTCTTTGTTTGTGTTTTAACTGTTTAAATAAATTTTGCTTTGCTTAAAGTTGAGTGGTTTGACCAGTTACTTTACACCTGGAACACCTGTTTCACATCTGCCTTTAAAATAAGAAAAAGTTAGGGTCTAGGCAGCCTTCTTAAAATATTTTGAGGGGGTCTGGCCTGGTCCATAACAGATTGGGGTCTCTTTACTGGATATTTCTATAATTCCAATTTGGGTTTAGGGTTATTGGACCCAAAGGCAGCGAGTGGTAAGTATTAGAGATAAAAGGTACTGCAGATGCTGGAGAATCCGAGATAACAAGCATGGGGCTGGATGAACACAGCAGGTCAAGCAGCATCATAGGAGCAGGAAAACTTGACGTTTCGGGCCTAAACCCTTCATCAGAAATGGGGGAGGGGAAGAGGGTTCTGAAATAAATAGGGAGAGGGGGGAGGCGGATAGAGAATGGATAGAGGAGAGGATAGGTGGAGAGGAGGCAGACAAGTCGAAGAGGCGGGGATGGAGCCAGTAAAGGTGAGTGTAGGTTTTGTGTCTTTTGTTTTGGGTGTTGAGTTCAGTTGGTTTAAACAGTGCTTTGTGTAGTGATGGCTCTTTTGGTCACTAAGAGTTTTCTGGGGGTGGGGGCAAAGAAGTGAATTTGGGGTTGTACAAAGGGTGAGCAAGACAAAGCTGTTAGAATTGGCAGACAAGCTGGAGTTGGGGTTGCCTTTGTGAGAAAAGGAGAGATAATTACAGCAACGACTCGACCTTTAAATTTGCTGGAAAAGACATTGGATTCTTTAGAAATGGCTAGAATTCAATTGCAGCTGAAGCAGCTTGAACATGAAAGGGAGCTGAAACAGTTTGAAATACAGTTAAAAGCAGAGATAAGAAAAAAACGAAAGAATCTCCCTGGCAGAACAAAAAGAAGAGGGGAAGAAGGCCCTAGTAGAAGAAAGGGAGAAAGAGAGAGTAGAAAAGCCGAAAGAGAGAGTTTGAACTTCAGAAGTTGGCAATTAGACAGGAAAGTTGACTTAAAAGGATGGGGGTGAAGGTAGCAGTTAGACTTAGTGAGGAGTATTGTGAGGATGAGCACACTCATCCTAGCCAAAGGCCTATTGGGAATCTGTTTAAATATATCCAGACATTGCCTTGAGTTGATGAGAAGGATGTGGAAGCTTTTTTCACTTCATTTGAGAAAGTGGCTGAACAAATGAAGTGACCAGTGACCAAGTGGGTTTTGTTGATCCAAACAAAGTTGGTAGGTAGGGCTAGTGAGGCATTTGCATCACTGTCAGAGGAGGTATCTAGGGAGTAAAAGAAGGTGAAGAAAGCCATCATACATACATATCAGCTTGTGCCAGAAGCTAACAGGCAATATTTTAGGAATCTAAGGAGGGACCATGTCAAACCTACTCAGAGGTAGTAAGAACTGCTGAAGCTGGAGTCAGAGATAAAACAACGTCAACTTTCCTGCTCCTCTGATGCTGCCTGGCCTGCTGTGCTCCTCCAGCTCCACACTGTTATCGCTATTCAAACCTACGTTGAGTTTGAAAGGATCAAACAAAGTAATTTTGATAGGTGGATTAGGGCATTACAAATAGATCAAACATGTGACGCTCTTAGAGAGACGATTATTTTGGAGTTCAAAAATTCACTTCCTGAGGTAATGAGAACTCATGTGGAAGTGGAGTTAAAATGGCAAGATTAGCAGCTGAAACGGCTGGTGATTGTGAATGGGTTCGTATATCAAAATTTAGCTTCCGACGTCAATTTCAATCTGTGAGGGATAGAAATTGGGGAAAGGAGAAATACTCAGGTGGTAAGGGAAAAGCAGATCTCATTGAAGATAGCGTACCACAAGGTAAAAAGGAAACCCATGACGGGGAAAGAGAAGTTTAATAAAGTTCAGGTGTTTTCACTGCAAAAAAGTAAACCACATGAAGTCTCAGTGTCGGTGGTTTAAGAAAAGCTTTGGAAAGATGGATGTAGGGAAACTGGGTAAGCTAGTGGAGTTTGTTAAAGTGGTAAAGGAAAGCACAGTGGAGGCTACAAAGCTGCACCAGAATGTACAACTTGGTCGGAGGTAAGGTTTACTCACATAGGCCGGGAAGAACAGGTAAAGAACTTACAGCATTAAGAGAAATGGGATCATGTTAATCTTTGTTGAGAGATGAGGAGATATGTAATTCAGAAGGACCATTGCCAGAAAAAGTGCTAGTACATGGAATTCATGGTGAGACAAGAACTGCTCCACTATGAAGAGTGAGGTTGGAGTGTCCAGTGAAAAGTGGGGAAGTGGTGGTAGAAGGACTGGAGAAATTCTCGGCTCCAGGAATATAATTTGTCCTCGGTAATGATATAGCTGGATCACAGGTTGGAGTGCTGCCTACTACGGTTGAAAAGCTGGTGGAAATCGGGCAACTGAGGTACTATAGGAAGTATATCCTGGGATTTTCCTGACTCTGTGATAGCAAGGTCACAAGGCCACCAGTTGAAACAGGAGAAGAAATCAATGAATACAGATAAGGAAGTTGAAGTAGAATTATCAGAGACCATGTTTGATCGAATGGTTGAGGAAAAAAGAACAAGTCGAGGATGAAGTGGGATATTTTTAGCTTAGAGAAATTAACTGAGTTACAACAGAAAGATGAAAAACTGAAGCAATTGTATCAACAAGTGTACACGGAAGAAGAATCTGAGTGTATTCCTGAATGCTACAACTTAAAAATGACGTCTTGACGAGGAAGCGGAGATCACCAGATACTCAAGCAGATGTGAAATGGGCAGAAGTTCATTAAGTCATATTACCAGTGGGTTATAGAAAGGAGGTGTTATGGGTAGCACATGAATTACCAGTAGGACGTCATTTAGTGGTAAGTAAAACTCAAGCCAAAGTACAAAAACATATTTATTGGCCTGGATTGCATAAGGTTTCAGTTGAATTTTGCTAGCTATGTCATATATGTCAGGTAACTGGAAAACCTCAGGCAGTAATAAAACCAGCACCTTTAACATCCATTCCTACATTGGAGGACCTTTTAACAAGGGTCTTAATTGACTATGAAGAACCCCTACCTAAAACAAAAAGTAGGAATCAGTATTTGTTGATAATAATGGATATGTCCACTAAATTTCCAGAGGACATCCCATTACGCAATATCACAGCGAAAAGGATTATCGAAAAGTTACTCAAATTTTTCACTAGATACAGACTACCCACAGAGATACAATCAGATCAAGGGTCAAATTTTACATCAAAATTATTCAGGGAAGTTATGATAACTTAGGAATAAAACAATTCAAATCCACTGTGTGCCATCCAGAATTGCAGGGAGTGCTAGAAAGGTGGCATCAAACTTTAAAGACCATGTTAAGGGCTTATAGTCAAGACTATCCAGATGATTGGGATAAAGGAATTCCATTTGTACATTTTGCAATTAGGGATGCACCAAATGAATCAACCAATTTCAGTCCATTTGAATTAGCTTTTGGGAATGAGGTGAGAGGACCACTGAAATTAGTTAAGGATAAATTGGTGAATCAGAATTCAGAGACCACATATTTGGGCTGTGTGTCAAGTTTTAGAGAAAGATTAGAAGGTGGGAGTTGGCTCGACCGCATTTAAAAATATCACAGCATTTGATGAAACAGGAAGCAGGCAAGGAATCAAAAACTTGTAAGTTTGCTAATGGAGATAAAGTGTTAGTGCTACTTCCAGTGGTAGGTGAACCTTTAAAACCAAGGTTTAGTGGATCTTATTAAATTGAAATGAGATTGAGTGAGGTGAACTATTTAATAAGGACTCCAGATAGAAAAAAATCTCAGTGTGCCATATGAATATGTTGAAAAGGCATTTTCATAGGGAAGGAAAACAAAAAGAGAATGTGTTATTGGTTATAGCACAGGATGAAGAATCAAGTTCGGAGGATTCTGAATTGGAGGTGCCTCAAATTAAATTGGTCAATGAGGATGTTCTCTCAAATTGGGATAAATTATTGAGTAATCTACAGAGGAAGATTGAAATGACCTAGAAGAATTATTGTGGCATGGGGAGATATGTGGGAATCAACTGGGGAGTACTAATTTAATTATATATGAGGTAGATGTAGGAAATGCTATTCCAATTAGCCGACATTCTTATCGATTGAACCCACTAAATTTGGCACAGGTTGAAAAACAGCTTGAATGCGTGCTCCAAGACAACATAATAGAAGGGAGTTGCAGCAAATAGAGATCACCCATAGTAATGGTACCAAAACCAGATGGCACCCAATGATCTTGTGTAGACCATTGCAAAGTCAATGCAATTACAAAGTCTGGTTCATATCTGATTACATGAAGGTGGGACAAACAACTTATATTTCTAAGTTGTACTTACTCAGAGGATACTGGCAAGTACCTTCATCTGAAAGAGCGAAGACCATTTCAGCTTTAGTGACACCAAATGGACTATTTCGATTTAAAATCATGCCATTTGGTATGAAAAATGTGCCAGCTACATTTCAAAGACTAACCAATAAAATAATTTCTGGATTACCCTACTGTGTAGTATACATCGATGACCTGGTGATTTTTAGTCACACATAGAACATAGAACAGTACAGCACAGTACAGGCCCTTTGGCCCACAATATTGTGCCAAACTTTTACCCTAAACCTAAGGCCTATCTAACCTCCACCGCTACCTTATACTATTATCTATATGCCTATCTAATAGCTGCTTAAATGCCCCTAATAAAGCCGACTCCACTACCCTCTCTGGCAATGCATTTCACACCCCGACTACTCTCTGAGTAAAGAACCTATCTCTGATGTGTCCCCGACATCTACCTCCTTTCACTTTAAAGCTATGTCCCCTCGTAAAAGCTACCTCCACCCTAGGAAAAACTCTCTGGCTGTCTACTTTATCCATACCTCTGATCATTTTGTACACATCTGTCAAGTCACCTCTCATCCTCCATTGTTCTAAAGAGAAAAGCCCTAGCTCTTTCAACCTTTCCTCGTAAGACCTTCCCTCCATTCCAGGCAACATCCTGGTAAATCTCCTCTGCACCTTTTCTAATGCTTCCACGTCTTTCCTGTAATGAGGCGACCAGAACTGTACACAATACTCCAGATGTGGCCGAACAAGGCTTTTGTATAGCTGGAGCATAACTTCATGGCTCTTGAACTCAATCCCTCTGTTAATGAAAGCTAACACAACATACGCCTTCTTACCAACTCTATCTACATGGGCGGCAGCTTTCAGGGAACTGTGAACATGAACCCCAAGATCCTTCTGCTCCTCCACACTGCCAAGAATCTCTGTTAACCCTGTATTCTGCTTTCAAGTTAGTCCTTCCAAAATGAATCACCTCACACTTTTCAGGGTTAAACTCCATCTGCCACTTCTCAGCCCAGCTCTGCATTCTATCAATGTCCCTTTGTAACCTAGAACAGCCCTCCGCACTGTCCACGCGACCCACCTTCGTATCATCCGCGAACTTACTAATCTACCCTTCTACTCCTTCATCCAAATCATTTACAAAAATCACAAATAGAAGAGGACCCAGAACAGATCTTTGTGGTACACCACTTGTAACTGAGCACCATGTTGAATATTTTCCGTCCACTACCACCCTTTGTCTTCTAAGGGTCAGCCAATTCTGAATCAAATCTGCCACATTGCCCCCTATCCCATGCCTCCTTACCTTCTGCATGAGCCTACCATGGGGAACCTTATCAAATGCCTTACTTAAATCCGTGTATACCACATCCACTGCTCCACCTTCATCCTCGTGTTTGGTCACCTCTTCAAAGAATTCAATAAGGTTTGTGACGCATGATCTAGCCCTCACAAATCCATGCTGACTATCACGAATCAAACTGTGCCTTTCCAAGTGATCATAAATCTTGTCTCTCAGAGCCCTTTCCTATAATTTGCCCATCATGGAAGGATAATTTGCAGCGGTTATCAGAATTATTTGACTGACTTTGGGAGGCAGGCTTGGTGATAAACCTGCCTAAGAATGAATTCACCAAAGTCCACGTCATGTTCCTGGGCCACGTTATTGGACATAGACAGCTGCCCCCACGAAATGTGAAAACAAAGGTTATTGGGGAGTTTTCCATACCATCGATGAAGACAGCAGTACTATAATTCCTGGGATTGAATGGGTTTTATCAGAAATTCATACGAATTTTAGCTGTGTGGTTGCTCCACCAACTGACTTATTGAAGAAGCGTGGAAAATTTCAGTGGATGACAGACTGTCAGAACGCATCTGACAGCCCATAAGCTGTGTTACCCAGTGCTCCAATATTAGCCATGCCTAATTATGCAAAGCCATTCAAGGTGGCTATCGATGCGAGTGACATTGGTGTTGGTGCTGCGCTCTTACAAGAGGACGACTAGAAGATAGAAAGACCTAACGGGTATTTGTCCAGGCAATTGAATATTCATTCACAGAAATATTCCCTAATTGAGAAGGAGACCTTGAGCTTGGTGTTAGTGTTACAACATTTCAAATTTATATTGCCAGTAATGTGTCTGAGACAATTGTATATACTGATCATAACCCGTAAAGTTGTTTGGAGAAATTTAAGGACAGAAGTTCCAGACTGTGTAACTCGAGCTTGTTACTACAGCCATTCAATTTCAAAATTATGTACATGACAAGAAAACGTAATTGTCGACATGTTGTCGCACCTTGGATGAAGAAAGACAGAGGTGTCTGGTGGCAACAGTAAATGGACTGAAGTAGAATGTAGCAGTGAATGGTTGCATGCTTGGAGTCGATGTAATATGTATGTATTGTAGTGTATTATTGGAGTAAGACTAAGAGTTTTAAAGTGAAGCCATCTTTGTATGTTGATTTTTTTTGAACGGAGGTGAAGTGTGTTATTTTGTTATTGGTTTTTTTGAAGAGAGGTTGTAAAGGCAGAGTTGATGAAGAGTCTAGTTCAGGTCTTTTTCTATTTTACTTTGCCAGTTACAAGATGTTTTGAGTACCAGAAGTGTTGCAAGCTTCAGTAAAGGATTCCTCTGACTTCCTCTGAAATCCCATTCTGGGTGTTACTCCCTCCTGCCTGTAAGAATCAGTATTTGAATTTACTTATTTGCCGAGGGGTGTGTTTACGGTATGTTACTATATTGGAACATGATTGCAGTACTGGGTTGGTTAGGTTTTCCAATAGTTGTTACTCTAAATTCTGCTTCTTTTGTTCATGTTTCAACTGTAGTCTTTAAATAAATTTTGTTTTGCTCAAAGCCAAGTGGTTTGACCACTTTCATCACACCTAGAACATCTGTTTCACATCTGTCTCTAAAACACGAAAAAATTAAGGTCTAGGCTACCTTCTTGAAATATTTTGAGGAGGTCTGTCCTGCTCCATAACTATGGAGGCATAAAATTACAAAGAGATGTTGTGAGATAAGTGAATTTACAATTTTAGGCTATATTTTCTGTCTTATTTTATCTCCATTTCCATTGCAAATGGTTGGAGAAATTCAGCAGGTTTGGCAGCATCTGTGGAAAAGAAGCAGAGTTAATATTTCAGGTCCAGTGAACTCTTCGGAACTGGCAGTAGCTAGGAAAAGACGGTACATATGCTGAAGACAGGAGATGGAGGTAAAGAAGTAAGCGATAGCTGGAGTTGGAGCCTAGCGGGAGACAAAGACATTTAGGCCTACAAAGGGATGGATAATGGTAAGTCAGAGAGAAAGAAAAGCTGCTAATGGGGACCATAAGTAGGTGAAAATGGGTTGACTGTGCTGAAAGCAGCTCTAGTATGGAAGAAGGGTCACTGGACCGAGTTTCTCCAGCAGTTTCTGTTTTCTTTCAGATCTCCAGCATTCACAGTTCATTGTTCTAATTTAGTGCTTTCCAGATAGTGAAATGCTAGAAACAGTAGAGATCCAAAGGAACATAGGTTCCAGATACATAATTCATTAAAATATTACAAACAGGAACAGAAAGCAAAAGTCAGATGAAATACCCATTCCTTATTCCAGATGACCAGAATAAAAGGTGCTTGAATTATGACTCACTATATAAATCCTACTTAGATCACAGCTGGAATACTATCTAAGCAGCACGGTATAGGTCTACTTGAATTATACCTCGACTTGCAGCTTAAATTACAAGGAGTGATCAAACAAACTTAGACCTTATTGCCTGGAAGTTAGTAGGTTAACGGATGATGTAATCCAAATTTTCAAGATGTTAAGGCAAAACAAATAGCATGGATGGACACTAAAAATATTATTTCTAGCTGTGAAGTCCAGAGCTAGGAGGTATAGAATCGTAGAATCCCTATAGTGTGGAAGCAGGCCATTCAACGTATCGAGTCCACACTGAACCTCTGAAGAGCATCCCACCCAGACCCACCCCCTCCTATCCCTTTAACCCTGCGTTTCCCATGGCTAATCCACCTAAACCTGCACATCTTTGGACTGTGGGAGGAAACCGGAGCACCCAGAGGAAACCCACGCAGACATGGGGAGAATGTGCAAATGCCATACAGACAGTCATCCAAGGCTGGAATCAAATCTGGGTCCCTGATGCTGTGGGGCAACAGTGCTAACTACTGAGCCTCTTTGTCAATAGTTTAATAATTAAAGCCAGACCTGTCATGAGAAAAAAATCAGAAATGCTTTGTCATATAAAGAGCTGCGGAAATTTGGACATTTCTTCCACAAACAGCAATTGATGCTACAAGTTGATGTCTTTTGCTGTTCAAAGGTATTTAGGGATATGTAATGGGTGAGTATATGGAATGACATTGCAGATGAGCTGAGATTTCATTGAATGACAGAACAGACTCAAGGGTTAAATAACCAAACACCTCTTCTTCAGTTCCTCAACAAAGAAGCTGTGTACTGGATTTCAATGGATCCTTTTAGACGACATAAAGTCCACTATCTAAACAAGCCTGCTATAAATGAACAACACTCTTGTTTTGGACATGAATATGCTGAATTGTATTAGATAGTCACCATACAAACTAAAATCAAAAACATAAATAAAGCAATAATAAGAAATGACTTAAGCTGTCCAGCTCATCCTGCTTATCTTTGAAACTCATGGATGATATTAAAAATCAGTTACTAATCAGAATTGATTCAATGGGGAATATATTGACATCAGTTCAAATCATACTTTTTCTAATAGCAAATGGTGGATTTGTGTGATTTACAATTTGGGAATCATATTTTAAAAGAAACTTGACATCAACTTGCAATGAGCTGACACCCTTCCTAGAACAGCCTGTGCCAAAAGTCATCATGATGACTATTAGGGAGCTAGCAGTAAAGATGATCTGCTGCTTCCAAGATAGCTAAAAGAAGAAGTCAGGTTACATACTCTGAAATGTTTTGGCTTCAACACACCCACTGGGTTGAAAAAGCATTGTTGGTAACAATGATGATTCTTTGACAAAAACTCCAACCACTTGTCTCAGCATAAGCCCCAACATATAGGAGCTAACCGCTTCTCACAAAGACATCCATTTTTGCCATGCAGCCTGAATAAAAATTATGAGGGGAACAGTAATTTTGGCAAATAATTTTGTGTAATAGAAAATGTCACGGTGGGTTTCAGGCACGTATGTGGTGTTGAGTTAGTTTGGAGCGAGTAAGCTAATGAATCATATACAATGTTGGGAGATTGCATAATGCCTGCCCTGTAATTCAGCCTGAGTGCTCATGTCAAATAACTGATTACCTTTTTGCTATCATGTCACAATATGTTGAAAACACAAAGTTTGAATGTCATCAGCAGCAAGGAATATTAAGCATGAGTTGTCCCAAGAAACATCTGACTTTGGAGATGAAAATATATGGAATAAAACTGACATATCCTGAAAAAGATTGTTAGGGGAAATTCTGCAATTTTACACTCCCAGTGGAGAGCTGAACTTCCAAAATGTGTGGGCAGGAGTATCATGTGACAGTGTTGTGATCCTTTACCCAATTTGTTCTTCCTTTGTACACAGCTTTGCTGTTAGGCCGTGATGTAATTTAACCTCCCTACCCCTCCCCAGGAAAAAAATAAATGGATGAGTTTTGATTGGGTGCGATGGTAAAATACCAAAAATATGAAATCCTACTGTCATCTCTATTCAGCCTGCCCAATTTTAATTTTAGTAGAAGGTGTAAGCAGACAACTCACTCCCAGGAGACTGTTAAATACTTTAATGAGGCTTTCACCCTCTGATTTAACCTGCTTTAACAGATTTAAATCTGGTTGGTTGGATTTCCCAGGTCTTGGAGAAACCTAACAGTTTAAGGGAGGCGAAGACAGATCTGGCGAAAGGGTAGTCTTGTTATTTTAGTACTTGTGTACCAGGGGGAGCAGGAATGCTTCCTTTGTTTGAAGTGAGTTTGTTTTATCTGACATGGCAATGCTTATGTTATCACCTGGAGATAAGAAACAGGGAGTGGCTATCATCATATTGAAGAAACTAACACACATATATTACAACTCAGTATTATATGCAAATATGACATTCACAGGCATATAAATGTGTGGGCTAATATTAAACTATTAGATTACAACAGAGCAACATGCTTCCAATATCAGGAACGAAAACAAAGTTGCTGGAAAAACTAAGCAGGTCTGGCTGCATCTGTGGAGGAGAAAACAGAGTTAATGTGTCTGGTCCGGTGACGTTTCCTCAGAATGCAATATCATGTCATGTTTCAAATGATCGCCTGGAGTAAGGTAGACTGAGAGTTCTTTATACTCTCAGATCACGTGTTATGACACAGTGATTATCATGGATCTTAAAGATAATACTCAGATACTGTGTCTCTTAAAAGTATGCATACACATTTTTATATATGACCCCAGAATCCCCAAGCTCACCTAATTGTGTGTCATTGACCCCCGCTTACAATGCTGTCTTCTGTACAAATAATGCACCTGACTTTTCTATATTATCCTTCGCCCCACCTCTTGGGTTATGGTGTGGATCCCCAATCTACCCTCCCGCCAACATCTTCAGATTCCTTACATGAGGTACTTGTAACTGGAATCCAAACCTATCAATCAGGATGACATCTAGGATGGCATATTCTTGGAGAAAGAAAATCTGCACAGTGAGGTTAAACTTCACAGGTGTCACATTCCCAGCTGAAACCCTGCCCTCACTTGTGCACCATGCACTAAGCCCAATCGTTGACCATCACTAAACTACAGAAAATAAACAGACATGTAAACATCTTGGTGGACAGTAAGATATGTCTTTGGACACGTTTTTAAAATTTGTAGCACACTCACCTCAAAGTTATGAGGTTTGGGCTCCATGTCCCACTTCATGGACTTGAGCATATAATCTAGACTGACACTCCAAAGCCATACTGAAGGATGATGGACTGTGAATCTTGAATGAGATTATAAACCAGGTTGTCATATATAGTATGCTTAACTGTCCAATTCTGCGGCTATATTTTACCAGAAATTGGTGAAGTGCTAGTATTGGTATGTTTTATGGAGAGCTTTTCTCTGTGAAGCCTAGAGAGATTTCTCACACTATTTCCCTAACTTCTCTCATGTGCCATTGCCCTATGGCGATCACTCATCACAACTTTCCACTTAACGCAGGAACTTGCACTAATGCCAGAACTTCCTCCACTTCACATCACCAGCACCATGTTAAAAATGCAATAGTCAGGTATTATCAACTTGGAGCTGCCCTGCATGGTTCATGTGAATTGCCCCAGACATTGCAAACAGAAACTCCCACTAATCTGCTCCTCCCTCCTCTCTGACCAATCCCCACCACTACCTACCTGCACTCGCCTATCACCATCCCACCTACCTTCCACAGCTCCACCCCTGCCCCTATTTATTTCAGGCCCCACTTCCCCTCCTCCATTTCTGAAGAAGGGTCCCAACCCAAAACGTCAGCTTTCCTGCTCCTCTGATGCTGCCTGGCCTGGTGTGTTCCTCCAGCTCCACACTGTGTTATCTCAGACTCTAGCATCGGCAGTTCTTACTATCTCCAAATTTGGAACATTGTTTTGCTGACTGAGACCTGGAGATCCTGATGGATGGAATGGTGCAGAAAAGGCCAATCTCTTCCCTCGGGATTGGCAGAGGGGACCATCCCACAACACACTTCCAGTCTGTTTTGAGGTTGCCACCTGGAACAGTTCTGCTTCCAGCATTGTCTCAAGAAGGTCAATGCCCTTCTCTGCTCTGCCAAGGTAAGTGCCACAGTCTTCTCTTTGCCACTTCACACTCACTCTCTGATACTGCACACATCTCCCACCAAGGCTCATGCTCAACGACTCTCACTAATGCATGCAACATCTTTCCTCAGTAACCCTCCCCACCCAAACCCCTTACATTACTTGTATGACATCTGTGTCACCTACTTACCCATTCAGGATAACTACCACCTTTCATCCGCTGCCCCAGAACTAACAGTTTTGCCACCAATTCTCATCTCATTCAAATTCTCCCATTAATGGACAGACACCCAGTGTAGTGATTTTAATGAGGTCAGCCAGCTGGATCTCATAGAATATGAGTTCCCTGAATAGGGCTGTTAATCTTGTCTGATTATGAAGCCCTGGTGAACAGATAAAAAGGGGCGTGTCAGAGATGCTAACACTCTGGTAGCTGACTCTGAGCTGTACAAAAGTCAAGGTGACTTGGGTGATGGATAATGGCCTCTTGTGGAGTTATTTGACACAGGACTGACTGTAGTCTACTTCTTTGACTAAGTTAGATTTATGGTCCTGGCTAATGACTGACAAGACCTCTGAGAAATTTGTGTGGGTCTCCCTGACTGACTTACTCCCTGGACTTGTTGCACTTGACCTAAAGAGTTGACCCTACTGTGTCAGGATGCTCTGATTGATGAGTGTGTCCCTCGATTTGAGTGGGGACCACTCACCTTAGATTTTTAGACATGTCCGTTTGATTGATGTGCTTGCCGTGTGTTGCCACATATGCTACTGGCACGTGGTGGTGGTAAGAGATCGAGTATGATGACATTTGGCAACGTGCAGCCCCTTGGTTGATCACAGCTGACAATCATGACAAACTGCCTGGTTTTCTGACTGTACTAAAAGGTGAGTCAAGACAAAGACATGTGAGCCTTTTAGCGCTGGCTGAGTCAAATCATTAAAAAAAAGTCAAGGCATAATACTGATGCATCAAAGCAAGTGCAAAATGAACGAGTACTGAGAGAATAAGCGAGAAGCCCCGAGATGCCCCCGGTCCATGCGTGGGGTGCTTCTTCCCGTGTGATAGGTGTCCTGGGAAGCAGCATTGTAGTGAATGGTACTGGCGATCTCCATAAAGCAGGAAAACATTTTGCATGTGGATCAGAGATGTGCCATGAGGGTGCCTTGAGGCTGGTGCATGTCCACTGCCAATGTCTGTGGACAGGTTTTGGGGGATGGTGGGGGGGAGGGGGGAGGGAGCAGGGTTTGGTTGCATGTAGTCACTATCCATGGTGTATGTTCTGAGACATTGGCAATTGCTGTCCATGATGAACGGCCCCAGGAGCAGGTGGCGAGCTGCAGTTGCTAGCTTAACACGCTGATTTTCATATCAGGAGCTGGCACCAGTTTAGCTTCTACCTAGCGAATGGGACAGTGGGAAACTGCACAACAGTGAGGCAAGAATAACCAATGATGATATGCAACTGCACGTAAACGAATGCAAATACTTCTGTCACTGCTCACTGTTGAGATTGTTATCTCACTGTTCAACACTTGGTTTTAGAATGGAATTTTTGTACTCAACTTCGAGAATCTCATTATTGCTGATTTCACCTGACTTTCCCAACATTCTCACTAATGTATGCATTATTTAAGGGTTGGAGAAATTCAGCCCATTGCTTTCTTTGATAAAAAACTCTTAAAAAGTTTAAACTGTAAATATTGATGACAGAGGTAATAACTGAGAGAAGACACTTGTTTTGGTGAAACAGTTCAATTTAACTTTGAGCTTTCCCCATTGAGACAATGATTTTTGGCTTTTGGCACCTTTGGCACAATATGAATCAAATGCAAGCCTGACAAAAGCAGTCCCATGTTTGTCCAGTTGCTTTGCAAGGGTATGTATTACAGTGTGTGAGTTGAAATGATTTAAAACAAAGTAGTTGGTCTGAGGAAATCAGACATTACTGAGATAGTCAATATACTTATACTGCTGGGCCAGTCAATACACATTGAATGATTAAGAGGTTTACACATAAGGATGAACACGTCATGAAAGCTAGAGTTAGGTCTGCATGAAGCATCTGATTGTTGGTGCGTTCACTTTCAATAAACATTAGATATTTTAAAAGCCTTTGGTTATTCACTCTACAAGATTAAACTCTTAGATAACAAGGCATGGGGCTGGATGAACACAGCAGGCCAAGCAGCATCATAGGAGCAGGAAAACTTGACGTTTCGGGCCTATGATGCTGCTTGGCCTGCTGTGTTCATCCAGCCCCACGCCTTGTTATCTTGGATTCTCCAGCATCTGCAGTACCTTTTATCTCTGATACATTATCTAAGATAAAACTCTTGCTGACTTTGGCTTGCAAGATTCAGAGGAGAGTGAAATAATGGTTACTGTTTTGTGTAACATTGCAAACATAAACCTAGAGTTGGCTAGTAGTTCATAGGATGCACTGAAATTGTGATCAGGCCTAGCCTCTCAAACTGCTTCTACGTTATTCACATCAACTGGATTCTTTTTATGTTTCCCTAAATTTAACAATAAGTGTGAGGTAAATTAAGCCTTTATCTAATAATATCAATTTTTTAGATCGTTACAAAAGATCCCATAGTTGTATTCAAAGAAAATTTTCCAGGGTATTAGTTAATATCTTTTCCTTAGTCATCACCTCCATAAAAGATTAACTGTTAATTTATTTCATTAGAGATAACAAGGTGTAGAGCTGGATGAACATAGCAAGCCAAGCAGCATCAGAGGAGCAGGAAAGATGACGTTTCGGGTCTAGACCCTTCTTCAGAACTTCAGACCCTTCTTTGGGTCTGGATCCGAAACATCAGCTTTCCTGCTCCTCTGATGCTGTTTGGCCTGCTGTGCTCATCCAGCTCTATACCTTGTTATCTCAGATTCTCCAGCATCTGCAGTTCCTACTATCTCTGAAACAATTTATTTCAACGCTGTCTGCTTGATCTTGCTGTCTGCCAATTATCTTTTGCTCTGGTGTACAGGAGGGTGTGTATGCTTCAAAAAGCAATTCTTTTCTTCAAAAATCCTGCAAAGCATCTTGAGATCTCTTGATGACATGAATAGCAAGTTCATACCTTCTCTTTCTTCCTTATTTTAGTGTCATTAAGCTGAGGGACTACAGTGATTTTGCCATTGCAAACGTTTATTCAACATTCTTTCAAACCAGTAATTGCTCATAATTTAATCCATGTTTAATTATGGATTGGGGAAAAAGCAGAAGACACAACAGTATGTTGCAATTAATTTCAAAATATTTTTGCCGTTTATTTTTCTAAATGATGTTGAAGATGTGACTGAAACATTTTTTATTCCTCGTATTTACGCCCTGCAACTTATATGCATCTCGATTATCCATTATTGCCTGGCATAGGTGGCCTGATGTCACACCACTATTTCTGGTTGGAACCCATAATCAGAAACTATTGAATCATTATCTTTAACTCCCATTTTAATTTCTTCATGCTGAAAAGAGTGTTATCTTCTTGGCTTAAACTTGACGTTTCTCGAAGTCTCAGAAGAATTACTAGATAAAAAAGAGTATGATTCATCTTGTTCACTTTCTTACATCCCGATAGTCACTTGATATAATTATCCCTGAGGTATTGGCTAGTCATAGCTATGGTTCTGACCAGTTAGTCCATAACAGGCTCAGAAATGATGCGCAGAAAATCCCACCTGTGGAGACGTTCGAAACCAGAGGAATATAACTGTCTTCATGCAAGAGCATGATAACACGCTCAAGTCACCTCACTTCATTAAACCCACAATGTTGGTCATTTCTTTATCAATTCACAAAGAAATTGCCACATCACTGTAGCAGTAAAAAAAACTGAGCATTTTAGCGGTAAACAAAAATATGCACTATTTACAAGTGACCCGTAGGCCACAACATTTTAGCAACCACCAAGATTTATTATTAAAATACACCATCATAAGCCTACTGCTGTGAAGTGCAAATACCTTTAAATGCAAAAAAGCAGCAGAATGCAAAATATGTATGATGTGAAAATATTTATTTTTGCAGTATTCGCAACACAGTGCAGGTTATTATCCGAGATCTAGATGCTGAGAACGAAAGGAGTTGTTATTTTCCATTAACACTGGCTGCACATTAGTTCCTGAGCAAACTTCATATATTTTATTAACTGTGAACCAAATATGAAATCTACAGGTTTGGCTTAAGTCCAGTCCCATTTGAAAAGTGCAAGAGGTTAGATTTTTGTACATGAAAATGTGCTGTCTTCTGGGAGTTACAGTGCACCTGAAAGTAAACACAGCTTGCGAATCAGACAGAACTCCATTTATGTGTCTAACTGACTTTCGTTAGGGATTGAAAATTGACACTTTAGAAATGAAGGTAAAAGAAAGGACACACTCTAATTGGAGACATATGGCAATGAATAGCCTGACAGTGGCTAATGTGATCAATTGCTGCCAATTATTCTTCACTGGCATGTTTTTGAGAAGGATAATTGAATAAAGTCAGTTGAAAATAGGTTTGCATAATTGTCTGTTATTTTTCAATTTACTATTCAGGATGGCTTTGCTTCCCAGACACAGAAGTTTAGGGCAAGAAATTGGGCTCACTGGTTTTTAAGGGGTTAATATTCATGTTAGATTGGCTCTACCCATTTCACTGATGCCACACACGGATTGAAAACAAGGATCTCCACTACAGCTTTCGGAGGGAGTAGATTTATAGTTTCCTGTTTTCTGAGTAATTATGTCTAAATAAATGTAGTTGTACTTCCTGTTATCATGCATTAACTTTCCTTTGTCTAATAGCAGTATATTTACTGTAGATACTCTACTGTGGTGTAATCTCTACCACTAGTCAGTGGATAGACCCAAGGTGAAGTAAAGATGAAAGAGAATTGGTGGGAACAAACCATCTCAAACAACCCTTGCTTAGTGCCACAGACTAGTAAAGGTGGCAGATACTACAAGCCATCAGGCATGGTCAGATGAGAAAGTGCGACAGTTGGAACTCATTTACTGGGCTCTGTCACAATCCTTAGTCATTACAACTGTGGCACACATACTCTTATGGTGCTAATTTCACTCAACATTATCATCGGAACAATGAACAATAGCTGAAAGTGTGCAGTGCAGGCACCTCACAATGCCAAATCAGAATGTAATGCTGGCTTGATATGCCATTTTGGTGATCGATACTTCGGCAAGCAGAACAAGAATTCTTTTGCAGAAAGGATCCCCTAGCAAGACTATTCAGAGAGATTCAGAGAGAGTAGAAATTAGTTGATGAATAATTTCTTCTCGCAGTTGCTGATTATCTAACTTACATAAATGGTTTAAGCTGTATCTGTTGACAGTGAGTGGTGTGGCAGGCATTGAAGGACTTTTGTTGGCTTCTGCACTAACCAATTGCTCTCCAACATGGGTAGCCTCAGCCTTAGAATCATAGAGCCATACAGTCATACAGCACGGAAACAGACCCTTCGGTCCAACTGGTTCATACAGACTATGTTTCCCAAACTTAAACTAGTCCCACAACTGCCTGCATTTAGCCCATATCCCTCTAAACCTTCCCTATTCATGTATCTATCCAAACGCCTTTTAAATGTTGTAACTGTAGCTGCGTCGACCACTCCCTCTGGCAGTTCATTCCACACATGAACCACCCTCTGTGTGAAAATGTTGCCCCCAGGTCCCTTTTAAATCTTTCTCCGCTCACCTTAAAAATGTGCCCTCTAGTTTTGAACTCTCCCACACTGGGGAAAAGACCTATGTTATTCATCTTATCTACACCCCTCATGATTTTATAAACTACTATAAGGTCTCCCTCAACCTCTTATACTCCATGAAAAAGGTCCCAGACTATCCAGCCTACCCTTAGAACCCAAACCTTATAGCATCGGCAACATTCTAGTAAATCCTTTCTAAGCCCTCTCCAATTTAATAAAATCCTTCCCAGAGCAGGGCGACTAGAACTGAACACAGAACACCAAAAGTCCTGTATAACATTACTCAACATGACATCCCAACTCATACTCAACCATCTGAGCAATGAAGGTAAGTGTGCTAAATGCCTTCTTAACCTGTCTACCTGCGACGCAAATTTTCAAAGAACTATACCTGAATCCCTTGGTCTTTCTGTTCAACAACATATCCATATACCTGCATAAATGTATAAGTCTTGCCTTGTTTGTTTTACCAAAATGCAATATCTCGCATTTACCCAAATTAAACTCCATCTGCCAATCCAAGCATGGCTTGAAAAATTTATAGGGCTACAGAGAGCAAGAAAAACTGCTGGAAGATGGAGAAAGAGCAAGAAGGGGAGAAGGACTCTCAGTAGGAGGTCATATCCACACAGGGTTATTTTCACGGAATCAATTTTCCTAAGGTTTTAGAGTACATTTGTAGCTCGGGTTGTGGATGTTGTGGTTGGTTGGCTCGCCGAGCTGGTTCGTTGTTCCGCAGACATTTCATTACCCTGCTGGGTAACATCATCAGTGCAGCCTCTGATGAAGTGCTGTTGTGTTTTCCTGCCTATTATTTAAACTCTGGTGTCCGTTGAGCTGGATTACCTCACTTCTGGTTTTCCTTTGCAACGGAGTGTATATGGGGCCTAGCTCAATGTGTTTATTGATGGCTTTCTTAGTAGAGAACCAGGCCTCTTGGAATTCCCGTGCCTATCTCTGCTTTGCCTGTCCCAGGACCCTGGTGTTGTCCAAATCGAATTGGTGGTTTTCCTTATCCATGTGAATGGAGACGACTGAGTATTGGTTGTGTCTTTTTGTTGCCAGTTGATGTTCGTGTACCTTTGTGGTTAATTTCCTTCCTGTTTGTCCAATGTAGTGTTTGTCACAGTCTCTGCAGGGGATCTCGTATATGACATTGGTCCTGTCCATAGTAGGTAGTGGGTCTTTTCATCGGAGGCTGCACTGACGATGTTACCCAGCAGGATAATGAAACGTCTGCGGAACAACGAACCAGCTTGGTGAGTCAACCAACCACAAAAATTTTCCTACCTGAACCTCAGCAAGGATCAATGTGCGAGATGTTCTTACAACTGTGATGCAGAAGACCATTGACATAGAGATAATTAGCATTTCTGCTGCCTGAGTTACTTATACATTAAAATATTTACACATAGTAGGTGTAAAGATATTGCGGTGGTCTGCTTCATTATGAGGAGACAGATCTTGGCAGTAGCAAGGAGTTGAGAACCAGGAGTGTGAGGTGGAGAAGGAGCATGAGAAAACAAGAGATGAACAGGAAGAGGAAGGGAGGAAGCCCTATATATATGTTCAGTCTGGATAGGATTTATATGTGTGATTTCAGTAACTGCAACCCCAATTCTTCATTTATCAACTCTCCCTGACCATTCGTCTCTCGCTATTATGGTGTCCAGTTGGCCCCAATGCATAACTAAAAACCACCTCAAAATAAATATGTCAGTGTAAAGTTATAAATGAAGTCAGGCCATATTATGTGTAGAAGTCCATTAATCATCCATGTAAATTCCATTCTTTACTCATTCACTGGATGAGGGCATCACAGCAATTATTGCCCACCCTTCATTGCCCAAACAGCAGTTAAGAGTCAACCACATTGCTGTGGGTCTGGAGTTACATGTAGGCCAGGCCAGGTAAGGATGGCAGTTTCCTTCCCTAAAGGACATTGCTGAACCAGATGGGTTTTTCCAACAATCAACAATGGATTCACATTCATCTTAATTCCAGATATTTATTGAATTCAAATTCCACCATTTTCCATGGCGGGATTCAAACCCGGGTCCCTGGAACATTATCTGGGTCTCTGGATTAACAGCCAAGTGATAATACCACTAGGCCATCATCTCCCTTAATGCCAGTATATTCTTATCTTTGTGCTCCTACGCAGTGCTACAATAGTAGCTACAGCTTGGCTGGAGGGACATTGCTGAATTTCAGTATAGGACCCTGCAGATGGTCTTGGAAGATAATATCAGACTATTTGCCTCGAAATTTCTGCTGTGGATAGCATGCTGTTTTCGTGGCTGTTAGCTGCGCTGGCTAGCCAGCCGGATTCATCGAGAGCATTGGCAAAGTGCAAGGACAGCAGAATAACTTGATAATAATAGATGTGGAGGTGCTGGTGCCGGGATGGACAAAGTCAGAAATCATATGACACCAGGTTATAGTCCAACAGGTTTTGGGTGACCCCCTCAGCAAGCCTAGTAATCTATGGCGCTCATCTGAGTACAATGCAATGAAACCAGTGTGTGACCTTGCCCTCTAGCATGCTGGCACATACATTTGCCTTGTTTCTCATCCTGAGTGTGGCCCATTTTTGCTAGTCTCTCATTAAAGCCAGATTCTGACTCTAATCTATCTTTTAAAATAAGCCCATATTCGTTAGCTGAACTGGCGTCTATAACTTCGAAATAAAGTGCAATGCTGTGTCATCAGCATGATTCTATCCTGCCATTCCTCCACTTTTTGGGCATCAAAAAAGTCATAAAAGTAAGGTTGCTGTTAAGTGAGATGGGGAATGTGAGACCTGCATGCTTACACCTTCCACAGCTTCTAAGTTAAAAGATTTTTGGCATGAAGTGAAAGTGAGATGAGGAAAGCAGGATTGGAGTATAATAATTTTGGTGTCATAGCCCCACCAGTTGCCACAGCCTGAGCAAAGTGCATTCCAAAAATAACCTGCAAGATTTCCTCTTTTGTGGGGGAGGTGGGGTGGATGGTGGTTGTTTGAACATGCAAATGCACCTGCCCCGATAGTTTCCTCCTCCTGCCTCAGCTTGTGCAGCACCTTGACTTATCAGAGGAAAAAAGGTATGTAAGTGATTATCTTGCAGTTTGGTTGTGTCATGTGCTAGCCATGATTAAATAGCTGGCAATGTGTGCAAGTATGGGATGTGGCTGTGAGGTTTACCACAATGCTACGCATGTGAGAGTTAGCCGAAATACGTGAATAATAGAACTGATGCTCTGATTGATGGAGACTGTGGGGAGTGAATAATGGAAATGTGTTGATTTCAGCAGTGGTTGAGATTGAGGATGCTGTTGGTAGAATATCCCATTCAGCAGTGCATTCACTGATCTTAACAGCTGTCATGAGGTTTGGACTTGACTCCTGGCTTTCATCTCAATGGAGGATGTTTAAACGTTTCTCCTTTTAATATCCTCCACCCAAACCTCCACTGGAACATCTGAAAACCTTGGAACTTACTATTTCCTGGGTCAGATTCTCATCAGTTATCATTCCCAGCACCTTCTCCAATCACCACATATCTCCTCTAAGTGGTAAAGGCTAGCTTTAAGTGGTATTGGTCACTCACAAGATGAGCTGCCCACTGATATGACCAGCACAGCAGTTGGATACAAATATTATTCAGATGAGCAGACAGCATGATCTTGTTGTGCTTTGTTTTTAATACCTGGGTTAATCAAACATGGCAATCAATTCTGGGGCTACTGAAATTAGTTCCCAAGTTCTCATGTGATGGTTAGTAACAGGTATTTTATCAGTCTTTTTACTTATTTTTAGGGGCTCTGTTTAAAAATGCTAAAGATTATAGGTGATGACAAGTTGACTTTACATTTGCCTTTTTGGATTGTATGAGTACTGCAGCCAGATTTTGAAAAGATTTTTTGCTTTTATTCATGTATGAGATAAATGCATCACTGGCAAGGCAAGACTTTTCTGCCTATTCCTCATTGTTTTCTGCCACTTCAGAAGGCAACTAAGAGTTGATCACATTGGTATGGGTCAGGAGTCACATGTAGCCCAGACCACCTAATAACCCTTCTAATTTTCATTACCCTTTTGAACTTTGTAAGGTACGATCTGCCTGCACTGCATGCAAAACAAAACTTTTCACTGTATCTAGATTAGTGTGACAATAATAAATCAAATCAAATGAAATAATAATGAAGGATACCAACAAACCAGATGACAATAGCTTCATGAATTGAATTTATATTCTACCAGCTATGCTCACACTGAATTAGCCTTGGTCTCTAGAGAATGTGATAATAGTGAAATTACCACTACAGCACGCCATTCCTCCAGCAAATGCATATTTTTACATTTTGTATAGCTCATCTTTGAGGAAAAAATCTTGCATCCTCCGAAGCTGGAACTCAAATTCCGAGTCAACATTCTAACATATTTACATTGTAGCTACCATTGTAGCTTTTGAAGAGACAGGGTGAACTCATTGCCTAATATTTTGAGTTGTTAATTGGTTGTGGTAAAACTAAAAGGTAAAGTCACCATTGTTCCACTATCTCAAAAGAGAGAGACAACTCATGGTGAACTTAACCGGAGGGTATCCATCCCTCAGATGAGGCATAAGGTTGAGAATGTTAGTCACTCATGTACTGCATCATGGGGCAATTACAAAGTAATACAGAAATTAAAGGCTAGTTTAATGGAAGGGAGGAAAAGGTGAATGGAAACAGAACTATTCCTCAACCATTCCCATATTTCCTCTGTGTTGGCCGAAGAGAAGCACTGATGGGTGAAAGTATTTTGTTGGTCACCATGAGTTGGTGGCAAGATAAATCTAGTGTAGGTGTTTCTGCTGGCAACTATTTATAGCAAGATCATAAACATGCTCTCTTAGAATTTGCTAAGAGTAAAAACACAGTAAATCTCAGTTGGTTCACCCCTGTAAAGGACACAGGTGCTGGAGGAAATCTTCACTTTGCAGGCCAGACTATCCCACTCTCTCAGTGGATTGAATTTTACACAGATCAATTTGCTGAGGAGAAGAGATGGGAGAATTTCCGTTAAGTGAAAGGTTAAAATGAATTGTAAACATTTTGACTGGTGCAAAAGTATCTCAGTTCTAAGCTCCATCATGTACACATTCAATGAAAAAATGCATAAACCTTTTCAAACTTCGAATTAGATTAATGGTGTCAAATGTTTTCCATGGTAAATGCATTTTGTATTCACCAAGTCTGGTTAGAATAAAGAGAAAGTTGTGCATATCACTGCAAAAGTTAATTTATCGCTTAGTAACAGACACTCTGTAAATCAAAACGTCCTCTGAAGAAAATCATGCAGTAAAGAAAAAGATGCAATTTGATCACATTAACTATATAATGATTCTAAAACCATTTCCTATAACTTGCACAGAAATAATTCAGCTGTTTGGAACAAAAAAATTGTCTGAAATTTGAGAATTAAAAGAATAGGCAAGTATTGAGCCACACCAAATCATCCTAGATCAGCGAGTTCTCTCTGTAAGGTACCAATGATCCATATTTACACAAATGATTTAATCACTTCTTAAAAATAAATATCACTGATACAAAAATATGGTTGGATGGACATTGTACATTCATTGGAAGGAAATTGCAGGAAATTTGAACGTTGTTCCCTTTTGATGGTTCTAATTTCAGATTTAGCAGAAACAGTCGCAGAGGAAGCTCTTGCCACTCTGCCTCAGTCCCTGAACAGTTCCCAACAAATCAGGAGAGCATTTTTATTTAATTATTTCTTGGGATGTAATAGTGTGTTGTGTTGTGATGCCAACCACTGTCAGTTATGCTTGGGATAGTTTACAGGTCCCTTCTTCTTTCCTGAACTACGTCAAAGGGCTTAGTTGGTTAACAACATCAGAGGAAACCACGTGTGAGTTTTAATGAGGAGAAACTCTTGTCTTAAACAATATGAAACTATTGAATGATAGTAATTAGATGTAAGTTGCACGAATGAGTTAGACACTGTTAATAAAACTATTGGGAAACCTGTGGGTACAGGTCTTCACCCTACAAGATCCTTAGATGTTTTGACTTTCCGCACCCAAATTTATAGTATACGATCAGAATTTGTGGAACCCTATAGAACTTTATACAACATCTCGTTCAACTTTTGTTCAAAGTTAAGAATTATACATTCGTCTCCATAATTATATTTAACACTACCCCACCTCCCCCAAGTCTTTGACTTCATCAATTCAGGTGGACTGGAGGCTTCACAATTTTTCCAGAATACTTTCTGTCAGGATGTTGAAAACTGGAAGATCTTTGGTTTGAGGATTGTGGACCTTGATTCAGTTCTTAATTCTGCACAGCCTTTAATTTCTCTCTCCAGTGGAGGATTTTTAAAAAAAATCTCTTGGATGTCCTTCATGGAGAATATTGTTTCTGCTAAACCATGTAGTTGGTTCATTACCTTAACCAAAGGACATTAGTCTCTCGAATTTCTTTCACAGAGGAACTCTTTTCTCTTGAATCAAGTAGCTACCACTTAACCTCATCTAGAAGACATTTAATACCATAATTTTCCTTCATGGGGTATGGCTGTGCTGTTGAAACAGATATTTTCTTGTCTTTGCATTCTCCTGCATTTCTGAGACAGGCAATTTCTTCTTGACAGAAGCATGCATCTCCATGTCAGGTAATTTCTTCTTGACCATGTCCTCAATATGTGGACATTGGTTGTCCCATACAGTTCCATGCAGGCCATCTTCAATCGGCTTTAGCAAATATTTATTCTCAGTCTGTTGATAAATCTATGTTGAAGTATGTAAACTCTTCACTCCAACTTGTAGATTAGGTTGAAAGTCTTTGTCCAGCACTTGTAGTCACCTTAGTTGAAGAACCAATGTGCTCATATCCTCAGTCCTACTCGAAGATTGCTGCTGACTAAGCTCTGAGAGTTCTTCCTTGGAAGACAAAGAATTTAAATGAGAACAGAATTGGTTGAAGTGCAATGGAAAAAGAGTTTAGCAGAAAAGACAGCTGATGAACAATGGCAGACATTTAAGAAACCAGCTCATGACTCTCAAGAAAGATAAAGCCCAGTGAGGAAGAAGGATTTTAAGAAATAAACCAACTACGATTGACCAAGGAAGCTACAAATAGCATCAAATTGAAAGAGGGAGAAAAAAAAGGTACAGCATGGTGTTGTGATTGGAACAATGTTAACACTAGAATATGAGTTCCCTGTTAACCATGTCCAATCAGGGAGTCCTGGCTGACAGATATAAACAGGATTGTCAGGGGTTCTGCTCACTCTGGCAGCTGCTTCTTGCTAGCTGGGTCAGTATCATGTAATAAGCACATATACGTACAGGGTGACTAGGTGATGGAGTACCAGCTTTCATGGAGTTACTTCACATGGCAAATATTAATGGTAAGCCAGAGGATTGGGAAAGATTTAAAAGCCAAGAAAATACAAGCTAGGAAAGTAATAAAGGGAGAGGAAATAAACTTTGAGAGTAAACTGGCAAGCAATAACAAAATGGAAAACAAGAGCTTCTTTAAATATATAAAAAGGAAGAGAGGGCCTAAAGTCAACATGTGCCCTTTGGAGAACGAGGCTCGGAAAACAACAATGGGGAACCAGGAAATGGCACAGGGTCGATTAAATACTGGAAAATAATAAATATTGAAATATTCTAAATCATCAAGGGGCAAAAGGAGGAGAGGAGATAAATAGAATAACTCTTCCCAGAGAAGGAAGAAAAGCTCCAGGACAAATAATAGAGCTAAAGGCCAATAAATCCCATGGACCTGATGGGTTCTATTCCAGGATTTTAACAAAGTAGTCACAGAGGATATGCTAGTAGCAATCTTTCAAAAATCCTTAAATTCCGGAGAAATCTTAGAGAACTAGAAAACTGTCTTTGTAACAGAGACAGTAGGAACTGCAGATGCTGAAGAATCTGAGCTAACAAGGTGTAGAGCTGGACGAACACAGCAGGCCAAGCAGCATCAGAAGAGCAGGAAGGCTGACGTTTCGGGCCTTGACCCTTCTTCAGAAATGGGGGAGGGGAAGGGGATTCTGAAATAAATAGCGAGAGAAGGGGAGGCGGATAGAAGATGGATAGAGGAGAAAATAGGTGGAGATTATCTTCTCCTCTATCCATCTTCAATCCACCTCCCCCTCTCTCCCAATTTATTTCAGAACCCCCTTCCCCTCCCTCATTTCTGAAGCAGGGTCTAGGGCCGAAACATCAGCCTTCCTGCTCCTCTGATGCTGCTTGGCCTGCTGTGTTCATCCCGCTCTACGCCTTGTTGCCTTTGTAACATCCTTATTCAAAAAGGAAAAGTGACACAAAACAGGTACAATAGGCCAATTAGGTCAACAAAATGGGACTAGATTAAATTTAGGATATCTGGTCGGCATGGATGCGTTGGGCTAAAGGGTATGTTTCCATGCTTTACAATTCTATGACTTAAAGGGATCTGTCTTAGTTTTGGTTTCTACCACAAGTCTAGGATGTCTATTCTTTTCATTGTCCATTCTAACTCATTAACTGCCTTCAGCTACTTCCAAAATATCGAAATCAAGATACGTGTACATGCTCAAGAATGAGGCTCCTCGATTGTAAATTCTGTATAATTTTCTATGTTCTTGTACTTTTAATGTTGCAGTGTTGCTTGTAAAATACCATTAATCCTGAGGGCTACTTCACTCGGACTATCTAGTTTCATCTCTGTAGTCAACAACTTCTGTTTCTTCACCAATGGCAAATGGTCTGATATGACAGAGAAACTCTTCAATGTGTCAATTTCACATTAATGAAATATCCACTGAAGGTAAACTTGAGTTGGTTGAATCAAATATTCTCCTGAATAATGTGATGGGTACTTGTTCTAATGCCAGTGGCTTTGTCATATTAATATATTCGTATAAGTAGCCATCTGGCATTTTGCTGCCCTGAAACTTCTATATGTCCCCTGGAAGTGGCCTATAGTTTTGTTCATATCTGATAGTTTTTAATTGCTTGACATTGTTCATATCTGATAGGCTTCCTTGTTCTATAGCACTGGCACTAACTTTTAGTATTGCTTTATGTTGGTTTGTCACGTGTGTTATTAGAGTGTCTATACTATGTATAGGGAATAGATTCAATTGTAGTCCTATAGTAAGGTTGTCTTTTCCCTCAGTATTTCTATGTACTCTTCCTGCTGTCTGCTCGCAATACCATCTGAATTGAATTTATTAGTCTTAAAAAAGATTTGTCCTTTGAGGAAACCAAAGAATCATCAGTAATGTGAAGACTTTAGTCTCTAATAAATTCTGATTTCAAAGTTCCATTGTCACAATTTTCCAATAACTCGTGGAGCTCATTAATTAAATTATCAATACAATAACGTGGATGCTGACCTTTTATGTTAAAGCCTCCTCTTTCAAGAATTTCATTTGTTCTCAGCTTAAAGTAAATGTCAAAACTATGCAGAACATCAACAAAATTATGTGCGCCTGCTTTCATGTTTTGATGAGCTATAAAGTCATTTGCTGTAGGTCCTATTGAATAGAATAGTGCATTCACTTTTTCAGCTAATGATTTAGTGTCTTGTTTGAAATCCGATCTGTTTATAAAGACCTATTTTTTCCAAGATGTCTAATCCTGTATTCGATTTGGCCCATTTCTGATATTATGTCTATAAGTCACTCCAGACATTTTACTGAAAATATTTTTCTTATTTCTTTTAAGCTTTTTTTAAAATTTTGTAGTATCTCAAAGTTGTTTTTATTCCCATCTTCATAGGATAATTTGTATCCTGTAGACTATCAATGCTGCTTTAAGCTCGGTCCCAAGTAGATTCTTCGTCAATAGAACAATGCTGATGTATTTCCTAGCCTTAAAAGCTTTTTAAATACTGCTATATTACAGAGCTTAAGATCAACAAGGCCATTTATGAGTGGAACTGCAGAAGATGGGTGAGATACTAAACAAGTATTTCCCATCAGTATTTGCTGTGGAAAAGGATATGGAAGCAAGAGAACTTGGAGAAATTAAATAGTGATATCTTGAAAAGTGTCCATATTATAAAGGAGGTGGTGCTGTACTGATTAAAACACATAATGATCAATAAATCCCCAGGACTTTCTCAGCTTTATCCCAGAGCTTTGTAGGAAGCTAGGGAAGTGATTGCTGGGCCCCTAGCTGAGATATTTGTATCATCAAGCTGGAAAACTGGAGATTCACTAATGTGGTGCCATTATTTAAGAAAGGTGGTAAGGAAGAGCCAAAGAACTATAGACCAGTGAGCCTGATATCAGTGATGGGTAAGTTGTGGGAGGGGATTAAAAGGGACGTGATTTAGCTGTATTTGGAAACGCAAAGAGTGATTAGGGATAGTCAACATGGATTTGTGTGTGGGAAATAGTGTCTCGCTAACTTGATTGAGTTTTTTGAAGAAGTGACAAAGAAGATTAATGAAGGCAGAGTGAAGGACATAGTCTATTTGGACTTCAGTAAGGTGTTTGACAAGGTTCCACATGATGGACTGTTTAGCAAGGTTAGGCCATATGGAATCCAGGGAGAAATAGTCATTTGAATACAAAATTGGCTTGAAGGTAGGAGACAGGGTGGTGGGGGAGGGTTGATTTTTGGACTAGAGGCCTGTGACCAGTGGTGTGCCATAAGGATCGGAGCTGGGTCCACTGCTTTTCATTAATTATGTGAATGATTTGGATGCGAATAAGAGGTATAGTTATTAAGTTTGCAGATGACACCAAAATTGGTGGTGTAGTGGACACTGAAGAAGGTTATCTCAGAGTACAATAGGTCAATGGCTAGATGGGCCAATGGGCCGAGGAGTGGCAGAGTTTAATTTAGATAAATTCTGAACTGTTGCATTTTGGTTAGGCAAATCAGGGCAGGAGATATACACTTAAGGTCCTGGGGTGTTCCTGAACAAAAAGATCATGAGGTACCGTTTCATAGTTCTTTGAAGGTGGAGTCAGAGGTAGATGGGGTAGGGAAGGTGGCTTTGGTCCCCTTGACTTTATTAGTCAGTGCATTGAGTATAGGAATTAGAATGTCATGTTGTGGCTACATGGGAAACTGGTTTGGCAACTTTTGGAATATTATGTTCAATTCTGGTCTCCCTGCTATAGGAAAGATGTTGTTAAACTTGAAAGCATTCAGAAAATATTTACAGGGATGCTGCTGAGGTGGAGGGTTTGAACTAAAGGAGAGGCTGAATAGGGTGGGGCTATTTTCCCTGGAGCTCCAGAGGCTGAGGAATGACCTTGTAGAGGTTTATAAATTCATGAGGCCCACAGATAGGGTGAACAGCCAAGGTCCTTTTCCCAGGGTAGGGGAGTCCAAAACTAGAGGACATAGGTTTAATGTGAGAGAGGTAAGATTTAAGCAGACATAAGGGGCAACTTTTTCACGCAGAGGGCGATGCCAGAGGAAGTGCAGAAGTGATACAATTACAACATTTAAGGCATCTGGACGGGCACATGAATAGGAAGGGCTTAGAGAGACATGGGCCAAATGCTGGCAATTGGGACTTGATATTTGGTCCAATTTGTCCATACCAACCAAACTGTCTGTTTCCATGCTGTATAACTCTGTGACTTTAGGATGCTACAATATCTCCATACCCTTTTCTGGTTTCTCCCACACTTTTGTAGTAAAACCTCAGGTTTCCCAGTCTGTGGTAAAAAGAGGTTTCCCAATTTTAAGGGCAATATTGAGGTTTCCTGCATTCTCATGGGCAAAATAGGTGGTTTCCTGCCTTTAATAATATCATGAACAAGGCTCATCCATTTCCATGACTTTCCCAAATTATGCCTGGAGTCATCAGCCTTAATAAATTCTTCCTGACTGAACTGTTGTTTACATTATGGATCTTATTGCAGCCACATTACAATTCATACTATCTTATTCTTTTAAATCCAGTCTGGTTAGGCTTTTAAATTGGTTCTTTGTTGACTTAATTACGGCTTTGCAATGTTACTAGTGCTGTAACCTCAGTTTAAAATTACTTCTATGGCCCTTGGATTTCCTTTATGTAGTTGTGCCTTGTGGTGTCCACTTGCCATGGGCAATGCTCACTGTGAGCTGAAAGTGCACACATTTTGAAATTCTAGCCTTCATAACCTGCTCAGTGCTATTAATTTAAAGTGTCCCTTGCCTAATATGGAGGTCTGTCATTTTCCCAGTTGAACCTATAATTGGGATGACAATACAGATACTAATAGAATCTGGAACTGCAAACTGTCACTAGCTTCTAACTCACATTTGTTTTGGTACCTCCCTTCTCGGGTCTCAAAGGGTTTTACAATTGAGTGATATTTCTTTCTTGTTGATCTTTCTACACGTTTGTCAGCAAGCTGTTTCACTGTTCAGCTGCTGAGTGGCTGTATGAGTTGCTCTTAAAACCATTAATTCTTTAAAGCTGTAAATGGAAGTTTCTTCTGGGTTCACTGCAATTCATTCTGTATAGTTAAATTAAGTTGTAATCTACACCACAGATCACCATGTTGTAAGTGTTGTGATATCAACCACCAACAACTTCTGGTTGGATAGTTTGCTGCCTCCAGCCTCTCTCCTTGACAGGGACTCAGGCCCTGGTTGAATTACAGTGGCAGAGGAAAATCACCAGCGAGCCTTAGTGAGAAGATGCCCTTGCTTTAAACAAAATCTAGTTCATTGCGTGACTGCAATCAACTACAAGTTACAATTCATAAATTAGTAAGTTATATTCAGTAAATTAGATACTGTTCCTAAGACTACTGGGAGACTTCTGCAAATAGGTCTTCATCCTACAACACCTTCACTTTACTCCGCTGAATTCTGTTTGTCACATTCTAATTGGGGTAGCTTAATGCAGTGTCTAATATTAACGCTTTCAGAACCGATACCTTATACAACTCTGGGCTTCACTGGGAAGACCAGCTTTGTTGCTGATCCCTAATTGCCCTTGGTAAGGTGGTGAGCTTTCCTCCTGAACCACTGCAATCCAATACATCATGACAAATGTACAGGAGACTTCTGCAGGACACCTTCTGTGAAACGGCGATGAAGAGCAGCGAGTCAGAGGGTGGCTGACAGTGGAATTCTAGGAGACGTTGCCACAGTCATCACGACTGTACAGCAGATCAGACAGAAACTGGTGTCAGAGTGTGGTTAAACGACACTATATTGATGTTTCTCACTCTCCCTCCCGCTTTGACCAAAAAAGAAGACTCTGTGAGGACAATGACTGGCAAGGTAAAAGTGTACAAGGGAACAGCCATTAAGAGAGTGGGCCAGTGTTACAGCAGAAGTGCTGGGGCCTTTGTTTGAGCGGTTTCAGCGTGAGGAGGCTGAGCAGGGGTATAGGTAAGGGCTCTTTAACATTACTT
Organism: Ginglymostoma cirratum; assembly: GCA_024137785.1. NCBI lineage: Eukaryota > Metazoa > Chordata > Chondrichthyes > Orectolobiformes > Ginglymostomatidae > Ginglymostoma > Ginglymostoma cirratum. Next base: position 15,970,973 of record JAHRHZ010000223.1, read on the forward strand.
ACTTTCTGCCCAGACCGATGGCAGTTAGGGCAGTGGCATGCTCCTCTTGCAGGATTCGGGAGATCAGGGAGACTTCCAGTCTCCCTGGTGGCTACACCTGTGAGAAGTGCACCTGTCTGCATCTCCTGACAGACCGCGTTAGGGAACTGGAACCGGAGCTTGAGCTGGATGCACTCAGGATCATCCGGGTTGCAGAGAACATCATTGATACGAGCTATAGTGAAGTTGTCACTCCTAACGTGCAGACTGCAAGTAGCTGAGTGACCATCAGAAGAGGTAAGGGGTGTGGGGAGGCTGATCATGCAGGGATCCTCTGTGGCCATTCCCCTCAATAACAGGTAAACTGCTTTGGATACTGTTGGCGGGGGGATAACCTTTCAGGAGCTAGCAACAGCAGTCAGGTCAAGGGCACTGTGACCAGCTCAGAGGCTCAGAGGGAAAGGGTGCAGTCAGACAAATAGAAGACTCAATTGTGAGGGGGAACAGACCGGAGATTCTGTGGCCGCAGAAGAGACACCTCCCAGTTGCCTCCCGGGTACCAGGGTCAAGGATATACAACATAGAACATAGAACATTACAGCGCAGTACAGGCCCTTCGGCCCTCGATGGTTTCACAGGTCGGCGCAACAATCTGAAGCCCATCTAACCTACACTATTCCATTATCATCCGTATGTTTATCCAACGACCGTTTAAATGTCCTTAAAGTTGGCGAGTCTACAGCTGCTGCAGGCAAGGCATTCCATGCCCTGACTACTCTCTGAGTAAAGAATCTACCTCTGACATCTGTCCTATATCTATCACCCCTCAATTTAAAGCTATGTCCCCTCGTGCTAGCCGTCACCATCCAAGGAAAAAGGCTCTCACAGTCCACCCTATCTAATCCTCTGATCATCTTGTAATATTTCTTTCTATATCTCTGAGCAGTTGCAGAACATTGTGAAGGGGAGGGGTGAACAGCCAGAGGTCATTGTGCACATTAGTACAAATGACATAGGTAGAAAATGGGATGGGGTCTTGTGAAATGAGTATAGGGAGTTAAGCAAGAAGTTAAAAAGCAGGACTTCAAGGGTAGTGATCTCTGGATAACTCCCAGTGCCAAGTGCCAGTGAGGTTAGATATAGAAAGATAGGCCAGATGAATGCGTGGCTGAGGAGCTGTTGTAAGGGGTAGGATTTTCAGTTCTTGGATCTTTGGGATCTCTTCTGGGGTAGAAGTGACCTGTACAAGAGGGACGGGTTGCGGTTGCACTTGAACCGGAAGGGGTCCAATATCCTTGTGGGGAGATTTGCTCATCTTACCCGGGAGGGTTTAAACTAGTTTAGCAGGGAGGTGGGTTTCTGAATAAGAGAGGGGCCATCGAGAAATCAGGGAAAATATACCAGCCATTGAGAGCAAGTTCAGGATAGCCAGGGGCAAACATTAAAGTAAGGGAAAACTCTTCTGGTTTAAAGTGCATTTATTTCAATGCACAAGGCATGACTGGTAAGGCAGATGAGCTCAGAGAATGGATTGGCTCTGCGGACTGGGGTATTATAGCCATAACAGAAACATGGCTGAGAGAAGGGCAGGACTGGTAGCTCAATGTTCCAGGATACAGAAACTACAGGCATGACAAAAGTACAAGCAAGGAGGGGGAGTTGCCCTTTTGATAAGGGAGGATATAACAATAGTGCTTAGAGAGGATATTCTTATGGGGTCATCAAATGAGGCCTTATGGTTAGAACTTAGAAACAAGAAGGAGATGGGCAGTCTGTTGGGACTGTATTATAGAATCCCAATTAGTCAGTGGGTACTAGAGGAGCAGATGTGTGGAGCGATTCCATTACCTGTAGGAATAATAGAGTAGTATTGGTTGGAGATTTTAATTTTCCCCTGGATTGACTCGGCCACTCAGAGTGTAAAAGGCCCAGATGGGATGCAACTTTTCAAATGTGCTCAAGAAAGTTTCCTAAATCAATACAAAGAGGGCCATACTTGGGAAGGTGCTCTTAGGAAATGATTTTGAGTAAGTGACTGAAGTGTCAGTCAGACAGCAATTTGGGTCCAGTGACAATAACACTTTTAGTTTCAACATGGTTATGAAAAAAGACAGGACAGGTCACAGAAACATCAAAGATAGGAGCAGGAGGAGGCCATTCAGCCCTTCAAGCCTGCTGTGCCATTCTTCACAATCATGGCTGATCGTCCACCTCAATTTTGAGGCCACTAGGCAGGATCTAGCAGAGGTCAATTGGGTAAGTCTGTTTGAAGGAAAAGGAATGACTGGCGAATGGGCGGCTTTTAAAAGTGTGATATCAAGAGTCCAGAGACAGAATGTTCCTGTTAAGGTGAAGGCAAAAGCTGGCAGGTTTAGAGATTCCTGGCTGATGAGGGATATTGAGGCTCTGGTCAGGAAAAAGAAGAAGACATAAAACAGGGATTCAATTGAGACTAATAGCTTAACCCCAATGTATGCCTCCTTTTTCCTGGTTCCTTTTTCCACAAGTAGGAGCACACTTGAGGGAAATTGGAAGAGCAAAAAGAAGTTGGGTTAGGCAGATAAGGTTAAAGATAAGACCAAGAGGTTCTATAGCTATATTAAGAGTAAGAGAATGGCGAGGGAGAGAATAGGCCCCCTTAAAGATCAACATGGCTGTTTATGTGGGGAGCCACAGGAGATGGGGGAGAGTTTTAATGAATATTTCTCTTCATTGTTTACTGAGGAGAGAATCATGGATGTTAAGGAAATAGGGGAAATGACTGAGGATGTTTTAGACTGCATACACATTACTAGAGAGGAGGTGTTTGCAGCATCAGAGCACAATAAAGACGAATAAATATCCTGGGCCTGATCAAGTTCATCCTCTGATGTTATGGAAGGCCAGGGAAGAAATTGCAGAGGCCCTTGCAGAGATTTTTGCTTCACCTTTAGCTGCTAGTGAAGTTCCAGAAGACCGGAGGGTGGCTAATGTTGTTCCATTGTTTAAGAAAGGTAGCATAGACAAGCCAAGAACTACAGGCGAGTGAGCCTGACTTCAGTGGTAGGCAAGTTATCGCAGAGGATACTGAGGGACAGGATCAACAAACATTTGGACAGTCAAGGTCTGACCAGGGATAGTCAACATGAATTTGTGTGCGAGACGTCATGTCTGACAAATTTTTTGGAGTTTTTCGAACTGGTAGCCAAGAGGATGGATGAAGGTAGGGCAGTGGATATTGTCTATATGGACTTTAGTAAGGCCTTTGACAAGGTCTCGCACTGCAGGCTAGTCATGAAGATTAGGTCACATGGGATCCAGGGACAGCTAGCGAATTGACTCAATGGTAGCAAGCAGATGATGTTTGAAAGTTGTTTCTCAGACTGGAGACCCGTGAATAACGGTGTGCCACAGGGTTCAGTGCTGGGACCTTTATTATTTTCTATTTACATAAATAATCTGGACATGAATATTCAAGGCATGATTAGTAAGTTTGCAGATGATACAAAATTAGGAGGTATCGTTGATAGCGAAGAAGTTCATCAAAAAATTACAGAGGGATCTTGATCAATTGGGGAAGTGGGATGAGACTTGGCAAATATAATTCAATACGGATAAGCGTGAGGTGTTGAACTTTGTAAAATCAAACCAAGGTAGGACTTATACAGTAAATGGTAAGGTCCTGAGGAGTGTTGTGGAACAGAGAGACTAGGAGTACAAGTGCATAGTTCGTTGAAAGCAGCATCACAGGTAGACAGACTGGTGAAGAAGGCATTTAGCATGCTGGCCTTCATTGTTGAATACATTGAGTGCAGGAATAGAGACGTTATGTTACAGTTGTATAAGTCATTGGTGAGGCCGCACTTGGAGTATTGTTTACAGTTTTGGTCACTCTGTTATGGGAAATAAGATTTACGAGGATGTTGCCAGGACTAGTAGGCCTGAGTTATAGGGGAGGTTGGCCAGAACTAGACTTTATTCCTTGGAACATAGGAGAATGAGGGGTGACCTATTGAGGTGTATAAAATCACGGTGGGTATAGATTAGAAGAATGCATATAGTCTTTTTCCCAGGGATGGGAATTGAAAAACTAGAGGGCTTAGGTTTCAGGTGAGAGGGGAAAGATTTAAGAAGGACCTGAGGGGCGACTTCTTCATGCAGAAAGTGATATGTATATTGAATGGGCTGCCAGAGAAAGTGGTTGAGACAGGTACAATAGCAACATTAAAAAAAAATTTGGATAGGTACATGGGTGGGAAGGGTTGAGGGATATGGACCAAATGCATGCAATTAGAGTGGTCAGCATGGACCAGTTTGGACAGAAGGGCCTGTTTCTAAACTGTATTACTCTATGACTCTATACTATGGTGGTTATACTCCTGCTACATGATATATTAATGAGCCAGAGACCTGGACTAATAATCCAGAGAATGTGAGTTGCCTACCCTTGTAGTTTGAGAGTGTGAATTCATCTAAAAGAAAGGACTGCAATGAAGAGCAAGATTTTACAATACTCCACATGCAGATTTGCAGGTGATGGTGAGGGAATATAATTTTTCTGGGTGGACGTTTTTTCTTCTTGCAATTTATATTTCTTGGAGGTTTAAAGGACTGTGATTCCAGCCAGCTCCAACAGAGATGAATTTCTTGCCAACTTTTGGGATGGCAGCATCTGAAACCCTTCCATCTGAAAAATCTTTATTATGAAACAGCTTTTGATAAAAATAACCCTTTTAGGGAATGGATGAACACAGCAGGCCAAGCAGCATCATAGGAGCAGGAAAGCTTGACGTTTCGGCCCTAGACCCTTCATCAGAAATGGGGGAGGGGAAGAGGGTTCTGAAGTAAATACGGAGAGAGGGGGAGGCAGATAGAAGATGGATAGAGGAGAGGATAGGTGGAGAGGAGACAGACAAGTCAAAGAGGCGGGGATGGAGAGTTGCAGTGGGAGAGAGATCCCCTGAGGTTTGTCCGGAGGGAGGAGGGTAACGTCTTCAGGGTAGGCATCCTTAGAAGAGGCTTCGCAGTGGGGTTAAAATTATATCAGAGATAATAGGTACTGCAGATGCTGGAGAATCCGAGATACCTATCCTCTCCTCTATCCATCTTCTATCCGCCTCCCCCTCTCTCCCTATTTATTTCAGAACTCTCTTCCCCTCCCCCTTTTCTGATGAAGGGTCTAGGCCCGAAACGTCAAGTTTTCCTGCTCCTATGATGCTCCTTGGCCTGCTGTGTTCATCCAGCTCCACACCTTGTTATCTCGGATCCTCCAGCATCTGTAGTACCTATTATTCCCTTTTAGGGAATCATCCCTTTAGGGAAGGAAACAAGACTTGAACTATAATGTTACTGCCCTAAAATGAATCTAGGAAATCTCTCTATTCGCTTTCAAATTTGAAAGTGAAGAGTCATCATCCTTGGTAACTAGAGATTTCAGTACATGTTGGATAAACCTTCTCATAGCCGAAACGAAGTGTAAACCCACAAACCTGGGCTCTATCAGAATAGCACGCTAACCAGCTTGCTCTCTAGTGTACAATGTTTATCAATTAACTAATACTGATGACTGTCAGAATGAGAGCAAAATGATTATTACAGATACTTACTTGCATAAAACATTCAAAAGGAGTCTATTAATTTAACTAGTGCATAACAGAGGCACTGAGAGACCAGTATAGTATATATTTTGGAGGTCTTATGAATTGATTCAAGAGGCACAAATTAAATAATGAGTACATATTAACCTGCATCAACTAGAGTACAGCAATGACTTTATTGTTGAACTCAAAAGTTTAGAAATTTGCTCAATATTCTATTGCTATGTCTGGCTTCATTTTCACAGTACGCTAAAACAGGAAATGGATTATTTATAAAGACGCATAGGTCTAGTCCAAATAAGTGCATGATTTTTTTCTGACATGGTTGCATGCCATAATATCTAGACTTACATAGTTTTGGTGGGTAGGTGGGTGGGGAATTTGGTGCCTCTTGAAAAGTCTGCAATAACTTGTCACAAACAGCAGGAAACCAATGAGCCCGTCTGAGTCTGGGTCCAAAAGGGAGTTCCAACTCTAGACCCAGTAGGCAGTAAGTAAAGTCAGGGTTAAGTATGAGGTTGGCGGTTTCCATGAGAATCAGGTGCCAAAAAAAGGATCTGCTACTAAGACATATGTCTAGTAAAATGGAAAATGGAATAACTTTGTCTTAATTCTGAGTCAGAAGGTCGTGGGTTCAAACCCTACTCTAGGCACATGATCTGGGCTGATATTCCAGTACATTAATAACGAATGCTGTACTGTTGAAGGTGCTGACCTTGAAAAGAAATGTCTTATTTTAAGATGGTCTTCAGACATCTGAGAGTACAATTCAAGGAGTAAGAGAGTCTTCCACTGTCAAGTCAAAATTACTTTCTCAATTAACCAAAAAGCTTAAATCACCAAAAACAAATTAATTCATTCAGTTCCTAAATATTTGTTGTGCTTAGCCAAAATCTTTGAGCGGTTTTGCCTCTTTAAGAATTACCAACACAATTCATAAATATTTGGTGCATTTGTAATATATAATGGCATAAGTTTTTTGATAATGTGTAGCTAAGAGCACTTTAACATATTTCATTGGTTGAAAAATTTTGCAGACTTCAAAAGTCAAGAAAGATGAGATGTAGATGCAAGTCCAGCTTTGTTTCAACTGGTGTTGCTGCACAATCTGGACTTAACTTTTCTTATTGTTTTGGTTCAACGTGTACAGGGATCTACAAAGTAACTGTTGTTCAGCAGAGCATAACTGTTGCCAGTTAGAACTTAGGAAGGCATGTCCTATTCATAACCTTAAAAATGATTTTCAGAACTGCCTTTTCATTAAGAATAGACCTTAAAAGAATGCTAAACTGACCACTGAGGAACAGGTTCCATTCACAAAGTTCTGCGCAGATTACTAATTAACTTACATTTCCAGACAGTTCCTAACTGAATGCCTATGGGTGGGGTGCCTAGCTTGAAAGGACTTGCCAAAAAAACATTTTTTGGAAACAACATCGCCTATAACCTGTAGATTTATGCAAAACAGTCATTTCATGCCTCCCAGCTCAAAATTTAAAAAAGAGAGATGTAAACGAAACAATCTGTCAGAAGTAGGTGTGAATGGTAATTAGCCATTCCCCGATTTGTAGCAATGGCTGTAACTTGAAATCATTCATTATAGCAAACAAAAGTATTGGTCATGTATTCACTTAGCTGAGAACAACCACAGACAATGAATCTTATAATTCCTCTTCCAAGAACCTAAACAAAAAGCAATAAATCTGCAAACAACAACAGCAACAAGACCTGGAATATTTATCCCTAAGGCTGGTAACTGCACCATCATAAGGTCTCCAAATCTATTCCTTTTCAAGTCCACCAGTACAGAAAACCAAACTTCTCGCAATAAGACTAACTTTGTGAGCTGCTGAAAAACCCACCTTTTCAGGGAAATCCTACGTCAGCTTTGACATATGATTTTGGTTATGCAATTCACCCGCTACACTTCAAGCATGAATGAGATAAACTAGTCATATGACTTAAGAACTACTCCTTTGTTTGTAACTCGTAAAAAAGACTATCATTTTCTTTAACTGGGTTTTCCTTGAGTGTATGCATGTGGTGAATGAATTTGTATAAATGGATTTCTGGAGAAATGTGAATAAATAATCCTCTTTATTTAAACACACAAAATGAACACTCAGTCGTAAAGATTCTCCTCTTCAAAAAAGACACTGATCGTGGACAATAAAGAAACAGAACAGGAGATTCATTTCTTTTGCATCCTTATTCCTAACAGCTTTTTAAATATTTTGTTTGACATCACCACTGTCCCAAGAGTTGTACTGTTGTACAGCATGGAAACAGAACCTTCAGTCCAAATCATCCATACCGGCCAGATGTCCTAAATTAATAGAGTTCCACTTGCCAGCATTTGGCCCATATTCCGCTAACCCCTTCCTATTCATCTACCCATCCAGATGCCTTAAATAATATAATTGTACCCAACTCCACCACTTCCTATGGCAACACATTCCATATATGCACCACCTTCTTTGTGAAAATGTTGCCTCTTAAGTCCCTTTAAAATCTTTCCTCCCCTCACCTTAAACCTCTAACTCTGGACTCCCCTACCCTCGGAAAAAGGCCTTGTCTAATCACCCTATCCATGTGCCTCTTGATGTTATAAACCTCTAAAGGTCATCCCTCAGCCTCCAACGCTCCAGGGAAAATAGCCCCAGCCTATTCAGCCTCTCCTTTTAGCTCAAACCCTTGAACCCTGGCAACATCCTTGTAAATCTTTTCTGAACCATTGAGTTTAACAACATCTTTCCGACAGGAGGGAGACCAGAATTGAATGCAGCATTCCCAAAGTGGCCTAACCAATGCCCCGTACAGCTATAACATGACCTCCCAATTCCTACTTTCAATGCATTGACCAATAATGGCAGGCATACCAAACACCTTTTTCACTACCCTGTCTATCTGTGAGTGCACTTTCAAAAAATTATAAACTTGTGCCCCAAGGTCTCCTTGTGCTAAGGTGTTGTATCTTGTAGTTTACTACTATTCATGTCATGTTCTTATTGCTCTAATTCTGTATCCCTTACTTCACCAAGTTTTGTCAATATTAAAATTTAAAAGCACTTTCTGGTACTTCCAGCCATTGCTGTGCGTGTGATATATGGGTTAAAAAATTGGCTTTGCTGTATTGTAACTATTGCAACCCTATTTCGATCCCACGCTCCTTTAGTATATCTTCCCCAGTAGGAATGCCAAGTCCATGAATGACAACATCCAATTACTAGTCAAATACCTTTATTTATCCTGTTTCTATTAGTACTCTAAAAATGATTGGGTGTGAGCTGTTTCACTCATTATATCTTTAAAAATGCCTTTTTTTCAATGCCAACGGTATTTGCCCTGGGAAATGGGTAGCACATTTCCTTCTGAAATAGAATGTTCTGTCTTCATAATGCCACTCTGAAGACTTAAGGTTAACATCTAAGTTGACAGTCCAGGGCAATTCTGAAGGAGTGCTACACTGTGAAAGGTGTTTTTTTTTTTGAGTTAGGATGTTAAAATAAAACACAATCGCTCTCCTCTGGTAGATGCAAAATCTCCCATGTACCACTATTTTGAAATTTTTCTTGGTATCCTCATCAACATTTATCCTTTGACCAATATCACCAAATACTGTATTAATTTTCTGGTCAATATGGTCAATATCACAATGCTGTTTCTGGCAGCTTGCTGTACATAATTGGCTGCCACATTTGCTACGTTACACCAATGACTACACTGCTAAAGTGCTTCATTGGCTTCAACTGGGAATTCCTGAGGTAAAGGCATTACATAACTGCACATTTTGCATAAATTTTAAACTAATGGCTAATACCAGTCGTGGTCTGTCTGTAGGAAGTATGGTGAAATAGCTCCATGAAGGCTGATATCCCATCGCTAAGTCACCCTTTAGTTACACCTGCATAGTACATGATACTGACCCAGCTACTACAGAGTCGGCTACTTAAGTGAGCAGAACCCCTGACACTCCTGCTTATATCTGTCAGCCAGGACTCCCTGATTGGAGCTGTTAATCTGGTCCAATCAGGGAACTCATATTTCTAAGGTCAATCTGCCTGACCTTGTTCCAATCACTGCACTATGGGCTATAGCTAATTCCAGTCAGATCTTCAGGAAAAGTCTAACTCAAAGTTTAAGAATATGGGATAGATCATTTAGGACCGAGATGAGGATAAATTTCCTCATCTAGAGGGAGTGGTGAGCCTATGGAATTCTCTGCCACAAAAATTGTTTGAAGTAAAAACATTGAATGCTTTTCGGAAGAATTTAGGGATAGTTCTTAGTGCTAACAAGATCAAAGAGTTTGGGGAGAAAGCAGGAACAACCATGATCATATTGAATGGTGGAATAGGCTCCAAGGGTGGAATGACCTACTCCTGCTCCTATTTCCAATGTTTCTATGAAAGTTTCAGCTGTCCTGCAGTGATCTATGTGAAAATTCTTTCGGGGTATTTTTATGATTCTGGTCTACAGGCAGGAGCCTTTCCCATTGGGAGTGCAAAGCAGAAATTTGGCTGCATATAGCCCATTATTTTCTGACCATTAAATTGAAAAATAGTTAACAGCACATATGCGTAAAGGGCAAGCACACAAAAAGATGATTTGTACTGCCTGTAGGCAAGGCTCCTTGTTAGTAATGCAATGCACTACATTTCAGGGCGAGGACACAAAAGAAGTGGGATTTTTTGATAGGAAAGATAACCCAGAAGTCTGACGTAAAGAAGAATTCACAGGATTTTCCAGGGAAAAAGCAAACAAACCAGCCTCCCTTCCCATTAATAGTTTGATTAATACTCTAAAATCTTTATCATGTAATTTAAACAGAACAGAACAGAAACAGGAATTTAAATACAAGTTTTTTATTGCAACATTAAACACATATTTACAATCTATAATATGTTCAGAGCAAAAAAAATTGTACATATATGTTTTAATAAAAAGATACAAGTTAGGCAAGGAGACTGATGGCGTGTGGTCAGAATACAACCGTGGACATTTTCATATTTAAACATGACTTTACTGCAATGAAACACTCCTTGTGTGGCTGCTCAAACAACTAGGAATTGTAGACATGGCTGGGCATGAGATAAATCACTGCTCTTTTCCTTCCTGCTGAGCCCAAGTTGTAGGCCACACCAGAAAATGTTCCCGAAGAACTGGACTTTTCTGTGCACGTTACACTTTTTTCTAACTTACAGGAAGCTTTTGTGGCAAGGAGGAGGGACAGAGCCCCAGACAAACTGGCTAATTCATTATGCTTATCAGGCCCTTGATAGACTGAGCATACACTATGGATTTGCAGGCCAGCTCTTTCTTCCCAACATAAAATAAACCAAGCTGAGAGACTGATATTATCATCAAATGCTTTGAGAATGTGGTGAAATTTAACCAAGAAGCCACCAGATTGAACTTTATGATTTGACAGTTAAAAATACTCACTGAGTCTTTCAAAAGGAAAGTGTATTTGTTATGATTTGAGATACATGACACAATTTGTGGGTTTTTGCCTCCTGGCTTCTTATTTACAAATTCATGCTTGGAGTCTTTGAAATAAAATCCAACCTTTTAATCCTATATTACTTCCTGTCGTGAAACTATCCGATCTATGCTCAATGGTCCCAAAAGACTGAGTTTAACTTTCATAAGTCACATATAATTACAATTTGTAATTTAGGGTCCAATCCAATTATAGGTCCATTTAGAGGCACTAAATTTAAGAACTTTTTTTGGCATCTTAATATTAAATGTCTGTGCTTCTAACTTGGAATGATGTGTTAATAATGTGCTTGGCCTAATCATGCTGCTGCAGCTGAAGGGAATAATTAAAGTTTCTCAGTTAGTTACAATTAGCTCAGTTTGAATTAATGATTCATTTGTGAACTCACTTCCTTCTGAAAGCAAGGAATGGACACTTTTAGGTTTAGAAGCACAGGCTACGCTGTTTGATATTAAATGTACATTTGTTTAATAAGATCATAAGCCATCATGTTGTCTGATATGTTAATCAAAGCATTACAATAAACAGGTTAACACCTCAGTTGACATTTGGTGACAAATGAAAGCCATAACATTTATTCACTAATATCTCACAAATTGTCAGCTTAACCACTTGGCTGCTGAAACTTGTTAAATTCATTTTTTTTTAAAAGCTATAAATAACTGCATGATTTATATTGAACTGCATTTTGTTCTATTTTTCCTGTCAGATGCTTTCTCCTACTCGACTGTTTACTTGTTTACAATTTCTTCAGTGTTGTGTAGCTCATTTGAGAGTGTGAGCGTGAACAGGAAATACTAGTAAAGGATATTCAAATACAGGGATATTACAGATGAGTCTAACTTTGCTGTGATCTGATATCTATAACCATCTACTTTGAGCCAGCGATTTCAGCAACAAGTTAGAAATGGAAATTCTGACAAATTTTATTTTTTCTCAAGAGAATGACATTAATACAATTGTAATGTCCCTGCTGTGACCCCAAGTAAAATCAGGAGAGAGAAGGCTAAGTGGTAATCTAATTGAGAAATTTAATATTTTGAAGGAATTTGTAGGGTAGACGTTGAGATGATTCCATTTGTAGGGGAGTCTTAAGCTGGAGGCCATACATATAAGATGACCATTAATAAGTCCAGAGAGTGGATGGAATGTGGAATTTGTTATCTGGTTTTATTACTTTGAATGCATTAGAGGATAGGCCAGTTAAGTACACAAAGATTATGGGTGAGGGATGAGGTTCAAACATACAAACAAGGAACAAGAGGAGGCCATTCAGCCATTCGTGCCTGCTCCACTAATCAACAAGATCATGGCTGATCTGATTTATTTTACATTCCTGCTAACCCCTGACGATCTCACATCCCTTAGGTAATCAAGAATCTAATGAAAAGATTTAAAGATATTGAAAGATTCTGCATCCACTGCCTTTTGAGGAAGGGAATTTCAATAGCTCACAATGCTCTGAAAGAAAAAAAATTGTTTCTTTATGTCTGTCTTAAATGGGTGACTCTTTATTTTTAAACTGTGACCCATAGTTTTACTTCAGGTGCAGTTGCACCAATGCCCTAGATAACTGAAGCTGAGCCTTGCTACTCTTGCATTCAATTCACCTCACAACATTCTATTAGCTTTCCTGATTACTTGCTGTACCTGCACAACAAAAGAACAAAGAACAATACGGAACAGGAACAGGCCCTTCGGTCCTCCAAGCCTGCGCTGATACATTTTGCCCTTCCATACTAAAACTGTCTTCACTTACAAGATCTGTATCCCTCTATTCCCTTCCTGCTCATGTACTTATCCAAGTGCTTCTTGAATGCTGCTATTGCGTCTGCTTCCACCATCTCCTCTAGCAACATGTTACAGTCACTCACTATCCTTTGTGTGAAAAACTTGTCTCACATATCCCTGTTAAACTTTCCCTTCACACCTCATACCTGTGTCCACCCTGGCATAAAGCCTCATACTCTCCACTCTATCCATGCCATTCACAATCTTACAAACTTCTATTAGGTCACGCCTCAACCTCCTGCATTCTAATGAAAACAAACAGTCTTCAGTCTATCCAACCTTTCTTCATAGCTAAAATCCCCCATACCAGGCAACAGCCTGGTAAAACCTTTCTGTACCCTCTCTAAAGCATCCACATCCTTCTCCTAGTGTGGTGACCAGAACTGTATGCAATATTCCAAATGTGGCCAAACTAAAGTTCTATAAAGATGTAGCAAAACATGTCTATCCATATACTCATTGCCCCTTTCAGTAAAGGCAAGCATGCCATAAGCCTTTTTTACTACCTTACCTACCTGTGCTGGCATCTTCAGTGATCTGTGGACCAGCACACCAAGATCCATCTGCATATCAATACTCCTAAGGGTTCTACCATTCACTGTAGAATTTCCACCTGTACTTGACTTCCAAATGCATCACTTCATATTTGTCCAGATTAACCTCCATCTGCCATTTATCTGCCCATGTCTCCAACTGATTTATATCCTGTTGCAACCTCTGACAATCCTCCTCACTATCCACATCTCCACCAATCTTTGTTTCATCTGTAAACTTACTAATTAGACCAGCCACATTTTCCTCCAAATTATTTACGTAGAACATGAACAGCAGAGGTCCCAGCACTGATCTCTCTGGGACACCACCAGTCAAAGCCCTCCATTCTGAAAAGCATCCTTCCACTGCTACCTTCTGTTGCCTTTGACTAAACCAGTTCTGTGTCCATCTTGCCAGCTCCCACCGATAACATGTGACTTCACTTTTTGTACAAGTCTGCCATGAGGGACTTTGTCAAAGGCTTTACTGAAGTCCATGTAGACAACATCAACCTCTTTTCCTTCAATCATCTTCATCACTTCCTTAAAAAAAACTCGATCATGTTAGTGAGGGACAATCTCTCCCACACAAAACCATGCTGTCTATTGCTAATAAGTCCATTTGCTTCTCAATGCATATAGATCTTGTCCCTGAGAACCTTTTCCAATAATTTCCCTGGCACTGACGTGAGACTGACAGATCTATAATTTCCAGGATTATCCCTGCAACCTTTCTTAAACAATGGGATGACATTGGCTATTCTCTAGTGCTCTGGGTCCCACCTGTGGCCAAAGAATACAAAGACGCCTGTCAATGCTCCAGCAATTTGTTCTCTTGCCTCTCTGAATATTCTGCAATAGATCCCATCAGACCTGGGAACTTATCTAACTTAACACTTTATAAGATGCATAACACCTCTTCCCTTTTAATAGCAACTTGGTTTAGAGATTCCCTGAGGGGATCATCCTCCACCAATCCCTTCTTTTTGGTGAATACCAACACAACATATTCGTTTAGGACCTCACCTACCTCTTCTGGTTCCACACACAGATTCCCTCTTTTGTCCTTGAGTCGGCTAACCCTTTCCCTGGCTACAGACTTGGTTTTTATACATGTGTAAAAAGTCCTTAGGATTATCCTTAATCATATTTACTAATGATTTTTCATGACCCCTTTTAGTCCTTCTAATTCCTCGTTTAAATTCTTTCCTACCTTCCTTATACTCCAAGGGCTTCATCAGTTTGCATCTTCCTAGACCTTACGTATGCTTCCTTTTTCTTTCTGACCAAGGTCAGAGCATCCCTGGTCATCTAAGGTTTGTGTAACTTGCCATACCTATGCTTCATTCTCGCAGCAACATGCCTCTCCTGAATTCTCATCAACTGCTGTTTGAAATACTCCCACATGCCCAGTGTAGATTTACCCTCAAACAGCTCTCTCCAATAAAAATTCTCCAGTTTCTGCTTAATATTGTTGTAGTTTGCCTTCCCCCAATTTAACTCCTTCACCTGAGGACTACTGTTATCCCCATCTAGGAGTATCTTAAAACTCATGGTGTAATGGTCACTATTCCTGAAAAGCTCCCCCACTGAAACTTCATTCACCTGGCCAAGTTCATTTCGCAAAACCAGGTCCAGTATAACTCCTTCCCCTGGTTGGGTTGTTTACATGTTGGTAAAGAATTCCTCCAAACAGTCCTTACAAATGCTGCCCTATCCAAGCCTTTAGCACACTGAGTCCCAGTCAATAAAGGGGAAGTTAAAATCACCCATCCACAACAACCCTGCTGATTTTACATCTTTCCAAAATCTGTCTACATATTCTCTCCTCTATCTCCTGTTGGCTGTTGGGAGGACTATAGAATACCCCCAGCATTATGACTTCACTTTTCCTTTTCCTGAGCTCTACCCATATTACGTCACTGCATGAGTCCTCTGATATATCTTCCCTCAGTACAGCTGTGAGATACTACTTTACCAGTAATGCATCTCCCCCACCTGTTTTACCTCCCTTTCTATCACGCCTGAAACATCTAAAACCTGGGATATTCAGTTGCCAATCCTGTCCCTCTTTCAGCTAAGTCTCTGTATGACAATAATGTCATAGTTCTATGTACTAACCAAAGCTCTAAGTTTTTCTACCTTGCCGATTATACTTCTCATATTGAAACATATGCATTTCAGACCACCTCCCCAGTTCTTTTCAGCAGCATTTCCCCTGCCTGTTCTTGCTCTTAGTAATGTTTGCTTTGGTTTCTGCTCCTCTCTCTCAATTTCTGCATCTACTACTCTTCTCCTCTGGCTCCCATCCCCCTGTCACACTAAACTCTCCCAACCCTCTATCAAGTATCCCCCAAAGGGCATCAGTCCCTGTCCTGCCCAGGTGTAACCTGTCCAGATTGAACAGGTCCCGCCTCCCCCAGAACTGGTCCCAATGCCCCACAAATCTGAAACCCACCTCCTCACACCACATTTTCAGCCACGTGTTCATCCTACGTATCCTGCTGTTTCTACTCTGACTAGCTCATGGCACTTGTAGTAATCCTGAGATAACTACCTTTTGAGGTCCTACATTTCAACTTTCTTCCTAGTTCTCTATATTCTGCTTTTAGAACCGCATCCCCTTTTTTTAAAAAACCTAGATCATTAGTACCAACATGTATCACGGCCACTGACTGTTTGCCCTCTCCCTCCAGGATGTCCTGTAGCCACTTAGAGACATCCAGCGCCCTAGGGTCGAGTGGGGGTAGGGGGAGATGTGGGAAACAACACACCATTCTGGACTCATGTTTGAAGCCACAGAAATGCCTATCTATTCCCCTTACAATTGAATCCCTATAACTATAGCATTTCTGTACCTATCTCTCCCTCCCTCTGCATCAGAGCCAACCATAGTTCCATGAATTTGGCTGCTGCTGTTATCCCCGAGAGGCCATTCCCTTCAATAGTATCCAAAACCCGTTTTGCAGAGGAATAGCCACAGGATATTCCTGCCTGCTTTGCCCTCCTGCTCTGCCTGGTGGGCGTCCATTCCCTTCCTGCCTGTGGAGTCTGAATCCGCGGTGTGACCACCTTTCTATACATGCTTTCCATGACAGTCTTTGCCTCACAAATGCTCCACAGTGTGCCCTGCTCCAAAGCAAACTCGAGCTTCCAGGAACTGCAGCCGGAGACATTTCTTGCACACATGCAGGTCCCGGGCATTGGAAAAGTGTTGGGCTTCCCACATCGAGCAAGAGGAGCAGACTACGATTTGGAGCTCTCCTGCCAGGTCTTCCCCCTTTAAGTTAATTAATCCTTCTATTGTTAAATCCTTTTAATACTAAGTTGAAGCTTCTGATGCTTTTGACTAATACAATTAAATCAAATTCCGTTTGAGTAGTTAACATTGATAGAGAAGCTACAGGAAAAGGCTCCATCGTAATTACTAGTAGATTTTTTTAAATTTAATTTGTTTGGATGTGTACTGACACACCTCTTTGACAATCCAGACCCTTGGTCCAAAGATCAAATCCAACCTGACTAATTACTGCCCCCCTCATTCGACTCTTTCATCAGTAAAGTGATGGAAGGTGTCATCAACAGTGCTATCAAGCAGCACCTGCTCAGCAATAACTCGGTCAGTGAACCTAAATTTGGGTTCTGCCAGGGCCACTCAGCTCCTGGTCTCATTACATCATTACAGCCTTGTTTTACAAATTTGAACAAAACAACTGAATTCCAGAGGTGAAATGGAATTCATTATCCTCAACGTCAAAGGCCATATTGGACTGAATGTGGTATGAAGGAGCTCTAGCAAAACTGGAATCAATGGATATTAGGGGCCAAACTCTCTGCTGGTTTGGGTCAAACCTGTCACATAGGAAGATGTTTGTGGTTATTAAAATCAGTCATCTCAGCACCAGGACATGTCTGCAAGAGTTCCACAGGGTAATTCTCTTCCAAACCACTCACCATCCTGACGTGTAAATATATTGCTGTTTCTTTACTGTTGCTGGGTCAAAATCCTGGAATTCCTCCTCCCTAAGGGCATTGTGGGTCAACTTACAGTATGCAGACTTCAGCCATTCAAGAAGGCAGCTCAACACCACCTTCTTAAGGGCAACTAGGGACAGGCAAGAAATGCTGGCTAGCCAGCAATGCCCATGTCCTGTGGAAAAAGACATGAAGACTTGGGAAAGCTAGTGGCGATACCTTGGGGACAGTTCATATCACAGTACAGGACATCTTGGAAGTATTAGAATGTATGAAGGTGGATAAATCTCCTGGTCCTAATCAGATATATCAAAGAACCCTGCAAGAGGCTAGAAAAGAAATTGGGGGCCCTGGCTGATACATTTGCATCATCATCAGCTACGGCTAAGATCCCGGAAGACTGGAGGGTAACAAATGTTGTGCCCTTATTCAAGAAGGGCTGCAAAGAAAAACCTGAGAATTTTAGACCAGTAAGCCTAACGCCTGTGGTAGGTAGGTTACTTGAGAAGGTTCTGAGGGATAAGATATGCATGCATTTGAAAAGAGAGGGTTTGATTAGGAGTAGTCAGCAAGGCTTCATGCGTGGGAGATCATGCCTCACAAATTTTTCAGAGTTCTTTGATGAAGTGAGCAGGAAGGTTAATGAGGGCAGGGCAGTAGATGTAGTCTATACGGATTTCAGTAAGGCTTTGATAAGGTTCCACATGGGAGGCTGATCTGGAATGTTAGATCGCTTGGAATCCAGGGAAAGCTGGCAAATTGGATACACAGTTGGCTTGATGATAGGAAGCAGAGGGTAATTGTGGAAACATGCTTGTCAGACTGGAGGCCTGTGACTAGTGGTTTGCATCATGGATCAGTGCTGGGCCCATTGCTGTTTGTTATCTACAATGATTTGGATGAGAATGTACAAGGCATGATGAGTAAGTCTGCGGATGACACTAAAATAGGCAGTATTGTGTACAGTGAGGAACGTTATCAGAAATTGCAGCAGGATCTTGATCAGATGAGGAAGTGGGCCAAGAAATGGCAAATGGAGTTTAATATAGATAAGTGTGAAGTATTGCATTTTGAAAGTCAAATCAAGGTAGGAGTTTCATGGTGAATGGTAGATAAGGAGTGTAGTAAAACAGAGAGACCTTGGAGTTCAGGTGCATAGTTCTCTGAAAGTGGAGTCACAAGTGGACAGGGCAGTGAAGAAGGCTTTTGGCACACTGGCCTTCATTAGTCAGCGCATTGAGTATAGAAGTTGGGAAGTTATAGTGCAGTTGTACAGGACGTTGTTGAGGCTGCACTTGGAGTATTGTGATCAATTTTGGTCACCTTGAGAAAGGAAGGATGTTATTAAACTGGAAAGAATGCAAAAGAAATTTACAAGGATGCTGCTAGGACTTAGGGGACTGAATTATAGGGAGAGGTTGGACAAGCTAGGACTTTTTTTCTTTAGAACATTGGAGTCTGAGGGGGGGATCTTATTTAATTGTATAGGATCATGAGAGGCATGGATTGGGTGAACACACCTCAGTCTTTTTCCCAGGGTTGGGGAATTGAGGACTAGGGAGCATCAGTTTAAGGGCAGAGAGGAAAGAATAAATGGGAACCTGAGGGGCAACTTTTTTTGCTTAATGGGTGGTACGCAGATGGAATAAGCTTCTAGCAGAAAAGTTTGAGGCGGGTAGATTAACAACATTTAAAAGGCATTTGGATGAATACACGGATAGGAAAGGTTTAGAAGGATATAGGCCAAGTGCAGGGAAATGTGGATTGACATTTTGGTCAGCATGGACCAGTTAGGGCCAAAGACCCTGTATCCATGCTGTAGCACTGAGTCTATGACTCTGTCGATGCCCCAGGAGAGGAAAATTAATAGGGACAATAGCATTGTATTACAAGACATCATTTATTGGAAGTTTGTTGGCTAAATGATCTCCTTGCTCTACCACCAATTGAGGCCTTCAAGTGGTCAATTAATGACCACATTACCTCACCACTGGCATTAATCCAGCTGCAGACATGTAACATGCATGATTGCTAAAATCACGCAGTTACCTCCAGGTTCAGGGTGGGCTGTGGTCCCATTAAATGCATGGATAGTGGGATTGAACATCACAATGGGGCAAGAAGGGATTGCTGCTGACAGCCAACCCTTCGCCCTTGCTGTGATTCTCTCCCATGACTCTTAATCCACAAAATCACTGGCCCCTCCCTATATGGCTTGCCTGTGGTCTGGTCACTCCAAGATCCTGGGACTCCATGCTTGTCCTTCCAGCTGAGCACAAGAGTTCCTAACCTCTGATTGACAGCGATTTCTGGTCAAGAATTTTGGTTCCAGAGAAAGTTCACTGGTGGCCTCGCCACTACCTGATTGGCTTGTAATTCAGTGGGCTTTCCGAGAAAGTGACAGCATTAATCTCTCACCACCTCTCCAGCAGAATGTAAGACCCTGAATGTCTCCACAAGATTCCACCCCTCGACTAGATGATGCCATGGCTGCAAGGTAAAAATGAAAGGCTGTTGATATCAATTATCTTCAAAGAAGTGTGACCGGACATCATTTACCTTCTATTGAATGTCAATAGTCTTAGGCCAAATGACTGAAATTATTTCTTCACTGGTGAAAAATCCCCGTTTGCCTTCCACAGTGTAGCCTCGGATGTGATTGAAACTCTTTCCTGATAGAGAATTTTTTTTTTTCCATTTCAAAACCCTGAAGAGACTGGAGCAGTGTGCAGATCAACATCAGGATCACAACAGCTGCAGAGAAAGGCTATGCAATCTTGTCTTGAGCAGGGTTTAAAGTCTTGTCAAAGCTTCCTCCAATCTGCTTCTGAAAAGCTCCAGATTCACTGAAGAGAAATTGGTCCTTCAATTGCAACAGCCACCCATGCCGGTCTACATGACCTGCTGAACAATTCTCACTTCAAAAGGAACACTGTAGTTAAAAGGAACACTTCAAAGGAACACTGCACCCAGCCATCTGAACTGTGTTGAAATGCAATTCCATAGTGCGAAAAGCTCCATCTTTGACTGGAATCTCAGACAAGAGAACTGCAAACTATGAACTGTTTGCCTTTAGTACCTGTAGAAATGCATTTGCTTCATTATCGGGATCTTGCTTGAATGTTGTCTGTCTAGTGTAGCAATAGATTTTTCAGGATGTGTCTGAGTACTTCATCTTCCTCGTTTAAATCCATAGAAGCCCGGTGACTGTAAAATTGACTGCACACTAATGGCAAATTGAGAAGAAACATTTCAAAAGCAAACTACACTGTTTATGTTAAAACAGGAGGGGAATTCAGGGTTGCTGTTTATCTCCTCTGTTTTTAACATTTTCTGTATCGCTAACTTGCCAAAAAGCTAACAAATGGAGAAACATTCAGAGGTCTGACATTAGACAGAAAGAAAACATATTGAATGGGAATGCCCCAATTTTGACTCACAGATAGAAGGGCTTTCCTGGTTTGAGGCCATAGGATATAATTGTGTTAATGGAGCTAGAGTTTCTGCATACATTTGCATTGTTTCCATTTTGTCATTCAAATGAAATTGGCCAAATCAGTGCAGGAGATTGCAGAATTCCAAGTGCGTATTATACGCACCATAAATTGAGTTTCCGCTTGTTTATGAAAATCTTGCCTTAGGGGCTGCCCTTCCCAACACATGTCCCCCAATCAATGGATCACACTTGTAGATATTTTTACTTAGCCTGTTTGGATAAGTAAAGATACATCTCTGGAGCAGGTGTGACTTGAACCCAAGTCTCCTGGCCCAAAGATAGGGTCACTAACACTACACCACTCTTAATTAAGATCATCACTATAGACATAGGTCTATTTTGGCAACAGGGAAGCTTTCACATAAATGGAACAGAGCTCACTTGCCCACAAGAAAAGCCAGAATAACAAATTATCAGCAATGATATTTGAACCCACATCTTCAGAGACTGGGACCTTAACACAGAATGTTCTATCGTATGGTCACACACCACTAGATCATCCTTGCAAATTTCACTTAATTGTGCATGTTTATGGTAATTCAAACAAGTTTCTGAAGGAAAAGTTTTTTTTTGGATTACAAAGACACTGAATAAGATTTTTTTAAGTTTATGTCGTATAGTCATAGAGTCACACAGCATGGAAACAGGCCCTTCAATCTAACCAGTCCATGCCAAACATAATCTCAAACTAAACTAAACCCACTTGCCTGCTCCTGGCTCATATCCTTCCATACCTTTCATATTCATGTACTTATCCAAATATCTTTTAAATGGTGTAATTATATCCACATCCACTACTCCTTCAGGAAGTTCATTCCATATGTGAACTACTCTGTAAAAAGTTTGCCCCTCATGTCTTTTTATAAATCTCCTCACCCTAAAAATGTGCCCCCTAGCCTTGAAATCCTCCATCCTAGGGAAAAGACAACTATCATCAACTTTATCTATCCCCCTCATTATTTTATAGACTTCTGTAACATCGTGCTCCAGTGTAAAAAAAGTCCCAGCCTATGCAGCCTTTCTTTTTAACTCAAACCTTCCATACTAGGCAACATCCTAGGATTTTAAGTACTGAGAAATTGGCCACTATATCAATATAACCAACAAACATTTCAATACAGTTTATTTGCAGTCATTTAAAATTGACTTATTAACATACAATAGACTAAACACTCTGACTAAAATTCTTTTTCTCTGATCAACCATTTGCAGCTTCTTCAAACACATCAAATTACCACTCAATGTCTCAAAGGATAGCTTTTAATAGCAATCTTTTCAAAACTTATATTCAAAATCATTCTCTGATTACATTGGCTCATGAAAGATATTATATGCAAATAGGTTTGGGTAGAAACTTAAAGAAAACACTTTTTAAATCTTGTGCGATCTTGGATTGCAAATTATAGAGGAAGCTTGCAAGACATCTCTGATCCTACAAACCAGCGTTGCGAGTATCTACTTTCTCGTTCCTGTGTTTTAAAATACTCCTTTTAGTTTAAAGTATAACTTGTAGGTTTAGGAATTTTACAGTTTAACTGTTAAAAAAAGAAGGATACACGGAATCAAAGCAAACTTGCAGCTAAAAATCAGCCTACATTGACTTAAGAGGTTAACATAGAAAGGAAAGAGCTATAAAACAGCAGGTGGGCTAGAGAGCTGGGGATGTGTTTCTGATCTAGAGGTTGCAAGAATGGTGATCTCTGGAGAGATGTTTTGTTTTAGGACTTGGAGCTAAATTAGATTCAAGCATTCAATAAGCCCTGAAAGGGTGTACAACCAATTTACTTCATCAGATCATAAAACAAGAAATTGTAAATGAGGGATAATTTGCTTAAAGGTCAGTATAAGGTCCACCCTGGGCAGGCTATGCCATCATGAAGATAGAATGTGCTTCAGACATCTCTCTGATTTCAACTTATCTGGGTATTTGCTGGGAGAGGTTTTAAGTTGCAGTTCAGACCTAATGTGCCTGCAGCACGCTGAGTAGTTTGCTAAAAATGATTGTTAGAAAGCTGGGTAGTTGGAGATCCCTGTATTGTAAGCAGAGTAAAGCCCCAACTTGATCATTGATTGCATAGAAGGCAGGTGAGGCATAACCTCAGTTTAAATTTTGAGAGTTAATAGAACTGAAAGATTCCCTAATTTGAAACTAGTCAAAATATCTAAAGTGGTTCTTTGTAGAGTATTGTATCAATGAGAACAAGAAACATCTTTGCTGGATAGATTTGGAAAATAACCAGAACAAGAGACTACTGCCTCCATATTCAAGAAAGGTTAAATAAAAGATTTACCTCTTAGAATAGCTGGAGCGGAGGAAAATTCTCCAGAGACTTCAGCATACTTATATGGTTAGTCCCTACAGAAATAAATAACTTTAACATTGATGTGTTCTATAAGAGAATTTTTTCGGGAAAATAGGAATTAAACCAGAGTGCTTACAGAAATTTTTTCAAGGCATTTGTGTACAATATGATTGAATGTATTGTAGACTGGATTGAACTGGATGATTGTTTCTAATCAAGAGTCACTGGATTATTTTTCTCTCTACAAATGCTGCTGTTTTTCTCCAGCATTCGTAGTTCTTTGTTTTATTTATCCGACTGGATGTATTCCGAGAGGTTTAATCACATGACCTCCCATCACCATCTACTTCTCCCAGGTAAACTGTCTTTTTCTCCCAAGCTCCCACATTTAATTAACTGACAAACAAAAGCACTGGAAGAAAATGTCAATGCCCCCATGATACTTCTTCCAGATTTGTTTGGAGGAAAATGCTTCCTGCAAAGTCCAGGGCACTCCAAATGAGTTGGTAAGCCAAATAATCAATAAAGATTAATAAACAAAACACTGGAAATCTGAAACGAAAGAAATTACTGGACAAACTCAGTAGGCCTGGCAGCATCTATGGAGGGAGCAAGAGTTAACATTTCACATCCAGTGACCCTTCTTCAGAACGTGAAGAGGAGCAAACAGACAAATGGCCTGGTGTTATTGTCAGAGGACTAGTTTTATAGACCTAGGTAGCCATAGGTTTAATGGTAGGTGTCTTTTGCCTAGGATGGGGGATTTCAAGACTAGGGTGTATACTTTTTAAGGTGAGTGGAGACAGACTTTTAAAGAAAGGGGGAAATGTTTTACATTGAAGGTGGTTTGTTCGCGGAATAAACTCCCTGAGGAAGTGATGGATACAGGCACCGTCACAACATTTAAAAGACACTTAGATAAGTACATGAATAAGAAAGGTTTGGAGTGATATGAGCCAGAAGCAGGCAGGTGGGACTGGTTTAGTTTGGAATTTTGTTCCACATGGACTGGTTGGACCAAAGGGTCTGTCTCTGTGCTGTATGATTCTATGCTGAGGGGTAAAATAATAATGTTTGTTTGGTGGGAAAAAAGTGATATCTTGTGGTGTAGTTCGATTAGATAAAATAAAATATTCATATTTCTTTTTAAATTCCTAAATTACCTTGCCAGATTGTGTGACTCTGATGAGATTTACTATGGTTAGGCATTAGGATGATAATGCTGCAATTGGATGGATGAAATTAATTTCACTGCAATTACTTCTAATGAGAGGTCATCAATTAGGCTGAAGCTTTTGTGCCGATGAGGGCAAGCATGGAGGCAAGCAAATTGGAATTTGCCGTTGTTGACTGCTATGGTGGTACATTGGCACCATGTGGTCCATGAGCCATCTTCCTGGAGAAGTGAAAGATTCAGCAAGGGAGTGTGCCCTCCGACAAGTGACAGGTAACCAATTAAACCTATTTAAGCTGATTAAGTCAATTGTTTAAGGCTGACTAGAATTTTGCAGTTGCCCTCCAGATACTCAGAAGCGTTGGGTATTAGTATTACTGCATGGTCACTGCCTACGTCATCATGACAGTGACTTCCAAGTTTTTAATTTAAAATGAAGTAATGTTGGGGAGAAAAGACATCAAAAATGGCATTGGCCTCTCACACTTACTTGAAAAGACCTCTCATTGGTTTTCTGGCTTTGAAAACCCACCTTTTCTGAAGTGTACAGACACAAAATGTCAGCCTTCCTGCTCCTCTGATGCTGCCTGGCCTGCTGTGTTCATCCAGCTCCATACCTTGTTATCTCAGACTCCAGCATCGGCAGTTCCTACTATCTCTGCATTCTTTATTGGATGGGAAGTCCACTCTTTAACCAGTAATTATCCAATTTGGGGAAAAACACAGCTGGATGACTGTTGTCCACTTGGGGCCAGTCATCTGACCCTCTTTTTGTCAGTTTTAAAACCCATGGGGAAAATTCCACCCAATTGATTCTATTTCTCTTTCCACAGTTGCAGCCTGACCTGTTGAGCATTTCTAGCATTTTCTGTTTTTATTTCTGATTTTCAGTATCTTGCTTTTCCATTCCAGCTATGCTTAGTTCATCGGACACTGGGGGAAATGTTACTGGAAAAACTAAAGAGGAATATTACCACAAAGCTGGAAGAAGGTGAATAGAAGCCATAGTTTGGCATAGTTGATGACAGCTTGTCAAAGGGTCAGAACAATCTCTTCCAGACAAATTTTTCAAATTTGCAAAGTTAAAACCATGAGGCTTGGTTGGTTCTCTTTCTTTCTGAAAACTGAAGCATTGAATCAAATTAATTAAATCCAGTATCTCGTACCTGAGCTCTCAAATTACCAATGTCTCATTAGTGAAAGATGTTTTGTGCAACTGACTGACCATATCAAGAGGAACTTAGTTTCCAGACAACAAATTTCCCACACTTCAATTACAACTATAGGGTTCAAATCCTTAACCCTTTGAATAAAGGCAAAAGATTGATCTTGTCTCTAGAGCATGCCAAAGGCATTTACTATTGTGGGAGGACATGCTTGACAACAGAGTGTCAACTACTTGCAAGCATCCTGACCAGGGAAATGTTTGGGCTTCTACATATTGCGAACAGAAGGAAACTGGTTCCCTGCATGAGGTATTGATTGTACACAATTGGAACGATGACAAATGCAAACTAACAAATGAACCTCTCTCACTGCATCACCAGAAAGAAGTTTTAAATATTTCAGTAACATGAAGTGGACAAGTTTGATGGTTAAAAGCTGTTACTGTTGTGGCAGCTTCACTCACTTTGCTTTGATTAGGGTAAGAATAAATCATATCAACATTCCTGCCGGCATATAGTACAGGGGAAAAGGGAACATGCTACATGTTTGCACACTTGCAGGACCATTGCTTGTCCTGCTCTGGAGAGGAGTAATCTCCCCATACTTGTTTCTTGGCACAAGATAGGGGTACCAAAGTCCAAATTTGTTGGCCACTACAAATACATCTGATACCATTTTTGTTTGGATAACTGTTGTGCAGCCCAGTGGCTATTTAACACAGGCATTGAGGTCTACCAGCATTTGCTAATGAGAACTTAACACTTTTTTATATGTACCTCCTAAAGATTCCTCTGCACTGGGCTTGTTTAGGTTTTAAGTTATTTTGATGTGCAGAATTATAGAAACTTTACAGTGCTGAAAAAGGCCACATGGTCCATCCTTTCTGCACTAGCTTGTTAAATGAGCATCATTTCCAAATACCAATCTCCTGCATTTTCCCCTCACACATTATTCTTTATCCGAATAAAGCCTTTTTGAATGCCTTGACTGAACATGCTTCCAACACACTTCCAGGCAGTGCCTTCCATAACTTAACCACTCACTGAGGGATAAAGTTGTTCCTCACTTCACTCTTGCTTCTTTAGTAGATCTCTTTAAATATATGCCCTCTTGTTCTGCAGCCTTTTATGAACAGATTTTAGGAACAGCAGACTTTCTGATAGGGCCAAATCTTACATCAACATTGTTACAATTGCAGCTTTGTGCATAACTTCATGACCTTTCTCTGAACATTTGTGGGGCATTAAATGTGTATTGTACATATTGAGGCTATTACAAACTGTATCAAGGCTCTTAAACATGGAACACACTGTTGGAAACAAGTTGAAATTGATTGCATCTTCTGTGACTTTTAATTCAATATTTTGTAATATACTTTTATAAATTTTATGAATACTTTATACCTTTAGGGGAAAAAACCCCTCTCCCCATCCTTTACACTTCAATGGAGGCTTCTATGGTTTATCGTACTTGGTTATTAAACAAGCCTTAATAAATTTATTCTTTCTACTGTTATTCAAAAGTGAACAGAAAACTCTAAATCAATATTGACAGGAACAAATATTACCATTTCTTTACCATGGACATCCCTATACACCTGCATTCCCCATACAGATGGCCTAAAGGCCCTCCGTTTCTTCCTGACCCGCGGGCCCGAACACTCCCCCTCCACTGACACCCTCATCCGCTTAGCCGAACTCGTCCTCACCCTCAACAACTTCTCTTTCAATTCCTCCCACTTCCTACAGACAAAGGGGGTGGCCATGGGTACCCGCATGGGCCCAAGCTATGCCTGGCTCTTTGTAGGTTACGTGGAACAATCCCTCTTCCGTAACTACACTGGCCCTAAACCCCACCTCTTCCTCCATTACATTGATCACTGTATCGGCGCCGCCTCATGCTCCCACGAGGAGCTCAAACAGTTCATCCACTTTGCCAACACCTTCCACCCCAACCTGAAGTTCACCTGGACCATTTCTAATACCTCTCTCTCCTTCCTGGACCTCTCTGTTTCCATCTCTGGCAACCACCGAGAAACCGATATCCATTTCAAACCCACCGACTCCCACAGCTACCTAGAATACACCTCCTCTCACCCACCTTCCTGCAAAAATGCCATCCCCTATTCCCAATTCCTTCGCCTCCGCCACATCTGCTCCCAGGATGAGGCATTCCACTCCCGTACATCTCAGATGTCCTCGTTTTTCAAAGACTGCAACTTACCTCCTCAGTGGTTGAGAACGCCCTTGACTGTGTCTCCCGCATTTCCCGCAACTCATCCCTCACCCCCCCTCTCCGCAATAACAACCAAAACAGAATCTCCCTCGTCCTCACGTACCAACCCACCAACCTCCGGATCCAACGCATCATCCTCCAACACTTCTGCTGTCTGCAATCCCACCACCAAAGATACTTTTCCCTCCCCACCCTTATCTGCTTTCTGGAGGGACCACTGTCTCCGTGAGTCCCTTGTCCGCTCCACACTCCCCTCCAGCCCCACCACACTTGGCACTTTTCCCTGCAACCGCAGGAAGTGCTACACCTGCCCCTACACCTCCCCCCTCACTCCCATCCTAGGCCTCAAAAAGACTTTCCACATCAAGCAGTTGTTCACCTGCACATCTGCTAATGTGGTATACTGCATCCGCTGTTCCCGTTGAGGCCTCCTCTACATCGGGGAAACCATGTGGAGACTTGGGGACCGCTTTGCAGAACACCTACGCTCGGTTCGCACTAAACAACTGCAGCTCCCAGTCGCGAACCATTTCAACTCCCCCTCCCATTCCTCAGATGACATGTCCATCCAGGGCCTCCTGCAGTGCCACAACAATACCACCCGAAGGTTGCAGGAACAGCAACTCATATTCTGCTTGGGAACCCTGCAGCCCAATGTTATCAATGTGGACTTCACAAGCTTCAAAATCTCCCCTCCCTCTACCGCATCCCAAAACCAGCCGAACCCATCCCCGCCTCCTTAACCTGTCTTTCCTCCCACCTATCCCCTCCTCCCATCTCAAGCCCCACCCCCCATCTCCGACCTACTAACCTCATCCCACCCCCTTGACCTGTCTGTCCTCCCTGGACTGACCTATCTCCTCCCTAACTCCCCACCTACACTCACTTTTACTGGCTCCATCCCTGCCTCTTTGACCTGTCTGTCTCCTCTCCACCTATCTTCTCCTCTATTCATCTTCTATCCGCTTCCCCCTCTCTCCCTATTTATTTCAGAACCCCCTTCCCCTCCCCCATTTCTGAAGAAGGGTCTAGGCCTGAAACGTCAGCCTTCCTGCTCTTCTGATGCTGCTTGGCCTGCTGTGTTCATCCGGCTCTACACCTTGTTGTCTCAGATTCTTCAGCATCTGCAGTTCCTACTATCTCTGAAACAACTCTTACCATTTCTCTGTCTAGTTTCCAATCCATTCGCAGAGATATCACTACACCCTTTGCCCTTAATTATCATTCGAAATGCATGTGTTCTTCCAATTCTAGAGGGGAAGACTTGTTGTGCTGCAACATAACTTCAACTCTACAATGACTCTCAATTGTAAGTATTTATTTTTTTCTGCTCAACCCTCCTCTTGACACGCAAAAAACTGAGACAAAAGTGAAAGCTGTGCCACAAAGAATTGAATCTCTTTTATGGCAATTATCTTGAAGATCAATGGCAAGTGACATCACTTCTCTGTTGACTGAAAAATGCATTTTAATGTAAACAAGAAAGTGCAGTAGGCAGTGGGTAGGCCTGATAACAGGCAACGAATTTGGTATGGCTAGGATGTGGAGGCCCTACCAATTTTAACTCAAAACACAAATTTGTCAGTATTTGGCAGTTTAAAATCTGCATGTAAAATTATAATCCAGTGTTAGAAGTCTCTCCTCTGAGCAAAAATGTTTTGAGGTTCAAATCTCATTTCAGAGACGAGTACAAAATTTAGGCTAACACTGCCAAGCAGTAATGGGAGAGTGTCACACTGTTGAATGTGATGTCTTTCATAGGAGATATTAAACCAAGAATTTGTCTGCCCTCACAGATGCGCATTAAGATTACATCATTTGATTTCACAAAAGAGCAGGGAAGCTTTCTCTGTTATTCTGGTTAACAGTCATTACTCATCAAGCACCATCAGAAACAAATTATCTATTATTGTCATTTATATTATCACCAGTTGGGTAAGCAATTCTTTTGAAAATTATCCTTAAAATTCAATAGCTCCTCTTGAGTTCCTTTGAAACTCAAACTCAGAAACGATGAGTCAGGATAGTTTGGTTCCTAAGATTTATGAGTCACCCTGGCGCTCTGATAACAGATAGAAAAGCACTCCATATGTAAACATATATGCCTAATGCTCTGTTTTGTCTCAGCTTTGTGCTTTTTTCTGGAAACAGTCAGTTAAAGAACCAATATTAATATCTGAGATAAAAGGTACTACAGATGCTGGAGAATCCGAGACAACAAGGCGTGGGGCTGGATGAACACAGCAGGCCAAGCAGCATCATAGGAGCAGGAAAACTTGACGTTTCGGGCCTAGACCCTTCATCAGAAATGGAAATATTAATATCTGTCATTTTTGGACGTCCCTTGATTTGAAGATGACGTCTTCTGCTGTGGGTGTGCATGAGAATAAACAGACTGTTTCTCAACTGGGGCATGAGGGCCAGGATATCTCATGAGGTATTAGGACCTGGAGTGCAGGGTCCACTTCCATTTCTATCCTTCTCTGCTGCCTCATCACGAAGGCTTTTAGAATCAAAGCATGATGCAGCTCAATGGACAAGTTGTCACGATTTTGAAAGATTTGTTACAAGATCCGCCCAGTATATAGTGCTGCATGGCTAGGAAGATTCTGACTGACCATGTAGCATTTTCTTTGTGCTTTCCAACAACGCTGACCATGTAGAAGTTGAGAAAACAGGAGTTGGCAGGGCCACATGGCCACAGTGTCTAGTTCACCATTATTAGTTCTGCAGGAGATTGACCTGGATGTTTGTGAAGCTTGTTTTGGGAAGGACAGTGATATTTTTTAGTCAGTCGTCCTTTTGAATTCAGAGGATGTGGCAGTGATATTGCTGATGGAATTTCTCTAGTGTTGTTTGTTACGTGTCATTGATACTTAGTCCAGGTCTCTTGGCAGTACAAGAGAATGGTGTCAACAACTGCTCTGTATGCCAGGATTTCCTTGATTGGCTGCGGTCTTTGTTGTCAAGCTTCTGCTGGCGTTGTTTGTAGAAAAGTGACCAAGTGCAATTCATCTCCTAGTCAATGCTGTCTTTTTGGGGGAAGTGGCTAATAATCTTGATATGAATATAAAATTGATACTTTCAGCATAACTGTACTAAATGCAACATATGCACACTTTCTGCATACTTATCTTGCCTGTAGAAGATGCCATGCTAATTTTAAAAAAAGGAATAAAAGAGAAAAGAAATACTTAATTTCTTCTTCATTTATATTTTTACATAGTCAAACAGAATGGAAACTGACCCTTCGGTCCAACCAGTCCACGCTGAACACAATCCCAAACTAAAGTATTCTCACTTGCCTGCTCCTGGCCCATATCCCTTCAAACCTTTTCTATTCATGCTGCCTCTTCTCAGTATATCCCAAAGCATTCAACAGTTGAAGAAGTAATTTTGCAAACACTTGATGTAATGTAGAAAATTCAGCAAACAACGTCGGTACAGCAAGATTCCACAAACATAAGAACCTAAGCACATAAGAACTAGGAGCAGGAGTAGGTAATTCAGCCCCTTGAGCCTTTTCTGCCTTTTGATACTGTTGTAGCTGATCTCATCTTGGCCTCAGCTCCACTTTCCTGCCTGCTCTTTATAATATTCCAACCCATTATTAATTAAAAATCTCTCTACCTCCTTAAAATTACTCAATGTCCCAGCATTAACTGCAATCTCAAGTAGTGAATTCCACAAATTCATGACCCTTTAAGAGAAATAATTTCTCATCATGTCTGTTTTAAATCGGCTACCCCTTATCCTAATTCTAGATTTTTCCACATGAAGAAACATCCTTTTTACTTCTACTGTCAGTCCCCTTTAGCATCCTATATATGTCAATTAGATCTCCTATCATTATAAACTCCAGCAAGTATAGGCCTAAACTGTTCAATCTCACCTCATAAAACATACCTCTTGATATTGGGATCGATCTAGTGAACATCAATGGAAGGAATGTTTAGGTCATCTGACTTTGTGAAGCAGACAGAAAATAAATATGGGACATGATGCCAGACATATTCTCTTGCTGTTCTTCAACAGTGAATCATCTAGATTTAATATCTCAAGTTGGCAAGAGGACACCTTCAACAGTGCCCCGTTTCCTCATTGTTACACTGAATGGTTTGCTTAGATTTTATGCTGAAATCTCTGGAGTGGGATTTGAACCTACAGTCTTCTGACCAAGACCGGAGTGTTTACAATTAGTCATGGTTAACACCCAACAGCTAAGAAGAAAAATAACCGTTCTGCAAAACTTAACCAACATGAACACATTCTGAAATGCAAAATTTGTCTTTTCTGAATGTTAAAGCTTACACAATTGCAGCCTTTTCTTCCCATCTCTGTCATGTGGCACCCAACAGAGGGAAACATTTAAAGTAATGCCACTTATGTGCTAATTAAGGCCAAGCAGCCTAATTTATCATTTCAGTCTATATATAACTCTACATTCAATTCCTTGAAAACAAATAGAATTCAATCGCACTGGTAACATTTTATTCACCTAAAATGGGCAAACAAAACTATATTTTGATTTGCCATGTGTTGATCCTGATATAAAATTCAATATATTTGTTGCAGTATTTGTTGAAATTCATTCACATCAGTCAGTGTTTTATTACCATATAAATAGCCCATGAATGGATATATGTATAATCCCAGTTGTAAAGGCAAACTACAGTGCTGACATTTATTAAAATTGAAATGCTTCTTACTCGGCAGATAAAAGTTAAAACTATTCAGTTTAAATGAATCCTAAATATTGAAACTAGCCTTTAATTGCCAATGTATACCAAATGCAAGCTAATTCAATACAACATTATGCACACAAAGAAATAGATAGGTCTGCATGTAATTAAACCATTTTACATAAACACACTGTTGAATTTCAAGGAATAAGCAAATATCATATCCCTTGACATCAGTATTGCTTACTAGCCAATTTTTTTTTCATTTTCCTAACTTGAGAAGTTTTTTTTTGATTTACAGTCCGTGAAAGGGTTGCTTTCATCCAGCCTGCCACCCACAAACAATGGCTTAAAAAAAAGTGAAAAAAAAATCCCAAGTTTCCCAAGTACAGATGTTAGAAACAGCTTTAAGTTGTTGCAGAGGAATTGCAGGGGTCAAAGTAGGTGGATTACTTTCCTCAGCTGTGAAAACTAGGGGTGATTATCTGGTGGTAGGCCTGGTGAGGTGAAGCAGGCCCACTGCTGGGCCAAGCCTGTGCCTGACTTTAAGGAAAAACAAAAACCCCTTTGATTTTGTCCTTCTTAAAACCCTCAGCTCTGAACTCGTGAGTAGGCAGCATTCTTGCAAGTGCTCCAGTTGTGGCTTGACGGCCTGCCCACCAGCTGGGCATCCTGTTCTGTACCTGCGTCAGTGTGTTAGCAGGGGATTAACTGAAGGACCTCAGACGTGGAGAATCTAAAAATACCCTTAATACCTGCCTTTCAGTTCAGGGTCTTAATTTCACGTGAATTTATGAGCATTCTGTGATACGTTTGGCACTTTATAACTTTTCCGTTCAGTCAAGTAAAGGCGACTAAGACACATCATCATTAAAACCATTCAAAGCCAAAATCCACATGGTATCTTTAATAATGGGAAACCAACATTTTCAGCAATTTATAGTACTGAAGTCATTTTTTTCTTCCTGGCAGTGAAAATGTGGAAGAGAATGAGGCTCTTTGTTGCATGTCTGCAAAACACTGCTTAATTACAGCAGCCATTAATTTTTACCAGTTAATCTTTTTGAAGATTTATTTAAGATATGTACAACCTATTTAAAGCATCAGTTGACAATGAAACAAGGATGCCCCTTTGGGCAAACCATACCTAACCATGATGATGATGCTGATGATCTATTCATCTAACTGCATATGAAACCATGACTTCCATATCTCAGAATGCACAAGCTTCATACTACAGCTATATTTATCACCAATTGCATACCTGCACTGCACAATAACAACATTGAGCACCAGCTTAATTCAGGTTATTCAATTGTCGAATTCAATATTTAACTCCCATTGGAATTAGCCTCGATGTAAGATTAAGTTGAGTGTTGGAGTTCCCATGCAGAATCTAAAAAGATTGTGAATAGCCACAAGTTCCAGACACACCTTCATATTCCTCTCAGACAAATTATTGGTCAGAAAATTAAGTTTCATTACAGAATATTGATTGGTGGAATATTATTCGTTGTACTTTGCCTTACAGTTTGCCAATACTGATAGCTTGTCTGAAATGCAATTGATTTCCTGTTTTTTTTGTAACCTCAAAAAATGAAGTGGCCACATTTGAAAACAATCTTAGTGATCCAGGAAATATTACCTAAAATTTTAACTCTTGTAAACTTTGTCATGTAAAAAGAAATTTATTGGTCCAGTTGGATAAAACATAACTGTTATAACAGATAACATAGCACATTAACTGCTCAAATGGTTGACTTTTCCAAATTAAATCCACAATAATAATGAATGTTTTTTCCTCTCTTGGCAAACTCATGTTTGACCCCTTGCAAGATAAACTTTATCTTTATATCCCAGTGATTGTTTAACAATTGTCTTTGTTGATTTTTTTCAGTTACTTTGCCACAAAATTGTTGCCAGGGCTTCAGTACCTCTTCAATTTCTTTCTACCTCCGAGCTTTTCACAAAAATGAATGATATAGATTCCTTCTTAGGTCAGATTTCAAAATATTGTTTGAGAGCAAATGAAGCACAAAAACAACATTATGGCTGATCATTAGCAATTACTCTTGAAGAAATTTTAATTTGACCTGGTGCTCTCAGTTACCTCCAACATGGAGATAAAAGCACAGGCATGTCATTATCTCATTTATTAAAATGAAATTAATCATTAGAAACAAACTTAATGGTTGCATAAGGGAAAGCCAAGTAGTAGTGTAATTTCCAAAATGGTTAGATCCTCCTTAATTGCTCAGTTATGTTTTTGAGAAATTGATATCTAAAGGAGATTTTAAAAGTCTCAATGCTGCAGCATACCATAACTTCAAGAAAAACTTTATATAAAGTTGCCAGTGAAAGCTGTAACAATTTCTTAGCCTATACGGTACCCTAGGTAAAACTTGAAAGTGGATAAGATTTGGCAGAGAGAGAGGCAACAGTGGGAACTAGTTAGCAGAGTAATGACTAATTGCAGAAATGTACAGTGTGAATTGCCTCAGGTATTGTGGTTAGAACCAGAGCTGTTTCCAATGTATATAAACAAACTCAATGATGCAACGCAAGGTGGTCAGGTTCACAGATGGCACCAATTTGGGGTGGGCACTTGACTCTGTTGAAGTAGCCAGGGAGCTAGTCAAATCTTCCAAGTGGGCATAGCTGTCCAAAAATATACAATATAGATGAATGCAAGGTGTTGCACTTTGGAAAGAGGTCTTCAGTATATTGCATTATTGACTATCTCAGAGGAATTGGAGAATTTTTCAAACAAAAATCAAATGTCTCCAGAAAGAAAGATTATAATCATGAGGAGGCCAGAAAGTTGCTTTAGTATTTGGTGTTGCTATTATCATAATGAGGGAAAATACCTCATATAGTCAGGAATATTCAATGCCCCACTGTTATTTCCAGAGGAAAATCTCGTCTACACAACTAATCAATAAGGAACAACAATATACACATAATTTTAAATAACAGAGCTAAATCAGAAAAGTGTAGTGTAGATTTCCCAATTAGGTTAATTTCCTTAATTTCACCAGATAGAAAAGACATTGTGCTGATTGGATGAGGGCCAGGTGGATCTTATTGATTATGAGATCCCCAACTGGGGTTATAATCTGAGCCAAGTAGGGAGCCTTGGCTAACAGTTTAAGCAGTGAGTCTTCTCAGTCTAGGGCCTGGCTCTGAGCTGGCTGGTCATCCATGTACTGTGCACATGTAAATAAAGCGTGACTCGTTGATGGGATACAGGCCTGCAGTTATTTCAAACATCAAAATTAATCTTTATTTAATAAATTTAAACTCACTCCATGTGTATTTCCAGGGTCAACCACATTATCCTAATGTAAATGATTTTCTGTCATTTAGAATCTGTGCATTAATGAGAATCCAGGTCACTGGACTTGTGATCTGGAGATCCATGTAAAATGTTGGGGAGCTGGGTTCAATTCATATCACAACAAACGTTGAATGGTAGAATCTTTCCAGTGCAGAAGAAGCCCTTAGGCCCTTCGAATCTGCATTGACCCTCTGAAGACCATCCCACAAAGACCAACTCTCCTCACCCCACCCCACCCACAGTATCCCTGCAACTCTGCACTTTCCATGGCTAATCCACCTAACCTGCACATCTTTAGACAGTTGGAGAAAACTGGAGCACTTGATGGAAACCCATACAAACATGGGGAAAATGTGCAAAATACACACAATCACTTAAGGCTGCAATTGAGCCTGGGTCGCTGGAGTTGCTAGGCAGCCGTGCTGACCACAATGCCACCCTGTCACCCCTGGGGAAATTTGAATTCAATTAAAAATCTGGCTGTAAACGTCAAATGATGATCATGTAATCTATTAGTTGTAGTTGTAAAAAAAAATCTGGTTCACTAATATACTTTAGGGAAGAAAGATTGATGATTTCTAATTGCTTGCATGTACATATTTAGCAGTGCTGTGATATGAAGATATGTTATCTGAAATAATAATAGGGAATATCCAGAAGAGGAACTGTTAAGCCTGAGATTGGGAAGACGTTCTTTGGAATTGGTGGCAAATCCTGCCATGTTGCATTTAGAATTCAACTTAGAAAGAGACACTGGAATTCAGACTCTTATGATAGCCATGAGACTATTGATGATTGATGATTGCCAACCTATTAAAGTCCTCATTGCCACCTGGGGATAATGTTAAAATTGGGAGAGTTGTCTCACAGACTTGTCAAGCAACAGCCTGGCATTGTCATAGAATCATACTTTACAGAAAATGTCCCAGACACCATTATCACCATCAATGACAAAAATGGAAGTTAATGGAAAAGCTCAGCAGGTCTGACAGCATCTGTGAAGACAAATTAGAGTTAACATTTTGGGTCCAGTGACCTTTCCTCAGAACGATTTTTATTTACCTTCATCACCATCTCCAGCTTTGTCACGTCTCACTAGCAAGACAAATCCGGCAGAGCTGGTGATACAGTTGGAAGGGAATTGCTTTGGGAGTCCTCAACATTGGCGCTGGACCCCATGAAGTGTCATGGAGTCAAACACGGGCAAGGAAACATCTTGCTGATTATCGAGTACTCTCTACCTAAACTGGTGAATTATCCACGGGGTGAGCTCATTTCTAAGAGGTGTTCTGTAAATGACCATCACAGGCAGTGCGAGATTCACTTCCACAACCACAATGGTGCATCTGTTTCCTTTTGCTTGATG
Organism: Ginglymostoma cirratum; assembly: GCA_024137785.1. Classification (NCBI taxonomy): domain Eukaryota; kingdom Metazoa; phylum Chordata; class Chondrichthyes; order Orectolobiformes; family Ginglymostomatidae; genus Ginglymostoma; species Ginglymostoma cirratum. The sequence goes on from JAHRHZ010000223.1 coordinate 16,008,090, forward strand.
GTCCTTTTGCTTGATGGTCCTTTTGCTTTACCTGGAAGTCTGCCTCCTTCAAAGCTCTAGTGTGAGAACTTTTATTTCGAGATGTTGTTCAGCTTTCAGCAGACTTTAAAAATCCTGGGAAATGGACATTGATATGCCTAATTTAGTGCTGCTGGTTGAAAAATTGCTAAAATGTTTAGTAAATGGAATATTTTTCTCATCATGTAGGAAGTGACATTGTGTGATGGAGCAAGTCAGGCCACATGGGTGTAATCTATAACCTCCCGGCCTTTGGGACTCCTGCCATAATAAAACCTCACAACCTTCTCATGCTGCTTTTGGCTGCCCAAGGGGAGAGGAGGTGAAATAACTTGCATGATAAAACCTTCTACGAACAGTTGTTGGCTTATGTTTCTGATGCTCCCCAGTGGTAAGTCAGAATGAAAATGAAGCATTAATGTTTAAAGGCGGTTTTGACCTTGACAGCCACCAGGAGTGCCATGCCTGTGGAGGAATCTGGCTACAGATCAATCTGGAGCAATCAACATAGCTCTAATGGTGGTCATAGTTAATTAAATCTTCCACAGGCACAGGGCCTTCAGAAACTGAAGGTATGTGTAATTCTGCCTGTGATTCATTTGAGACAGTACCACTGTATAAGTGTAGGAGCACCTCTTGTTAAGCTCAGCTAGCATTGTATCCTTCAGTTGGTCGATTTCTTCTTCCAAGAAACACAAGTAATAGGGGATTTGCAATGAAAAACTCATTGTGCTAAAGAGGTAGTGATTTTGGAAGACTGTCCACAATTACCCCAACTCTCCCAGATCTCTAAGTGACATTAGAAAATTTTAAAAAAGTTTTATAGAAATAATCTCTCAATGCACTTACAGGCTTTCAAATGTAAGTCTTTACTCTGGCCTTGCAAAGAAGTTCAGAACCCAGTAGATTGCAATTGGCATGTCATTAAAATACTGAAATAAACGTTAGTTCACTGCCATTGTGATTACAGGATTAGTTTGACCTTATTTACAGGAAACTATTCACAAACTGACAAAGAGTTTTTGCTGCCCCTTATATTCCAAAATCGGACAAGCTGATAAATGAGCTTATGATCATAATCTCTTCTTCAATTTATTTGTTTTTTAGAAACTGTTTTCGTGAGTGCATTATCCAACATTGAAATCTGCCTTGATTTTTAAACTGGGGCTGCCATGCTTTCTCATTGTCATGATCCGTTGCAGAGTGACTAATGTTCCTAAAAGTGTGCTGTAGCTTTTACAACAATCAAATACATGGAATCATACATTACAGAAGATGCCCTTCCACCCATCGAGTCTGTACTGCCAAAAGTACACAAAATCTATGAGTCCCACTTTCCAGCACTGGGCCCATAGCCTTGAATTCTTTTGTTATTCATTTGTGGGATGTGAGCATCGCTGCCTGGCCAGCGTTTATTGTCCATCCCTAGTTGCCCTTGAGAAGGTGGTGGTGAGCTGCCTTCTTGAACTGCTGCAGTCGTCCCGCTGTGGGTTGACCCACAATGCCATTAGGGAGGGAATTCCAGGATTTTGACCCAGCGACAGTGAACGAACGATGATATATTTCCAAGTCAGGATGGTGAATAGCTTGGAAAGGAACTTAAACCTGGTGATATTGTGACACTTCAAGTGTTCATCCAAATACTTTTAAAAAGTTGTGAGGTTACCTGCCTCAACTACCCTCCCAGGCAGTGCATTTCAGATTCCCACCACACTCTGGTGAAAAAAAATTTTCATCATGTCCCCTGTAAACCTCCTGCCTTTCACATTAAAGTTATTGACCCTTCCACTAAGGGAACATAGTTGAAAAGGAAATGTGGAATGTAGGGCTTAGCAGCAAGAGCCGGGGAATAGGATTAATTAGGCAGGTCTTTCAAAGATCAGGCAGCGCCATGGCAGTCTGATTCTTTAGATTTCCCTCTGTTCTGTAAGCTTCAAAAATTGCCTGTTAACATCATGATATTCAATCAAGGTAGCACATCCAACCTCCATTATACTTTTCCTAGAATGAATACACTTGGTGTAAGTTCAAATTCCAATTCTCATCTCTTCATACCATGTTCTGATGGCATAAATTCAGAGATTACAAGCCTGCTTGAATGCTGGCTATGCTGTTTTTCATAGAATTCCTTTCACAACTTATTCCAATGACATCATGGAGACTTTTCATTCTTTTGAAACTTCAGTTTACTCTTTGGCTTAAACTACAATTTTAAAAAAATCGAATCACAGAAGAAGGAGCAATTGGTGAATCCAAGTGCATTTTGTTTACTCCAGGCATCTTGTCCCATTGGCTCAGTCTAGCTTTTTGCAAAATTTTATTACTTGGGCCTCCAGTCATCTCTGCCACAATTCTCAAAATTTGGTAAAAGTCAAAATGATTACCCTTCATGTTTATTCAGTGACTCTTTTTTCTTGTTGAATACTAATTATGTGGTTAGAGATTGCAATTTCCAACATGTCAATATTAAAGCTAAATTAATTATCTGATTTAAATCTCCTGACAATTCTGATGGTGCTACATTGTTTGAAATAGTTACCTTTAATTCCATTATTGGCATAAAGACACAAAAGTACAGCAAACATGATAAATTTAAACATTGTATCTGATTGCTACATGAACAGGTAAAGTATGATAAAGTAATAATCAGTATGATAGTAATGAAGAGATATCGAGGGATTGATTGGTGAGAAGTAAGTGTAATGCTGATTCACAAAAAATGCATGTGAATCTCCGGAAATATAAATAAATGATATCAGTGATAGAGAAAATAATACAAAATGCCCTTAGAGTACAAACAGGTGAAATATCAAATATGAAAATATAGCAAGATGACATGCGTGAGACATTTATCAGAATTTTTTGGTGACAGAATAGAATGATTACAATGTACCACAGGAACAGGCCTTTTGGCCCACCAAGCCTGCACCAATTCTCAGTCCTTATTTAGGCCCACTACTACTGCCTATGTGCGGTTTCTATCCCTCCGTTTGCCTCCCATTCATGTGTCTATCAGGATATGCCTTAAAAGTTGTTAACGTGCCTGCTTCCACCATCTCCACCCACTATGGACAAGGGAAAGTCAGTAGATTTAATACGTTGAGATTTGTGCAAAATCTTTGACAAAGGAATCCTTTCAGAAAATAGAATTGTACTGGATAGAAGGGCACATTTTGAAGGGAGTCGCTAATTGATGGACTCAGCAGAAACAAATAATTGTTATTAAGGGAACAGAGTCTGCGAGGAAGGAAGTGGCTAATGGGCAAATTGGTTTTCAGGCAACTGTTGGTTTCAATGTGTGTCACTAATTTTGAGTTCAGGATGGTCCTAAAACCCTCCAAGCTTGGCGATGATACCAAATTAACAGGGACATAAACAATATGGAACATTCAAGCTGTTTGCAGAAGAATCTGTACACTTGGATAAAATCATGTCATAAAGCAGGAGCTGTCACATAATGAAGAAAAATACAAGTTATGAAGCTGGCAAAGGGAAACAAATAGCAGAACGCAATTGAGCCAGCCGAAGTGAAAAATTGACAGCAGTTGGAAGAGTCATGGTTGTGGAAGGAGCACCTACATTGGATTCCTTGGAACCAGTAATTGTCCCAAACTAAATTGGGGTAGTAAGGGCCTGTCACAGGAATTCTGTCTACTAGATGCACGATGTCAATTAGGCTCATTAACCAGTCATTAAGGCTCATGAAAAATTCACACCAATTATCCCTGTTCCCTCCACTGTTCAGCAGTGGCTCAGAATTAAATTCAAGTGGCAATATTCTTCTGTGCAATTCCCAAAGCTGCCTAGGAAATCCTTCCACGTTTGCCATCGGCACCCCCATTTGTAGGGGCCCCTCATTCTCAAGTATTCTGTGTTTGATCAAGGGACCAAGCATCTAGAAAGCGGTACGCTACTGAACACCAACATATGCCCTTGCCTCTCAGCACCCTGCTACCTCCTTCAATGATGCAATCACTGTGACCCACATGTCCTGCCCTCAATCACATTTGGCTTGGGATTCTTTGTTGATACTGGGCCTCTGGTGACTGCAAGGAGGAGCTACCTGCCCCATATTGATTGGCAGCTCATGAAATGTAGGTTAGGGTGAGGATTAGAGTTCTGCTTCCAGGGCCCTCAAAGGTGGTCAACACAAGATGGTGACCAATTAATGGTCAAATTGGCATTTATTTCTGTTTATTTCCATAGAAGTGGCGGGAGATCCAACTGTGTGAGAGCTGCATTGAGCCCATCAAATCCTATCCAAACATTGCAAATACAAGAAAAATGGGAGTATAGTTAGAAGTAAAATGATACAGTAGTAAGAGATAGTAGGAACTGCAGATGCTGGAGAATCTGAGATAACAAGGTGTAGAGCTGGATGAACACAACAGGCCAAGCAGCATCAGAGGAGCAGGAAAGCTGACATTTCGGGCCTGGACCCTTCTTCTGAAGAAGAGTCT
>JAHRHZ010000223.1:16012967-16053950 GCA_024137785.1 Ginglymostoma cirratum
TTCTGAAGAAGGGTCTCGGCCCGAAATGTCAGCTTTCCTGCTCCTCTGATGTTGCTTGGCCTGCTGTGTTCATCCAGCTCTACACCTTGATACAGTAGTAAGACTGGGGAGGCATATTGAAGTGCTACAATCAATTATAGCAGCTTAATGTGGAAAGTATGACTTTAAGATGTAAAAATGGGTGGCATGGTGGCTCACTGGTTAGCACTGCTGTCTCATAGCGCTAGGGACTCAGGTTCAATTCCAGGCTTGTGACTGTCTGTGTGGAGTTTGCGTGTTCTCCCTGTCTCTGTGTGGGTTTCCTCCCACAGTCCACAGGTGTACAGGTTAGGAGGATTGGCTGTGCTAAATTGTCCTGTAGTTTCCAGGGATGTACAGGTTTGGTAGATTAACTATGATAAATGTGGGGCCACAGGGATAGTATAGGGGCTGGGTTTGGGTGGGATGCTCTTTGGAGGGTTGTTGTAGACTCAATGGGCTGAATGGCCTCTTTCTGCACTGTAGGTATTCTATTAGTGAAGTGAGAGAGCAGAAGCCACAATAATTGCTAACTATACAAGGCACTGGCCCTCCCTCACTACGGCACTGTTTTTAGCAATAAGTTTTATTAGGCACACATGTGTAAGGTATGCAGTTGAGTTTCCTTATGTTGTCACTAGCAATATCATTGTTAGATTAAGAATATGCTTTATGTTGGTTCCTCTATTTGATCAAGGATCAATTGTCATTGATACACAGAGATGTCACAATGCACAATCCTCCTGCTATTGTTCTGAATTTCAGTGCTGGTTATGCCAAACCTACATCATGGAGGAAAACTGGATATTTTCTCTGACCTGCTCAAGTTTTCAACAACTGTTGTGCTCCGGTAACTGGTTGTGGTTCTGCACAAGCCTCTGCAATCTTACCATTGTATCATTTTACTTCAAACTACATTTCCATTAATTTTGTATTCCCACTCTTTGGGCTGAATTTGATGGGCCCAATGGGCGTCTCACTCAGTTGGAGAACCAGTGGGGAACTCCAAACAGTTCTGAGGAGGAGGCCTAACAGAAATATGTGCCCAATAGACACTTAATTGCTCACCTGGTAACACATCCAAAAAATAGTCCCCTTTATATCAGGCAGAAGTGGGCACAGGTTAATGTTACATCTGAAAAATGTCTTCTCCAGCAATGCTGTTTTGAAGGAATTCCAATACTCCACTGAGGTTTCACTCTGAATTAGCCATCAAGTCTTTGAAAGATGTCCAAAACTCTGGTCTTCTGACTTAACCAGGAGTGTTACCAATTCAACCAAGAAACGTCTTGGAAGTTGCATTTGGTACATTACTTGTTACTGTTGTCTATGCTACCAAAATGTTTACAGTGGTGACACACATTGCACTTGGCTGGATGTTTCTTTCACTTTTAACAGAATCCCTACAGTGTGGGAACAGGCCCTTCAACCCAACAAGTCCACACAGACCCTTGGAGCATCCCACCCAGACACATCCCCCTATAATCCACACACACCCCTGAACACTATGGGCAATTTAGCATGGCCAATCCACCTTGCTCACACATCTTTGGACTGTGGGAGGAAACTGGAGCACATGGAGGAAACCCACACAGACATGGGGAGAATGTGCAAACTCTGCGCAGACAGTCACCTGAGGCTGGAATTGAACCCAGGTCCCTAGCACTGTGAGGCTGCAGTGCTAACCACTGATCCACCGTGCCGCCTCGTGGCACTCTGTTTAGCACCAGCCCAAATTGCTTAGAAGAACGTAGCTTAGTATCTCTGTTACAACAGTACAGTATTAACTTGCTAACCAATGGTATCATTATGTTACATCTGACTTCAAAATGGCCTTACATGTACATTAACACCTTTATTGAGCTTATAAAGAAAGAAAAAAAATGCACTCATGTGCTTTCATGGCCACAGGATATTAAAGGCATTTTACAGCCAATGAAGTGTAGCCACTTCTGATAAATACTTGATCGGAATCATACTAACCATAACCTCAGGTAACTGGCAAAGCATTATGTCTTTGTTCAAAACAAAGCTAAGTAGCTCCAAATTTCCTCATGAGCTCTGCCAAACTCCTGTGGCAGTCTGTTAGATTATCCCAAAAGCATTCAGCATCTTGGATGCACTAAGATTTCTCAGTTTGCCTTATAAGGGGCAAAATTTTCACATTATGAGACCAAACTATACCTATTTTTAGGTCCTCAGAGTTCTCAAATGAGGTGCTATAGAAACTCTATTATTAGTCTTTGCATCCCCTGGATAAATCATTCAGGATTTCTACACTAGATCATAATCTTAGTGTTCTTTTTCCAAATATTGTGAGAGCATGTAATGAATGCAAGACTGTGTTGCCTGTGATGCTTGCCCTCCTGCTTTCACTGTCATCTTGTTTCTGAAGAACAATCACTTGACTGAGATTCATGATGGGCTGTCAGTAATCATGCAACTAACAATAAAAAAGTTGTGATATATCAGACCGTTCATGTAGGAAATTAGCACAAGAAGCTTCAAGGAGGCACAGTTGGAGAATAAAATTGATTCTGACAGAAAGAAAGAGCTTTTAGAGTAGATGACTGAATGTTTTGTTAAAGCAGAATATTTTAAGGAGCGCTTTAGAGGATGGGAGGTGAAGAAGCAAAGGGTTACAGAAAGCTCATTCCAGTGCCGAGGGCCTACACAATTAAAGATTCACTCATAAATATAAAGTGAAGGAACTCAAAGCGACACAAGAAGGCACATAAATGGAAAAACAGAAAGTCCTCTATTGGAGATTTAGAGCTGTAGGAAGTTACACAATTGAGGAGGAACCCCTGGAGGAATCTGAAAACAAGGATGAGAATTCGAAAATTAGGATGTTCTAGGTCAACTTAGCATATGGACAGCAGAATTTTGGAAGAACTCAAGATGAGAAAGGCCAGGAGAGGAAAGGAATGAGAAAAAGGCAAGAAATTGAAGAATTGAAACACATACCCAAAACTCAACTGATTTAACATCTGCTTTTTATGAAGCACCATTTTCATGTTTTGTTTATATTGTTGGTGTTTTGAAGTGACTGACAGAGGGAGCCAAAAAGCTGAATACTCACAATGAGCTAACAACAACGCAGTTATGCTTCCTTTTGCTGATACCACAATCCTTTTGATTCACTCACCTGATGTCTCACATCAAATGTTGCTCCCTGTAAATTGAGTCAAAGTTCACATTCCTGTTTTCAACCAATTACAGGTTGATACATTGGCAAAATGTGCAAAATCGTTTGAATAAACTGCATTTTCTGCCCACTGTCTTGTGTGATGCTACAGTTAAGCAAGCATTACAGGGGAAAAATCAATCAATCAATCATTTCTGCATTTCACTTCCTTGTCCTTTCAGATAAAGATCTTCTTTTGATAGTTATTTTCATTTAGTTCCTAATAAGAACACAGTGTTATTACATTATAGTGCATTTTTGCTTTTAATTCTTGTCGGGATAATTGTACAGATGCATTTCCCATCAATAGTTATTTTACCAGGACTGTGTTTCCCCTCTTGTAAAACATCACAAATACTTGGCAGGATTGCATTAATAACTTAATGTTGTGAAAATAAATATGTCTGGACTTATTTCTGGACAAAGGATAGATACTTTCACTTCATGCTACAGGGGAGGAAATTTGTGATTATCCATATAGACCACTTTTTAACAGATAGACAGCAATTACTGAATATAACTGAGAATACTTAATCCATTAACTCGTACTCTAAAGCTTAAACGACCTCTGTCACTACTGCAATAAAATATGATTATATTTCTGTGAGAAGAAAGCTGAGTCTATTTTGTTTAATGCAACACTACCCAGAAGCTTAGGGATCATAAACTCTCCTACATGTTGGTTCCCATAATGATTTATTAAAATATATGTGATGCCCCCTGGGGTGTAACTGGACATATATATGCTTCAAATGGTAGTAATGATATGAAAACACAAAAAATGTCAACATAAAAGCAGTTCACCCTCAAAATGTGCAGGGTTCTGACTGCAAATCTGAGCGATCTTTAAGTGGAAGCAAAATGTTCATGCAGGAATTACATAGCAAGTCAGTCAGCATTATTATTGAGAAAAACAAGCTATTCATGCATATCATCCATTAACTTTTTATTCGAAGTGAAGAAAGATAAATAGAAATTATGCATTCTGTAATCATTATTGAGACAAAAAGGGGAATGTGGATAGGCAGTAGATACACCAAAACCTTAGGGAGGAAGTGAATGGGTTGAATGACCCGTAGAATACATGGTAGAAAAGGACATAGTCAACGGAGGCCTTGTGGTGCAGTGGGTGGTGCCTCAGCCTTTAAGTCAGTAGGTCAACTCCCACCCCAGGACTTGATAGCCACAGAAGATGCATTATTGCTGTAGCCAAGCAGGTGGATTATCAATTGATACATCCTTCTGATTTCCTGTGGGAGAGAGTCTTCATTATCCTGAACCATGTGATAGCGGCAGCGTAACAGCCTCCCTACCTTGACAGATTGAGTGCACAATCTCTTGTTACGGGTATTATGGTGAGAGTCCTCCTTGTTTTAAGGGACTGCCAGAGAGAGAATGCAATAAAAATGATTTTTTCCTTTTTACTAGGTGCAGCATTCTCAGTCTTAATGTGACATGTTCACCGACTTGTTCCAATTTTTCCTGGATGCTCTTAACATTATTTTTAAAATACTTTTGCATTGTTACCTAGCTTTATATGTGTTGGTGTTATATATACAAGATGTATTTAAATATGTAAATCTATGTGAAATATTAGAATGCAGCGACAAGAATGGTTTGCATCAAGTCTGCATTATAAGCCATCTAGTCCCAAGTTGGTTCATTCCAAGCACTTGAATATTCCTTAATAATTGGCCTCTACCTACATATCAACTTAATTCTGACTCCTCAAATTCAAGCAAATCATTTGGTATGACCGTACTGACTCTAATTGTGTCACTCAGATATGGGTGATAGAGCTAGTTAGGCACAGGCTGTTGATTTATCTAAATAGCAATTATATTGCGAATAAGTCAACATGGGCTTTATTCTAAAGCAGCATGCTGTACAAAACAATGAGGTGGCAGCAGAGTGAACATAGCTGCTAACATCATATTCACTCATTGCAGTCTAGAAACCGGAGAAGCCTCCAAAGGTGAGCTGACCAAAGCTTTATTACTGTGCGTAAACTAAGCTTCAAAGAAGGACAAAAATCCCAATGAAATCTTGAGCTGAGGCGGGTGTGAAGAGGAATTGATGAAAAAAGATAAGGGAAATCCAATTGTTGCATCAACAAGAAACAGCAGAATTGTTCCTGTAGGCTCCAAAAGAATGTGGTATCTCATCCCGATGTCTGTAGGCTGAGCACTTCCTGCAGGCCTATTTCCCTGAAAGCCCAGTTGATCTCCAGCTTCCCTGAAATTCAGTTGATCTGGAGCAGACCAGCTCCAGCAGGACACTTGCCTAAGCCTTGTATTGTACGACACACAGCATTATGGTAATTAAGGCCAATCCTCAAAATGAAGAGTGGATTTCACACCAATAGCAAGAAACCTGGAGAGGAGATGATGGCCTAGTGCTGTTATCGCTGGACTGTTAATCCAGAGACCCAGGTAACATTCTGGATACCTGGGTCCGAATCCTGCCACAGCAGACGGTGGAATTTGAATTGAATAAAAATATCTGTAATTAAGAATCTAATGATGACCATGTGGGTCACACTCCGGAATTGTATTGTTTGCCATGCTTTCAGATACCTGCCAGGTCAAAAGAAGCCTGGCTGAGTCCCAAGGAAATCTGAGCCTGAGGAGTTTCAACTCAATTAGCTGAGTGCCAACAGCTTGGTTTATTGCGCTGCCAAACAAGTCAAACAGTGCAGGGAATTTCCATTTCTGTTGTCAATTGTTGGAAAAATCCATCTGGTTCACTAAGGTCCTTTCAGGAAGGAAACTGCCATCCTTGCCTGGTCTGGCCTACATGTGACTCCAGACCACAGCAATGTGGTTGACTCTTAACTGCCCTCTGGGCAAATAGGGATGGGCAATAAATGCTGCCTGGTCAGCGATGCCCTCATCCCATTATGAGTAAAATAAAAGGCCCAGTTTTAAAATTTCCCGTCATGTACTTTACCTTCATTATATACTTCTTGTTTTCCCATTAACTGAAAAAAATGGAGGCGGCACATTTAATCATTACCTTTTCCTTGTGAGCAGTTTTCAGTCAGAAGAAAATGTGTTCAAATTGTGTGAAAATTGTAAATATTGTAAAAATGCAAATTCTTTGGGAATACCTATGCATTAAATTTCACAATGAGTAAATGCAGATTCAGCAAAAAAAATGGAGCGAAGTGAAGTGTGAATAGAATCCACTTTTGATAACTGAAGTAAATGATAATCAAGGGCAAACTGTGTTAAAGTCCCTGGAACATTTTTCCAAAACTCTGTGTGTTCATCAAAAATTCCAATCAGCAGGGAAAGGGTTACGAAGTGAAGCAGACAGTACCTGACTGTGGGTGACATTCTGGAATTTTATTGTGTGAAATGCTTTCAGATATCTGCCAGGTCAAAAGAAGATCACAGGGGTGAGAGACTGGCCGAGTCCCAAGGAAATCTGAGCTTGAGGAGTTTCAACTCACTTGGCTGACTGCCCACAGCTTGGTTTATCACGCTGCCAAACAAGTCAATCAGTGCAGGGAGTTTCCATTTCCAAGAAAGGCAGGCAGGAAAATAGGCCTTTCACTTCTTTCCTCAACTCATTACAGCCTCTATCACACAGGATACTGAAATCAAGAATGTTTTTTCCACAGCAAAATAAATCATGAGTTTTGCAGAAATGATGGCAAGGCCTGGAGTCTCATGAGCAACGCAATAAAATACGTGCAATTAGTGTCTTCCACAGCGTTCTTCCTGTTTCTGAACATCATAGCACACCTGCCTATTAAATTGTCATCGCTAAATGCAATTTTCTACACAATTAAAAGGTCTCTGTGGTACACTTGAAAAATGAGAGAAGGTTCTGAACCTTTCAATTGTACAGACAGGTGATAGTTATGATTTCCGCCAAGTATTTGTGCTTTGAATCCTCTCCAAGACTGTTTGCTCTCTTTTAAAAGTTTGAAGGTTATTTAATCCTTTTAGACATTTGCCTGTAACAATAAGCAAAGAAACACAGGAAATGTAAGGACAGAATATAATGTACATATAAAGTGTACTCTTGACATGATCGGAAGTGGCCCTGGTTGTAGAAAAGAGAAGGTAATGAGCACTGGTTAATGGTTGCTCAGAGCCATCTGTATGGCTGCCATTCTCTTCTGCTGTTTTTTAGTCATAGTTTCTCTTGGGCCTCATTGTCCATTATGCTGTGATTGGAGATTCAGAGTCACCTGTCTGCAGGTGCAACTCTAATTCACAGCCATCAGGGTCCTGTATTATCTCCCAAAATCAACTGGAAAGTGAATCAATTCTTAGATAAATCAGTGAAGTTGCCATTTCAGTGTTTTTAAAAGTAATATTAAAAATTCAAAGTGAATGAAATAGTATACAATTTGTTTGAATACTGCTCTGATTATTCTCCAGGATTGTTTTCATTACTCCCACCCTAACCCCCACCCTAACCCCCACCCCCTACCTCACACACCAACCTCTCCCTGCGACCCTGCACATTCTTCTTTTTCAGTAGCATCTTAGAGATGATCCTTTAATTCATGGCGATTGCCGTACAATTCTGAAGGGTTAGTAACACTGTTACAGTAATGCTTGTATAAAATTGAGCCTTCACTCTTCATTGTAATTGTGACAGGTATGAACGTAAGCCAGCAATATAATTCCCAGACTTTTGTTTATCATGACCTATACTCAGGTGGCATTCCCAAGATAATCTTCCTTTTAAACAGATGTACTTTTGCAGGCAGCAGGATCAACAGATTGATGGTATGGGCCTAGATTTAGTACAAGTCTTTTCAGGTCTTGCTAAACTAACAGTCTAATGTATTATGCACTAAGCTATCGGGTTTAATAATGATGCCAGTGTTTAATTTGATCTCTTGGATCCCCCACCCCCACTCCCCACTCCTTGTTTTCTAAACGAGGTGCAATAGCTTTCTGCGTTAACAATGTTTTACTGTATAAAACTTTCCTGCATGGATTCCCATGGGTATGAATGTAGAATAAAGTTCATGGCATGCTGTTCGGGAATCTAGCCGACTCCAAATATCCAGTTGAGAGTAAAACTGATTAAAGGTTGGCCAATACTAGCAAACTAAAGTCACAGTCTCCTTGCCTGGCAGATAGGAGGAGACATCTCCTTTCTCCACGATGAGGCAGAAACCGCATAAGAGAAAGGCCAGACTAGGGAGAATACCCTCAACTACTAAAAGCAAATCTACTTCTAAATGGAGACAGGTAAAAGATACTGCAGATGCTGGAGAATCCGAGATAACAAGCATGGGGCTGGATGAACACAGCAGGTCAAGCAGCATCATAGGAGCAGGAAAACTTGATGTTTCGGACCTAAACCCTTCATCAGAAATGGGGGAGGGGAAGAGGGTTCTGAAATAAATAGGGAGAGAGGGGGAGGCGGATAGAGGATGGATAGAGGAGAGGATAGGTGGAGAGGAGGCAGACAAGTCGAAGAGGCGGGGATGGAGCCAGTAAAGGTGAGTGTAGGTACTGGGGTGGGGAGGAGATAGGTCAGTCCAGGGAGGACGGACAGGTCAAGGGGGCGGGATGATGTTAGTAGATAGGAGATGGGGGTGTGGCTTGAGGTGAGAGGAAAAACAGGTTCGGGAGGTGGAGATGAGCTGGGCTGGTTTTGGGATGTGGTTGGGGGAGGGGAGATTTTGAAGCTTGTGAAATCCACATTGATGCCATTGGGCTGCAGGGTTCCCAGGCTGAATATGATTTGCTGTTCCTGCAGCCTTCGGGTGGCATCACTGTGGCATTGCAGGAGGCCCAGGATGGACATGTCATCTGAGGAATGGGAGGGGGAGTTGAAATGGTTCGCGACTGGGAGGTGCAGTTGTTTGTTGCGAACTGAGCGCAGGTGTTCTGCAAAGCGGTCCCCAAGCCTCCGCTTGGTTTCCCCGATGTAGAGGAAGCCACAACGGGTACAGCGGATGCAGTATACCACATTGGCAGATGTGCAGGTGAACATCTGCCTGATGTGGAAAGTCTTCTTGGGGCCTGAGATTGGGGTGAGGGAGGAGGTGTGGGGGCAGGTGTAGCACTTCCTGCGGTTACAAGGAAAAGTGCCGGGTGTGGTGGGGCTGGAGGGGAGTGTGGAGCGGACAAGGGAGTTGTGGAGGGAGTGGTCCCTCCGGAAGGCAGATAAGGGTGGGGAGGGAAAAATGTCTTTGGTGGTGGGGTCTGATTGCAGATAGCGGAAGTGTCGGAGGATGATGCGTTGGATCCGGAGGTTGGTGGGGTGGTATGTGAAGACGAGGGGGATTCTTTTTTGGTTATTATTGCGGGGACGGGGCGTGAGGGATGTGTTCCTGGAAATGCGGGAGACACGGTCGAGGGCGTTCTTGACCACTGTAGGGGGGAATTTGCGGTCCTTGAAGAATGAGGACATTTGAGATGTACGGGAGTGGAATGTCTCATCCTGGGAGCAGATGCGGCGGAGACGAAGGAATTGGGAATAGGGGATGGCATTTTTGCAGGAGGGTGGGTGGGAGGAGGTGTAATCCAGGTAGCTGTGGGAGTCAGTGGGCTTGAAATGGACATCTGTTTCTAGGTGGTTGCCCGAGATGGAGACAGAGAGGTCCAGGAAGGAGAGAGAAGTGTTGGAGATGGTCCAGGTGAACTTCAGGTTGGGGTGGAAGGTGTTGGTGAAGTGGATGAACTGTTTGAGCTCCTCGTGGGAGCACGAGGCGGCGCCGATGCAGTCATCAATGTAACGGAGGAAGAGGTGGGGTTTAGGGCCAGTGTAGGTACGGAAGAGGGATTGTTCCACGTAACCTACAAAGAGGCAGGCATAGCTTGGGCCCATGTGGGTACCCATGGCCATCCCCTTTGTCTGTAGGAAGTGGGAGGAATTGAAAGAAAAGTTGTTGAGCTCTACTTCTAAATGGAAATCACATTTAAAATTTTTGAGAAGATTTGTAGTTTGGTTCATGGAAGAGGTTGTAGACTTGCTCGCTGAGCTGGTGTGTTTGAATGCAGATGTTTCGTCACCCTGCTAGGTAACATCGTCAGCGCGCCTCTGGTGAAGCATGGTGTTCTGTCCTACTTGCTTGCTGGGGTTGTTGGCATCACTTCCGGTTCTGTTTTTCAGTGGTTTGTGTATCAGGTCCAGTTCAATGTGTTTGTTGACAGAGTTCCGGTTGGAATGCCATGCCTCCAGGAATTCCCTGGCGTGTCTCTGTTTGGCTTGCGCTATTATGGATGCGTTATCCCAGTCAAATTCATGTCCTTCTTTGTCCGTGTGTATTGAGACTAGTGAGAACTGGTCATGTCTTTTGGTGGCTAGTTGGTGTTCATGTATCCTTATTCACAGTTTTCTTTCAGTTTGGCCCATGTACCGTTTCTCACAGTCCTTGACTGGTATTTTGTATATTACATATGTTTCATTGGTTGTGGGTATGGGGTCCTTTACATTCATCAGTAGCTGTCGCAGGGTGGATGCCTAGGGATCTGAGTAGTCTTGTGGTCATCTCTGATATATCCCTGATGTACAGTAGGGTGACTAGTGTATCTGGCCATGTTGTGTCTTCTTGTTGTGGACCAGCTCGGCAAGCAAGCCTGAAGCCTCAGAAATCACATTATTGCTGTTACATGCAGCTGTAGTCTCCCTTATTTAGAGTCATAGGCATCCTTTTAAAAATCAATACAGTGTAGGACACACAGGATAAGAGAGAATAAGAGAGAAGACAAACAGAAATAGGAATTTGATGACCATCTGTACAATGTCCAGTGAAAACCCTGGTAGTACAAGGGTAGTACAGGGCACCTGAGGCCACTTTTCAGTTAATGGGAGTGTGGATTTTTCAATTGAAGATCATTATTACTGCATAAAAATAAGGTTATAAGATTTGAGCTAAAATACCACAGACAATAGCAATCGCTTTTAGACCTCCTTTGTCCTAATCATTCAAAATTATCTTTATATTATAACTGACATCGGTGAAGAATACTGTATATTGATAGTCTTAAAAAGAAAGACTTGCATCTATTTAGTGCCTTTCATAAGCATATGACATATCCCAAGTACTTTATAGTGAAAGGAATAGTACTGAAGTATAATGACTGCTGTAATGTAGAAAATGTGGAGCCAATTGGCACACAGCAAGCTCCTATAAGCATAAATGTGATAATGATCAGATAATATGCTATTTTGATACTGATTGAAAGATAAAAGTTGACCAAGGATAATGTTGCTTTTCTTTGAAATAGTGCCATAGAAAGCACTCAGAGCTCCAGTTTATTACCTCCGCTGAAAGATAACAACTTCAACAATAGAGTATCCTTTCAGTACTATACTGGCATTGACTTAAACCCAGAAGATCCTATCTCACAGATGGGCACTAGCAACTGACACAAGAGGTAGAATATTGTGTAAGCTTGGAGGTAGGAAGGACACTTAATTCAGCAGGATGGTGTTATAAATGAACCCTACTGCCTTCCTAGAATAAACAGGAATGGGTGTAGACCACTCCACCCCTCAGGCCTCCTTCGTCATTCATTAGGATCACGAATGGTCTGATAATCCTCACATCCATTTTCCTGCACTTTCCCTTTAACTTTTGATTCTCAAACTGTTCAAGAATCTATCTATCTATGTCAGCTACACCACAATGAAGTTCTGAGCAGGTAAACCCATGATTTTCTGAACGCATTATCAATTACCCTTAAATGATCAGTGAAAGACTATTGAAGGGCCTCATCCTGATGTGGCTGGGATTAACCCAGCTATAGGTGGGCCTGTTGCCATGTGGTGAGCAAGGCAGGTCAAACTGTGTGGGCAGCTTGTCGGGATGGAGCAGGGGCATAGTTGGTCCCTTGATCAAAGCATCAGTGCCTGATGGAGGAGCTTGATATCAGCTAGGGGGTGGCCTGTGAAAGCCAATCCCTCTCCACCTTTGTTCCTGAAATTCCTACTCAATGTGATACCCAACTCTTGCACATTCCCACCTTGAAATTTTACCCTCACTCCACATTATATACCTCTCATCTGGGTCCTCAAAGATGCTGGGATTCTAGAGGACAGTGTGTCCATCTGACAGCAGCTACAGCCTCCTTCGTGGCCCCGTTGAGTGTAAGGCCTAATTAACTGGGAGCTGTCATTAAGCAGGACCTCCACCCAAGGGTCTTGATTACAGGGCAAGACCCATTAGTGGCTTCACCATTATCTGACAGGCAGGGGGTCCAGTGGGCTTTCCTAAAAACAGACACCATAGATCCCTTACCAACACTCCAACCAGGAAGTGAGATACCCCATAATGCGACAAAAGATTCTGCAGAGCATGCCAGAGAATGGTGATTGTCATACCAATAAGTGCCTTTACTGCCGCAACATTAAAATCACTGGCATCTTGCCACATTTTCTACAAATATTGCTTCCTTTAATCAATAAGTGTGCAACCTATTCAATGCTTAATCATTGTTCGTCAGCTACAATTCAATTCAGCATGTTTTGCAAGATGCAGTGCATCATAAAAGAAAATATACATGGCATGAACTACCTTGGCTGTTTTTAATAAAGTTCAAGATTCAGTATAATTACCAGCTGCAGAACAAAACCAAAGATAATTTGCTAAAGAATTTAAAACAGATTCTCTTCGATTACAAAAGCTATTATTATCATCTGAGCAAGTCCATTTGGAATTTCGGACTTCTTCAAAAGGCCAAAAGGTCACATTGTGCACATATTCGTCATCACCAGAAGTGCCACTGCCCTTCACCTTTGTGAGCAAATGAAAGGCCACTGATGGTGATAAGAATTCAAGAGCTGTAACCTAAGTGTCAGCTCAGATCCTGAAGCCTCAGCTGCACTTCAAAGTACAGGGGCTGCACTGATTTGAAAAGTGATACTGCAGGGCCTGTCAAGTGGTCTGTGTCCATGGAAAGGAGTCACATGCACAATGTTCTGTTGAAATAACGTGGTGTGGATATCTCGCTCAAAAAGCATGGACACAAGAATTCAGGCACAGTCTGCGATAGTAGATTCTTGCGACATTACAAGTTAGCAGCACTGGAACCAAGTACAAGTTTGACCCTCACTTCCTGGCACTTTTTGAATGATACTGATGAGCTCTACAGTGCAACTAGCCTAATGCAGAGCTGCTGAAGGCTCACCAAAGATAAATGTTGAATCACTTTGTACTGGGAAGAGTAGGAGTGATCCTTTGATTTCAACAAGCATGCCTCTGCTGTCCTGGGATTGCATGATTGCAACCGCATAGACTTTTGCAATTTACATTGGCTAGCCTGGTATACCACACTCTCCATTCTAGCACATAGCATCTTGATGCCAGTCTGGCAATCCACAGAATGCCTTTGCTGCCAGCTAGCCATCCTGCTCGCTGATTGATTGCCCACATGATAACCCAAAGCCTTCACCCATCCTGCCCTTGTCAATGCATCAATTCATCAATGCTGCCTTCTGTACTCCCTGCAAATATGAAAGCTTGGGATGTCTGATTCCTAATACACAATAAGTTGACAGTTCCAGTCAAACGTGGAAGAGGGAGAATCTACAAAAGTGAATTTACATTTCTGTGATTTATTATGGTTGAAAGAATGATCACATTGCCAGGACACTCATTTTGTTAAAAGACTGAATCACAAATAGGAGTGTCTGAAACTCAAACAATAAGAGGATTAAATTGGTTTACCTGTGGTCTTCAAATATGATTAACCTGTGTTGCATTGGCAGCAACTCACTAACATGCTGCTGCCTGTCTCTTTTCCTTAAAGGATTTCTGCTTGGAGCCAGTCCTAGCTATGCTGCTCCAAGGGCTGCATGAATTAGCAGGAAGTCTGACATCGTGAATGACTAGAGACAGCCTGTTTCTTTTAATGGAGAGTGCCAATGCAGCTGTGAGAAGCAGTGGGAGATTTTTGAAAAGTTATTCTGGGCTGTGATACTTTAAGATACAGCTAAATATGCAAAAGAGATGGGGGCAGGTGGGTGCTGTTGGTGATGCGTAGGGAGAGTGGAGGGTGTCTAAGGCAGGGAAGACTGCAACTGGGAAAAAAATCACTTCTACTCCTGTAAGTCTCACAAGGAGAGGTTTTCAACTTACCAGTTGGTTCCTTTTGTCTTCAAACCAGATGCAGAGCAGCTTCTGCCAGGGCAAAAGTCACAAATGCTTCCATGCATCAATCCCAACAGTTTTATTGATGTCAGATAGGATCTGGATTTGTGCATCCTCCTGCAAAACCCCAATTACAGAAACACTCAAGTGTTGCAGCATTGGAGGAGGCCATTCAGCCCACCATGCCTATACAAGCTGGACACGTCAGTTTTGGAATGGTTAGAATTGCCTTGTGTAGAGAATTTACTTATCTTCAATTACCTAATATACGGGGAGCAGAGGTTATTAAAGCCAGCCTCTCCAGTTCAAAAAAGTAGCTATTCCAATCACTTTTGTCTTTAAAGTAAATCAATGTTCTCTAAGTCCACCAAACAACTGATTGGGTCACTTTTTTTTTAATTAAAAAACTGCTATGTCTGAACTTTGGATTGCATTCACTCCTAAGTAAAATCAAAACACATCATAAAAAGTTGGGTATTAGCCAGTGTGGCAATACTTGCACTGTAACTTAAAACTGTGGCATTAATCTATAACAAACCTCAGAATACAATCAAATACACTGTTTCGATATGTTTTCATTGTGTCTAATGAAACACTGCGGCAACTTTAACATCCAAAATATGCTCATGTTTAACAAATTACGAACAAAGTTAGAGTTGATAAAAATACTTGGAACAAAACCTGAGAATTTTTTTCAAGTCATTATTTTCAAATTGATTATATGTTACTTCATATGTGGTTAAAGATTCACAGCTACAAAAAAAAACCCAGTAAGTAATAGGGACAAAGAGGATAAAGTATCTTTTTAAAAAAAACTATAGATTGAATTTATTGCATATTCACAAGATGTGAGAATCCATGAAAAGCCTACCAGTTATTGCCCATCTCTAACTGCCCTTGAGAAGCTGATTTGAAAAGCGATATTGTGGAGCCTGTCAAGTGGTCAGTGTCCATGGGAAGGAGTCACACGCACAATATTCTGATGAAACAATCTGGTGTGGACCTCTCACTCAAAACCTCTTCATTCAAACAGTGCCAAAGCTCCTTCAACAGCAACTGTAGACACTGTTTGAATGGTATCGATGAGCTCTACAGTGTCACAGGCCTAATGCTGAATTAAAAAAGGCTCACCAAAGATAAGTGTTGAATTACTTTGCGCTGGGAAGAGTAGGAGTGCTCGTCCAATTTCAACAAGCAGCCCTTCAGAAGCTGGTGGTCAGCTGCCTTCTTGAACCACTGCAGTTCATTTTCCTGTAGTCACAGCATAGAACTGTTATGGAAGGAGTTCCAGGATTTCAATCCAACAATGATGAAGGAACAGTGATAGAGTTCCAAATCAAGATGGTGAGCAACTTGGAACGGAACAGTAGGTTGTGGTGATCCCATGTTTGCTGCCATTGTCCTTCTAAATCAGGGTTGTCCAATCTTTCTGTGCGACAGGCCCCATTTAAATTCTAGACTGACACGCATTGGCAAAATACTAAAAAAATGATTGTCAAAATTAATTTCAGGAAGAAGGAAATGTAGATGACTTGGAAAAAAATGTCAAATTAGCAAACTGATCATTTAAAAAGAAAGTAATTAATAAAGTTGACCACTGTCGTGTGCGAAAGACCAGGTCTAATGAATAAAACCTTTTTGATTAAGAATCAGAGTAAAAGCGAGAGACAGATTAAGCCACTGTTCATATTACCAGGAAAGAAGGAGGGGACCTGGATGAAAATAAGGACCTGAGCTGAATGAACACTGAACTTGTATTTGTCTGGGGAGATATACATTTTGAGATGACTCTGGTCAAAGATTTCTCCTTCTCTCTGCCTAATGCTTGTGTGTGTTTGTGTTCATTGCTATCCCTCACAGTGTTCACACTCACTCACATTCCTCTCTCTCTCTCTCTGTCATTCCCTCACAGATACTACTTACTTTTGCTCCTTCACAGACTCTCCCTGTGTCTCTCATTCCCTCATGTACACTCTCTCTCACACACACATTCAGTCAGACACATTCCCCTTCCCTCTCATTCACTTGCACATACTTGACTTTCTCTCACTCCTTCACACACTCCAAGCATTTGGCTGAATGAAGTCACTTAACTTCAGATTACTCACTCCTCCGCCAGTCACTGAAAGTTTCTCTCTCGGAATTGTTGCTGAAACACAGAAGACAGCGTGTTTCATGTGCACAACACATCAGTATGTTCAACACGAAGACTTTATTGAAGTGAAGCTGAAGATGTCAGCCCACAGATAATGTGCCAGATGTTTGGGGTCATAAGATTATGATAGATTAGGACAGGTGGTTGCAGGACAGTACATATTGCATTTCAATCCAAACATCCCTCTTTATATTAAAAGAACATGCATCACTGTGCACATTTTAATTTCCCAAATTATTAATTATATACATTACTGTTCTCATACCTTAGCAGTTCATCATTTCCATCAATCTCTGCACATGCATTGCACACAGTCCTCAAATCATGCTCATCTCTTAATAGCATGTTGTCATTGGCTGTTTATCTATTTCGCCAAAGAGTGTCATTCCTGTGTCATTTGTTGTTCCCATGGTAGCCATTGTTGTTCTACTTCTGTTGCTGGGTTGCTGGGTCTGATGTTTGATGTGTTTTCTGTGTAGGTGGTGTGCTCACAGCTTCCTGATCAGTCACTGGCAGTTGAGCTTCTGCACTTGGGTTCATGTGCCTGTGGTTGTGGCAATATGTCTGGTTGGTTGTTTTCAATGGTGTACAATCAGTGAGGCAACTACTCCATGCAGGTGCCAAGTAGTTACTTGAACTGCCTTTTGTTGAGATCATTGAATGTTTGTACCTTGACTGGATCTCCAATACAGCTGTCTTGTTGAAATGAAAATTGGATTTCTGCCGTTTCTTCTTTATTGTTTAATTCACACCTATTACTAATTCTGGGGTTAGTAGTTTCTTTTTGCTATTGGAAGAGTAATTTATGTGCCACTTGGACTACCTTTCATTCCTTCATTGCATGAGAATTTCCTTGTATACATCTGTATGGGTTTAGCTTGATTTCTTTAGGGTTCCTTCGATAATTTCGCTGCCACTTCAGTCTTTTCATTTGATTGGGGACAGTGTGGAGATGACGTGTTGAATTTCCCAGATTTTCATGAAGGAACTGAATTCTTCATTTGTGAATTTAGGGTCTCTGTTATTCATGACAATGTTGGAAATATGACAACTGTTGAAGTGTGCTTTTAGGTGCTCTAAAGTCTCACCAATATTCACTGAAGTCAACTGATCCACCTCCCAGTAATCAGAATAATAGTTTACCTTTTCAAGATAATTACTTCTTCTGAGTATGAAGAGGTTTCCTTCCAGTTTCATCCATGGTCTTTCTGGGATGTCATGTGTCATCATGTGCCTCTAACTTGCTTCTAATTATAATCATTATAATTATAATATATGCGCTGGCTGATATGACTTTGTTGTTCACGTTGGGCCAGTAGAGCATATCTCTTACCTGACTCAATTCTTTGATGATTTTTATGGATCTTTAGCATCTCTCCTCTCAAATCCTTTCAGATAATTATTCTACTGGGAGGTGGACCAGTTGACTTCAATGATTTCTGTTCACAAATGACGAATTTAGTTCCTTCACGAAAATCTTGGGCTGTCAATTCATCTCTATATGCCCACTGGAATTAGTTAACTCTGTGGGCTGTTTGACTGGTTTGTGATGCAGCGTGATACCAATAGCATAGGTTCAATTCCCATACCAGCTGAGTTTACCATGAAGAGATCCCCTTCTTAACCTTTCCCCTAGCCTGGGGTGTGGTAACCCTCAGGTTAAACTGCAACCAGTCATCTCTCTGATGAGACAGCAGCCCATATGGTCTGGTAAGAATATGGTGACTCTACATTGCCAGAGAGCTGTAAGACATCAATGCTTCTTGCAACTGTTGGAAGTTTGCATCTTGTTGGTTAGTTTCCTTGATTTGAGCAAAGCACTCATCAGATTTATTCAATATCGTTGCTAGGTACGTGACATTCAGAGCATGATGGACTGCTGCTTCACATTGAATCTGGAAGATTTCACATGCAGTTGCAATATCCTTTGCTTTCTTTAGCAAGAGGGCTGCTCTTGACAGCATGGCTGGAAATATGCATCTGCTTAAATATGCCTCACTTTAAATCAGAGGAACAATTTTTGCAGACATTTTGGAGCAGATAGTAGTGACACATTGTGAATCTCAGCACGTTGAGGGTTACCAGTTCAAGCTTTAGGTTTGCCCTGGTTGAGATGAGTTGCATTTGCTTGCCATCTATGATCCAGAACTTCAAATTCTCATTCATGTTACTGCAACAGATAACCAATGTTCTCAATACAAGTGTGCTTCATCGTATAATCTTAACCTTACTTTGCGGGGCTTTATTTTTGAATCACCACGTTGAGCCATTTTGTTCAGCTCTATGATGCTCATGGTGCTGTAAGATGCACTGGTGTCTACCTAACATTTTACGTTGACCTGATGTTCTCCTTCTGCAGTCCTTATTCCAAGTCACAAGTGTTTCGCCTATTGACTTGACTGAACAAATTTATTGTATATTGTATAGCGATTTGTCAGAATTGTTAGCTGCCATCTCTCTAGTGGCTATCAACACCTGCTTGTTGTGCTTCTTTATAACCTTACACTTGTGTGCGAAGTGACTCAACTTTTTGGAGTGAGAACATTGCTTTCCCCATGTTGGATGTGCCTTCTTCTCTTTTGCATGATGTCTAATGGAGCATTTGCACCCTGCCATTTTTTATTTATTCATTCACAAGATGAGGGCATCACTGACTAGGCTAGGATTCATTGTTCATCCCTAATTGCCTAGAGGCCAGTTGAGAGTTAACCACATTGCTGTGAGTCTGGAGTCATATGTAGGCCAGAGCAGGTAAGGGTGGCGGATTTCCTTCCCTAAAGAATGTTAGTGAACTAATTCGGGTTTATGACAATCAACAATGGATTGAAGTGGATTCTCAATTCCAGGCACATTTTTTAGTCCATTCAAGTTCCATCATCTGCTGTGTTGGGATTCAAACCTGGGTCCACAGAACCTGTGTCTGAACAAATTTGTCTGTGGTTTTAGACCATATGCCTGGAGTATCCATCAGCATAATGTAAGACCTGGTTTGTTGTGCCATGAATATGCTCTAGCTGTTGTTTCACAACCTCAACACTGCTGCACAGGTTAGGTTTTCTCCTGGGTGTAAGTTTGTCCTCAATTAGTAGGCATGCTTTCAATTTTGGATCCCTTATTCTGAATGCAGTTCCATTTCTAATTACAAAGTTGCTGGAAAACCTCATCAGGTCTGGCAGCAGCTGTGAAGGGAAAAACAGAGTTAACGTTTCGGTTGGTGACCCTTTCTCAAAGGGTCTGTGGAAGCGTCATCAGACCCGAAACATTAACTCTGCTTTTTCCCTCCACAGATGCTGCCACACCTCCTGAGCTTTTCCAGCAACTTTGTTTTTGCTCCTGATTTATAGCATCCGCAGTTCTTTCGGTTTCTATTTCTAATTAGCTTATCCTTCAACTTCTCAGATTCACAGGTTTCTGTAAGCAGGATGCTAAGCAGTTGGTGTTGAACAGCAAATCATATTCAGCCTGGGAACCCTGCAGCCCAATGGTATCAATGTGGATTTCACAAGCTTCAAAATCTCCCCTCCCCCAACCGCATCCAAAAACCAGCCCAGCTCATCTCCACCTCCCTAACCTGTTTTTCCTCTCACCTATCCCCTCCTCCCACCTCAAGCCCCACCCCCATCTCCTATCTACTAACATCATCCCGCCCCCTTGACCTGTCCGTCCTGCCTGGACTGACCTATCTCCTCCCTACCCCCCCACCTACACTCACCTTTACTGGCTCCATCCCCGCCTCTTCGACTTGTCTGCCTCCTCTCCACCTATCCTCTCCTCTATCCATCTTCTATCTGCCTCCCCCTCTCTCCCTATTTATTTCAGAACCCTCTTCCCCTCCCCCATTTCTGATGAAGGGTCTAGGCCTGAAACGTCAAGCTTTCCTGCTCCTATGATGCTGCTTGGGCTGCTGTGTTCATCCAGCCCCACACCTTGTTATCTCGGTGTTGATCAATGGTCTCTTTTTCACTTCTTTTCCTCAGTATTGAATATGTACCATTCATATGCAACATTCACTTGGAGCTGAAAGTGTGCCTTAAAATTTTTTTAAATATTTCTGCTCTTGAGACAGATTTAGGATGGAATATATTTTGAAACAGTTTCTTCCCAACATTGATAAAAGTGTAATACAAAATATACTCATTCTGGTTTGCTCACAGCTCTGCAACTGTGTCTTGTATTTCAGCTTTGGAAACTCACCTCTTCTGACACCTCGTTTGGAGCCTACAACAGAGCAGTTTGTTCAACACAATCCTTTGTTGAAATGTCTGCCTTCAGGGAGTTTGCCTCATGGTCAAAGACTGTGGCAAGCTAGGACAGCCATTTGCACATGATTGCATTTCAATCTAAACACTGTAAGAGAAAGGGCCTGTGATTGGAGGACCAGCTCTTTACAGAATCATTCTCTTCCATTTCCCTGTATGAGGTATGACAGCCTGGTTTTGGCCCACAGGATAAACGTTAGGCAACAAAGTTCGAGCTGGTAGAAGGTGTAGGTTTTTGCAGTTGCTGTTGAAGGAGCTTTGGCAAGTTGCTGTGGTGTATATTGTATAATAAAGACTACTGCTACTTTGGTTTGGGTACCAAACAAGTAAGAAGAATTGTCCTAGATGGTGCGAAAATTCTTGAGCCCTTTTGGGACTTCTTTCGTCATTGGACATAGGAGGATATTTCATCACATTCTTGACTCCACCTAATGAAGGAGCAGCACTCCAAAAGCTTGTGATTTCAAGCTGTTCGAATATAAGCTGGTGTTGTGTGACTTCTGACTTTGTCCATCCAGTCCAACATCATTCCTAACTTGTGCCTTGTAGATGGTGAACATATGTTGGGGAATCAGGAGCTGAGTTACCTGCTGCAGAATTGCATTGAGGGTAACACTACTGGGGTGCAAACCCAAAATAATTATACCATGTTACAGGCTTAAAATAGGCACAGTAACTAATTTAGTAACACAGACATTTGATCGGCGGGATCACTGAGTCAGTCCTAAATTGGTCAGGCCTTTTATGTCAGCCTCCTTGAAGAAGTATTTCACAGACTTTGTTGTGATTTTGAAATCAGGTTCCTTGTACTATTTCTGATTAAGAGTCCTCAATTCAGGTGCACAAAATAACTGCTGCCTGCTTGTGTTCACCACCATCCCCCAACATGCCCCATCCGATATATGAACCATTTGTGGTGGAATCCACTTTTATAATGCAGACTATAAGCAATAAGTATAGGGGCACTATAAGGCTCAGGGGTTTAGAGGAACTAAAGCTTTAAGTTCTTTCCTCAGTATGAAAAGCCAGAAATCAAGTTCAGGCCCTCACCACATTCTAAGCATTTTTTAAAAATCAACACAATTGATTTTTCCTGCAACTTCTTTGGAATGTCACCGCATTCAGTATTCTCCAGCAAAGGCTTGCGCCATTGTTGATGACTGAAAGGAAGGACCTTTAACACGATAGAGTAGTAATTAAGGTCAGAAAAGTAATCACAAGATTGCTCAGTGTATGTGTATCAATTTATCAGCTATTTTAACAGGATATTATTATCTGTGTTAGCACCTTCATTAAAATAGTGGACAAAAGAACGTGATATCAGCAAAATTAAACTTTCATTGATAATATTAGTGACGATAACTTCTATCCTACCAAGAATCTAATGCAATTTCCTGTCAAGAATGTATTTGTTTTTAACAGATAGTTCTGTTTTTCAGATAAATTATGTTTAATTATTGATAGAATTGATAATCGAGATAAAGGTTTTGTGGTGAGGTAGTAATGTCCCTGCCTCTGGAACAGAATATATGGGTTCATATCCCATGCCAGCATGCCACAACATGTCTAAAAAGGTTGATTAAAATAAGGAAAGGACTTACATTTAAATCATTGCTATCACTCATCTATACTGACATTTCAGTTCGCTGTCAGCTATGTACAGATCATAGTATGCTCTCATCTGAGTGACAAGTTTGTGATTTCCAATTACATTTCACAACTTGACTGTGCCAATCTGTAGAGACTTTTTGGTGCAGTGCTGTGGATGTGCCAGGCTAGTGAGCATGCTGCCTTTTGAATGAGACATTAAAATGAAGACTTGCCTGCCCTTTGGAAGTCCCCCATGATACGATTTGAATGACAAAGGGAGATATCCCTGATGTTCTGGTCAATACGGCTCTTTCAAGAAGCCAACATTGCAAAGAAAAATTCAGTCATTGTCACGTTGTTGTTTGTGGGATCTACGGTGAGCAAATTGGTTGCAGGGCTTCATACATTTCAGCAGTGATCACACTTCAAAGGTATCCCATGTCCTTTGGGACATCTGGTGGTCATGAAAGATACTATATAAATGCAAGTCTTTCTTTCAGGGCTGAAGAAAAGCTGCACCATTGGAGGTGGACTTTTCCGATGAGACACTAATTCAAGGCCCCGTTTAACCTCTCAGGTGAACATAACGATCTCATGGTGCTATCTCAGGAAGAAGTTCTCCTATTTTCTTGACCAATATTTCACCCTCAACCAAAAGCACTAAAACAGATTTTTTGGTCATTGCCACTTTTTTTTTGTGGGACCTTGTTGTGCAAAACTTGGCTGCAGCATTATCTACATTCTAACATGATTAAACTTCATGGCCTCCATTGCTTTGTGATACACTGTGTTAACAAAGGTGTAACATAAATGAAAGTAATTTTTTCTTTATCACATCTCAGGATGAAATAAAGCTGGAAAATGAGTTTTTTTGTTGCACGGACAAAAGTTAAATGTTATGTACTACTAACATCCACCATTGTAAATAAATCAATGAATATAAACTTTGCCGATCATCTTAAATTGGTGTCCTCTGATTCGGGGCCCTTCTCCCAACATGAACAGTTTCTCTTTAGCTATTCTGTCTGTACCCATGTGAATTTGAACACATCTGTCAAATCCCATCCTGTCCTTTCCGTTCTAAGGAGAACAATTCCAACTTCTCCAGTCTAACCACAAAACTCTCATCCCATGGAACCATTACCCTTTTCTATACTTTTTCTAAATTCTTCACATCCTGAATTGCAATGACCAGAACTGGTTACCAATCTCCAGCTGAAGCCAGATCAACGTTTTATAAATATAGCTCTCTTGCTTTTGTATTTTAAGTCTCCGTTTATGATTCGTGGAATCTCAAATGCTTTTATCACCACTTTATCATCTTTTCTGAACTTGTCACCTTCATGGATTTCTGCATATGTAATGTGGAATTAGATTCTGCACTGGAGAAGGCTGGAAGGCAATGGGACAGTAGAATCAGGAGGAAAGGCAGGAGACAAAGAGTCCTGCTCCATGAAATTCATTCATGGGAGGCAGTAGCATAATGGTAATGTCACTGCTTAGTAATCTAGAACCTTAGGTTAATGTCCTTAGGGACATGTCTCAGTTGCACCATGGCAGATGATGAAATTGAAATTCAATTAACAACCTGGTCTGACAGGGACCATGTAACCAATGTTTTCATAAAATGTCATAAAAACCCATTTGATTCACTAATGTCCATTAGGGAAAGAAATCTGCTATCTTTTATCTTATCTGATCTGATCTTCATGTGATTCCAGCCCCACAGCAATATGGTTGAATCTTAAATGCTCTCTGCAAAACTAACGATGGCATTAAATGTTCACCTATGAACAGATTGTAAGAAAAAAACTCAGGAGTGAAACGTTTGGAGATTATCCCCACTCGCATACTATGACTTGGGGAGGGAGTAGTGAACAGGAATTAGTACATCTCGCCATGTTGGAAGGCTGCCCAGTAAAGGCAAGCTGTGTCTTTGTGCAATTGGGATGTGGGAAGAAGCACTGTAACTGGGTGCTCCTGGTGGCCAGAGCTGAAGCCACTAAATCCAGCCTATTTCTTCAGATCTCTCTGGTCCTGCATCCAAATGTAAGCTATGAATACATACTGAGAAAACCCCCAGTCTTTGTACCTAAAGTGTGGGGAGCCACAATATATTCATTTCCGTAGGCCTAAAAACAATTATTCACCGGCACTCTTGGGCCTGAATTTCTGCTCAGAAAGGACAGAACAATTCCCAGCTTCACAAACTCAAAGACAAACACAGAGAAACTGTCTCCAATGTTGTGACTTTCATTCCCTGGTGGGGTCCGGGTTGAGTTTGGGGTTGTGTGCATAATGTGAGTGACCCCCAGAAGTTTGGACGCAGCCTCATTGATTGAAAGCCGCAGATGTGGGCCATGCAAATGGACAACTTTGAGGTTTTGGCACTTTTCCCCTTATGTTGCAATCAGAATAAAATGAAAGACAGCCCTCTAGCCCTCAACTCTCACCTTCTCACACACTCCTCTCTCATACCTCCATACAAACCTATAGCATTCTACCTAATCCAGCTGTCTCCTCAACATAGAACATAGAACATAGAACATAGAACATAGAACAATACAGCACAGAACAGGCCCTTCGGCCCTCGATGTTGCGCTGACCTGTGAACTAATCTAAGCCCGTCCCCCTACACTATCCCATCATCATCCATATGCTTATCCAAGGACTGTTTAAATGCCCCTAATGTGGCTGAGTTAACTACATTGGCAGGCAGGGCATTCCATGCCCTTACCACTCTCTGAGTAAAGAACATGCCTCTGACATCTGTCTTAAATCTATCACCCCTCAATTTGCAGCTATGCCCCCTCGTACAAGCCGACGTCATCATCCTAGGAAAAAGACTCTCACTGTCCACCCTATCTAATCCTCTGATCATCTTGTATGTCTCTATTAAATCCCCTCTTAGCCTTCTTCTCTCCAGTGAGAACAGACCCAAGTCCCTCAGCCTTTCGTCATAACACCTTCGCTCCAGACCAGGCAACATCCTGGTATATCTCCTCTGCACCTTTTCCAATGCTTCCACGTCCTTCCTGTAATGGGGCGACCAGAACTGTACACAATATTCCAAGTGAGGCCGCACTAGCATTTTGTACAGTTGCAGCATTACATCACGGCTCCGGAACTCAATCCCTCTACCAATGAAACCTAACACACCGTATGCCTTCTTAACAGCACTATCAACCTGGGTGGCAACTTTAGGGATCTATGTACCTGGACACCAAGATCCCTCTGCACATCCACACTACCAAGAATCTTTCCATTGACCCAATATTCTGCCTTCCTATTATTCTTCCCAAAGTGAATCGCCTCACATTTATCTGCATTGAACACCATTTGCCACCTTTCAGCCCAATTCTGCAGTTTATCCAAGTCTCCCTGCAACCTGCAACATTCTTCCACACTGTCCACCACTTCACCGACTTCAGTGTCATCTGCAAACTTACTAACCCATCCACCTATGCCTGCGTCCAAGTCATTTATAAAAATGACAAACAGCAGTGGTCCCAAAACAGATCCTTGTGGCACACCACTAGCAACGGGACTCCAGGCTGAATATTTTTCATCAACCACCACTCGTTGCCTTCTTTCAGAAAGCCAGTTTCTAATCCAAACTGCTAAATCTCCCTCAATCCCATGCCTCCGCATTTTCTCCAATAGCCTACCATGTGGAACCTTATCAAAGGCTTTACTGAAGTCCATGTACACCACGTCAACTGCCCTACCCTCATCCACATGCTTGGTCAACTTCTCAAATAACTCAATGAGGTTTGTGAGACACGACCTGCCCTTGACGAATCCATGTTGACTATCTCCAATCAAATTGTTGCTTGCTGGATGATTATAAATCCTATCTCTTATAATCCTTTCCAAAACGTTTCCTACAACAGATGTAAGGCTCACTGGTCTATAATTACCTGGGTCATTTCTACTGCCCTTCTTGAACAAGGGCACTACATTTGCAATCCTCCAGTCCTCTGGTACCAAACCTGTAGACAATGACGACTCAAAGATCAAGGCCAAAGGCTCCGCCAGCTCCTCCCTAGCTTCCCAGAGAATCCTCGGAAAAATCCCATCCGGTCCAGGGGATTTATCTACCTTCACACCTTCTAGAATTGATAACACCTCCTCCTTACGAACCTTAATCCATTCAAGTCTAACAGCCCGTATCTCAGTCTTCTCCTCTACAATATTCTCCTTTTCCCGAGTGAAAACAGATGAGAAATATTCATTTAGCACCTCTCCGATCTCCACAGGGTCCACACACAACTTCCCACTTCTGTCTTTTACTGGCCCTATTCTTACCCTAGTCATCCTTTTATTCCTCACATACCTATAGAAAGCTTTAGGGTTCTCCTTTATTCTACCTGCTAATGACTGTTCATGTCCCCTCCTTGCTCTTCTTAACTCTCTCTTTAAATCCTTCCTAGCTAATCTGTAACTCTCCATCGCCTCATCTGAACCCTCTCGTCTCAATGTCACATAAGCCTCCCTCTTCCGCTTAACAAGAGATACAATTTCTTTTGTAAACCACGGTTCCCTTACCTTATCACTTCCTCCCTGCCTGACAGGGACATACCTATCGAGGACACGCAATATCTGTTCCTTAAACCAGCTCCACATTTCGATTGTCCCCATCCCCAGCATTTTGCTACCCCAGTCTATCCCTCCTAAGTCTTGCCTAATCGCATTATAATTGCCCTTCCCCCATCTATAACTCTTGCCCAGTGGCATGTTCCTATCCCTTTCCATTACTAAACTAAACGTAACCGAATTATGGTCACTCTCTCCAAAGTGCTCACCTACCACTAAATCAAACACCTGGCCTGGTTCCTTACCAAGTACCAGATTCAGTGTGGCCTCCCCTCTTGTCGGCCATTCGACATATTGTGTCAGGAAACCCTCCTGCACACATTGGACAAAAACTGATCCATCCGACGTACTAGAGTTATAGCATTTCCAGTCAATGTTGGGGAAGTTAAAGTCTCCCATAATGACCACCCTGTTCCTTTCACTCCTGCCCAGAATCGTTTTGCCAATCCTCTCCTCCACATCCCTGGAACTTTGTGGAGGTCTATAAAAACTCCCAGCAGTGTGATCTCTCCTCTCCTGTTTCTGATCTCAGCCCATACCACCTCAGTAGACGAGTCCTCATCAAAAGTTCTTTCAGCCACTGTTATACTGTCCTTGACTAACAAAGCCACACCCCCCCCCTCTTTTACCACCTTCCCTGATCTTTATGAAAGATCTAAACCCTGGAACCTGCAACATCCATTCCTGACTTTGCTCTATCCATGTCTCCGAATGGCCACAACATCGAAGTCCCAGGTACCTATCCATGCTGCAAGCTCACCTACCTTATTCCGGATACTCCTGGCGTTGAAGTAGACACACTTCAAACCAGCTTGCTGTCTGCCAGCACACTGCTGTGTCGGTGAAATCCTGTCCATGTCCTCCCATCTCTCACCCTCCTGTGTACTGGAACTACACCACAGGTTCCCATCCCCCTGCTGAGCTAGTTTAAATCCACCCGAATAGCACTAGCAAATTTCCCACCCAGGATATTAGTACCCCTCTGGTTCAAGTGAAGACCGTCCTGTTTGTAGAGGTCCCACCTTCCCCAGAATGAGCCCCAATTATCCATATACCTGAAACCCTCCCTCCTGCACCATCTCTGCAGCCACGTGTTCAGCTGATATCGCTCCCTGTTCTTCGCCTCGCTATCACGTGGCACGGGTAACAAACCAAAGATAACAACTCTGTTTGTTCTAGCTCTCAGCTTCCACCCTAGCTCCCTGAAATCCTGCCTTACATCCCTATCCCTCTTTCTACCTATGTCATTGGTACCTATGTGGACCACGACTTGGGGCTGGTCACCCTCTCCCTTCAGGACCCCAAAGACACGATCCAAGCCTGGGAGGCAACACACCAACCGTGAGTCTCTTTCGTTCCCAACAAACCTTCTATCTGACCCTCTAACTATTGAGTCCCCAATGACTAACACTCTCCTCCTTTACCCCCTTCCCTTCTGTGCAAGAGGGACAGACTCTGTGTCAGAGACCTGCACCCCAGTGCATGCCCCTGGTAAGTTGTCCCCCCCAACAGTATCCAAAACGGTATACTTGTTTTTCAGGGGAATGGCCACAGGGGATCCCTGCACTGACTGTTTTTTTCCCCCTTCTAACAGTTACCCAGCTTTCTTCATGCCTAGGAGTAACTACTTCCCTGTAACTCTTATCTATCACAGACTCTGCCTCCCGAATGATCCGAAGTTCATCCAGCTCCCGCTCCAGTTCCCTAACGCGGTCTTGGAGGAGCAAGAGTTGGGTGCACTTCCTGCAGATGTACTTGGACGGGACACTAATGGCGTCCCTCACCTCAAACATCCTGCAGGAGGAACCTTTCCTAGAAACCTATGCCCCTCTACCAATCCCATACCCCTTTACAAACCATATGCCAAAAAATATTATCTCAGGTTAACAGATGACCAACAACCATTACTTTTGTCCCTCGGGCTTCAATGTCAACTCAACAGTATTCACATGTGGAACCCATGGCCACATGTTGAGATTAAACAAGGTTCTTAAGTGTTATTTGATGACTTCACTATTTCAAAATAAAAGCATTCTCATTGATAAAAACTCATTCACTACATTTAACCTCCATTAGTCACTTATAAAACAAATTATATTGTATTGAATTCAGTTCGAGCCCAATCCAAAAACTTTAGACACTTGAAGATGTTAGTCAAGTTTGAACTGACAGGCACCATCTGTGATAGTGATAGGTTGTGATATCAGTTGTGCAACACTAATCCTATAATGATAGCCCTCTGGCTTATTCCGACAAATAAAGTGAAATAGCAGGCACTGATTCTTTCTACCTACATTGCAGACAGTTTTTTATTCTCAAATATTTAAAGAGCATCAGATTGAAATACTTTAACAGCTTGAACATTTATTGACAGCTCTGTTAGCATATTCTTCAATGGTTCCCTGGAAGCACCATTGACTGTTTCAAGGAGGTTGATAGCTCCAATTTATGCACAATCATGTCTACTTCTAAGCATCTAACCGATACATCACCTTTCCTAAAGGCATTTAGGATTATATTCAAAAGAGTATCTTACCTCTCCAAAAAGGTGCCCTTTCTCTCCAGAGGACTCTGGTAAGTTTATCTTCCTTCTGGTCAGGCTAAAGTGTGCAAGTCATGTTTTGAACAGTCCTGTAATGAAGGCTGGATCTGACTCAAGGCAGCAGTAATTTAGCAAGTGCTACTGCTTTTTTGAATCACAGAAGTGTAGAGCATTACCTGCTTAATTCTACTCTCAACATCATGAAAATGACAGGTGCCAGGTGTGGGAAGGTACTTATAGATTTGGCACTTCTACAGCTAAGCCAGGGATCCTCTCCGCCATCATGAAAATCCAGTGCTCAATTTTCAATTTCTCAACTCTTTTATACCCACCAATCCACTGTGCCTTTTATTCTGTGGCTTTCAGCTCTGTGGGCAAACCTGTAATGTGGTACTCATCTATATATACTGGAGCATGAAGTACACGCATTTTCAGGTCTTAACTGAGTGAAATACAATATTTTTCCCTTACTCGAGTCTTATATGAATATTATAACCAGACCAGTCCTGGAAGATAACAGCTACAGATAATCTCCTACTTAGAAATGTCTCTCTCTGCACGGCTTGTTTGTCTCAGTTATTTACATTTTAAAATACTTTAAAGAAATGTTTTTGCCTGATTTCCCATGAAGGATTTAAAATGTTTACTTTATTATAAAAAGGTACTTTTTCTCATCCTTTCCACTTACTGGGCATTTCTGGTTCTTTACAAAGATGCTATTGATGCAGCACTGTATGAGGCTTTGCCCACCATCTAGTCACAAGCAAGAAGCATTTTGGGTGGTCTCTCACCATGCTCTGGTGTAATCTGAGGCCCGCGATGGGTAACAAATCAACAGGAAATGGAACTGAGGCTCCGCCAGGAAATGAGAAACTGGAAATAGATGGAGGTGACAGGGGTTAAGGCTGGTGATTAGACCGGGAATGGTAGACTAAAGGGATTATTTTCCCTCCCAAAATAGGTGGGTTTGGATCAGCTGGGAAGCTAAAATTTTCAAAATTTTATACCCAAACACAGTCTACCTTGAGCTTGCTGTTCTAACAGTGTAGGAGCAGAGAGAGAAACAGACAGACAGAGGTGACCATTGGGGTTACTGATTTGAATATATTAACCTGGAGAAACATACAGAATACAATGCAGGTGCAGGTGGCAGTTAAATCCAACAATAATAATATATAATAATATAATACTTATATGAGTCTATTGAGAAGTCAGCTCCAACCCACCAATTTGCACATTTAACTTAAACATGGTGAGCTGGGTAACAGGTCCAGTTATGTAAACATTAACGAGTACTTACTCCTAAACTTAGCCCGAGGCTTTCATTGAACTTGGGTATTATGCAATTAGCTACTAAATACTATGTAATAAACATTCTCTATTCAACAAGACTAAGTCTCCCTTTGCCAAAGATTTCATGTGGGCATTCTTCCTCACTTGGTATCAGTAACCTAGCTGAAGACCAGTAAGGATGGTAGTAAATCAACACAAAGCATCACAGACAGTACTGATAGATGCTACCCAACATCTATCAATGGAGTAGCTATTAAGAAACAAATATTATTCACTTTAAACTTAGCTGCTGGAGCCCAACAGGAAGTCCATCATTGAAGCTTATTATTATTTTCAAATGGTCATATGAACACCATAAGACTACCACCAATACACATTTATTTTTATTCATTCATGGGATGAGGGCATCGCTGGCTATCCAGTATTTATTGCCCATCCTTAATTACCCAAAGAGCAGTTAGAAATCAACCATATTATTGTGGGTCTGGAGTCATATGTTGGCCAGATCAGGTAAGGATGGCAGTTTCCTTCCCAAAAGTACTTTAGTGAATCAGCTAGGTTTTTCTGACAATTAACAACGGATTCATGGTCATCATTAGACTCCTATTCCCAAATTTTTATTGAATTTAAATTCCGCCATCTGCCATGGCAGGATTCAAACCCATGTCCCTAGAACATCTCTATCCCTTTACAATAGTCTTCAGTGTACTTCGAAGATCTGTCACAACATTGAACATTCTCTCCTGCTGCTCCAGGATTCTTCTATTTATAGTTAGCCCTAGTTATAGCATTTGTGTAGGTCCTCGGAGAACATGGAGAATGTTGTGCCATCTGGTGCAGAATTGCCACTGGAGTTCCTGTCTCCAAGCACCTGCCCTTGCTCACTTGCAAGGGTAAAAATCCAGCTCTGAAGTGCATCTATTTGAGCTGCTGAGTGACCCTCAGAAGGAATCAGCTCCTCATATTTAGCATCTGGGGATATCAGTTCCATGTGAACCTTGTCAGGGAGTGTGGAGATATAAGGATTCATCCTGGCAGGATAATACTTATGCGATTGATCATATGAAGATCTTCATGTTTCACTCATGGTTAAAGTTGAATCTTTATGCCTTGGCCATACCAAACCATAAAAGTCATCGTGTTCTGTGATTTCCTCAATATCTTCCACCCCCACCATATATCATACTTGGCCTATTTTCTCCACAGCCTCACTATGTTTTTGCTACAATCCCGATTTGATCTTTCCAAAGCCCTCGCCTTCAGGTCTGTTCCGTGTGCCTCCTGAATTAATCCCCATGTTCCCGTATTCAGGAACACTGTCGCCCTGCCTATGAATTGCACAGTCCCCCACCCTCCCATCATTGTAACGTAAAGCATAAATGCTGAACATTTAGTCAGTGAAAATCAACAGTGATGTATCATGTCACATGACATGAGACTCCAGAGAGAGATGGTTGAGTGTTAGGCCTCCTGCTAATCCTTGCCTTGTAAGTAGAAGAATATTTAATAAAAGATAAAGTTACCAACAACTCAGATTCCAACATCTTCTATCAATCCCCTGACCAAGGACACAACCTTCCCTGAGTCCCACGATAGCGGTAACAGACATACACCAATCCCTGATTCACTCCTCCGTCCTCTATAATGTCAACCTTCACCAATCTTGCCCAACAGTCAGTTAGTCAGTCCTGCCACTTAATTGTTGGAATTCATTTCCCAGCCACAACCAATGGGAATCAGTGCCTCCCTTCAGATTATGCAGAACCTAAGGGAAACCCACAACCATCCTGCTAAACATTAGGACCTCAGAATGGGAGAGACCAAGGGGCATGAGCTGAAGCTGGACAATTCAGCATTACAAGGTAGACCAAGCAGGGTAGTCCCTTTTTTTATTCTAAGTGACTATCCTTTAAATTGACAGTTTATCCCCTATCCCTTAAGGGATACCTCTTCCATCATGTTTCTAGGACAACCTGTGGGAGATTGGAAAAAAGAGTCTCACTAATGTGGGCCTGCAGGTTTATGTGAGTTGGGTAGCTGAGTGATGGTAAACTTGCAGCTCCATATGATAAGTTGTAAATTTTTGTTGTTTTATACTTACCCCCCCAATGCTTCCAAACCCCCTCCCATAGTCACTAGAAGCCCCCTCCCAATCCACACTCCCTCTAAATTTTTTCAGTTCACAGACTTTCGGGACATAGACTTTCAAAATCAGAAGTCAATGCGTTGGCCCGCTGATCGCCATGTGTGGAGCCTCAGAATGGCGATGCAGCCAAAAAGGAACAAAATCCCTCCCTTATTCACACACTTACCAACACAACTCCCACTGTTTATTGTCACCAGCAACTCAAGTTGCTCACAGTTATCCCCACCCCAAACAATTCAAGTTCATTTTCACCAGCAAACCCCACTCCCACCTCCCGGACCAACAGTGCAAGTGCCCTTCAGTTTATTTCATTACTCATGATCGCTTGGGGAACAGGACCAATGAAATGGAACAGGAAGAAGTTAATGGATGCAAGGATAGGAATTTTTTTCCAAATGAATGAAAAGTCAGTAATTGAGATAGCAAAAACTAGTGGGCTCTTTGAATCAGGAGCCTAACAAGTGAAATAGGACTTTACAAAGTCAGAGGAAAGAGCTCGAAGAGTTTGTTTTTAAGGATGCCTTTAAAATGTGGAGAGACATAAGAGTTTAAAGAATACAGCCTAGATGGTGATGCACGCTGTAGTCAGAGGCCCTCAGAGTTCTTGAAATGGGGTTGGGGTAAGTTGGGGGGCATAGTGGGCATGTAAAACTAAATGGTTTTACTGAAATATGATCATGAAACAGTGATGGGGAGTTGACAGTGAGTGGGACTTGGTGTGGGATCACATACATTTCCCAGCAGCAGAGATTTGGAGTGAAAATTGGGCTTGAAGGTGTTTGTCATTAGCAAATGGACTGAGGTAGGTGATCTTACAGAAGTGGAAAGAGGCAGTCTTTGTGAAGGAGAGGACATATCAGTCAGGTCGCAACCTGATCCTTGAAATAAATTGAGTTCAATTTGGCATTGTTTTGAGTAAATTCAATGCATGTCAAACCTGGATCACAAAGTTAGCCTTTCCTGGTCATTTTTTTAAACCTGCTGTACTTAAAACTGTTCTTGTCTCCCACAAGTAAATGTCATCTGACAGGAAATGTTGAAGGTTTCCAAAAGTTACAGCAACTATATTCTGCTGAAGCTGGAAGGTAATTTTATCAGGGTTTGGCTGTAGTTTCAGTTCTTTATGTTGTCATTAATTTGCCATGATAAAGAACAAAGTGCTTAAGCAACAAAGAGACAGGAAGTGGCAGAAGTCACTAAATAAACATTGCAGAAAAAGCAATGACCCAGGACACCGTTGATAGACACCTTAAACCAAAGTTAAAAAATCTCACTCACACTGCCACCTTGATTCCTGCCTCAATGGTGAACAATAGCCCATACCAATCGACACTGACAGCAGGGCTGAAAGGTAGAAGATGTAGCTTTTCCAGGCCACAAAGGAAACAAAAGGAAACAGGAGGCGAGAAGTAGCCTGTTAAAACACATTTACAATCAAATATCCTTTTCATGCTATGGGATGCGTGCAAATCAAACTATGAGCAAAGAAAAATGAACATGAAATGACAGCAAATGAAGGTAACTCAAGTGGAATGTGTCAGGCTTAATGTATTACACAGGAAGCTGTGTTCTGCAGTGTTATGAAGTGGAGTGAAATAAAAGGACATAAAAGCATTTAACTACTTTATCTGAGCAATAATCATTTAAATTTTACTTACAATCATTTTGTTAACAAGGATGAAGGAATATGTTTCCACATTCCTTCTTTAGCAAGCTAACCTTTCTTTCAATCCAGGAAGTTTTTTTTTCTCTCAGATGATGATCACTTAACTTTGCTTCATGATTTTTTCCCTTGGTCTCAAGAGACTATTTCCCTGAGAGGTCCTGCAATCATCACCAAGAACCACACAGAGCTGTCCATAAGCAGAAAATAGAAGCAGGCTATCCATCATTTGAGATGAGGTAAAAGGTCAGGACTGCAAGGTTTTTGCTCCTTTGTCACTGAGGCAAAATGCAAACTTGAGAAGACAGGGCCTCTTGCAATTATAAACCTAGCATAGAGTACTTATCTTCTTAAAAATTCCCAGATTCCCTGTTGAATGTGCTGACTTTAATGGGGACATAGCTCTGCAATGCCAAAAGCACTTCATTGCCTTGCCCACGTAGCCTTTTTTTGTGAGAACTAAAACAGTGCATGCGAGGAGGTTATTCAACATTTGAAGGCCTCACAGATAAGTTCAATCAGATCCTGATCTAACATACACTTCGTGGATTAAGATATTGAGGCCAATCATAACATCTCCTACTCTGTAGCCTAAGATCTGTATTGGTATGAAAGTGATACAGAATAGATGGCATAATGGTTTCCAATCCTGCTCTAGATTCTATTCCTCATCAGTCAGATTGAAACATAGAATCATGTTAGGTGCCAATTTGGCCTAGAAATGGATGATAATGGAATAGTGTAGGTTAGATGGGCTTCAGATTCGTTTCACAGGTCGGCGCAACATCGAGGGCCGAAGGGCCTGTACTGCGCTGTAATGTTCTATGTTAAATACAACCATTGAATATTTATAGCACAGAGAGTGCAGGCTCTCTGAAAGAGCCATTTGACTGATGACATAATTCTGCATCTTCCCTGTAGGACTTTTCTCTTCAGATAGTTATCTAATTGGCTTCCAAAAACGATGATTGAATTATGGCTCCAACACAATATCAGGAAGTGAATTTCAGATCTGAATCACTCGCTATGTAAACAGGCTTTTCCTTGTGACACATTTGGCCCACTTGCCAATCATCTGAAGTCGGTGTCCTTTGATTCTTAACCGTTCTGACATTGGGAAGGGTGTTGCCAGACTTGCTGTGTTTCTTCAGCACCTGGCACATTTATTTACCATGTCATCTTACTTTTGTCCTCTACGCTTCTATTTTATAAAGTTCAAGATTCCATATGCCTCATAAAATTGCTCTCAATGTACCCTGCCACATTCCACCTCTCCCCGTCACCAGCTCCCCCACCCTCCAAGGTGCTTCTGCTCCTCTGTCTTCTCTAGAACTTTATCCTCCATTTTTTTACACCAACTCATTCTTCCAAACAAATACATCACTCTACATTTCTCAGCATAAAATGTCATCTGCCTCTTATTTGCTATCTCTGCTAATAGCCTCTTAAAGTCTACTATTATCCTTTTCATTATTCACATTCGTTCCAAGTTTTGTGTAATCTGCCAATTTTGAAATTATGCCCTGCGCATCCAAGTTTACATTGTTAAATGGGGGTGGCATGCTGAAAGAAAACACAAGTTTGAGCGGAGTTTGCATATTCTCCCCACGTCTGTGGGGGTTTTCCTCTGGGTACTCCTGTTTCCTTCCACAGACCAAAAATTACGCCCGTTAAGTGGACTGGCCGTACTAAATTGCCCATAGTGCCCACAGTGTCCATGGATGCACAAGTTAGGTGGATTAGCCATGGGAAATGCAGACTTATAGGGATAGGGTTGGGGAGATGGGTCTGGGTGGGATGCTCTTCAGAAGGTAGGTATGGACCTTATGGACTAAATAGCCTGCTTTCACACTGTAAGAATTCTATGATTCTAATATAAGTCAAGAAATTTAGCCAAATACCTGACCCTGGAAAACCCCAAGATATATCCTGATATAGTCCAAAGAACGTTCACCACTGCTCTTCA
The DNA here is from genome assembly GCA_024137785.1 of Ginglymostoma cirratum. NCBI lineage: Eukaryota > Metazoa > Chordata > Chondrichthyes > Orectolobiformes > Ginglymostomatidae > Ginglymostoma > Ginglymostoma cirratum. Next base: position 16,049,457 of record JAHRHZ010000223.1, read on the forward strand.
TATCAATGCTGCCATTTGATCTTTTATTCAATGAGCATCAATTTTGATGAGAAGTCTCTCATATGGCACTTTCTCAAATGTCTTTTTGAAGGCTCCATACTCCACACTTTCTGCATTGAAGCTCTTGGCTATTGTGATAGTTTGTAGCAAGATGATGCTGAAATGAAAAGAAGCCTCCCCTTGCCACCCTTCAACAGGAGGCCCTTCCTCCTCACGATGGAGTCTCTAGCATTAGATACCCTCAGCATGAATGAATGGAGCATCTGACCTGTCCAGTGTGCCAGGTTTCCAGCCAGTTATCTCACTTCTCTCTGGTGAAGTGGAAGGCTTTGGCACACACTGAGCAGATCCCTACCTCAGGTCAACCAGCCTTGGGAGTCAGAGCCATCCTCAATCCCAGAGGTGCTAAGTGCACAGGGAAGCCCGTCTGTGCATCAATTAAGAACTCACTTTCATGAAAATCAGAACTTTAATCAGCATTCCAGTAGAAACAAATCTCGTACCTATTTCCAGTCTCTTTGGAAACTTTCTGCCCATGGTGTCACTCAAAGAGAAGCCAAGATTGTATTGAAATGCTATAATATAGCGAGTTAAAATTCAATGTGACTCTCTTTACAATTGGAACAACAGAGTTGAGTTGTCCCATAACCCATCTGGACTTCTTAAAAGGATCACAAGAATTTCTGGATTTTTATATAATGCATTAGAACTGGCTCCAGCTGTAATTTTTGTTTGTATTTTTATTTTACAGAAATTAATCTTTGTTTTGCAAAAAGCAAACATGGTGAAGAATGCTTTTTGATTTCTCCGAACAACATATTTGCGTGAGACTAGATCTCGCCCGCAAATTCTCTGGAATGACAAATATAATTAAAAAGTATTTAAAAGACTTTGGTGAAGTAGGAAGGACTAAGAAAAAAGGTTGCATCAAAAAGGAACTGGTGGTCTCGAAATTTTCAGATGAGCTCTGGGAGCCTTAACATGAATACTTCCTTAATGGGTGACAGATCAAGCAAAGTTAGTGATAGAGGTTCATGATGTGATACCACAAATACATTTTGTTGTAATTGATATGGGGAAAGATAAATGAATCAGTTTAATCAGAGGTGCTGAACCTGGACAGCCCTTGCACTTCTGTCATGCTGTCAACTATAGTGACAGGCCGGCCTTGGCATACATTATGACAATGGATCAGAGCCCCACAGACATATAGACATATTGAACTTTTAATTGCAACTTGCATTTTCTTTTAGAAAAGGACTGCTACAATCAAAAGATGACTGCAGTTGCAAATTCAGTGACTGGTTTGTATCATGGAATATAAGTTATGGTGAGTGGGCGAGTAAGTGGACCTGAGTCTCAAAGATCAGCCATGATCTTATTAAATAGCGGGGCAGGCTCGAGGGGCCAGATGGCCACTCCTGCTCCTAGTTCTTATGTTCTTATCTCGCCTCCCATACTCTCGCTAAACAAGGATCCATCTAGCTCTGCTTCAAAAATTTTAAGATGGTAGATGTCTTTTCACTAGCATGAGGGATTTTAAGAGTAGGGGACACATTTTTAACGTGAGTGGAGAGAGATTTAAAAAAGACACAAGAAGCAAATCTTTTTACATCAAGGGTGGTTTGCATGTGGAATGAACTTCCTGAGGAAGTGGTGGATGTGGGTACAATTACAACATTTAAAAGAAATTTGGATAAGTATATGAACAGGAAAGGTTTGGAGGAATATGAGCCAGGCCAGGTAGGTGGGACTAGTTTAGTTTGGAATTATGTTCGGCATGGACTGGTTGGACTGAAGGGTCTGTTTCCATGCTGTGTGACTCTATGACTTTATAACTCTGACTTGGATATTCCGTTGACCAGACAGTCGTTATTCAAGATTGGATGTGCATTGCACTTAGGGACACTGTAGAATCCGCATCGTAGCAGATTCCAAAGGAATTATCCAGGAAATTGAAGTTGGACTCATTACTTATTCCTAAACAGTGTGTAAATGTGGTATGTTATTATTTCTTGAGGCGGCTGTGTTAAGTATATTCAAGGCTGAAATGGACAGATTTTTAAATCAGTGGAGGAATCAAGGGTTATAGGGAAAAGGCAGGAAAGAAGTTAGTATCGATAAAACGTGGAGCTGGGGGAGCACAGCATATCTGGACCTGAAATATTGACTTTCCTGCTTCTCAGAGGCTGTCTGACCTGCTGTGCTCCTCCAGCGCCACATTTCATCGACTCTTGACTTCCAACACCTGCAGCCCTTTCTATTTCAAAGAAGTTAGGATTATCAGATCAGCCATGATCACATTCAGCCATGATCTAATTGAATGGAGATGACTTGATGGTCTGAATGGCCTACTTCTACTCCTATATCTTATGGTTTGATCAGAATACTGGTGGGTAAGTACAGCACCCTCATGACCTTCATGCTAATAAATCTTAATGCTAGGTGCACCATGAAGCAAAGAACAAAGAACAAAGAAAATTACAGCACAGGAACATGCCCTTCACCCCTCCAAGCCTGCGCCAATTGAGATCCTCTGTCTAAACCTGTCATCTATTTTCTAAGGGTCTGTATCCCTTTGCTCCCTGTCCATCCATGTACCTGTTCAGATACATCTTAAAAGACACTAACGTGTCTGCGTCTACAACCTCCGCTGGCAACGTGTTCCAGGCACCCACCACCCTCTGCATAAAGAACTTTCCACGCATATCTCCTTTAAACTTTCCTCCTCTCACTTTGAACTCAAGACCCCTAGTAATTGAGTCCCCCACTCTGGGAAAAAGCTTCTTGCTATCCACCTTGTCTATACCCCTCATGATTTTGTAGCCCTCAATCAGGTCCCCCCTCAATCTCCGTCTTTCTAATGAAAATAACCCTAGACTACTCAACCTTTCTTCACAGCTAGCACCCTCCATACCAGGCAACATCCTGGTGAACGTCCTCTGCACCCTCTCCAAAGCATCCACATCCTTTTGGTAATGTGGCGACCAGAACTGTACGCAGTACTCTAAATGTGGCTGAACCAAAGTCCTACACAACTGTAACATGACCTGCCAACTCTTGTACTCAATACCCCATCCGATGAAGGAAAGCATGCCGTATGCCTTCTTGACCACTCTATTGACCTGTGTTGCCACCTTCAGGGAACAATGGACCTGAACACCCAGATCTCTCTGTACATCAATTTTCTCCAGGACTTTTCCATTTACTGTATAGTTTGCTCTTGATTTAGATCTTCCAAAATGCATCACCTCGCATTTGCCCGGATTGAACTCCATCTGCCATTTATCTGCCCAACTCTCCAATCTATCTATATTCTGCTGTAATCTCTGACAATCCCCTTCACTATCTGCTACTCCACCAATCTTCGTGTCATCTGCAAACTTCCTAATCAGACCACCTATACCTTCCTCCAAATCATTTACGTATATCACAAACAACAGTGGTCCCAGCACAGATCCCTGTGGAACACCACTGGTCACAGGTCTCCAATTTGAGAAACCCCCTTCCACTACTACTCTCTGTCTCCTGTTGCCTAGCCAGTTTTTTTATCCATCTATCTAGCACACCTTGGACCCCATGTGACTTCACTTTCTCCATCAGCCTGCCATGGGGAACCTTATCAAACACCTTACTGAAGTCCATGTATATGACATCTACAGCCTTTCCCTCATCAATCAACTTTGTCACGTCCTCAAAGAATTCTATTAAGTTGGTAAGACATGACCTTCCCTGCGCAAAACCGTGTTGTCTATCACTGATAAGCCCATTTTCTTCCAAATGGGAATAGATCCTATCCCTCAGTATCTTCTCCAGCAGCTTCCCTACCACTGACATCAGGCTCACAGGTCGATAATTACCTGATTATCCCTGCTACCCATCTTAAACAAGGGGACAACATTAGCAATTCTCCAGTCCTCCGGGACCTCACCCGTGCTTAAGGATGCTGCAAAGATATCTGTTAAGGCCCCAACTATTTCCTCTCTCGCTTCCCTCAATAACCTGGAATAGATCCCATCAGGACCTGGGGACTTGTCCACCTTAATGCCTTTTAGGATACCCAACACTTCCTCCCTCCTTATGCCGACTTATGTAAAGCTTGTGTAGAAGGATAAATAAAACAACAAATTCAATATTTTCGCATTTTTATGCACATATGAGGGCTTTATGTTACTTTCTAATTTATCCCATGTTAATAGTGAGCACTGATATCCTCACATTATTACCATGAAGTCTTGGCTACCACATACATTGCGGTATCAACTTGCAGAATATATAGACTTGAAGGTCTTATCTTGATAGTTCCCTTGAACTTCATGTACATATTCTAATATGACTTGGCTTTATAAGAATAACTTACAGATTTAAGACTAATAAGTATTACAGTTAACAAGGTGTGGGGCTGGATGAACACAGCAGGCCAAGCAGCATCATAGGAGCAGGAAAGCTTGATGTTTCGGGCCTAGCCCAAAACGTCAAGCTTTCCTGCTCCTA
>JAHRHZ010000223.1:16054350-16166665 GCA_024137785.1 Ginglymostoma cirratum
TAGGAGCAGGAAAGCTTGACGTTTTGGGCTAGGCCCGAAACATCAAGCTTTCCTGCTCCTATGATGCTGCTTGGCCTGCTGTGTTCATCCAGCCCCACACCTTGTTATCTCGGATTCTCCAGCAGCTGCAGTACCTTTTATCTCTAAGTATTTCAGTTTATTGTTGCTTGAGATCTTTATTTTTCTGTTTTTTTCCATGTGTGAACACCAATATGACTCACCTGGCTTAACTCTGTTTTGAACTAAAGAGAATTATTTCAAATTGAAGAGTGGTATGAGTTATTATCTGCTAAAACTAATAATCACCTGGATGAACAATTACCCATTTGTTTCGAAACATTTAAGAGCTGCTGAGGTGACAGAAAGTTGCTTTCTCATCTTTGTTTGAGACCAACATATCTGAACGTTGAGTCAGGGTTAAAAAGAGGCGTTTACATTGCCAGGTAAAAGGCCTGGACTTAGGTACAAGGAGTACAAGCTTGAGGTTTGCGGATAATACAAAACTTGGCAACAATTTAATAGTGAACAGGATACTGGTAGGCTTCAGGAGGATAAGGACGTTGGTGGAATCTTGATTCTTTTTGAGACTAAGTGGTCTAAAAATGAGAGGTATTCCTCCTCATGGATGGGTTGGGATTTCTTGCATCATCTCACTTTAATACATATTTGTGCACAGTTAAAATGCTTCATTTTATGGTCAGGCAGGCAGCAACCTATATACCCTTCTCCGATCTTCTGGGCTCCAAATTCTGGATTTCATGTTTAAAAAGCACCTGGAAAGCATTTCACCTTCTACAACCCAGGAGCGTCTTGGCTTGATTCCCTATCTACCCCTGGAGACATCATTGATTTGGCAAAAGCCAGTGCCATAGTTCAATGATTGCCTCCCTCGAGATTCTCCTGGTCTGTCTACTCAAGGCTTGATGCTCCCATGAATTGGGGTGCGAAGTTGCCACTGCTTGAGACTGTTGCACACTAGACTAGGTGTGAGGGATTGACATCAAATGTCTCTTTGACATCAATATAAACCACTTCATTGGAGCTACCAATGTGGTTCTACCACAGAAAGTCATAGCAGAGTGATAACAACACTGGATCAGAGTTCCAGGCAGATGGGGGATATGGGTTCAAATCACACAATGGCACATAGTGGATTTTAACTTTGATTAAGAAATGATATTAATAAATTAATAAACAGATTAATATATCCAGAACTGAAAACTAGATTCAGTTAGTGATCATGGAAACATAAAAGTTTGATAGTTGTAAAGAAACCATCTGCTCTACCAGTGTCCTTTTGGGAAGGAAATCTGCCATCCTTCCCAGTCGGATGACATGTTATGCCAGACCCACTGCAATGTGTTAACTCTTAACTGGCATTTGAAATGGCCTTGCCAGCCACTCAGTTCAAGGGTGATTAGGAATGGGCAACAAATACTGAGCTTGGCAGTGATTTCCACATGATATTCCCATTTAAAACATGAAAGGACATACAACAATCAATAGCACACAGGCCATCAGATCACTGACGTTTGATGAGAACTTGGAAAATTTTACACATCTGACAACTTTTCACCAAAAACTTACAAAGCAGAAGATGTGATTTTGGAATGATCAGGCTACAGGTATTGCAGGCACACATCATATAATGCTTTGTCAACTTGCATTAACTCCAGCTTTTTTTGTATTATTCATGAATGGGATGACGGTGTCACTGCCTATGCCAGCATTATTCCCTATCCTTAATTGCTCAGCGGGTAGTTAAGAGTCAACCATACTGCTGTGGGTCCGGAATCATATGTAAACCAGACCAGATGAGGATAGCAGTTTTATTCCCTAAAGGATATTCATGAACCAGATGGGTTTTTCCAACAATGGATTCATGGTCATCAGACTCTTAATTCCAGATTTCTATTGCATTCAAATTCCACCATTTGCAGTGACGGATCCAAACCCAGGTCCGTGGAATATTACTTGGGTCTCTGGATTAACAGTCCGGCAATGATATCATGAGGCAATCACCTCCCCACAATGATGACATAGAATCATCTTAGAATCAGAACCCTTTGATACCCAACACTCCCCATACCACATTGTTCTTACTAGCAAACCACACAGACAATCACAGCTCTGGGAATTGACATCTATCTCTGTATTTATCAATGCAGGCAAAGTATTGATGGATCCTTTCTAATGTTTCTCAATTCTTCATTCTGCAGGAGGAGAACATACACAACCAACATGAATGAGGAGTCTGTGCAAGTGTGTCTGATGTTTCTTCGGCATGTGGGCACATAGCTGCTTCCAGGGACTGGGTGGTAGCTGCCATGGAGAACTAGGTACCGTTGTACAATCAGTACCTGCTGGATTTGTGCTGAGGCTCTCATTCATTGCTGCCCTTTGGGAAGAACATAACATTTGGAAAGTAAGAACTTAAATCAATGGCTGGGCTTCGTGAGTCAAACAACATAATAATTGCATTTTCTTCTCAGTGACAGATGAATGCCATTTTCACATGAAGGTTTGAATCATATAAGAGCAGGCCCCATATAATTCTGCATAAATCCTGACTGATGCTTTGCCGAGGAAATTGAATAGAAGGCTGTTGGTGCCAAGTGAACAAATTACATAGAATTTGTGCCAAAGAAAGTAGTTTTATGTTTTGAAATTTTATAAACCAAGCATTCCTTTAATAGCAGGAGCACCTTTGCTCCATAATTGGTTCATGGTTCTGAGATTTTCTACATATGAATGCAAAATCATTCAGCCTCAAATCCAGCCACTTTCAGATTCTCTCGTGTCTATCTGCCTCGTCCACAGTCACCTTGATTTCTTCAACTCATCAGCATTGGTTTGTCCAGTATATTCATCAGACTTCTCTTTCTTTCTCATCTGAGGAAACATGTGACTGGTATATCTCCGCCTTTTCAAAACTCTCACCCTGTCATTCAGCCACGTTGTGGACTAAACTGTCCAGCTAGTAGTGGAGCACCCCTCCTGAGCAATCCAGGCAATGGAAGTGCATCTTCAGATGTCCAATTGCCTGCTCAATGATGGCCGTACTAGATACAGGACTGTTTTTTAGTGTTGTTCAGCATCAGTCTCAGGGTTTCATATTGGAGTTATTGGATATACATTCTGGGACTACACTTGTCACCCATGAATGAGCACTGGGGATAATTTGGGGATGTGATTCGCTGGGTAAACATTTGAAGAATCTGGACAATGTGCAGAATATAAGTGACCATGCTGTGGAAAATTTTGGCACAGTTGCAGAAATTGTTGCCTATGGACACAAACAAGCTGGACTGCTAATTGTGGTAAAACAATTCCCCGCACCATCAACACAAATCTTAGGTGCCCTTCTTGACAAAGCTTCATGAGTGACAGGATATGGTTCAGATGCTTGGAGCTATAAGGGCTTATTCACATTAAATCTGCATCAAGTGTTTCCTTTCAGAGCAAAAGCCTTAACTGAGTGTTCACAACAATATTTTTCAGTTTCTGTTTTGATTCCCTCAGTTGGGTGTGTTTGTGCTGTGCAGGAACACACCGAAACAGATCTGGGGACTCATCCATTTGAACTGCACATTCTGTGCGGCTTTATTTTGAGAACTGATTTCAACAAAGCTGATGACAGGAGATTTTCCTTAAAGTCATTCACATCCACCCCCATCCTCTAGAATACACATTTTTCCCCGTAGAGAGCTTTCTTCTTTGTTTTGTTGTTTTTAAATCCTAGCCTTTCATATTCCTGCCCTTTTCATGATCATGCTCCCATCCAGATCCCCATCCTCAACCCTATTCTAATTACCTCATTGTATTTCCCACTCTTGATATGCAGTCACACCCTTCCTTCTTTCCTCTTGTCCCTGGCATTGTGACTCTCCCCTTTGCATCCCAGTTTCCTCTTTCCTTTCCTCACAATTCTTCCAGTGCTCTCACAGCTATTCCCTGCCATTTCTTTCTACCCAGCCCATCATTCTGTGAGTCTTTCTTTGTTGACAGTACTTTTCATTTCAGACTCCTTTCTTGTTGTGCTCTGCTTGCCTGTTCTGGTTAAGTTCGCTGTTACCAATATACCAGGCTTTTGGGCAGACTAGTGGGTCTAGTCAGCCTTTACCCCTTGCACTGTAAGTGTGTAAGCACTACAACCAAGACTGAATATGATTTAGAGATAGTGGGAACTGCCGATGCTGGAGAATCTGAGATAACAAGGTGTAGAGCTGGATGAACACAGCAGACCAAGCAGCATCAGAGGAGCAGGAAAGCTGACGTTTCAGGTCTGGACCTTCTTTCCAGACCTGAAACATCAGCGTTCCTGCTCCTCTGATGCTGCTTGGCCTGCTGTGTTCATCCAGCTCTACACCTCGTTATCTCTGAATGTGATTTAGACTTGAGCTGACCCAGTGATTCTTCACTCCTTTAAATCTTTATATTCATATAATGGTTACAAAATGTTTATGAAGGTGCCGAGAAACAGAAGAAGTTTAGATGAAGAATTTACCCTTCAAAGTATGTGCCTTGTGTGAATTGGTGTTATGTCACTGTACATAGATTTTCACACTTAAATATGTGCTCTTTTCCCCCATCATCTCTTTGTGCAAGTCTCTATCCAGACCCAATTGCTACAGTGAAGGTACAGTGCCCATCCCATCTTCGCGCTGCATGATGTTCAATGGCCCAAGGTATGAAGTGAACAGCTCCTGCACTACATACAGGCAAGGAGTAAATCTCAGGTGACTGCTACTTTGCAAAGCAGGGTCTCCTCCCTTCCAGGTAGACAAATATTGCTATCAGTGCATTTGCGTGATTCAGACGTTATCTTGCATGATATGGTCAGGATTGCTTGGGCAAAGGTGTGGACTTACGCCTGAATAGTGTTTTGCAGTTTCAGTATATGGGTGTTTGTGCAATGGTGTTGCTCTTTGAAGGGCCTTGCACTGCTCAAAATTAAACTCCTCCCTCACAGAATGAAGAGCTCACCTCATCCACTCTGGGTGTAGATGCAGCCATTTTCATTTCCATTGTGCCATTGGTTTTTACAGCACAATGGAAGGCAACAGCAGTTGACCCTTGAATGGTAAATCTCAGATTCTGCCTTTCTGTCTTTGTAAAACAAACATAAAAGTATCTTCCTGTTAGCCCTCCCCATCAACCCCACAGGCCATGCATTTCCTCAAGCCGCAATACAAATATTTACCAGACTCTCTACCTGCCCACAATACTAGCGCCAGTCCCAGTGCCAAGCATATTAAGTAAACATGCCAGGTCTTGTATGTAACTGTCAACAACCCAGTCTTTCCCACATTACTACTTTCCAGTCCATGCTCTATCATCTCCCCCTTTTATGTATTGAGTTGCACCTCCCTTCAGTATAGTAGTCTCCTTTGAAACCAACTCCAGTATCACAAATAAATTCCTCAGCTTTCCTCCACTGATCACTGATAACCACCAAAAACCCTGCCTTGACTTTTAACAGATAGTAAACGTGGCTAACCCCCTCTAGCAGGACCGTGTCAAATGATGAGTGTCCAAGCCTCTGACTGATATCTCTACCGCTCTCCGACAGTATTACCGTCACTCCTGGCATTGGTTGCACTGGAACCACAGAGCTATCCATGAGTAATAGACCCCCTGACCCTGGTCAGCCTGAGCGGCTGCTTGACTGTGCTCAAAACCTTGGACTGATACTGGAGGCTGGCCTTGGCATACTGGCTGGGACCCCTGATGAGTGGGTGTTTCCCTGGACTACTCTGAGGAGTTAAGACCAACCTGGCTGTGGACTACTCCTGTTTGACTTTGAGACATGGCTGTTTGCCCGTAGCACGTACAGCAGGTGCAAGCTGCAAGTGTGAGATTGACACAACATTGTGCCGTACTGCAATGTGTCCACCCCTGTGACTGACAACTACTGTTAGGAATGGCAAAATGCCTGGCTTTGTGTCTGTGCTTAACTGCAAGTCAAGGCAGAAGTACTGTGAAAAAAACCTGAAAGAACTGCGGATGCTGTAAATCAGGAACAAGAACAGAAGTTGCTGGAAAAGCTCAGCAGCATCCGTGAAGGCAAAAAAAACAGAGTTAAAGTTTTGAGTCTGGTGACCCTTCCTCAGTAAGGTTATGAGGAAGGGTCACCTGGAAGGGTCACCTGACCCGAAACGTTAACTCTGATTGTTCCTTCACAGGTGCTGCCAGACCTGCTGAGCTTTTCCAGCAACTTCTGTTTTTGTTCCAGAAATACTGTTAGCATCCAGGTTGGTGCTATGATAGTGAGCGGGAAGAGAGCTGTGAGCTGCACCCTGGTCCAATCCAGACTCTTAGGGTGCCTGTCCCTGTACATAAAGTGTCCTTGAGGTAGCATTCCAATGCTACGTATCAGTATGCTCCAAAGTGCAACTTTGAATTGCATTGTAAGTGAATTGGAGATATGCCATCATGCTGCAGAAAGGCTGCAATGTACTGAATTCTGGTGAATACAGGGACATGAGATTGCTGCAATGGCGAGTACTCTGAGATGTTGGTGCTACGTTTCCAGGATAGAAATCTGGAGGAGCCAATGATGAGTCAATACAGTTTGGAGCTGGAGGAACACAGCAGGGCAGACCTGATGAAGGATACCGACCCGAAATGTTGAGTTTCCTGTTCCACTGGTGCTTCTGACCTGCTGTGTTACTCCAGCTCTACACTGTATTGACTCTGACTCCAGCATCTGCAGTTCTTGCTATCTCAGAGGCAACAATGAGTTGGAGTTGCTACGTACCCATTCAGACTTTCATGTTGGGAGTTCTCAGTGTCTATCTAGTGTGTGATAGAATAGGACCGTGTATATTAACCTTCAATCATTAAGTGATAATGTGGGTAATAATGAACAATAGTCCCCATGAATAGACTTCTTGCCACTCTCTTGAAGGAATCTTGTCCTGATGTCTGGAACTTATTTGGAAAATGCGAAGTGTCAATTTTGACATCAAGAATGACCTTGCGTAACATCTCACAAGATTCTCCCAAATTTTTACTATAGGTCACATCATTCAGGGCCTGGGATAATTCTACCAATGAAGACCATCCAGAGATTATAAACAATGTTTACCAAGAGTTACAAATGGACAGAGTATCAAATGGTAAGTGTATTAGATAGTGTAAGTAGTATGCCTCATCAAAATCCTGTCCTAGCAGCAAAGCTCTAGCAGGTATGGCTATCCTGTTGAGGTCCACAGGCTATAGGACAATATCTCATCAGGAAGAACATTGAATTATTTCAATCTATGTGGGAACAAAGAACTATTCTGCAAAAATGCCTCTAATATTTACCTGTACAAGTGAAAAGGAACTTCCAAACTTGCAACAATCATAGTGGAATGTTTAGACCTTTCATTCTTAATGGAGCTAACCTAATGGTAAACACTCAGATCCCACAATACTCATCCAGGCAGGATTGAGAGATACAAGCAGTAACATCTCAGGTGTCTTCCCCATCACTGCAGTTGCTGCAGCCTTAAAAATCTATATACAGTCCATGGAATCATTGTAACCTAGGCCAAGATCCCTGTAACTAAAAATCCTTTGTTTGAAAGATTCAGGATGTCATCTTACCAGCCATCCTAGAATGGACAGAAACCTGCAAATGGAATTCTAATGCTTTGAATTTATCCAAGTGTCTTGTAAAAGACCACTACTTAATCAAGTGGGTTCTTTGCCGGCTAAAGGCACTGCTAAAGCCATAGGGTCAAAGTCTACATAATGTCTTATGTCAGTCAACAGTCTGTTCATAAATTTAGCCCTAAAATTCACTGAAGTTGGAACTAATTACTTTTGTACCAATAAAAGAGAACAAATAAATTAGTCAAGCACATTTCCAATGAGCTTGACTGGCACTGTCCAGTTGCTCCATTGGCACTGAGCATTGCTGGCTGCCATTGTGCTTTACCTATGGATGCGCTAAATGCTTAGTTCACATTCAAATACATCAAGCATCATGGGATTTTACAAAACTGATCAGAATGGGTCTTTGAAGAACGTGGGGAATGACTGGAGCCAGAAGTTAAAATTTATGGAATGAATTCTAAACAACCATGGAAGCTCAAGACTGTACATACATTGTTGGCTTAAGCCTTCAAACATGGCTTTTTAACTGCGTTCCCGTAATCTTGCACACAAGCAGTTACTGGTCTGTTCACACATGCACTCATGCCCTAGTCTAGAATGTAACAGGATGAAATCATGAACCTCAGAGTCACCATATTACTATATAACATCCCATAAACCACATAGTTTTAAGTGGAGGAAACCACGGAACTTAATGGAACAACAGAAATGTAGCAGAAGTTAGGCATCTCAGATTCCTTACTTCCTTTCTGTGTAGCAACACAATTTTACTGATCAATTGTTTATTCTGTAAAGAAATCTGTTCATTGGTGTGCTTGCATAGATATCAACACTGGAGAATCAGTAAATGAAACAAATTGGCATTCAAGTGGGCTTTGCTATTCAGGAGAGTGACGAGGCAACTTTTGTTGTTAGAAGCCAAGTTAGAAAGATGGGAATCGTAGGCTTTTGAAGAAGTACAGAATGTTCTGAATAAAACAGATGCTGGCTGGATTTTTGGTACTCTCAGTTCTGCTCCCTTATTTACATACCAGTTTGCATGCTTACATGAAATTCTAAGCCATATGTCAGTCTCCTAGGATGAGGACCAATTAGTCTGAAGTGGCCCTCATCTTGCACATGAATAAGCTTGGCTACTATTAAGCATTCCATAATCTACTTAACACTGTTTGCCAGAAGACAGTTGAATATGCATGCATTTTTTTAAATTCCAAAACATCAGTTCTGGAAAGAATTAAAATACACGTCAAAATTAGCAAAAAAAATCCCACATGCCTCCAATTAAGAAAGTGAAGTGTGTCTGTAAATAGTTATTTGATTCTGATGCGAATCACTCAGTAGAAAATCCACAAAATCTCAAACAACTGCAGGCACTATAAGTGCGATTTCCCAAATTGGCATTCCTGGTGTGGAGACTTGCTGGAGTGTGAGATCATGGCTGCTTTTTCGCATCATGTTCCATCCATGAATATTTAATTTGGAAAATTGGCTCTTATGTTTATGCACTTCTTTCTACAATCCGCTATTTCCCCAACACGCCACTTCTTGTACAGCTCTTTGGGACGTTTTACGACAAAGCTACCAGACAAATAAAAGGTTCTGAAATTCTTTCTTGAAATTTATTTGAAATTTTGGATGGCTAATTCCCACCAACTCTTATCAGTCCCAAAGGCATTGAAGCTAGTTCTAGCACCTCTATTGTTATCCTAGCTGAGATTAGAAGATAAATTCCAGTTGTCAGGGAGAAAGAAACCAAATGATTTGCATTATACATTTTACAGACAGGGGATTAAAACCAATTCTCAATTCACATTCTCAGTTATTTTGGTGGGGTGGTGGGAGCCACTGGGATGAGAGAAACAATTTAATACCCAAGCATTTTCTACTTTAGATATTTTATTCCTTAGAAAAGGGTTGCATATACAGTAGCAAACCATGATGGTTCTCTAAAGCTTCCTAAAAGTACAGCATCTCCATGGGTGAGCACAGCAGGCATTAGGCACAACGAATGAATGAATGATTTTATTGACACGTGTATTTTACAGTAGGACTACACTAAAATACAGTGAAAAGCTTTCATTTTTCACTACAATTCAGTGCCATTTTGAATAATTTAAGAAAAAGGGGGAAAAGAAAGAAAGATATAGCTTAAGGAGAGTCCATTGGACCCAGCCAGTTTATCACCATCTACAAAAATATTTAGTTAAAATGCCAGTATAGATTGTCACAATACCAACAGAAATCTTGTGTAATTTCAGCAATAATTTAATTGAGGAAATTTCAGCCATAAATTAGGAATTTGTTGTCAGCTTGAGTTTCAAACTCAACACTACATCTGAGATGATTGGAATCATATTGAATTTTCAATTATTTCCATATCCAAGTCACCACTGGAGTCTGCAGTACCATTTTCTAATGCTTACACCTGGTTTTTTTTACCCCTAAATATAATTGAATCAGACTGTGGTATCAATCAAAAACCAACAGCTGATTTCTATCATAACATTCAAATGGTCATTCTTCATCCATGAGATTATAGATTGAATATCAGTGGGTTGCTTGAGGTAATAGGATAATTCCTAACTCATGGTTAGGAAGACAGTCAAGCATCCTCATTGCCAACATGGCAAATCCAACGAGCTTAGCACAAAGCTATGGGTTGAACCTAGGACATTCTAAATCTTCAAACTGAGCTGTTCAAGGAGTACGGCGGAATTCTCTTTCAACTGCACTTTGACGTGGAACGTCAAAAGCATAAGCATCAATTCCAGTAAATCAACATGTCTTTTACCATTCACCTAATAGAAAAGGTTACAAACAAACTGCCCCCGTAAGTCTTCCCTTACAAACCAATGAAACTATAGGAACTGAGCTGAATGCTATATCCCTTAATTCAAAACTGGAATCCTAAGTGCTAAAGATTCCTGTAGATCAATAGTAGACTTTCAGCCAAGATTCCATCCAAGAAAGTCTTTACAAATTAAACCACAAAAATAAAATGTATATATTTGAATTCATTGTAATATATCTGTTAATATACATAGTGGTGGATCTGTTGTGGTTATTTGTGTGGAAAGGTGCTATTTCATAAACAGAAGATGGATGACAAAGCAGATAATATTTGGAGCCAAATATTGACTGAATTGCATTTGTTTACTGCCTTTCATGATTTCAGGACATCTCGAAGTAGTTAAATACAGTAAAAATTGTTATTTGAATTTATTTATTCATGTTTCACTTTTCAACCTTAGCTGTAATTGTGGAAAGTTGAGTCACTGAATTAAGAATATTATTTCATTTGCAAAACAATTCACTGTGGTTTATATACACTTCTATGCAGCTAGCAACCTGTAAATCAATGCAATGTATCGTAAGTAAATGTTTTAAAACTTCTAAAGCAGGTATTATTAAAGAAAAACAGTGTAACATATGGATGTAATTTTTTTTATAATTCCTGTTTACAATAAATCTGAAAATTCATAAAGTACTGACAGCTGTATGTTGCCAGCCAGCATACAGTGTACTTTGATAGCTCGAGGGAAGTACAGATTCACGACCTGTTAGAGAACAAACTTTACTGGGAATATAAAGTATCTGAAACTTATTTTTTGGGAGGGCTGGCCACTGTACACAAAATCAAAACATTCTTGATTTTAGTTCTGCGGCATTAGAAAATTTTTTTCCATTTTTCATCACAATTGGATAAAAAGCATTGAATTCCTTATCTAGCAGCCTTTTGAACACATCTTCACCACATGCAGCAGGTTAAGATTGAGCTGTCTTATGGGCAATTAGATATGGCAAATAATTGCCTATCCCCAAAATTAATTTCAAAAACTTTTATACTTGTCTGGTACCTTGGATTGAGTAAAATGAGTTGAAGAATGATATAATGCAACATTTGATACCAATATACCAAGGAAATACGAGGGCAGACGACGACTAAAAGCTTGTTCAAATATGCTGCTTGCAAAGACTGTCTGAGAGAAAGAGAGAGAGATAAAGAGCTTGTTTTAGGGTGGAAATTCCATAGCTCAGGACTCAGACAAAGACATCCAAAAAGATGTGATGGAAAAAAATAATATGAATCAGGCTTCCTTAATTAAATGACAATGTAACTTGTCAAAATATGTGATAGAGCTTCGTTTCAGTTATTTTGTAAGTCGCTGACTTACGTTGGTTACTGTGAGTAGATTTGAAATGCACAGAAACTGTATCAGCAAAATGACAAATATATACTATTGGATTTTGGTTTGTTACCTTCTGAGGTAAAATAACTCTTCATTCTGAAAAAAACCTATGCCAATACAAACCTGATAAATTGAAAATTTTATTGAGTAATCAAACAAAAAACTCTTTTTGATTGTAGCTGATAGGAAATTCTTCTTCGGGCACTACCATTTACAGGTTAGCTAATAGTTAATGTGTTATCCAGGGCATGTAGTACCAGAATCGCTCCTGGTACCAGTATAGATGACACGGATGTTGTCTTTCTTATCTCCTTGATTAAGTTCACATGGTGCGGGCTCTATAATCAGTTGACTCTTGAACAGATTCTTTTCTTGACCACAGAACTAGGAGATTAGCATTTAGGCTTCATGCCATGTGGATGGTGAGTTTTGATTTAATTTCAAAATTACAAAGGGTAGGTCTTTTTATCCTGATTGAAAAGAGGGATTTATCCAAGACCATTTCCTGATAAAGTGAAGCCTTAATTTCTTGAAAAATCTTTTGCTGCTGCTCTTTCCCATCTCCATAAGATATTGATATGACTTTGAATTTAGGAGCTTAAATTAATGCAAATGTTAAAAGTGTATTCTTCTTGCTTATGAGCTCTACAAGGTGGTAGTTTCAAAGATAAAAGGTACTGCAGATGCTGGAGAATCCGAGATAACAAGCATGGGGCTGGATGAACACAGCAGGTCCATCAGCATCATAGGAGCATGCTGCTTGACCTGCTGTGTTCATCCAGCCCCACGCTTGGTAGTTTCAATATTACATTTTATAAAGAAATTGAGATTTGATTGCTGTGTGTGTGTCTGTGTGAGTGAGAGAGAGAGAGAAATGTGCATTAATGTTGTAGATGTATACGTCTTCCTGAGTAGTATTAACAGCTGATCAATGCAACATAAGGGTAGTGTAATCCCTGCTTTGGTTGGGAGCAGTAGGATCTCCAAATATTATAATTTCTTCACATTTCACTATTCAAATGTTATTGACTTTGGAGTCATGCAATATCTATATGAACCACAGAAAAATTCATTGTTGATGGAAAAACTTGGATACAGTTTCTAGATTTGGGCTGCAGAACTATTATGGATGAAAATTATAGCAGAGAAAATCATTTGATATTATCCTACTATCTTACTATTGTGAAAAGGCACCTAATTACCTGCATCCTGACAATGTTGAGGTATAAAAGTTCCTGCACCAGCAGGGATTATGCTACCCTTACGTTGCATTGATCAGCTGTTAATAGTACTAAGGAAAACAATTAAATCCTGAGCATCAATGGAGATTTCTCTCTCTCTCTCACACACACACACACACACACGGCAATCAGATCTAAAATTTTTTTTAAAAATGTAATATTAAAGCTACCACCTTGCAAAGCTCATTAGCAAGAAGAATACACTTTCAGCATTTGCATTAATTTAAGCTCCTAAATTTAAAATCATACCAATATCTTATAGAGATGGAAAAAATAGCAGCAAAATTTATTCAAGGAATTAACGCATTACTTGATCAGGAAATGGTCTTGGATAAACCCTCATATTATTGGAAAACAGAAAATTGAAGTGTACAATCCAGGAAGTTAAGGCAATCTCACTGTGAGCATTGCTAGAAGATACTTTAAGCACTGCAGAAGTGTTTTCAGTGTATTGATGACAACAGTTACAGGTACTTACTATAAGAGATTTTGTTATGCGCTTACAGTGGAGATTTTAACCCAAATATTTCCTCATCTATTATGTGAACAACCTGAGGAATAGAGTTTACAAATAAATTAAATAATTCCATAGAGTCACATGCCATGACGGAGTCCTGCTTTAGCAAATAGTTTAGACGTTTATACAACATCTGCAAGTGTCACATAGGCCTGACAAGGCCTTGTTGGCAAGAAGAGGTAACAAGGTGTAGAGCTGGATGAACACAGCAGGCCAAGCAGCATCAGAGGAGCAGGAAAGCTGAATTATAGATTAGGTGTGAATGATAATGATGGAAATAAGAATCAACTGTATCAAAATAAAGGGATAGATAAAGCACAAATAGGAAAATGCAACAGAATTCTTGGAGTATCAAAATTAAAATGAGCGACCTGTAAAATAAGACCAGTTGTGGTAACTGACATGTTTAGAAAAAAAAACCTTTCCTACCGATATTCTAAGTGCCCAGTGCACTACCACAATAGATCAATCTGTGTGACTCAAAACTTGGATATAAAATGGAATAATTTACAACGGATGAAACTACTTTAACTGGAAAACATCACTGTGGTTTAAAATAGAAAACATAGTTGTACTGAGAAAGACATTACTTTGTTATCCATTTACTACTAAGTTTACACAGTGTGAGGTAAACCACAAAACATCAGACTGGCCTCCAGAGTTTAGCAATGAGACTATGATTTCCAGACTTTGACATTATATTTAGCAGTTTGGTTCCCTTTGCATAGAAAATGAATGGCTGCAAAATTGAACTGGCAGTGTACAAATTGCAAGATGTCATGGCGCAGTACAGGCATGAAGTTACAAATTTAAAAACTATCTTTTGAAAAGTAGAAACAAAAGCTTTTATTTGGCCAGTCTGCATATGACTCTGGTAATTCCAATTCCAGAAAGACATGGAATTCCAACAAGTATATAATTAAAATATGGGAAATCACAGACATTTCTGAAGTTCACAGGTCCTTTTATTCAGGATGGAACATCAAGGATCATTGCATATTGTAAGGCCTGGTCATGTTCCTGAAAATCATGATTTAAAGTAAAATGATGTTAATTGAAACATTGACATAGATTCTGTCAGTCCTTCCTTATTCGTAAAAACAAATATTTAAACAATATACCCTGTAAGCTGGCATAGTTCTTACATTATTTCAATTCATGTAAGGAACTTAATTTTCAGTATTTATTACTTCCCAACCATCCTGCTCCTTGATCCTCCTGGTTGCTGACAATCTTCCATGTTTCTCAACTCAGCAAGGTGTAGTCACTCCCTGCGGTTTAGTTGCACCCTCTTTCCTTTCCCTGTCCCAAGCTCGTGCTATTTCCTAGATGACCTTGTTCTGACAGTTGTTGATTGTAAACATACAGATGCAGCAGGCAGTGAAGAACGCAAATGGCATGTTGGCTTTCATTGCGAGAGGATTTGAGTACAGGAACGGGGATGTCTTGCTGCAATTGTCAAGGTCCTTGGTGAGACCACAACTGGAGTATTGTGTGCAGTTTTGGTCTCCTTAACTGAGGAAGGATGTACTGGTTATGGAGGGTGAAATAACTCCACAACTGCCTGTATCCTGTCACCAAATCACTCTTCACATACACGTGGAGGGTCCTTGGCACTGATACAGCTCCCTGATATCCTGCTCACTCTGAGAGATGGCTATCTCACAGGCCTGTTCTTGTCTGTCAGCCAGGGCTCCCTGATTGGACTAAATTAGCAGCCCAAATCAAGTATCTGATATTCTATGAGGTCCACCTGGCTGACCTCATTAGGGTAGAGGAAGTGCATTAAAGGTTGCCGGACTGAGATCTGGGATGGCAAGACTAATATATGGGGAGAAATTGGATTGGTCAGGACTATATTCACTGGAGTTTATAAGAATGAAGGAAAAATCTCAAAAACTTTTATAGAATTCTAACAGGACTGGATACCAGGGTCCAGACTGGAGGGTCCAGCAGGAGGAGTCACGGCTGAAGTGTATGGGGTAGGCCATTTAGGACTGAGATGTGAAGAATTTTTTTCATTCAGGAAGTGGTGAGCCTGTGAATTTCTCAGCCATAGAAAGTGGTTCAGACCAAAACATTGAATGTTTTCAAGAAGGACAATATAGTCCTTACGGTTAAAGGGATCAAAAGGCACGGGGAGAAAGGGGGAACAGGGTACAGAGTTGGAAGATCAACCACAATTATCTTGAATGGCAGAGTAGGCTCAAAAGGCCAAATGGCCCACTCCTGATCCTATGCTCTAGGTCTGTATGTCTCACGTCCCTTACCTGTGTCTGTGATCCTGTTCAAGATCCAGATCTAATCCAATGCTGGAGCGCTGAAGTCATGGAAATGCAAGCTCCTGACGCCTCAGATGTCCTGAGAGTTTTGCAATCCCTGCTTTTGTTTTAAGTGTTCCAGCTCACTGCTTCTCTCTCCTGAACCCTGGTTGTGAGTGATGTCTTCGGGGAAGATCAGTAAGACAGGAGCAGCTTTGAAAGTCATTTTAAAATAACATGGATTGTAAGAACCCCTGCATATCTGAATCATCAAGACTCATACTTCTACAATAGAGGAACTCCAGTCTCGGACTAAATCTGGATCTTGAGTGGAAAAAAAGTTCCAAGAGATGAAACAAAAGGCCAAGAGAGGGAAGCAGGAGCACTTGGATGGGCAATAACTGCTGGCTCAGCCAGCAACGCCCACATCCTATGAATGATTTAAAAGTTAGGGAACAGGGAGTGGTTACATCTCAGAGGTCAGGGAGTGGGGAGGGTGTTCACAAGAATGCTAAACAAACTTGGGTTTGCTTAGGCAGGCAACAGCAAGGCAAAATCTACGGTCAAGTTAACAGAAAAAGAAATGGCAGAAAATCAGTATTCAAACAGCAGCAGGCAAAACAGCACAGTAATTTAACAGCCGCTAAAGCAACATTGTCAAATAAAGGTAGGCAAAGCAGTGAAGCCAAATAATTATAAAATCATTGAGGCCTGTAGCACAGAAAGAGAACTATTCAGCCCACTGTTTCTGTACTGGCTCTTCAAAGTTGGAGTTGTGTTTAGTCCAACATCTCCACTTTTTTTCTGTAACTATGTAAGCTCATCATCTTCAAGTAGCTATCGAGCTCCATTTAGAATTACAAGGCTTATATAGAACTACCTTCCACCAACATTTCAGGTGCTTCGTGTTCCAGATCGAGACAACACTCTGAGTGAAAAAAAGACATGTCTCCTTCAGATCTTTTACTAACAGTTTTAAATGACCTTTAGTGGTTACCCGCTCTTCAGAGGGAACAGCCCCTCTCTTTCAGAACCCTCATCATCTTGAAAACCTCTATTAGTTTTTATAATGGCAGGAAAAGCAGCACAGACAAATAGCTAAAGGATGTAAACAGTGGACTAGAACACTGAAATCAGGCAATACATTAGTCAAATAATTCAAGGCAGAATAGTAGTGTCAAGCAACTAAAATACATACAATCCTGAGCTCTGATACCAGTAGTGACAACTGTCATAGTAGTTTTAGCTTCCTGTGAAACTATCATTCATGATCTAACTTCCATCACCTTCTCCAGTTTGCTAAATGTGAAGAACAGCACAGACTAGTGCCACACATATCTGAATGGCAGTGACATTAAGAAACATGCTTTCCACACACGGCAGCTGCATCCTTTCTCCTTCACCAACTATTCATATCGTGACCCTGTTGGTGCCAGGAAGACAGCTGGGTCGGACAGGCCCTAGATCCCTCAGGCCATAGCACCTCAAGGTCACCCAGCCTAGCCATTTCTATTGCTCTCAGTGAATAAGCTGTAGCTTTCCAGCTTTCATGTTGGAAATACTGGGGGCAGCAACTAAAACGGGCAAAAAGAGTATTTCAAAAGGATGATCCTTGAATTTCTGAATTTGTTTGATGATAATTTTATTTACTATATACAGTGCAACCAGAATCTTATCCAGTATAGAGATAACTAGCCCTCAAACATGATTGGATTCCACATTACTGAGATTGATCTTACACACAACATACTGTCCTGCATTCAACAGGTTCCATGTTCTGCTTGTTGTCGTGCTTTGAGACTTTGTTTCAATACAGTCCATGCGTTCTGTAAAATAGACTGCTTGCTGGAAGCATGACTATAAATCCCCCGCCACTTGGCTCTCTTTATCCATACTCTGGTTTTTTATTTATTCTCAAAATGTGGTCAACACTGGCAAAGGCCCCCTTCAATAAAACAAAGGACAAAATCTTGAGTTCAGAAGAGCCTTCATGACCTGGGACATGTCAAAGTGCTTCACAGCCAGTGAAGCGTTTTTGAAGTGTAATCAATATCATATGTAGAAAATCACCAGTTGCCCTAAAAAATGTGGTGATGAGTCTTTCTCTTCAAGTATTTACTTGCAAGCTGGAGTAGGCCACTTCAGAGAGAAGAAAAAGTCAACCATGGAGACCAGTGTCATTAATATGCCAAAGAGAGAGGCTAGCACATTTTGTTCTCTGAAAACATCAGTGAATCAATTGGATTT
The DNA here is from genome assembly GCA_024137785.1 of Ginglymostoma cirratum. Classification (NCBI taxonomy): domain Eukaryota; kingdom Metazoa; phylum Chordata; class Chondrichthyes; order Orectolobiformes; family Ginglymostomatidae; genus Ginglymostoma; species Ginglymostoma cirratum. The sequence continues at coordinate 16,072,412 of JAHRHZ010000223.1, forward strand.
TTCATACAATTCAGCAGATTTCATGACCTCTTTTTCTGGGATTAGTCCACGTATGACCAAATCTATTAAATTTAGTTGCACAACTTGCCACAGTGGGATTTGTCAACTTGTGACCTCTGAGTTTCTAATCCAGTACTATAACCATTAGGGGATCATACCTGCCAATTAAAATTCCAATCTACAACATGAATTGCAACTGACGCCCAACAATTTCTAGAATCGGCAGTAATTTCACCTTCCACCACTAAAAGGATACACACACCTACTACATTTTATTTTGTGTGGTAAAATGTTTATCATATTTACAATTCTTTACTTCTGTATAATTATCAAAGCCTGCCACAGTATAATTCCAAAATTTAACATAATGATTAAAAAAATACATGAAGGTGAGAGTTTTAGGCATGTATTAACTTTAAGGTTCCAATTATGGTAAACTTTTCTGTTGAAGTCGTAGCCACTTGACTATGACTGCTCCACTCCTTAGTTTACCTGACCAGCAAGCATCTACTGTTCTGTAAAGAAACTGTTACAAAACACATAATTATGGTTAACAAACATGATGCATGATTGAAAACAGATTCAATAAACAATAACGCAGCGTAGATAATTGGTCCTGCATTGTCCAGACCAGAGCATAATTAGGGCTATTGACATAAGATATTCACGATTTACAATTTTGCTCTTGCAGGCAGTGTTTACAACTTGTAGTATCTTTAATATTTTTTGTGTTGCAACTGCACATGTGATATTTAGCACAAAACAAGGCCTGTGCAATACTTTCCAGGTTGCTGCGTGGCTGTGCATGCATGTAGCTTAGTAGGAATGTTGATAGCTACCAAGAAATCCAATAGGGAATTCAAGAGGAATTTCTGCATCCAGGGAATGTTTGTAATATGAAACTTGCTATCACAAGAAAGAGTTCAGGTAATAATAGAAATGCACTGAAGGAGAAATTATGCAGGTACACGTTGAATAACTAAGTAGGTGATGCTAATAGTCTTACATGACAGGGAACAGAAAGATGCTCATATGAACATAAATACCAAAATGCATCATTTGGAACAACTGTCCAAGTTTCGTGCCTTATGCCCTGTTTAATTCTGCAGTGAATGAAATATAGACAGTGACATTCAAGTAATGGGGCAGGCTTCTGTCCTAGACAAACATTGTCTATCTAGTTTATATCTGACTTCCTATGATCTATAGAGGTTTGTATTATATGTGAACCAAATATTTTGGCAGATCAGTCTAATCTGACATTAAGGCTATAAATGACACAAATCGGGGGTTTTGCCATATGCTGCAACTTATCCACTCCACATTATGGCATTGTATCAAAAAAGGCATAATCTACATTTCAAGTGGTTCAGTACACAATTTACTTAATCAGCTGGTAATCGGTCACAGAGCTGGCTGTTTACAGATACAAATATTTGAATATAATACTAAACTGTTTGCCTTTCTCTTCAAAGTGCAGAATTCCTTCAATTCAGATATTTCTGAGCCTGTTATAGAAATGGATATAGCTCTTTGGAAAAAAACACATTGTAAAATGAAGAGAAAAATAGCTTATTTGTATCATTTGGTTTAGGGTTTTACTCTTGGAAATTAACTGCAGCATGATGGGAGCATTGCATTGTCAGTAGAGCCATCAGGATTTTGCAGGGTATGGAAGGTTTGAGTGGTGAAGAAAAGGCTGAATAGGCTGGGACTTTTTTCACTTGTTGAAAGGCAACATTATAGAAGTTTATAAAATAATGAGGGGAATAGATAGAGTTAATGGTAGTTGTATTTCCTTAGGATGGGTGATTTCAGGACAAGGGGGCACATTTTTAAGGTGAGAGAAGACAGACTTAAAAAAGACATGGGGGCAAATTTTTTACACAGAGGGTCTTTTGCGTGTGGAATGAACTTCCTGAGGAAGTGATGGATGTGGGCACAATTACAACATTTAAAAGAGATTTGAATAAGTACGTGAATAGGAAAGGGTTGGAGGGATATGGGCCAGGAGCAGACAAATAGGACTAGTTTAGTTTGGGATTATGTTTGGCGTGAACTTGTTGGACCAAAGGGTCTGTTTCTGTGCTGAATGACTCTATGAGACTTCAATTCTCTTCAGGTGTATATAAGCAATCCCAAAATCTTCAAAAAAAGAGTAGGGATTATGTCTGTTGTCCTGATCTCTTTTGATTTACATTACCATCACAGATTATCTGATCACTTACGGTGCTGTGTACAAATTGACAGCCACATTTGACAACAGTGACCACAATTCAAAATGCTTAGTACATGTGAAATGCTTTGGGATGCTCTGAGGATATTAAAGTCACAACAAATTACAAGGTTTTCCTTCCTTCCTAGTATTACTGGTATTGTTATGTTGAGTACTGCAACCAAATTCAGGGTATTAAAGGCTCCTGTCCTTACATTCATCCTAAAATGCCCTGCCGCTATTGTTTGCAGCTTTCGTGTTAGAAACATTTCCTTTCTAAGTTATGTTAATGTTTAAATTCACACCTGGGAGATACATTTCAGCAAGGCATGATCTACATACTAATGTGGCTGACCTCTGCTCTTCCTGCCAATCACGATGCCAAAACACCAAGACTAAGAAAAAAAAAGTCAGTGAATAAAACTGTTATTAAGTTTTGGAAGAACCTTGAATATTAAATTCATAAATGCTCCAAACGGTTTTTTTTTTTTTTAGAAAAGCCAGACTTTTCTGCTCCTTAATAGAGTGTATTTTCATTCTACGGATAGAAATTGCCTCTGACAATGGTTCATAGGTGGAAGGCATTTGCGAAGTTTTGCAATGGATATTATCTAGAGATTTCTTTTGCCTGATACACTATAGTGTGGTGTAACTATGGCAAATTGTGTGTATTTGACATAAGTTTGTACGTCTGGTTTTAGCATTGGTTTGTCTTATGCCTCTGCACTGTTTGGAATCTTGTGGAGAACTCCACAGCTTCACCACAGAAATGCTTTGCCGTCTGGTTTCAAGTGAGCAGAACTGTTGGTCTATAGTAGTTCCAAGTGGACAAAAATTTTGGTTGGAGCGAAACTCAGCTGGTTGAAACCATTACTAACAAGATAGAGCACATAGCATAGCCATAGTGGTCTAGTATTTGCCTTGTAGCTATAATGTGCTCTCGTAATTAAAGCTTTTGAACAGGAAATGGCACATATTGAATTTTGTCGATAGTTAACAAGAAATGCAATCTCCAGCTATTAGTAGAGTTCTAATAACAAAGCCTCACTAGAGGACATTTCTTTTCTTGTGAAACATCAATCTGGTTTTTTAACTTGCAACATATTAAAACTTTCATCCAAGTAAAGTTTCAGGGCCTTTTACAAGTTACACATTTTGAATGAAGAACAAAGAAAGCTGTTAAAGGGTATCACTAATAAATTGGAGTTCAATAATAATTGCATTTGCTATCCTCCACTGTAGCTGAAAGGATCTTCACTTCAGAACAGCATTCAAGGATCAACAAGTAACCATTCACCCTGCTAAAGCTTGTCCACCAAATTACTTTTATTTACTTACAAGATGATAGCATTCCTTGTTGGACCAACATTTATTGCCCATTCCTAGTTGCCCTTGAGAATTGCCTTCTTGAACCACTGCAATCAATTTAGATAGGAACATAGAAAAGAGGTGCAGGAGTAGGCCTTTCGGTCCTTTGAGCCTTCTCCACATTCATTAGGATCATGGCTGATCACCCAACTCAACTGCCTGTTTGTGCTTTTCTACATAGATTTTGAATGCTTTAGCCCCAAGTGCTGTATCCACAGCTTCTTGAAATTATACTGAAGGAACAGCAATATATTTCTAAGTCAAGATGGTTAGCAACTTGAAGGGGAATTTGCAGGTGGTGGTGTTCCCACATATTTCTTTCCTTTATCCTTCTAGATGTTAGTTGTTGAGGGTTTAGAAGGTGTTGTCTATGGAACCTTGGTGAATCTATGCAGTGTACCTTGTAGATGGTACACGTTGCTGCTATTGAGTGCCTTTGATGGAAGGAGTGGATATTTGTAAAGGCAGTGCAGACCAATTGGGCTGCTTTGTCTCGAATGGTGTCAAAATTCTTAAGTGTTATTGGAGCTGCACTCATCCAGCCAAGTGGGAAGTACGGTATCATATTCCTGGCTTGTGTTTTGTGAATGGTGGACAGGCTTTGGAGTGTCAAGACGTGAGTCAATGTCTTAAAGACTTATAGACTTTGACCTGCTCTTGTAGACACAGTACTTATATGGTTAATATAGTTCAGCTTGTGGTCAACTGCACATGCCACAATGTTGTTAGTGAAGCATTCAGTGATGGTTACGTTAAGGCATGATAGTTATACCCTCTCTTGTTGGAGATAGTCATTGCCTGACACTTGCAAGGCGTGAATATTACTTTCTATTGTCACCCCAAACTTGGATATTGTCCATGTCTTGCTGCATTTGGACATTGACTGTTCAGTGCTGCAGGAGTCATAAATAGTGCAATCGTCAATGAACATCTCTTCTTCTAACCTTATGATGGAGAGAAAATCATTGATGAAATAGCTACAGATAGCTGACTGTAGGACACTGTCCTCAGAAACTCCTGCAGAGGTGTCCTGGAGCTGAAATGAATGACTTCCAACAACTACAACCATCTTTCATTGGAATCATTCCTGGCACAATCAGCAGAGAGTTTCCCCCGATTCACATCAACTCCAGTTTTCCTAGGGCTCCTTGATGCTGCACTCTGCCAAATCTGGTCTTGTTGTCAAGGATAGTCACTCTCAGCTCACCTCTGGAATTCAGCTCTTTTGTCCATGTTTGAACTAAGGTTGTAATGAGGTCAGCAGCTAAGTGGTCCTGCCAGACTGAGTGTCAGTGAATAGGTTACTGCTAAGCAAGTGGTGCTACATATCAATGTTGATAACATCTTTCATCACTTCAATTGTTGAAACTAGATTTTAATAGTATTTAAACATCCTTAAAGAAAGAAGCATTGCTTCTACATTTCTTTAAAACTGAAATAACATATCGCAATAGTCAATAAATATGCTGCATTTATCTCTCAAGGTGTCTGACTGTAAATGCTAAAAACGGCACTGATGAACTTTCACTCTCTAGACCTTGTGAATGTAATATCCTAAATTAATTCACCAAAGTTTATAATAGTTTTGTGAATTAATTTGTACACATATCTAGCATAATCAAAGTTTATGTACATAAATCTTATATCAAAACTTTGAACTATTGTTTACATTTAAAGGTTCCAGACTGAAAATCTGAATACAGTATATTCAGTTATCAATCAGGACATGATAATGGATTCTCCCCTTGCTTTGACAGGTTTTCAGCAAAAAAATAAGATTGGTTTACAGTCTGGGAAGATGTCTTTTCACGTATGACATTGGACAGAGACATTTCTTTTGGACCTGTGCAAAGTTGTTTGTTCTCTGTATTGAGATGTAGCTTGCATGATTTCAGATTGTCTTACAGATTGTCTTTAGATGTAGATTTGTGTGTCATCTGGTGCAGGGTCCCATGCTCAATTGACTGTCATGCGCTTCTTTTAGTACCTGGGATTCTTCCATGCGAACCATGCGAAGCTGAGCTCTGATGAGCATGCTCTCAGTACCACATATACAATGCTCTAGAAGAATCTCTCTGTTGGGAATTTTGTCTTGCCACATGATGTGGCCAAGCAAACCTGACAGATCAAAACTAGTTCAAAGCAATGGAGTGACTGATATGCACAAGAAGTTCGACAGAGCTTAATGGATAGAATTGTATGCCTGTTTATTTAGTTGTGATTTGACATAAATTGCCTGAGATCAGTAATTTGTTAATAGCTAAGAATGCAGACGGATTGGTTGGAGTTTCTAAGCATCTCAGCATGGCTAAAAGAGAAAAAAAGTACAATATCACAGTAAAGTACTAGTCCAAATGGTGAAGATGCACTAATCAATAAATAAACATTTATTTTGGGGAGGGAAATGCCTTAGATATGTCTAGAATATGATCATACCTTCAAAACAGGTACCTCTATGAAACAAAACAATCAATAACAACCATTTATGTTTAATTGTTAAATAAAAAAAGAGAATTGTGAATGTTGGAAATCTGAAACAAAAACAGAAAGTGCTGAAGAAACAGATGCAGGTCTGGCAACATGTATTTGATTGCTTCCCTCCTGTTAAGCTTCAGCACAAACTGCATTTACATTTCTGTCTAACAGAATTTCTTTTCAGGCTTTTGCTAACCTTGTGATAATAATTTATTCTTATGTTAAGCATACTAATACCAGTGTCAACCTGCAACAAAGTACACAATTTTGATGTATTTTGAATCAGCCTGTTGGGACATGTTGTGAGATATTTCCAGTTTTGGTAGGACTTGAAGCCAGGTTTCGTAACTCAGGGGCAGGGACATTACCACTGTGCCACAAGTGCCCAATTTTCAATTTTACTGTGACAAGGCTCATTGCCTTCATTAGTGATCCTATGCAGAATAATACTGCTACTTAGGGGATCAAGATATGAAGCCAAGTTGCACAGATGAGGCTTCTATGACCTTTTGTCAAGATAAATATGCAGCGACCTAATTTGCGGTCTTTAGGATGGTTAAGTGAGTTGATAGGGTAGATGAACTATTTCCTCAGATGGGGCTGTACAAAATAGTTTTCAGCAAGCGTTTTGCAATACTCTTAAGTATTGATGTTGGGATTGATTGAAGATTTCAAAACAAGATTGAAAGATTTTGTTTTAAACAAATTTATGAGGGGATATGGAACCATTATAATGGATTATAATTATAATAGATACAAATCTATGGTAGTTTAACTGAATGATAGAACAGAGTGATGGGGCTGTGTGGCCTTTGTCTGTTCTTACGTAAAAATGGTCTCTTTTGTTCACAATTCGCAAGTTATTATTAACCCAAAATTGAAAGTACCACATTGAAATGGTTAAGCCAGAATTACAACATCCATTCACATTCCAATAACATGTTCCATTTTCTTCAGTCGCATCTTAATACTAGTTTATATGGGGGCAAAAAGAACACTTTACATTAAAGCTTCAATTTGCATATTCCCGCATCTTATCACTCTCCTGCCTTGCAGTATAAACATTGTTTACCTCCACTTTGGCATTTCTTGCTCTGTTTCTTGATGATTCAAAGATGAAAAAATGATGAAAGATGGAAAGTGAAGAAGTTTATCAAAGATTACAAAGAGGTCTTGATCAATTGGGTCAATGGGCTGAGGAGAGGCAGATGGAATTTAAATTGGATAAATGCAAGATATTGCATTTTGGCGAAACAGACAAGGGCCGGACTTATTCAAGAAAGATAGGGCCTTGAGTAGTGCTGTAGAACAGAGAGACATAGGGGTTCAGGTGCATAATTCTTTGAAGTTTGCATCCCATAGAGACAGTTCAAGAAGGCATTTAGCACGCTTGCCTTCATTGCTCACACTTTTGAGTATAGGAGTTGGGAAGTCATGTTGAGGTTGTACAGGATGTTGATGAGGCCTCTTCCAGAATATTGTGTCCCGTTCTGGTTGCTGTGCTACAGGAAGGATATTATTAAGTTAGAGATGTTTCAGAAAAGATTTTCCAGGATGTTGCCAGGAATGGGAGGGTTTGAGTCATAAGGAGAGGCTATGACATTTTTCACTGGAGTGTAGGAGATTAAGGGGTGGCTTATAGAGGTTTATAAAATCATGAAGGGTATAGGTAAAGTGAATGGCAGATGTCTTTTCTCTATGATTGGGGATTTCAAGGTTAGTGGGCATGTTTTTAAGTTAAACGAAGAAAGATTTATAAAAGAGATGAGGAGCAACCTTCTTTACATAGACAGTGGTTCACATGGGGAAAGAACTTCAAGGAAGCGGACGCAGGTACAGTTACAAAGCTTAAAAGACATCTGGATAAGTACACAAATAACAAAATGTTTGGAAGGATATTGGCCAAGTGCAGGTAGGTAATAAGTTTGGGATTCTGGTTGGTATGGACTGGTTAGACCAAAGGGTCTGTTTCCATGCTGTTTGACTCTATGAAAATATTTTGACAAACCACGTCTTTCTTTCCCTCAGCAGTAAATATCCCTCATCTCATTGATATAATAAAACACACAGTAGTGTCATAAATAGGTTGGATTATGAAAAGCTTTATTGTACACTTTCCCAAGGGGAATTTGAGATGGGAATTAAACAGAAATGTTCAGTTCCCATGAAGCAACATGCAAAGATGTGAACCATATCAGAATCTCTCTGTGAAGGATCACCTCGGATTCTGTCTCTCTCTAGAGACGCTGCCAGGCCTGTTGAGTTCCCCCCCCCAAGCACGTGCTGTATTTGTATATCAGATCCCCGCAGAGCTTTGGTTCAAGGCCAATTTGAACCGTTCTGTTTCCCAGTATGCAGGACTACATGTCCAATCGGCATTTCATTTGCTCACTGCCTTACACAATCCTTGTATTTGCTCTGCTTCCCACTCTCCACCCGGACAGTGGAAAAATTAACGAACACCCTTCTGTAGGTCACGACCACAATTCGTTGTGAATGAATGGGGACAGTACTTAGTGCTGACAACGAACAACAAACAAGCAATTTGGAAGCGGCGTACTGGCAACAAAGAGGTATCTCTCTTCCGCTTCAGACAACATTCCTGGGTAACCCAGACAGCAATTTGTGTTAAACTATCAAAATAACCTCATGGTGGGGGGAATGGCCTCGAATAAATTACGTAAACGCATTAGCAATAAAACCTGAAACCCTAATACGTACTTGAGCTTCACGGAATTAAAACTTTTTAAACAAACGACTCGCCCATCTTGTCCCACAGCCCTGGAACAATAGGTTTTTTTTATTTGTCTCGGCGTGTTCAGTGTCTCTCAGCTGAAACAGCTTCCACACAGCCACTTCTTTTTGGTTTAAATTTTACTCTTGCCAGCTGGGGGGTGTGCATGAACGACCTCATACTAAAGCTCAGGAGACAATATCCACAGTATGTCGTGCACCTTATTGCGCTCTCCTTGATTTGGCATTCATCTGCCATCACGACTGGGCATTGAACACGCAACTCCAATGACGCCCATTTGCTTAGCCAAGAGACTTTCTAGTGTCCATTCAAATGGCTGAAGCTACGGATGAGTTACCTGAAGTCTGTATCCCCACCGGCTGAAATTCTCCCCCTTTCCCAAATGCTCATGATAAATTGCTTCTGTGAGCAGTGGCAATTTCACGGTTCACTAAAAGCAACCACTGCCTGCATTTTTTCCTGAGGTAATCAGCCCATTACGGGACAATAAGGACTATGCTATCAGCCCTTTTTCTTCTTGCTGTTGGAATGAGCAGATACCATATAGCCCAAAGGCTGTTAGGTTATTTATGGCTTTATTAGATCAAGAGCTCTCCTAATTTGCTGCTGTGTATATTTCACCCGCCCACAGATTATTCTTGATTACCTTGTCACAGTTTGAATTATTGGCGAGAAATGTGTTAGCATCGATACACGTTGAGTGGTCAACTAGGTAAACGAATGAAGTGAAATTAAGAGTGTATAAAAACAGGCTTATCTTAAAATGAACTCCCAGTGAGTGATAGAATATGTTTTCAAATTTAAGCACTAATATTTATAAATTTAAAAAAACCTCAAATGTATGCTTCGTTTCCATTGCAATGCTTTGCAGAATAAAATACTTGTCCATATTTATGAGCTGGTGAAGGGAAGGTAAAATTACATTTTACGTGCTGGTTCTTCGTCTGCTTGCTCGGGATTCCTGATTGATGGGAATGCCTGATGTAAAACACTCCAGGCAGGAGACGGTCGATAAAATGTGGGAAATAAAATGGGGTCCGCCAGAAAACGATTGAGTGAGAAGGTGAAAGAAAAAAAAATGCTGTGACACAGTTAAGTGATGCTGTCAAAATAATTTATGGCCAGCGATTAAAACAAGGAGGTTAGTGTACTAGCTTAAAATTGCGCTGTAAATAATACCTAAGTGACACGATACTTAATTAATTGTGTGTTTTAAAAAGTCTGTCACATCATTTTGTCATTTTTTTACTAATACTGGTATGAAAAGGTACAGCTGGTAACAAGACAGTTAAAATATTCATTACAAATAGACCCAAGGGAGAGATGAATAATAAATTGACACAGGAGATCCCTGTAAAATCATGTTTTCCCCCCCCCCAATTCATTGGAGACAACATTTTAAGATGGGTTTCCAGAGGTTGTGAACAGTACCTTTTATGGATGGTTATCAGTTCCTCCTCCTTGTCTTTTCAACTTTGTCATCTCCCAAAAGGCCTCCTGACTTGTCATGACCTCCTGAAGGTTAAAGTGCAGCATTAGGGTGGGCTGCTTCAGGCCAAAGGCATCTCTGCAGCCTTTGCTTATGCAACTCCATGATCAGCTTACTGAAATGTCCTTGTAATGTGCCAAAGTGGGCCATGTTAAAGAAATACAAATACAAGGACAGAAAATCAGAAGGAATTAAAGTGGGGCTGTGCAACTCTACCTTTTTGACAGATTTTGAAGAACTCAAGGAGAGAACTTTTAATGTTTTGAACACATGTACGGCTAAATGCCTTTACTTTTTAACAGTTAAGTCCTGGACTTTCAGATAAAAGATTTGATGTTGAATTTTGGTCTTGATTTTACTTGTGTTTATGGCAGTGGCAGATAGATCTGTGGCCAATGGGATGAGGTTAAAGGTGTTGAGGATCCTTGAGAATTTGGTGTTAAATCCACAATCAGATCAACAATGGGATTAGTGAACAACAGAACAGGCTGGAGGGGGTGAATAGTCTATTTCTACTCATTCATATTTTTGTGTGCTTCTACACATAATGAATTGAGACATTGCACTTGGATCGTGGAGAAATCCTATGGTCCCACATCAGGAGCAGCGGGTACAATATATCACATTAGCGGATGTGCAGGTGAACATCTGTTTAATGTGGAAGGTTTTCTTGAAGCCTGGGATGGATGTGAGGGGGAAGGTGTAGGGGCAGGTGTAGCACTTTCTGCGGTTGCAGGGAAGGCGGTTGCACTAATGTGGTACATTGTATCCGCTGTTCCCGATGTGGCCTCCTCTACATCGGGGAGACCAAGCGGAGGCTTGGAAACCACTTTGTGGAGCACCTACACTTGGTTCATGACAAACGACGACACCTCCCAGTCGCGAACCACTTCAACTCCCCCTCCCACTCCTTGGATGACATGTTCATCCTGGGCCTCCCACAGTGCCACAGCGATGCAACCTGAAGGTTGCAGGAACAGCACCTCATATTTCGCTTGGGAAACCTGCAGCTCAATGGTCTCACTGTGGACTTCACAAGTTTCAAAATCTCCCCACCCCCGACCTCATTCCAAGACCAGCCCCTCTTGTCCCTGCCTCCTTGACCTGTCCATCTTTTCTCCCACCTATCCGCTCCTCCAACCTCACTAACCAACTCCCACCCCCACTTCCTATCTACTAGCCTCATCCCTGCCTCCTTGACCTGTCTGTCTTCCCTCCCAACTGACCAACCCCCATCCCAACTCCCTACCTACACTTACCTGTACTGCCTTCATCCCCGCCTCCTTGACCTGGCTGTCTTCTATCCACCTTCTATCATTGCCTCCCCCTCTCTCTATTTATTTCAGAGCCCCCTTCCCCTCCCCTATTTCTGAAGAAAGGTCCAGACCCGAAACGTCAGCTTTCCTGCTCCTCGGCCTGACGTGGTCACTCAGCTCCACAGCTTGTTTTCTCAGACTCCAGCATCGGCAGTTCCTACTATCTCTGACTGATTAGGGAATGATGCCATCTCCCCTATTTTCTGGCTGGATGTGAATCAGAACATTATCTTCTAACTCTCCAGCTAAGTAAGCATAAAGCAATTGTCTAACTTTACATGGGTTAGGGGAATGAAAAGAGTGGAAAATATACCAATTCAAGCCCAAAACTAAGGATACAAAACAATTATGCAGCAATCAGGAAAATTGTGAATGCTAATGTCATGAACAAATGGGAATTTAGATACCCATGAAATCAAAAGTAATGAAGTAGTTAAATACAAACTGATCCCAATTAACAGTAATCTATCCAATAAACAGCTCTGAAGTTCCTTTTCACTTCTAATATGAAGTATCTATTAATAGTTTGGAGAACTGCTCACCAGGGACATGCGGGGGAAGGGGTGAAATTATACTCTCGGATATTAATGTATCACTGTTACTTTCATTGAAATTCCTCTTTTGAAGGAAAGAGTTAACCCTGTGTTGGCAGTGAAATAGTAAATGGAATGTTTGCTGGACAGTCAAGTTCATATATTCCACAGCAGCTTAGTGTGAATCCTGCTGCTTTAAGTCCCCAGTGCAGTGAGATGTCAAAGCCTAGCAGTATCCTGGATAGTTCTTTAAAGAGCATTCCAGTTCCAGCATTCCTTTTATACAAGGTATGACATAAAAGAAAATATGGCAGATTGATTAGGAGCCAGCGTCGCCTGTTTGACGACTGTTTCTTTCAAAACTGCCTAAAGATAGCCATAGAAACCTGCCTTTTTTTCAGAATTGTGGACTAATAAAGAAGTAAATATCAGCTGTTCCATTTTCTGTAGGGACACCAGCAATTACCATGCAGCTTAAAGACTTCCTATGTGCATGGATACTAATGTCTCTTCATCCTGTTACCGTTTTAATCACTTGCTCCTTCAGCCTTGGGGCGAGGGGGGAATAAAGGCTGCCAAAATATGATTCTTGTTTGTGTTTTCTTTTTCAGTCTTTACCTTATGACACACTGTTTCATCGACCTCAAATTTCCTTGTCATTCTTGGAGCCACCTGACTTGCTACCTGGAGTCGCAAATAAGGTTAGATCAGAGCACTTGAGATTCAGGAGGTTATTTTCAAGTAGAGGTAATCAACAGTGAAGCTGTTTTGCAACTGAAGAAAATCACCTGCAGTAAATGACAAGCCAGTGGAAAACAAAGTGCAGAAAATATTCAGAAAATGGTTCCAGGGACGAAGAACACCGGTTATATAGATTGCAAAAGTTGGGATTACTTTCCATGGAGAAGAGAAAGTTAGACAATTTGCTAGAGATATTAAAGACATCACAAGGTCAGAATAGATGGGAAGAAATTGTTCCCATTGGTGGAAAGATCAAGTACCAGAAGGCACAGATTTAAAGTAATTGCAATGCTGACATGAAAAACCTGCTTGTGTAGTCAGTGGTTAACATCTGGAATGCACTTCCGGAGAGTGATGGAGGCAGGTTTAATTGATGGAGTCAAGAAGCAACTGGATTATTATTTAGAAAGGAAGAATTTTAAGGGCTATGAGGAGAAGTGGGATATGGTTCTTCAGAAAACCAGCACCGGTTTTACGGGTCAAATGTCTTCTTTTTGTACTGAAACCATGCTCTGATTCTGTAAATAGCTGGCTGACTTCAACACAGAAAGCGGAGGACTGGGATAAAGTGCTGATATTCAAAAAGGCAGAATGTCACCAAATTGGGAGGGATGGACAGTACACAGGAGGAATGTAATATTTTAGAAGGTGATATTAACGGATGTAGAGGCATACATATGGCAACTTAATTTTGACAGATAATTGTGAGGTATTAAATTCTGCTAAGAAAATTGTATAATACTTCAAAAATAAAAATCTAAATTGTCTAGTGGAATAAAGAGATTTGGGTGTACCAGTACACACACCACTCAATAACAACATCGGTTAACAGGGGCATAAGGCAAACCACTAGGATTTATATACAGCAGGATAACATTATAAAAGTAAATAAATTATGCTCAGTTAATTTGTGGAGCAGTTCAGCAAGTATTCAATATACTGGAAACACTGGAATTAGGAAACCAAAGCAGAAAATACTGAAAACCTAAAACAGGTACGTCGGTGTCTGTGGAGCGTTCAGTAACAGTTATCTTTCCGGTAGAAACTGACGTGTGAACTTTTAGCATTTTCTCTATTTGTAGAAATTAGCTTGAAATAAATGTCTCGCTATCAGTACATATAATAAGTGCCACTTGCTAACTATTTACGTAATGAAAGGAAGTCATGATGACAGACTTATTAAGTTAATACGTAATAACAGTCCATTAAAGATTGTGAACGTCCATTCTCACCTATTGCAAACACAACAATTATTGTTTTTCTTTCTGTGCAGTTTAGCTACTCAGCATTTTTGATATCCATGTTGAATGCAAGCATTGTATCTGATTGTACAATTTGTCATGTTTATCATTGTGCTTTGCCAAGGTAAATGGATTGATATTAGATCACCATAGATTGTCACATCTCACATCGTTGTGCACAATCAAATACTATAAGAGTCATAGAAGGAGAATATTCAGTCCATTGTGTTCATGTTGACTCTCAATAAAGTAATCCAATTAGCCCCATTCTATCCTCGGAACTCGAAGTCTATTTCAATCAGGAGTCCAGCCAATTGCCTTTTGAAATGATTAATTGTTTCCATTTTGACCATTCTCAATGGCAGTGGGTTCTAGGTCATTGCCATTCTGTGTAAAATCATTCTTCCTCACATACTTCCATTATGTTCTTTGCCCAAAATCTTAATTCTGCATTCCACCCCTCCTTCACATACCCACAAATACGCTCTGCTCATGGGAGAAACTTTCTGTTTTGTCTACCTTACCTAAAATTGTCATCATCTTTATGGCTTGGAGTTTCTTTTTACAGTATTTACACTTGTGATAAGATCTTCATGTAAAATGTATAAAATGTGTTTAAAATGGTCATTGTTATTTTCCAACAAAAAAAGGACAGTGAGATAAACATTCACCTTCACTGCCAGGCTGCTAGACTGTGGGAGTGGTCACTGTCCATAAAAGCATGCATCTGATTTTCATTTAATTGATTTCAATGGAATAACTGCAAACAGAGTCTGCAGACTAGCAGATTAGAGTTGATCTGACAGATTACCCCAATGGCTTTCAGTATGTCCAATACAAAAAATTCAGTAGAATTAAAGAAAATGATAAATTAAGGGAAGATTGCAGCAAGTTATACTATGTCAATGTGTACTGAACTCTCCAATTATGTGAGATGCCAAATATCTCAGATACCATCAACTGAAGCAAAACGGGGCCTGCACCATTAATGTGTTTCTAGTTTCTCGATTGATCCTGTTTTGTTGAATTATGTAATTTGAGTGCCTGGTTACTTGTTAAATAATATCGTGATATGAGCAGAAAGTAGAGTCATAAAGGTGTACAGCACAGAAACGGACCCTTTGCTCCAACTCATCCATGCCTACCAGATATCCTAGATAAATCTCTTGTCCCATTTGCCAGCATTTGGCCTTCCTATTCATATACCCATCCAGATGCTTTTTTAAATGTGAATGACTTGCTGTTGTCCACATATGTTCCCCAAGCTTTTGCACAGCATCTTATTTACAGGGCATCTATCCCCTGTCAACAGGGCAAATAACCATGTATCATTTTAACCAAATGAATTAAGAATTGCTAATGAGCACTGGACATCTTAACTTGGAGGTGTTTGATGTTGAATTCCTTACTTAAATCATCAAGTACACAAATTGAACTAAAGTGAGGGAAAGAAAAATTTCATTATAAAAGATCTGAAATTGAAAGAAGTAATTATAAAAATGTAAATCTCCAATAATAATTAACAGCTGAATGAGTGAGACTCTGTAACTATGAAAGTTAATTTTCTGTGCCAGCGAAGGTATTTAACAATAATTAAGATTTACTGTTAAAAGGATAATTGCATCAAAATGAACAAATGTTATCTGCTTTATTCTAAATCTATAAGCTAATTGCAGGAATGTCACAATGTTCAATTTCATTGGGTGATGAGTCAAATGAGTTACCATTTTCAGGAAGCTTATTGAAAAAAGTCTCATTTTTGACTGCAACTGATGGATTTTTGCTCTTCGCTGCACATGTAACATGGTAACATCCAAAGAAATGAGCCAATGCGTGCATAGTCAGTATTTAATCTATTTAAACCATTTATAGTTTATCATTTACATATTCTATTAATGCCTGTAGTTGTAGGTCATATGATCTGATGGCTATCAATCATTCAGTATTATAGTGAAAAAATTGATTCCTTAGATAAGTTTATCTATCTAATCAGTGTCTGTGTATCATCTACAGTTGCTTCTATTCCTGCTCTGCAGTCGGTGTCCTTGTATTTCTCTTCTGCATCTTGCACTTTGGTGACATTATCCATAAACACAGCCAGTAATTTTCACTCTCAGGCTGACACACCCAGTTGTACCTCAGCACCACCTCTCTCAACTCCTGACCAGTTGATATGTTATCAAAGTACATGTCTGACATGTCATACTGAATGAGCAGAAATTTCCTCCAATTAACTATTCTGGACTACCAAAACTATTTGTCATTAACATATGTCTCCTGATACTGAAAATTTAACTTCAGTGTAGTTTTCCGTTAAACTGCGGTTGTTTCTGAATAAAGTGTGTGTGTGTGTGTGTACGGACCTTTCTAAGCAGTCGCTTTTTTTGTTCCCTGAATCCCAGAAATAGTCTTTAGTATTTAAAAAGCTTCAACAAAGAAAGATATATTGTAGTACTGACAGAGGAGCTCACCAAGCATGAAAAGATTCCTGACCTTTGTAATAATCTTTTAATCCTTGATCAACTATTTCAAACTTTTCTTCATTTATTGTCTATTACTGCACTTCAGCACCATTATTTTATTTCCAATCTTGATTTCCTTCATTATTTTTCTCTCTCTAATTTATGGACTCATGTCATGGCTACAATTCTATTGTTGCCAGCCAACTTTATTCTGCCCCATTAAGAGTTTCTTCGTAAAAGTGTGAGGCAAAATAGTGTGATAGATTCAAATGACTGGCAAGCAGCCCAGACTCTAATTGATGATGACACTGGCAGCAGCCTTGAGCACTTTGAGGCAGCCAGCCAGTATTCTGCTGGTATAATATCTGATCTGATCTGATCTGAAGAAGATGACCCCCTGGATTGGGAGGGGCCGCTGGGGTTTGGATAAGCTTGGTATTGTTGAGGGTGAAGATTTTAAACTCAGTTACACAGTTTGTGTGGTTGAGTATTTCTTGTCTTTTTAACCACAACAATTGATCCTAACCATGCCCCAACTAGGTCAGTTGTAGATTGCTGAGATTTTATGTTGGAGGACCACATCTTAAATTTTAAAGGGGACTATTGCCTCACTTGAGGTGCAGGGGAAAGTAGAGTGTTGAATCAGAAGAAACTTGGAGAAGGCAGAGACAAGAGGTAACTCCTTGCTTAGCACGTATCAGAATAGCACATTCTGACTGAAGGGACGCCACAAGGTCTCCATCAGTCTCTCTCAAAATGCTATTTAAACAAAAATAAAAATGCAGATGCTGGAAATCTGAAATAAAAACAGATGCAGGGTCGCTGGACTCTGAAAGTTAGTTCTGTTTTAATCTCCACAGATGCGCCAGACCTGCTGAGTTTCTCCAGCATTTCGTTTCTCTGTGGTATTTAAACATACCAAGTGCCTGCCTAATAGTCATGGGAATGGTTATTCAGCAGAAGTTATTGGGTTGTGATCAGAGATATTTTTCAACATTAAATTGCAATTTAAATACGTGTTGCTCCTTCAGCAAAAGGTGATTAAGCCTGGGGTTCACCTAATTTGCATAACTCAATGTCAAATAGGGTGGTGTTTTATATTTACTGAGCTTTTTTTCTCGTTGTATATGAAGCTGGAAAACTGAGAGGGAAATCGAGGTATAATTTTTCTAAAATACTCTTGGTATCACCTTGTCTTGTTCTACTTCTACTAACTGTTAACCAGATACAATTTTCCCATCCTCCACACCAACTGAGTGGACAGCTAATAGTGAAATTAAATGCTGCTATTAAGTGTATCGTGGTGAATACTGACTAATTACATCCTACATCATGTAGCATGATATTAAAGAAAGGGGGAACTACCATTTAGAAAGGGCCTTCCATAATGTCAGGATATCCCAAGGATTTTCACATTGAAGTAACATAAGATCATTAAAATGTGGGAACAGAATTAGGGCATTCTGCCCATTGACATGACTCCACCATTTGATCATGGTTGATGTCTTTCGCAACCTCATTCTCCTGCCTTCTCCCTTTACATTTGATCTCCTTACTAATATAATCACACATGGCACCCAATTTTCACAGAGCAAGTGCCCACAAACTTTGTCACATTGAGGTTTAACTTATTGCACAGGATGGGAGGATTCCCTTGCACCTCTTCCACTGTGCTTCTACAAAATTCCTTGGGCTGTTTTGCGGTGTATATCTTCTGTTCATGAAATGTGTTGTTGCTTCAGGAGTTTAATTGTTATTCCAGTCATGATATTATGCTGAAAGCATGCCCTCTCAGGCATATGCAGAAATTGGATTGAATACAACATATTTTCTGTGCAGAAATTATGTTATGAAAACCCTTGTAGATCTTTGCTTGAGTAAACATCTCATCTGTGTTAAGAAACCAATATTCAGTTTTATTAAAATTACATATTATTATATTCCACTGTTCAGCAAACAGATCATGTCATATAGGTGATCTATCAGGCGTATGGAATATATCTTTGCATCACTTTTATTTTACAATGCCTCTCCAATGTAACAGCCTATTGCATCATAGAACTGAACTGTCAAAATGGGTATGATAATGAGGTGACTCAGCTCCATATGCAGGAGTACTTGAACAAGCATGTATTCAGTTACAATGATACAACTAAAATAGAGAGCATTTTTGTTTTGATCTACAAACAACACTGCGCTTTGAATCTTGTGGTTAGAGGGATTAGTTGTTCTTGCACCACCTCTGAATTTTTGCCCGCAAGCCAGGTTAGAGCGCACTGCTTAAATGAATCCAGAGAGGGGAGAAAAAAACCCATGACAATATTGTTCTCATGAACAGGGAGCTATTTCTTGTATGCAGCCACTGTCAGACTGTTAAATTCTCAGGGGAGCAATTATTTTGATGCTTTGCATTCTCAAGTTACCCATATGAGAACTTAAGTACGTCTAAACAATTACATTACATTGCAAACACCCACTACATTCAGCTCTCAATTTACTCTGCATGCTAAGTTGGAAAAGAAGCACACCCATCGCTAATGTGAAGTGATGAAAGCGCCAATAGTTTGCAGCTTCTCCTTAAACTACGCCACAGATGCAAATGTGTCTGTTAACTTTTTGATAATGATCATTGGGCTTTGGTCCATGTTTTAGCCAGAAATGTTTGTATTACGCACTTTTAAATTTTTGCAAAGTGCAAGGAACTGGAAACGTTTGATAGGAAGTGTGGCTGTTATTTTGATTGTTAAGAGGCGATGGAAGTCCTTAAGCAACTCAAATGCTGGAATCTTATCTGCAACTCATTCATCACTGAAATCCAATCTTGTTGCCTGCTTGAGTAGTCACTTCAGGCTTCCTTAGTACTGGAACAAACTTAATGAATAAATATCATTATCTTGCACTGTTATCTTTCTCTTGTTGTGACTCAGTGTCGATACCACCAAGCATTCATAGGTTATAGTGAAGAAGTTTGCATCACTTCCTTTTATCTGTGTTTAATTCCCACCTCTCCGAAAAGAGCTGTTTAGATTCGCCCATTAAATTTACTATGTAATATATATTTTATAAATCATATTGACATTTGCAGAGTAAAATTCAAATTTTCTCGATACAACATGATCAGCTCTGAGGTGCCTCAATAAAGTTGCAATAATCTTTCTATTCATGATGCACACTCCATATCAGGCATACAGCACAAGAGCAAACCATTTCAAATTGAATACTTTAGAAAGTGCAGTAAATTTCTACTTTTCTCCATCCATCACATTTCACTCAGAGGTGCCTCGTTGACATTTCCTGAGTATTGAAATTGCATTGTGAGTATCTAGTCTTACATATAGCCCTGAGGAGTACTGTACAATTTCCACACCCTTGGCTATACTGTGGCTGAAAAACCCTCTACAGTGATGTTTTGAGACAACAAGGTGTAGAGCTGGATGAACACAGCAGGCCAAGCAACATCAGAGGAGCAGGAAAGCTGACATTTCGGGTCTGGACCCTTCTTCAGAAAAAGGTGATGTTTTGCCTCATTTTTCCACAATGTCAGCTGCCCCAGGCTTCAGTGTATCCCTCAATATATAGTTCTGGACCTTGAAATATGGTTTTGCAATGGAAGACCAACTAGTTGTAAGGAGACCAAAGAACATCTTTTTCCTGACGTGAAAATTGGGCAGGTTTCAATACCAACCCATAAGAATGTATCATAACTATGAACAGTAGGCCATTCAGCCCTTCAAAGCTACTCCACCACTCAATAAGGCAGAGCTAATCTGATCTTTAACTTCAATATTACATTTCTGCAGACTCCCAAATTTTCTTTTGAGTTTGACCCAAAGCACATGTGAATGCTTCCATATATACCTTTTAACAATAAGGGTGACTGGATAGCAATCGGAAGTAAAGATCTTGACAAGTTACTGTAAATCAAATCCTGTCCTTCTGATAGCTAACACGGTGCAGTCCAGCATTTGAATCTAATGGCTAGATTGTAGACTGTTACCAGAATACACATTGAAATAAAAAGGGAAGAAATGCATTTATTTAGCTCCTTGCATGACCCTAGAACATCCTAAAGTGCTTCAGCCAATCAGGTCCTTTTGGAAATATAGTCACTGTTGTAATGTAGGAAATGTTACAGCCAATATGTGCACAGAAAGATACCATTACATAAAGTATTCATGACCTGGCCAACTATTTATCTGATGCTGCTTCAGAGATACATAATGACCTGAACATGAGGAAAAGCTTCCCTGATCACATTCAAAAGGGCATCATGGGATCTTTCACATTTATCTTCTGAGTGTGGATGGGGCTTTAGCTCAGTATTTTATCTGAAGGACAACAACTCCACCAGTGCAGTACCTCTGCAGTATAATACTGAAGCGCCAGTGTAGCGATTCAGTCATCAAGGACTATATATCATATACACTCATTTTTAAAAGATAAACTTGAAGATATGTGAACTGCAATCTAAGAACAGCAATGTTATATTTCACTACATTTGCCTATTGGCAATGTTCTTGAAATAGTGTCAAAACAGAACCATTAAAACTGACATTGCAACCAACTCAACTTTTGAAAGATGCTTACAGCTAGACGTTCAAAATCACCACCTGATTCAGAAAATAGTTTCCTTTCGATATGGACAAACCATGATCGAAAGAGGACTCCAATTGCCATTTTGTGCTGGTCAGAGCCTGTGCTATGCAAAAAGGCAATAGAATTAAACAGGCTGCCAAAGGCAAGCATTTAAGATAGTTATTGGGAGCTTTGCAAGACTAGGAGGAAGTCCAAGGGCCACTACAGTCTGTGATTTTTCACTGGTCTCCTTTCAAAACCCCCATTCTGGCAGCTTCTCTGGCCTGAAGCCAGGGCATTAAACAGATGCAATGACATAGGTTTGACACCCTGCAGATTTCTTGAAAGGGTTGGATGATGTAGAGTAGGTTTATGGGAGCATAAGCACCAGCAAGTGAGCCAAATGGCCTGCTTCTCTGCTTAAATTTGACATGAATTTTGTAACCGGGTGAGGTTATACTTCGGAACCACATCAGCATATTCACTGCTCTGCCAGTTCTATAATCTGAATTGGATTTTTTTTTTAAAAAAAGCCCTGTGAATATAAAGCATTACATCATATTGTGTATTCTTAATGATGGGAAAACCAGGCATTAAAGGGACTATTTGAACCTAGGAGCAGGAGTAGACTATTGAGCCTTTTGAGCTAGCTCCACCATTTCAGATCATGGCTCAGCATCTATCTCAATGACATATTCCTGCGCTATCCCCGTGTCCCTTGCTGTCATTAGTGACTGTCATTGGAAATCTATCAATCCTTTGTTTTGAATGTGCTCAATGACTGAGATTGCACAGCTGTCTAGGGTTGAAAACTCCAAAAATTCACCAGCTTCTGAGTGAAGTTGTTCCTTCTCATTTCAGTCCTAAAGAGCTTGTCTTTTATTCTGAGATTGGGACCCTTAGTTCTAGAGTCCCATATGCAGTGGAAGCATCATTTCTGCATTTATTTGGACTATTCCTTTCAGAATTTTAAGTTTCTATGAGATCACCACCTCTCATTCTTCTAAACTGTAGAAAATACATTCATTCTCCTCAATTTCTCTGCATAGGAGGGGCCCACCATCCCAGGTACCAGTCTGGTAAATCTTAGCTGACCGTTCTGTGGCAATTAATCTTTCCTTCAGCAAGAGAGCAAAAACTACACAAAATATTCCCGGTGCAGTCTCACCGGTATTCTATACAACTGAAGCAAGACATCTTTGCTCACCTACTCAAGATGCTCTTGTGGCATACTGAGATAACAAGGTGTAGAGCTGGATGAACACAGCAGGCCAAGCAGCATCAGAGGAGCAGGAAGGCTGACATTTCGGGCCTAGACCCTTCTTCAGAATATCTCAGATTCTCCAGCATCTGCAGTTCCTGCTATCTCTTGTGGCATACTGTTTGCCTTTTGAATAGCTTGCTACAAGCTTCATACTGTCTTTCAGTTGACTTTTAAACAAGGACACCTAGATGTCTTTGGACATCAGCACTTGCCAATTTTCTCACCATTTTTAAGAAATACTCTGTACTTTTGCTTCTCTTACTAAAATACATAATCTCACTCTTATCCACGTTACATTCAATCTTCCAAGTGCTTGCCTACTCACTTGGCTAAATCCCCTTGAAGCTTTGTTGCATTCTCCTTCTCAACTCTCTCATTCCTACCAAAATTTGTGTTGTTTGCAAATTTGGAAATATTTATGATTGGCCCAAACCTCCAGATTATTGATATAAATCATGACTGAAGCACTGATCCTTCCAGCGTTCAACTGATCAAGGTCTGCCAATGTAAGAATGACCCACTTATTCCTATTCTCTGCTTGCTAACCCCACCACGATTCATATGCATATTTCTGCTAGTCTTACATGCTCTAATTCTATTAATAATAAAATGTGGTGATCCTGCTGATTCTAACAGCAGAATATGCAGGAATTCATTTGATTTCTGTCTCAGTCTGTCTGTCTTTGTGTTTCTATTAGCTGGCTGACAGCTTCTAGATTGTGAGACTAGCTGTTGGATAGATAAAGTTGCAGTTGGAAAATAGAGGGGAATGAGGGAGAAATTGTGTGTCATGTTGAGAGCAAGGGGGTGTTTTGGAGGTGAGGTGGAGATTGGAGTATGGATCATGGGGAGAGAAGTAGCCTGGTTTGATGTCCTGTGGATAAGCAGTCCTGTTGCCCTCGCTAGCGCACAAACAGTGCTGGAAAGACACCTCACTGGTGAAAGTAGCGCTTTTGCACTTTCTGAGTTGGAGGATCCAACTGGTGGCTACACACTTGCTTACTTAACACTGAGCCCAAAAGTTCATTATGTCAATGCATCCCCTGTGATGTTCAGAAATGTCTCTCAAGTGGAATGCGATGCACATTTCCCAATACAATTGATGCTTTCATGTCACAGAAAACCTCCCAAAATGCTATGCAAGACTTAAGATAACTTTGAAAGGTATTATTAAGAACGCCCAACAGCTCAGAATATTTTGGAACTGACAGCTGGTGAAATCGAGAAACAAAAGAAAAACTGCACTGGACAGTTCCAAAGAATGAGTGAATGCAATCATGACACAAGTCAAAAAAATTGTGGAGCTGGAAAAGCACAGTGGATCAGATAGCATCTGAGGAGCAGGGAAGGCAGTGTTTTGGGTCAGAATGCTTCTTCTATTTGGGTTGCCAGTGCATGTATGATGTGTTTTAAAGATAATGCGTTGATTAGAGTTAGCTGATATTTTGGTCAGGAGGTCGAATCCTAACCTGGAATCTCTCATCAGCTGATTTTCTGCCACAATTTTATGCTGATGTAACTGGAAATAAATTCTCAGGTTTTAAATAAAAATATTATGGTCATGAAGCAGTCAGAAACAAACACATTGCTCTTTTGTTGCAGTGCAACATTTATCATTCTGAGCACTCTAAAATGCCTTGTTGTGAATGGATCAAATTAAAAGTTCTTTTTAACAAACATATATTTTCTTTCTCCTTTGTACTTTCTATGTTTTACCAATTGGAAGCAGAGAATTATCATATTAAGGTTTTTCCAAATTTGCGTGGGATAAAAAGGTTAACTCAGCATGTCCACCCTTCCTCCATATTACTCACCCCAGACATGTAACACAGCAGACACTTAAAATGTGAGTTCTGAGACAGTGGCTTTTGGTTTCAAACAAAATTCTTTGCTGAAATCCCTGTGTTTGTATTCATTTGCTAAGGGTTTCTGGTACAGCTGAGTATGAGGTTTCTGGGTGGGATATACCACCGATGTGCAGCTGCTTCTAAGTTTACCCACTGATTTATTCTCTGGAGGGTTCCTCTGGAATGCCTAATCCACTGCAGACCTTAGCACAGTCCCACAGGGACCAGGTTGCAGCTTGTTATCATATGTTCACTGTGCTTGAGGTGAGAGGGTCAGAATGGAAGGATTTAAGCCAATCATCATCTCTCTCTGTCAAGGAACGCTTTGGGGGAAGGAATTATCCCATAGGGAGTTAAAGTAACAAACTCTTTTATATGAATTTTTTTGAACCTTATCTGCAAATCTCACAACACTTCAAATATACAGTGAGTCTTTCTGTAAAAGACTGAAGCATTTCATTCTCCAATATTTGCGTTGTAACGATAGTGTGAAGGGCTTTGGTATGGAAAATGGAGTTAAGATTTCATTACTTTACAAAGTGAAAATATTATATGGTAGAATATAATAAATTATAAAAATATACTACTCATAGGCTGTAACAAAGAAACATTTCATAAAGGATCAGCCAGTTGCCAAGTTTGCCTTCATATCTTGCCACGATTAAAGAATAATCTGTTTTTACAGAGTTTGCAGATAAATCAGTTCCACATTTTTATTAAATAGGAGAAGGAAAATGAGTATATTTAAGTCTTTCGGCAGGCAATCAATATGGTCCTCACGTCTTTGAGAGAAATCAAGTTGTGGTTCTTAACATTTATTCGCAGCCTAAATGAATTTATTTTGTCTCACATGCTCTCTTTAGAATTTCAAACTATTTTAAAAATAAATAATTTGAGCAGAATCAGTTCTGAAAGGTCCCACTGCAATATTTGCACTCGTGTTGCAGTGAGGTGAAGGCTATTAAATTAATGTTATCCTAGGGAAATCAGTTTCCACCCTAGTGAAGTATTCTACATCATAAGGAACTAGCACAAATATACACAGGCTACTCAATGTATTGCTATTGGATAAGAATGTTATGAAGAGCAGAGATCAATGTTATATTCAGTGGTAATGAATAGAGTATTTGATTTAGAGTTGTATTTTGTGTACTGGTGACAAAAAATGTGAAGTAAAATAAGGTGACTCAGCTAAACAGACGAAAAAAGGCCCCATGTTCAACTCCTCAACTTCTATTAAGAATTAGACTCAACAAACGTGGAGCTGGAAAAGCACAGCCTGTCAGGCAGCACCCAAGGAGCAGGAAAGTCAACGTTTCAGACTGAAGCCCTGAAGAAGGGTTTGTTGGCTCTAGCTTCCAGCATCTGCAGTCCTTACTGTCTCCAAGTCTATTAAGAGTTAGTTGATTAATCAAGAGGACCACCAATTGTGACGTGGAGATAAGTCTTGCTGTCTCTGGGTTGGTGAAAGGGAAAATCAACCAAGGTTCCATTTTCCCCATCCGGTGGCCCCTCCAAGCATAACAGGCCACTGGTGATGTCAGGACAGGCTGAGCCCATTATTCTGTGATACTTACTTCCTGTTTGTGCTCCTAGCAAAAGAATGGAAACTTGGCAAGATATTGTAGCTCTTGTGATGATCACAGACTCTGAATAGCAGCAGAAAACACTCATCAGGAAAGGAAGAAAATAGTGAGAATGTAAAACTTGTATCATGGCGTGTTCAACGTGATTGACATAGATGTAACTAAGGAGAAGCTCGATAAGCATATGAGTGAGAAAATAATTTGAGGATGTGGTAATAGGGTGAAATGAAATAATAAGGGAGGAGATTTGTATGGAACTTAAAACACCGCCATGGAATTGTTGGGCCAAATGTCCTTTTCTGTGCTGTGACATCCTACATATGTTCTATGCAAGTTTTGGAAAAACGGTATCTATTTAATTGCTTGAATTTTGGTGGGGACGTCTCTACACAGAGACTACTTTAAAGCAAGTTTATGTGAGTGATGGGATCTGGTGTTTCTCATCTTAATGGAAGCATTTGATTGCTAATTCTGAAAGTCTTCATCTCAACGATTAATAGAATTATTTACAACAACGATAACAAAAACAGAAGTTTCTGGAAAAGCTCAGCAGGTCTGGCAGCATCTATGAAGAGAAATCAGAGTTAATGTTTCAGGTCTGGTGACCCTTCCTCAGAACGCAGAATTATCAGAACAGAATTAGTTAGACTGCTATAGCCATCAAAAGAAAATTATAAGCATATCATCAATAAACTGGTTAAAATATTTATCTCTTGGGCATTGCAGACTAAAGGAAGTTCTACTAAAAGCGTTTGTTGTGCCTAAGTTAGGATAGAAGACACTGCTGGGTGTACAAAGTGTTTTATTTCCCATTAATAACTTGTCTCATTTTTGGCAGCATATAGATATCGTATTAAAATCAAAACTGGTCAATAAGTCTGTACAACCAAACAGATGTATGATTTGGACAAACTGAAGGGAGTACAATCACAATAATCATTAAGATTGGATTCCACAATTCAATAATTTGTGCACATAAGAAATGGACACTTGATTGATTGAATAAATAAAACACATTTTGGAAGCATCTGACAAGTTAATTTGTCAGTTGATGGCAACATTGAAGATTCCAATTCTTCAGCTTTTGTTGTGAAGTGGCAGCAAATCCGCTGTGAAAACACCACACTCCGATGTCTGAGGGGAACCTAGGGACATGTCTACCAGTGCTAATGAAATTCTTACTCGTACTGTGAACAGTACATTGAATTGTACCATGTTCTGTGTACAAATGTTTTATTTTTGGGCTTTAAGAGACCAGTGGTGTTTCAGCTGTGGCTCGGTGACAGTGATCTCAGTTCAGAATCAGAAGGTAGTGGGTTCAAGACCTTAAACGTGAAATTTAGGCTAGCACTTTAGAGCAGCACTGAGGGAGTGATGGAGCATAAATCTCAACATTGTGCTCAGGTTTCTGTGCTGGTTCTTGAACTAACAACATCTGTAGTGCTAAGGGAGTGCTGCACAATCAAATATGTGGCCTTTTACTAGAAATGTTAAGGTGAGGCCTTGACTGTCCTCTCAGTGTGTGGCAAAGTTACCCCAGTACTGTTTGAGTAAGAACAGGGCAGCTATCTCTGGCTATCCTGGTCGATAATTGTCCCTCCACCAATACATGACGTGGATATTTATTTCAGCACAACTTGTGGGATCTTGTTGTACCCAAATTGGCTGCCATGTTTCCTACATTGTGACAATGAATAAAATTATATAAGTGCTTGAAAATTATCAAATACTTTGAGAATCCCTAACTTCCTGATGGGTGCAGTACAAATGGAATTTTTCCTTCTTTTTGTTTCTTTTCAGCTTGTGGCATGACTTTTATTTTTTTTTGCAAGGTTTTTTGGGCCATGTGAGAGGAGTAGGTATTTTCAATGCATGATACGTGATTAGATGCATGATAATGACCATTATTTAGTAAAATTTAAAGTCCTTATGAATAAGGATGAAGATGGATTGGATATGAAGGTTGTGAATTACAGGAAAGCTTATTTAAATAAAAACCGTAAAGTAAGACAGGATCTGGCAAAAGTGAACCACAAATGGTTACTTGCAGGAAGTTCCATATCTGAGCAGTGAGAGACATTCAAAAGGCTGACGGGAATGTGTTGGCCCTGCATTCGCTGTAGAGGTGAAAGATGTAACCAACAGGTACAGACAACACTGAATGTCAAGGAATGTACAGGATTGAATTTGGGGGGGAAAAGAAAGAAGTTTGTGTAGATGGGCACTTGCTGTCAAGCCTGAGAGGAGTACAGAAAGTGCAGGAGGTTGGTTATAAAAGAAACTAGGAAAACAGAGGGGGCATGAAAAAACATTGGGTAACATAAAGGATAATCTAAAGACATTTCATAAATATGTTAGGGGCAAATGAATAACCAAGGAAAGCATTGGCCCACTGGGAATTAAAAATGGCAATGTGTGTGGAGCCAAAAGACATAGCTCATGCTTCAAATGAATACTTTACATCAGTGTTCATAATAAAGAAGGGTGACTATAGGTCTAGAAATAGAAGATAGGGACTGTGATGCACTTGAACAAATTAGCACTGGGAGGGAGGAGGCATTAACAGTTATAGCAGGCTTGAAAGTGGATAAATCTCCAGGCCCAGATGAGATGTATCCCAGGCTGCTGTGGGAGGTAAGGGAGGAGATTGCATGCGCTCTGTCAATTATTTTTAAATCCATTCTGGTTACAGGAAAGGTGCCACAGGACCAAAGGAAAACTAATGTTGTACCATTATTCGAGAAAGGTGGTAACTATAAACTGGAAATGCCAGGCCAGGGAAGCTAGTCTCTGGGTAAGGAAATTATCAGAAAACAATTCTGAGGAACAGAATTAATCTTAGTTGGAAAGGCAAAAATTAATCCAGGAAAATCAGCACGACTTTGTGAGGGGGTGATCCTATCTAACAAATTTGATTCCAGTTTTTATTTTGAGGAATTACTTGGTGTGTAGATGAAGATATTTCAGTTGACAAAAAACAGAAATTTAAGGAAAAAATCAATAGGTCTCATGCCATCTGTAGAGCAAAAGCAGAGTTAATGCTTCTTCATAACGAGTTCATTTAATGTAATGTTCAGTTAATCTGTCCATGACAGTATTGGTAAGAATGAACACCACACAGCCCTTGTGGAGATGAAGTCCCACCCTCACATTGAGAATACCCTCACCGTATTGTGTGGTACTATCATTGTAAAAAATAATGCAGATTTTGAACAGATCTAGCAACTGAAGACTTGGCATCCATGAGGCACTGTGGGCCATCTAAAGCAGAATTGGATTCCAACACAATCTGCAACCTTATGGCCCAGCATATCTGCTAATCAGCTATTACCACTAAGCTAGGGGATCAGCTCAGGTTCAATAGAGAGTGGAGGAGGGCATGCCAAGAGCAGCGCCAGGCATACCTAAAAATGAGGTGTCAATGTAGCGATGCTATCAAACAGGACTATTTGCATGCCAAACAGCATAAGCAGCAAGTGATAGACACAGCTAAGTAATCCCACAACCAGTGGGTCAGATCTGAACTCTGCAGTCTGCCACATCCAGTCGTGAATGGTGGTGGATAATTAAACAAGTCACTGAAGGAGGAGGCTCCACAAATATTTCCACCCTCAATGATGGAAGAGCCCAACACATCAATATAAAGTATAAGACTGAAGCATTCACAACAATCTTTAGCCAGAATTGCCAAGAGGATGATCCATCTCACCCTCTTCCAGTCATCCCCAGCATCACAGATACCAATCTTCAGCCAATTTGATTCACTCCATGTTGGAGGCACTGGATACTGCAAAGGCAGTGGGCCCTGACAACTTTCTTACAATAGTACTGAGAATTTGTGCTCCAGAACTTGCCGCTCCCCTCGCCAAGCTGTTACCATACAGTAACAACAGTGGCCATCTATCTGACAATGTGGAAAGTTGCCCAGGTATGTCCGATACACAAAGAAACAAGACAAATTCAACATGGCCAATTACTGCCCCATCACTCTACTCCTGATCATAAGTGACAGAAGGTGTCATCAACAGTGCTATCAAGCAGCACCTGCTCATCAATAACCTGCTCAATGACACCTAGTTTGGGATCTGCCAGGACCACTCACCTCCTGACCTCATTTACAGCCTTGTTCAAACATGGGAAAAAGAGCTGAATTCCAGAGGTGAGGTGAAAGTTACATCCCTTGACATCAAGGCTGCATTTGACTGAGTATAGTATCAAGGAGTCCTAGCAAAACTGGAGTCAATGGGCATCGGGGCATACTCTATACTAGTTGGAGACATACCTGGTGCATAGGAAGCTGGTTGTAGTTGTTGGAGGTCAGTCACCTCAGCTCCAGGATATCTCTGCAAGAGTTACTCAGGGTAGACTCCTAGGCCCAATCCTCCTCTGTTGCTTCATCAGTGATCTTACCTCCGTCATAAGGTCAGAAGTGGGGATGTTTGTTGAAGATTGTGTGCAATGTTTAGCACCATTTGTGACTCATCGGATACTGAAGCAGCCCATGTCCAAATGAAACCAGTTCTGGACAATATGCATGCTTGGGTTGACAGGTGGCAATTAACATTTGTGCTCACAAATGCCAGGCAATGACCATCTCCAATAAGAGACAGTCTAACCACCATCCTTTGATATTCAATGGTGTTATAATCACTAAATCTCTGACTATCAATATCCTGGGGGTTACTGTTGACCAGAAACTCGACTGATCTCTCCACATAAACACAATGGCCACAAAAGCAGGTCAAAGGCTAGGAATACCATAGTGAGTAACTCACCTCCTGACTCCCAAAGACTGTTCATCATCTACAAGGCACAAGTCAGGAGTGTGATGGAATATTCCCCCCTTGTGTGGATGGGGACGTCTCCAGCAACACTCAAAAAGCAACCCATGTCCGCTCTGATCTAGAAGGACAATTGCATCAGTTAGGTGGGAACACCGCCACCTGTTAGTTCCCTTCCACATCACCCACCATTCTGACTTGGAAATATATCGGCATTCATTTATTGTCACTGGGCAAACATCCTGAAATTGCCTGTGCATTGTGGGTTGAACCTACAGCATAAGGACAGCAGTGTGGATCAAGAAGACAGCTCTCCACTACCTTGTCAAGGGCAATAAGAGACAGGAAAGAAATGCTGGCCACCTAGGGATGTTCCAGTCCCACGAGTGAATTTAAAAAAAAATGTGTTCTACATGGATTTCAGTAAGGCTTTCGATAAGGTCTAGCATAGCAGACTGGTTAAGAAGCTAAGAGCCCATGGGATCAAGGAGCATTTGGCAAATTGGCTTAGTGGCAGGAAGCAAAAAGTGATATTCAAAGATATTTTTGTGACTGAATGCTTGATGCTGGGTCCCTTGCTGTTTGTGTACACTAAAGATGTGGAGATGAACATAGGAGGTATGATCAATAACCTCACAGACGACACAAAAATTGGTATGATAAATAGCAAGGAGACCATTACTGTACAAAATGATATCTGGACTGGTCAGATGGGCTGAACAGTGGCAATTGGAAATTTAATCCTGAAAAATGAGAGACGTTGCATGTTGAGAGAACTAACAAGTCAAGAGAGTAAATATTGAATGGTAGAATTAGAGAACTACAGAGGATCAGAGGGACCTTTTGTGTGCATGTCTGTAGATCTTTTGAAGGCATTAGGACTAGTTTAGGACTGGCATAAGGTGGTTAAGAAGGCATGGGGGATACTTACCTTTGTTAATCAAGACATTTGAATAGAAGAACAAGGAGATTATGATGGCGCTATCTATAATGTTTGTTAGGCCATGGTTGTGTACTGTTCTGGTCACCACATGATGGGAAGGATGTGATACATTAGGAAAGATGCAGAAGAGACTTGCCAAGATATTGTCTGGGCTGGAGCAATTCGGCTATGAAGAGAGCCTATATAGGATGAGGTAAAACAGAGCAGAGGATGCTGGAGATCCAAAACAAAAACTGAAGTAGCTGGAGAAACCCAGCAGGTCTGGTAGTATCTATAGGAAGAAAACAGAGTTAATGTTTTGAGTCCTATGACTATTCTTCAGAACTACCTGATAGGCTGGAGTTGCTTTCCTTAGAACTGAGGGGTTGATCTGATTTTGAGGTGCACAGAGTTATTTCAGTCATGTCGACAACGTGAATTCAATTCTTTCTATCAGCTAAGGTTACGATGAAGGACTCTTCTTCTCAACATTTCCCCTTGCCTGAGGTGTAGTGAGCATCAAGTTAAACCACCTCTATCTCTAATGAGAGAGTCGTTCTATGATGTGGTATAGTTATGGTGACTTTACCAAAATTACATGGACCATGGATAAGGGGAACTTTCCCCTTTAATAGAGGGGTCAATAACCAGTTTTAAGGCAACACGTAGGAGGTTTAAAGGGGATTTGAGGAAATATTCTTTCAACCAGAGGGCTGCGTGTATCTGGAATCTATTGCCTAAAAAATTGTAGAAGCGTGAACCCTCAAGACATTTTAAGAAGTATTAGATAAGGACTTGAAATGCCTCAGCATACGAGGCTATGGGCCAACTGCTGGAACGTGAGTTTACAATAAAGGGAAGCTTGACCAGTGCTGCCAGGATGGGCTGAAGGGCCGCCGTACAAAATCTATGATTCTACTTTGTTTGCTGCATGGTAACTAAATATTAATATTTTGAGTTCCCAGTGTGCAATCTAGGGATTGTCTAGCAGAAAAGATGAGCTACATCCTTTTGAACAATATATTCCATAGAAATGTATTAGTAATGAATGAATTGTTACTGTTTGCTCACTTCTTTTGAACTTCAAATAATCCGATGACAATTTGTCTGAGATGATAAAGTTCCACTGTCTAAGTCTTTCCATTGTCAAGAAATGGGTGTTTATCCAATGCATTTGCTAGCTTTTGGCACAGGTTTACTGGATAGGTATAAAATAAATCTACTGATGACCCAGCAGATCTAGCAATAAAACAGTAAACTCCCATCCTCAGGATCCAATTTTGAATTCCAGTTCTATTTGTCATTTGGTCTCAATTCCCTGCAATGGCTAGGTTTCAATAGCTTCAGGCCAGGGCCTTCAATGGAGCATTTTATGTTAAGATCACCGAGGGAGGAGAGAGCAAGACAGACACTCCCGTTGCACAGAAAATATATTTCTCGTTCACAAATCATCAGATACCAATGAGGGTGGTCATTGAAGTTCCATGTAACAAGGCTCAAACAGGCTGGTGGCTGATAAGCTTCAGCGTTGCTTTTTCAATCGAAAAGTTTGAAACTCACTCTTCATTTTCACACAAGCTTCCCTGTGACTTGATGCTTTGCCAGTTTAGCTGAGTCATCAAACAGAGAAAATGAATTTGATATGCATTGAAGTCATTGCTTACTAGCCAGCAACTGTCTATCTTGTTCAAGCGAATGCAAAAGATCTCTTGGCACCATTGAAAAAAAGAACAAGGAATTTTCCTGGTGCCCTGGCCATTTTCCTCTTAACCAATATTAACAGAACAAGTTTAACAACTCTCTTTTTTTTAACATTTTCATTTGTAGGAATTAGCTTTTAGTCTTGCATGGAACTGTTTCAACAGACCAGTGGACACTTGGACTCTCAGTCAAGAATTCATGTGGGATGTAGCAGAAATTTAACATCCAATAATCTATCAGATCTGCTGCATCAAAGTGGAAATATTGCTTGAATTGACAGTTCACTCCTTTTAGATCTATTTTATAAACCATTTTTTATTTTAACATGAAGTAGAGGAAGCAAGTGCTTGCAGTTCTGATATTAGTATTTGAATGGTCTGCATGACCCACAATGTTCCATAAGGCTTTAGAAAATGTAGTTTCTTTTTAAGAAAGTTGTGATTGAGTGAGTTTGTCTTAAAGCTTTTGCATACATGCCATTGTTACCGTCGGCTTAATTGACTCTATATATAAAGTGCATACTAGGTCAGTAAGCAAGGATGTACCATGTGTTAGCATGGACTTTGAGAGCCATTGGAAGTAGGTGCAGTGCATAGGATTGCATGGATGGGGCACATGAAATGTGCTGGGGAGAAGCTGCTGTTAGACGAAAGAGCTAGAGGGCCTAATGCTAAATAAAATTACTGGGTTAAGGTGGGTCTTTTAAATTGTTTAATTTGGCTACAAAATTCTTTTGAGGCTTCAAGTGATAAGGAAAAGTGCTATATCAATGCAAATCCCTTTTATCTTCTTTTCACAGGAATGCAAAATGGAATTTGCACAGGTTCCAGGTTCAGGTTGTACTTCAGTAGTCAAGTGCAAAAGATTCAAGGTTGACATTCCATGATAGTATTGAAGGAGTACATCACTGTTAAAAATGCTGTCTTTGGATGAAATGTTAATCTAAAATCTGCCTGCATGAATGGATGTACAAGATCCCAAGGCACTATTTTGGAAAAGAGGAGAAAGACTATCCTTAGTGTTCTGAACAGTATTTTGAAGAGCCTGAAGGTTGTCAAAATATCCATAAATAAAGTGGCAACAAAAGAGCCATTCCATCTACTGTACCTGTGCCATTTTATTGCAAGAGTTGTTGAAATGTCGAATTAAATTCAGAGTTTAGAAAGATTACTTGCAACCCTTCACGAGGGCAATGTCAGCACCATGAAGTGAGATCTGCTTCAATTTGGGTACCTAGAGGTGACGTTGTTCTCCAGCAAGGGCCAACAAACGGTGGCAGTGAAGTAGTAGCTAATTTTACATCGAATTCAACAAAAAAAAACACTGGTCACAATGTCCTATGTTACTTTAAAGAACAAACTCGACATAAAGTCTAGTCTAAAAACTAGACATGGTGCTATTACCATGCATCTGTTGCCGTTGTATTTTCGGTGGTAGGGGTTGCGGCTTTGGAAGATTATGTCTAACCAGCCTTGGCGAGTTGTTGCAGTGCATTTTAAAGATGGTACACACTGCTGCCACTGTATGTCAATAATGTAGGGAGTGATTTTTAATAATGGGGTTTGAAATGCCAATCAAGCTCTTGCTTTGCTTTGCTTTGTTTTATCTTGGATGGTATTGGACGTCTTAAGTGTGTGCTTGAGCACGGCTCCTACAGGCAAGTGGAGAGGATTCCATCACACTCCTGACTTGTGCCTTGAAAATGATAGGCAGGCACTGAGGAGATAGGAGGCGAGTTACTTGCTATGGAATTCCCAGCTTCTGACCAGCTTTGTAATCACAGCAGTTATGTGACTGTCACAGTTCAGTTTCTGGAATAACCAGTTAATTTTAGGGATTCAGCAACCGTGATGTTACTGAATGTCAATGTGAGATAATTAGAGTCTCTCCGTGCAATCTTTAGCAAACATCCACACTTCTCACCTACTGATGTAAGGAAGATCATAAGATCAAACAGCTGAAAATGGTTGAGTGTAGGCCGCAATCCTGAGGAACTCCTGTTGTGACATCCTGGGACTGAAATCATGGATCTCTGACGGCCACAATCATCATCCTTTGTGCTAGGTATGATTCCAACCATTAGTGAGAATCCATCTGATTTTGCTGAGGCTCTTTGATGCCACAATTAGTGAAGTGTTGCTTTGATGTCAAGAGCAGTCACTCTTCCCTTGCCTCTGGAGTTGAGCTGTCTCATCCATAATTGGACCAATGTGAACAGGTTATGGCTAAGTGAGTCCTGCTTGGTAACACTGATTACCACTTCCAAACTTTATTGATGATCAAAAGCATTCTGATAAGGCAATAACTGACCAGGTTTTTCCTACAGAATTTTGAATAAGCGGTAAAGCAGAATTTGATGGACTAGAGTATCTTGTGAAGCACACTGTTAACTTTTTCTTTCCTGCATTCTTTGGCTCTGAAGTATTTGCATCATAGCTTGCTGATGGTACAGATTGAAAACAGCCAGGAAAGGAAGCAGGACCTCTGAAATGTTATTGACAGGACCACCAGGGTGCCTTGTTGGTCAATGACATTTAAAATAAAAATGAGGAATGATTGAATGGTGGGTGAATTAGAATCAAATCTGATAGAAACAGAAAATAGAAGAGAGGGAATCGAAGATTGAGTTAAAACAGCAAGAGAAACAAAACAGGCAGGAAAAGTTAGGAAACCCTTTAAAATGTTAAATTTTGAACATCTGTAGCAACAATTTATTACCTGGAAAAATGGCACTTCACAGTTAAAACTGTTCAGTTTTTGGCCCAGAAAGATTAGGTGCAATCATCAATAATTAACCGGTCATTAAAAATGTACTCTGGTTACTAATTACAAAACTGAACTTTCTATGATCAATTTAACCTGCAATTAATATGCATTTTCATCAAGCTCTTAATGAGAAACCTAAGGATGAAATGCCATTTATATGAAGTTATTGACAAACTGACACAAATCATCCGAGTACTTTTAGAGATTCATAACACACGGGCATTTTTATCTGCAAGTTACTAGATGGCTGATAACATTAAACTTGCAATTATTTTACAAATAAAATCTGGCTAAATGTTCTTGGAGGGTCAATGATTGGCTGGCCAGAAAATATTTGAAAAGTTGATGCTATAACTGACAATGTCGGATGAAGGTTTCAGTAGCAGGTGGGTGAATGGTGATGGAAATAAGTCATCAGTTTGATGTAGATAACAAAGAGTTGGAAGATCAGACTGGTGTTGAATCACTTGGTGAGGTTATGAACAGTCTGGAGGGATGTGGGTTAGTATCAGTGGTACAGAGTTTGTGATAGGCTTCATACAGATTATGGCTTCAGTTTTGCTGGTGTTTAGCTGGAGTAGATTGTGTTTTAATTTGGCCGGACAACATAATGGCAGATGAATGGAGAGAAGTGAAAATCAACAGTGTACATGTAAAGCTAACCCAATATTAATGGATTAAAGATGAGGAGGGGTTCAAGATAGGCATTCCTCTTGACACTGCCTGCCACACATTTTCCTAGTAGACTCATTAGAAATAATCTTATGTCTTCCCACTGCAGGGCGTCCCTAGCATGCAGTGGAAGTTTAGAAATCAGATGAGTATCTACAATAATTATTCATGATTTCCATCAGAAAGAAGTCTGATTCCCTAAAATTACTTTAGTGACTGAGTTGACCACATTTAATGTAGAATTATGGGATGTTTTGTGATCCAAAAGAAGCTAGGCTAAACTTAGAAGTTCTGCTTCAAGTTCTTAGAGTTAGCTGAGCAAGGGGAATTTCAGTCCATCAGTTGCAGACCTGATTCAAATTCAGGTCCCAGCAATAAAAGGTTAGCAGGCAATTTCAATGCATCACTTATTGCGCCAACCACAATGTATAATTTTTAGATCAGGTGGAGTCATGCCTTGAACATAATTAACAAGTTCATACCAGGCTTTCCACTGGTTGGAAACAAAGCTGAAGATATTATGTGCATGCAGAATAGCATTTACTTTAATTGTGATTATTTACATCTCTTTTTGCTTGTATTAATTATCCTTCCATGAAACTTAACTCGTACTCACTGGAAAATAGAGGATAAAAGAATACCACAAAATTAAAGTTTCAGCAGTTCTTAGCCACCATCTGAAGCGTGGATTAAATTACTGCTTTCAAATTGCTGCAGGCTATTTTTTAATAACTCTTTATACTGTTAATTTGATAAATTGGTTTTACTGAGTTGTGCTGATGGTGGCTGTTAGTACATTCGGTTTCATTGAAGTGTGATGAGATTCACACTAGTGGATTAATCATTGCTGATATATTGTATACATTACAAATCTCCCAGTGGACCGCTGGATTACTTTCCTAACTCTGAGTTCCTGATGTTCCTGCCAGATATCCTGATTGTGTAACTTCACACAATGCAGTTGGAAGGTTTTCTGGCAACATTTAGGAGTCAGCACCTGGTGCAGATATAATGGAATTCTCCTGGATGGATTGAGAGAATTGCAAGAGTTGTTGCAATATTTTGGCAACAAGTTTTCAGCATTTGTGGAATTGCTGTAAGCAGGAAGTGTTGGAGGGTGGGGGTGTGTAATGGAGACACTTGTATTTTCCTTGAGCCTGATTTCCCATAAGCAGAACTTGATGCCAATGCTTCTCACCATTTCCAGTATTGGTTACCAGGGATTAATGCAGCTACTATTGAGATCAGCATGGTGGGATGGAAACTTTTTGATTGATCGACCATAGATTGAGTAGTGGCACAGGCTCAAGAAGAGAATTTAAAGATTTCTGAATATTGTTTTAAACTTCTGCCAATACTTACAGGCTGCTAAGGCAGGCAAATGCTAGGCTGTGGCCCTAAACACCAGTCAGAGCCTCCACAGAAAGGTAGGAAGTCCATGTGCAGACTGCAATTGAAGACAACTTTTTATTTTCCAGAAGGATTTAGATTTGTTCTTAAGGCTAAAGGGTGTAAGTGGGAACATGGTACTGAGTAGGATAGTCAGCCATGATCGTATGAATGATGGAGCAGAATTGATCGGCTGAATGGCTTACTGTTGTTCCTGTTTTCTGTTTTCTGTTTTTATGTCTTTATGTACTAACATTCAGAAGATTGGCGTTCATGCAAAGGATGTGTCTTATGTCGACAGGAAATTCTATCATATTGAATGGAAATTTCCACATCTGTTGAAACAGGCCATACTTGTGGTTGATTGCTGGGAAATCTTTGTGGCTGGGGTAACTTGTTCAGCAGAAAACTTAATTATTTGAAGAGTGTATTCACACTATAACTGTTACACTGGTGGCAAGTGGGGTCACTTTACACTAGTGGTGCATTAAGAGCACAAATACAGCCTGAATCTGATGTGAGGATCCAAGTAACGATCACTTTTCTAAAAAAAAGTGCAAAGCTGATTTCAATTACCAAACAAAATGTTGCAAACCAAACTGTCTTGCATTCAGAATTGGTTCATAATTTAATCAATGACCTCATAATGCATCACTTACAGCTTTAAACAAGCGTCAAGAAATCCATATTACTGATGATAACTGAACTCGGGTATAGGAACATTTATAGGTGAGCAGGGTCTGTGAAACCATTTGTTAAAAGAGGAGGGCAAAAACAAATAATTTTTAATGGATGGTAAAGGAGATCAATAAAGATAAAACAACATAGCCCAGGACAAAGGCCTCAATGAAAAATTACTCCTTGAAGAAAGCTAAAAAGGTCAAAGATAGGAAAAGAGATAACAGAAGAGTGCATTTACTGTGGTTAAAAATCATCAAGTGGATTGCAAGGTGGCAAAGCCTTGGGGCGCAGAATACTTCTGGTGGGGCCAAGGTGCCGAGGGTCATTTGTCAGTTCAAATGCTTCAAGTGTTATTTGACAAAGATTTATTTGCTTAAATTGAGGGTGGAAATTACTAAAAGTACAAGAAGAAATTTCCATAATGTCACTGAAACATCAATCTTTCAAGAAAGATAGGAGATCTGGCATTATCAATGGTTGCTTCCTATCGATGGCCCTGATTTTTACATGTTAAATTCACTGCTGCATGTGGACAATTTGGTTAATTCTCCCCCCTCTTCCATCCAGGGCTACTGGGGCTAAACATAATACCTGTGAGGATAGCTCATTGAACTTAGTAAAGAGATGGTTGAAACGGGAACTTTCTTAGCCTACGTGACTCCGCATCGTATGTTTCCTTTTTTTTTGATAGTTTTTATTTCCAGAAAGAATTGAACTTTCATGACTGACCCAAACTAGCCTTGCAAACCTTCCATTCACTTGGTGAAATAAGCACTAGCTGGCCTATAGACAAAAAAAATTTATTTGGAGCAGGCAGTTTCAGTGTGCTCATTGTTGTGTTGAAAGCAATCCCTTCACCAATTGTATTTTCATTTAAAACATTATACAAAAAAACTCAAAAATTTCCAGTGAAAATTAAAAAGTGTAATTTTGCTCCTAATGCTAGGGAGCAAATCATCAGCGATACAAGGAGTAAGTTTAAGTAGACTCCCATTGAGGGTATGCACTCATCAGTACCTGATATTCCCCTTTTGGCTGTGTCTAGCTGATGCTGAATGCTAGTAGCAAAAAGCTGTCACACTGGTTGCTTCTTTGACCAACTTTACTACCAGGTGTCACATTGAAACATACCAGTAGAAAAGTCAATGATAACATTTTGTACTTGTATCGTGAATTTAACATAATACATCCCAAAGCACTTTACAGGACCCTTGTAAAACATTGCATATCAAACCAGAGCAGAGGATCTTTATGTCAAATATATCAATGCTTGGTCTAAAATGTAGGAATGAATCGTATTTTTTTTATATCGACTTGTGCAAATTGTCTTTTTTTTGAGGGTTTTTTTGCTGTGAGGCCAGGTGAGATGTCTTGCCAAATACACCTCATTTACTAACTACACTGTCCCTATTGAGTCCCTCTGATCTGATTCCATCCCATCTTAGCATGCACCGTTCCTGGACAAATTGCCACTCAGCTGCTTTTGTCCCTTTTGCCTGCATTTGTTATTGTCCAGTTGGAGAACATTACATAAAGTCAAGTAATCGTACAAATCCAAACATGAGGTTTTATTCGCTACCCTAAGCAAATACCATCAAAAGTAATAGAGGTTGTAGGTCACCCTCACGATGCAAACCAAATCGTGACCAACAGCTATTGAATATTCTATGATGATCAGCTGCACCTAGCTCTCATCTACTACAACCAGTCAGAGCCTCTACAGTCAGGTAGGAAGTCCAATAAGGTTGTAGCACCCCGATACAGCTTAAGCATGCCCAAGGAAAGTTTCCTCATCCTTAGTGTCATTCTCATTGTTCTCGGATAACTGCTCCTGTTCTCCCAGTTCCTCAGCATCCAGCCCATCGTCTCATTGCCTGTTCCAATTGTGCAAGGCACTATACGCTAGTGTGTTACAGCACACACTCTGTCCAGACTCGCCCAGATGTTAGGGCACTGGCTTCTTTTGACACCAGTCCCTGACTGACCCGCTTTTCAACATGGTCATTTGGTTGAATAAATTTGCAGTGTGTTTATCTCAAAGCAGTTGGCACATACTTCTTGGATGTTGGATTGAAATCTCCCATGTGTGCTGTACAGTGGACTATCCCTCACCTGATCCCCAGGGCAGATCCCTACTGACAAGCAGCCGGCCAGTCTCCATGCAAAAAAGCTCATCGATACTGCAGTACTGATGGACTTTTGGTTCTGGCTGAAGCGTCAAGAGACAAGCAATTGCTGCGTGCATGTGGCTAGGCACAAAGTGAATGAGCGCTAAGAGAGCAAGTGAATAGCCTGGAGCTGCAGCCTGATCAAATCTATGAGCTGGGTGCCTGTCCCTGTGTGCAACATATCCTTGCAGCAGCCTTTCAGTGCTAACTACATTGATGTGCTGCAATGCATACGTCCGCTTCCTAAATGGACCAGAGAGTTGCCAGGATGGTTGTGAAGAATTTGCAGGTGCCAATGTCAGCTGAGGATTGCCCACAGCTGGTGCCCATGGATTGTCTGCCGAGATGCTGTTTGATGCTCAGCAACATGGATGTTGTTCACAGACAGCAGCAAGTCTCTGGGTACACATTCAGACTTCCATGTCTTTAATTCTAAAAGTTCTGAACAGACTGGCTCACTGCTAAGACTGCTATCAGGAAGGGAGCTTGAATTGCTTACTGGGGAATTAGATGAATGTTGAAAAGAATGAATGAAGGTTTCTAACATTTAATTAGAACAAACTTCTGCTCATGCAACTCTGACTGTTGGATAAACAGTCTGAAAATTAAACAGTGAAGCAGTCAAGAGAGAGCTTGATCTGGGGTGTCATTGTAAATGTTAGAACTAATGCTGCCTCTTTGGACGATATCACCATGGCGTCTGTGGGTGAGAAATAGGAGGGGGCAAGGCCAAATCTTTGAGAGCCACCAGTGGTGATGGTGCAAGATAGGAAGATATTGCAAATAATTCGATGGCTATGATTAGATAAATAAGACACCCCCTTCCCCCGCTGCATGGCAGTGGAGAGGCACTGGAGGAGGGATAGTGGTGCCAACTGTGTTAAAGGCTGCAGACAGATTGAGAGGCTCATGGAGAAAAAAGTTTACTTTTTCAAAATGTCATTCTGTGACTATGACACTCTGATAAGAGCTCTTTCAGTACTGTGGCAGGCTCAGAAACCTGAAGGAAGGGATTCAAACATAGAGTTCCACGAAAGACCGGAATGCATTTGGGGTGCTCAAGAATTTTAAAGAGGAAAGAGAGGTTGGAGATCGCATGGTAGTCAGTAAGGTTGAAGTGGCCAAGGGGTAGATTTTTTGACGGGGGAGTGATGATGGCAGATTTAAAGAACAGGGGGATAACATCTGAAGAGAGAGCATTTTTTCTGCTGTCCATCATCTGCGTATTCTCTGTATTTATGTTGAACTAACTGAGCTCATCTAGAATATGGGGAATATTAAGATTGACCTTGGTGCTTTCAGACCAGGGAGGGAAAATACTCCTCCAGAATTTTCACTTCCGATGGCTGTTCCTACTGGAAAGGGGAATATGTGTGGTCATTAGTGAGTACAAGAATGAGGTGATGTCCCTGCTTTTAACAGCACCAACACTCCAACCCTCAACAACCTACCAATACTTGCGAAATTCATTTTTAACCCAACATTAAGTATAACAATTTCCAACAGTAACCACTGCTCACATTTTCTTTCAAATAGCAGGTCCTCATAATCGTTCTGCAGCTTCCATTTACAGATTCTGTTGACTCAGTGGTTTTCAATTGTCTAACTCTTATCTCGTTTCATGTTGCACAATCATTTTTGTCATTTAAACACTTCTTGTCTTCCACCCTATCCCAGAGCTTCTGTTTTATTGTTTCCCTCCTCTCCGCCACTTTCCCTGCCTCAGTACTTACTTAAACTGCTGTTGAATGTTCCGATGAAAGGTTAACAACCTGAAATTCTAACTTTGTTTCCCATACCCAGATGCCGCTAAGTGTTTCCAGCACTTCTGTATTTATTCTACAGAGAATCCCTATTAAGATAAGGCATTACTGCAAAACCCTATAGTATTATAACCCAGCCATTAATTTAAGACAGCTTGCCAAGAAATCCAATTAATAATTCAGAAAAACTGCATTACCTAGAGTGGCAAGAATGTGGAATTCTCTAACATTGTGTGAATGGCTTAAGTGAAGAGCATTTTAAGAGGAAACTGCACAATCATTTGAATGATGGTCATCATGATGGAATTAATTAAGGGAATATTGGAGTGCAGCATGAACGCAGGCACACATACTTTCATTGGATCCCTACAGGGTGGAAGCAGGCCATTTGGTTCATCGAGTCCACACTGATCCTCAGAGCATTCCATCTAGACCCACCCCCTACCCTATCACTGTGACCCTGCACTCCCCATGGCCACTCACTCTGTGCATGTTTGGACTGTGGGAGAGACACCCTAGAGAACCTGGATGAAACCCACACTGACACAGGGAGAATCTGCAAACTCCACACAAACAGTCCCCTGAGGCTGAAATGAAATTCATGTTCCTGGTGCTGTGAGCCAGTAGTGCTAGCCACTGTGCCACCCTACACTACCTTTGTAATGAATGGACTATTTGTGTGCCTTCTACTCTATGTATCTCCTGCCAGTGTGTTTTAGGATATTCGGGTGTGAGAGGGAGGTGAAACAAGATTGAAGAAAAGCAATGTTGTATTTTCTAGCGGCTTATTGAATGAAACGGCGCCAAAGAACAGGGCATTCAGTACCAATAATTTTATTAAATCACGAGTACTAGTTCCTGTCTTCTAATTAGAGTCCTTGTTAATTTGTCTATTACTGACTCAGACATTTGTTAAAATTAGTAATCCATTTGTCCAGTTGAGGCTTTCAACAGTTGACCCTAATAATGACAACAACAAACAGCTACTGGTATTTGATACAGATGGCACAGAGTCATAAAACAGTCAGAGCTAACACGATGCTAGACAGTGCTACAGTACCACATGTGAGCTGTAATAGCCTAATCTACTGTGATAATAAACTTGCTCAGCAAGAGAGAAATGTCAACACAGATTCATATAATCCAATCACAAAGCAGACAATTTAGACTAGATTTAAATTCTAAAAATACTTAACCATTTTTGTATAAATAAATATATCGTGATACAAAGGTATTTCA
Organism: Ginglymostoma cirratum; assembly: GCA_024137785.1. NCBI lineage: Eukaryota > Metazoa > Chordata > Chondrichthyes > Orectolobiformes > Ginglymostomatidae > Ginglymostoma > Ginglymostoma cirratum. Next base: position 16,116,361 of record JAHRHZ010000223.1, read on the forward strand.
CTCATCAAAATTTACAATAAAACCGCAATACCTTTGCCCAACTATTATGAGGATCTTGGTAAGCATTTAGGTCTGAAAGTAGATGTTTATTATTTTCAGGATTACCCTTTGGGCCTAATCCAGATAAAGTAAAAAACAGTCTATTGTTTAACTAAGTCTAGTTATGGAAAAACTTTTTTCATCTCACCATATCTGTATGTGCTTAGAATTATAAAACTCATTGGGAGAGCAGCTGCAGTCTTGAAGTGAAACATTTATATTGCTTGGGATATATTTACGTATGTGTTAGCAGCTGAGTGTATGATTATACCTGTCTCTGTCACATATGTTGCTTTTATATAAACATGCAAGCATGTCTTGCAGTATGTATGCATGGATGTGAAAATTGCAGAATCCCTACAGTGTGGAAGCAGGCCATTTGATCCATCCAGTCCACGCTGACCCTCCGAAGAGCACCCCACCTAGACCCACCTCCCTCCACCTTATCCCTGTAAACCTGTATTTCCAACAGCTAATACATGTAGCCTGCACATCTCTGAACACTATGGGCAATTTAGCGGGACCAATCCACCTAATATGTACATCTTTGGACTGTGAGAGGAAACTGGAGCACTGCAGGACTGAATTTAAGTATATTTGTGTGTGTGTGTGTGTCTGTGTGTGTGTGTTTATACATTGAATGATTAATTACCAATTTCCTTCTCAGACTATACCATACACTGATAATCACCATAAGGTCAGGCTGTCATCTGTTACTCAACTGCTTTGAAGTGTTTGCCAGAAGGTAGGAATGTTGTTCCCATCCATTTCTTCTTTATCTCACAGAAGGTCCTTTGCTTCTCCATATTTCTGCATTAGAGGCCAGGAATTCAGGATGGTGCTCTGAGAGTTTTAATTCACATAACACCATTCCACAACACAACATGTTAGAGCTGTTATACCCTGACAACCCACACTGTTACTTGAGCTGGGATTCTCCATAACAGCTTCACTTTTCATTGAATCACCAGAATTGTTCTAATGTAGAAGGACACCATTCAGCCTGTTCAGTTTGCACCGATTGTCCTTGCTCAAACTCAGAAGTCCCACAACACCAGGTTATAGTTCAACAGATTTTATTTGGAATCACAAGCATTTGGAACATAGCCCCTTCATCAGGACGAGTCCACACTGACCCTCTGAAGAGCACCCCACTGAGAATCCCTGCACTGTGCTCCCCACCACCTTCTCCCCCTACCCCCCGCAACCCCAATCTCTGGATGAAGACTCTGTGCTTCGAAAGCTTGTGATTTCAAATAAACCTGTTGGACTATAACCTGGTGTCGTGTGACTTCTCACTTTGTCCACCCAGTCCAACACCGGCACCTCCACATCATGTCCTTGCGCAGGGCCGCTCCTCCACCTTCTCCCTGTAATGCTTTTACTGGCAGCATTACAGAATAAAACATGAACATTGGCAGTTCAAAAAGGCAAGGTGAACAGTCTTGGAATAAGCGTTGCTATATTCAATTCTTTGTACATAACTGTGATACCATAGTTCGGATTTTACAGGAGGGCCGTGTTGCCATTCCTCCATTAACCAGAAAGTCAAGAGCCAGGCCTCACTTTCACAAGGTCAAGAAATTGCTGGGGAGAGTAGGAGAGTGATTTAGTAGAACGAGGGATTACAGTCGTGAGGATAGACTAGAGAAGGTATGGTCGTTCTACATGGAGTGGAAACCCGATAGAGGCATTTAAAATCATGAAGGATTTAGATTGAATAAAGGGAAACCAATTCCGGATACCTGAGGGTTTATAACTAGAGCCCACAGATTTAAGGTGACTGTAAAAAGAACCAAAAGTAGCATTGGGAAAACAATTTCTAATGGATGAATATTAAGATTTGGTGGTGGACACCGATTCAATAGTACGTTTCAAAATGGTATTAGATAAATATATGAAGAAGCAAAAAGACTTGCAGGAATTCAAAGGGGGTGTTTAGATTGCTGTCTGAGAAAAGCATGCAAACTCAAATCTTTGTGTGGTCTCACCCTGAGCTGTACTATCGCACAATTCCTTCATTCTCTAGATGGCATGTGAACATCCAACTGTGGAACAAACTATGGTAGATAATGATGGAAGATAATATAAAATATTTTAACTTTCAGGAGCTGTGCTAGTGACTATTTTAGCCACTTGAGAGGGTGATGTGAAAGAAAGTGCTATTTGATAATGTGCTAAGATATAGCTTACAAGAGGCATGTAGGAGGTGAGGTATGTTAGTTGCTGCACTTTTGAATGCTGCTTTACCCTCTTTTGGGTAGGGTTCATCCAGGCTGTACCCTGTTTGGCAGGTGGTGGTCTAAGTGGTACAGGGCACAGAGGATAATTGAGGCAGGGAGACTAGGGTGTAACTGGCATGTGTCAACAGGCTAACCAAGGATAGAACACTCTCTGGGCCAAGGGAAGCAGCAGGATGTCAGCCTGGCTTTTTCACGCAGAGGGTGGTGCGTATATGGAATGAACTGCCAGAGGGAGTGATGGAGGCTGGTACAATTACAACATTTAAAAGGTATTTGGATGGGTATATGAATAGAAGGGTTTAGAGGCATATGGGCCAAATGCTGGGAAATAGGACTAGATTAATTAAGGATATCTGGTTGGCATGGATGAGATAGACTGATGGGACTATTTCCATGCTGTACGTCTCTATGACTCTGGGTTTGGGGGAAGAGGCAGAATTCTTCGTTCCACACCAAGAGCATGAAGGATGCTCCTGGCATGAAGAAAATGAAAAGCTGTCTGGGTGTCCTTTTAAATATGGTGAGGACTTGCTGCCTCCCCTTGCCACAAGATTTGATGAGCCACCTGTGCGTGCATATATATTGCGCTTAGAACTGTGTGATTGTTCAAGACAAGGCGACCTTGCCGTGTAAAATTGTAAAATTAGACTCAGTAGCAAAAGCTGCTGCCCAAGAAAAGTATTGGTGGATCTATGTAAATTGCTGGTTAAACCTCAACTGGAGCTGGTGTCCAGTTTTGGGCACCACACTTATGGTACAACATTAATTCCATGGAGAGTGTACAGGCGAGATGTTGCAGAATGGTAGTAAGGGGAGGACTTCCATTGTGTGGAGAGGCTAGGGAGCTGAGACTGTTTGCCTTACAATTTCGACAAAACTAAAGAACTGATCAAAACTGATCTCAGTTCTGAGGAAGGGTCACCGGACCTGAAACGTTAACTCTGGAATTTTTTTCTTCACAGATGCTGCCAGGCCTGCTGAGCTTTTCCAGCAATTTCTGTTTTTGTTGCTAAAGGACTGACCATTGACTTCAGAAAGAAAAGAGGAGAATACGCCCCCATCTACATCAGCAGAGCTGAGATTGAGAGGGTGGAGAGCATCAAGTTCCTAGGAGTGATGATAACCAACAACCCGTCCCGGACTTCCCACTTGGAGATGATAGTCAAGAAGGCACAACAGCTCCTCTTTTTCCTCAGACAGCTCAGGAAATTTTGGCATATCCAAGGAGACCCTCACCAACGTTTATAGATGTACCATTGAAAGCATACTATCAGGGTGTATAACAGCCTGGTATGGCAACTGCTCTGCCCAGGACCGTAAGAAACTACAGAAGGTGGTGTGCACAGCCTAAACTAACATGGAAGCCAACCTTCCATCCATCGACTCCATTTACACAGCTCATGCTCTGGAAAGACCGCCAACATCATCAAAGAGACCCATCACACCCCGGTATTTTTGTCTTACAACTATTTCCGTCAGGCATGAAAATACAGAATCTTGAAACACATGCACCAGCAGTTTCAGGAGCGGCTTCTTCCCAGCCATTATTGGACTGATGTGAAGGTGCCGCTGTTGAACTGGGTTGGACAAGGTCAAAAATCACACAAAACCAGATTATAGTCCAACAGGATTATTTGCAAACACTACCTTTAGGTGCATTGCACCTGATGAAGGAGCAACGTTCCGAAAGCTAGTGATTTCAAATAAACCTATTGGACTATAACCTGGTGTCGTGTGATTTTTGACATTATTATACTGATGAATGGACTCTCTAACTTCAAATGATGCTGATCTTGCTAATGTTGATCTTGCCTAGTGCACGCCCTATGCAACATAACCTGTATGCCTCTAAGTTTCTTTTTCACCCTATGATCTGCCTGTACTGCTCATAAACAAAGCTTCTCACTGTTCTTAGGTACACGTGACAATAAGTAAATCAAATAAACCAGAGATGGTAACAGGACAATTTAATAAAGAAGCTTGAAATGTTGCAGTGTTTCAATACAGTTGACATGGCCAAATTGTTTCCATTTCAAGAAGCATTTAATAACCAAGGTCGGACACCTAAAATAATTGGCATAAGGTCCAGAAAGTAATGTTTTTCATGCAGGGAATGGTCCTGATTTGAAATGATCTCCCTGAGCAAATTGTGGCAGTAGGGTTAGCAATAGTAAGGGAATGGGACTAATTGAATAAGTCTTTCAAAGAGCTCCCAGAGACTAGATGGGCTGAATATCTCTTGCGCTGTATGATTCTATGATCTTATGATTGCTAAGTAAAATCATTGCCAGACTCATTGATATATGGAGAACCTTCATTAGAATCTGAGTCACTGTATGCAAAACTTTTAATAAATGTACAGTGAAAATGTACTGCTATGCGTACACGTTCTGTGTGTTATATGATATAAACAAGTGATCAAATGCATCAACATTACAACACTGCCATCTAGCAAAATACACTTGGCAGTCTTTCTGTTGCTGTCTATTAAGGTCCTTCCTGTCAATTGCCTTCTTCCCTGAAGTTTTCTAAGACCTGTGTTGCTAGTCTCGTATAAGACTGGGGTGGGGGGTGCAGGGTGGTCTGGATGCAGTTTCAACAACTGAAACTATGTTTTCAAATGGAGCACTGAAATCAAATAATTTCAGTACTGACCAATCTGGGAAAACATGCATTAGATCCCAAATGGGATTGTGTCTGTCAGCCATTAATTACACAAATCTGTCAGGGCAGGCAGACTTGGCATGCATTGGCAAGTCAATTTTACAAGCTGTGTGAATGCCCAAAACAATCTGCTCATGAGGTAAAGCACCAGAATCTGGCAAGATTTCAACTTCTGAAAGAAAATGGAGCCAGAAAGGTTTTGCAGTTAAGACATCCTTAACTAATTTAGAATTGTCAAACTGTAGGCTTTCCCAGTCAACTGGACAACCAAAAGGGCTCTGTCCTTGAGAAAACACTTCACTGGGACTGGTCGTATTGCACTGGGGAGTTCTTAGTGGTTTGGAAACTTGAGCTCACACCTTGCTTCTTTTCGAGATGTTATCAGAGGCTGCTGATTGCTTTACTCACACAACATCAGCAGTGTAAGTGACATTCCATCACTTTAAGAGCAAGGGTTGACAGGTTTTGTTTTAGTTTTGTTGTAGCATAACTGTCATCTGTGCTTAAACTATCTGTGGATCTTAAGCTTAACTGGAAATTCAACTCTACAATACTCATGACGCTGATCAAGTTTGAGTACGCTTCCTAATATATAGTATTAATAAATGTACTAATGCTTTCAGTAGCACAATAGACTAAAGTCTGTGTAAAAAAAAATGAATGATATCAAACCAAATGTTGATAGTTAGGGAATGAGACAAGAATTTTAAGTTAGCTTTTTATTTTTGGGGGAGAAGTGAGAAGATGATTTACCAAACAAATTTTTTTTAAAATCCAGGAGGTTGAACTCTGCAATTCCCCTTGAGGTTCACACCCATAATTTTTAAATTGTAGCAATATTTCAATTAAAGCCAGGGGTCGTGGTTCTGGATTTTGATTTTAAGATCAAACAACAGAAATGTTTAACTGAAGGTTATAGGGCTTCTCTATAAATTTAAATCTCCTGTTCAAACCTGTACTAATCTGTTTTTCAAAAGCCTTTGTGCTGACAGGAGAGTGACTTCTGAAATATCTCACCAGATAACTAAAGTTTCCTTTTAGGATTTGTGGCTTCTTTCACTGACCCTTCCCCCACCCCACCCACCCAACAGGCTAGGAAGAATCAAGGCAGCTACAAAAAGCTCTGGAACAATAGTGTCAATCTTTCCAACTGCTGTGTAGGCAGCCCTACAAGATTGGTTTTGAGTCATTTCCATCTAGGAGCAACAATGATTGTTGGGATTGTTCTCTTTCTGGCTTTGGTGCAAGCTTGCTGTTAAATGTTAAAATCAAATGTTTCCTGTCTCAGAGACAGTAGAAAAACTCTTTTTCCACTTCTGTTCCATGTACATAAAAACAAGAGAAATTGAAGCCAGAAATAAGTCCTTCAGCACCCGCCATGCCTGTTCTGACATTCATGGCTAATCTGATATGGCCTTAACTCCAATTTTCTGTCTGTTGTGAATCAAAATTCTGTCGTACTCAGCCTTGAATATATTCAATGACCTATCTCCTTCATGCACCAAATACAAATATCTTCTGAAATAATTCCTTCCTCATCTCTCTCTCTCTCTCTCTCAAATTGAAGACACTTTATAGTTTGAAATTGTGCCCTCTAGTTCTACATTCCCCAATAAAGCAAAACATTTTCTCAACACCTACCATGCCAAGTTCCCTCCAAATCTTGTATGTTTCAATAAAGCTTTCATTCTTCTTAGCTCCACGTTGTCCCAACCTCCCCAAACCTTTCTCGTAAGACAAACTCCTGATCCTGAAATCAACGTGATGAGCCTTTCCTGAATTGCTACCAATCATAATATTTCTTTGTGAGCCATTCTGTATGTACTTAAATGTGGAAGACAGAAACAGACCATTCACTCCAATGTCCATTTTCATGCTTCAAATCGTCCTATCAACTTCACATAGCATTTAGTGTCATCTTTTCTTTTCTCTTGGGTATTGAGTTAACTTCTCATTAAATGCATCTTGGCTATTCATCTCCACTACCCCAGGCTGGATTTTGTTTTGGGATTCATACTGGAATGTCAGGTGTTTTGATGCAGTGTTGGATCAACACCTGATTAATTTTCATTGAGTAGGTCAATTAGTGGTCAGGCCACATCCGATTATGACCCAGGTAGGTAAAGGAAAGGACACCGAAAGTGGAAGAACTCCGAAGAATTTTCAGTCCCTTAAAACTGAATGGAGGCCACAGCTCCCATGCTGTAGTTGTGGAGGAGTTGTGACCATCTCGCACTCATGGCCACCAGAATCAGGTGGGGTCTGGGGTTTGAGGGGATTGGTGATAGGATGTTTCGTGGTTGGTGCAAAGCAGGGGCAGTAATGTTAAATATGGACTGCTGAGTTTCCAAAAGTGGGACCATACATTATGCGTCTCCCATGGGTGATGGGTCAATGCTTCCAGATAACCAGACACTTAAGAATTTTCCCAATTACTTTGGAGTAGGATCGCAGTGTTTACAGGGCAGGCAAGTACTGAAAAATGATGGAAACTTTGACCAGTGGCATAAAGATAAGACAGGATAGGAGTTAAAAACCAGGAATCAAGCTTAGGCCTGTGAGTGCAGTCTACCCCTCCATGAGTGTTCCATGCTGTGATCTGATTCCAATATGTGATTAAAAAGGATATCTGTTAGCTTAGGTTGGCTGCACTAAACTGTGTCTTTTACTGTTAGCCTCTAAAAGTGTGGAAATTGAGCATAATAGATGCTTGCATGTTCACTGAGAATACTATCCAGATGTCACAGCTGAGCTTTGTGTCTGGTTCCAGGCTTTGACTCATGACAGAGATGAGTTCTTTGTTAAAGCACAACATCTTTAACTACTGTTCCTGACAGAAGTCCAGTTAGATGCCAGTAGTGTATAGTGTGTCAAAAGGAAGCAGGTTCTAAAAGATTGGTTTTTCAACCCTTAAACCTGGTGGGGCCCCTTCTGATCCTGCTCATGCTCTTCTAAATTATCCATCATTGAGGTGCTTCCTGCAACACCTTTTGCTTGCCAACAATCTCCCCTTTACCTTCTTCTTTAAGCTACTTCTTGTTCGACTCACACTTCAAACTGTTGCTCTCCCTGGTGTATTAATTTCACCATTAGTTGGACAAAATGAACCCAATGTGCGAAGTCTTTAGAACGCTAGAATTCGACGTCAGGGGAATTTTTCTGTTATGTTTATGATTATGATTTTAGTGATCAAAGGAATTTTACAATTTTGTTTTGTGATGTTGTTGATACAGTGATCAGAGCAAACCTAAAAAATACATTTTCAATTGAACTTTCCAAGAAATCTTCCTTCCTGTCAGCCTAGGATTGTAAATTGCAAGGTTTAAAATGAAATATTATTCAGGCTAATAAATCTTTGCCAAAGTGTACCTGACCATTTAGTTCATTGCTGTTTGTGAGACCTTTCTGTACCACCTTTGATTGCTGTGTTTCCCTAAAAAATAACAGAAGCAAAAGGGTAACCCATTGACTGTAAAGCACTGTGTGATATTCTGAAGATGTTCTGAATGGCATGACAAAAATCCAAATCTTCTTTTCTATCAGTTTGCTTCAAGTTTCTGTGTGGTATAGTCACTGGAAAATAATTGCAATGGCTGCATGTTAAGAGGGCTCTGGAGAACACTACACTTTTTCTACATCCCAATCTTATTGCAGATCAGTAAAAAGCCTTCAGATGTGTACAGCAGTCTTTTTTTTCCCCCCTTTGGGATCATTCCAGGCTGAAATATGTTCCACACTGTGAGATAAGTTGACCTCATCCTGAGTAACAGTGTGGATCATGAAAGGAAAAATGTGGAACTTTAGCATATCCATAGTTCCAAAAATTGGATGAGAGCTAAAGATTGGGAACAACAGTGAATCATTGTTACTTGGACAGAGATCGAGCCAACAATGAAGTGAGCTTTTAAAGCCCAGAATTCTTCAGCAATCCAATTTACATAAAATCCATTTCAACGCTGAGCACGAAAAGAGACAACATTACCTTATTCCCCTGACTCCCTTCCCCTCCAAGTTAGCACCTCGAATTTGTTAGTTAAAGTTGCCATGGTCTTACCAGACTATAGAGATGCTATTATTAGAGAGACGAGTGGTTTAAGCTGAGGGTCACCATGTCTCTGGTGAGGGGAGACATTGAGAAGGAGAATCCTTCCATGGTAACCTTAGCCAGTGAAGAAATCAAACCTATGCTGTTGGCATGACTCTGCATCAAAACCAGCTGTCCAGCCAGTTGAACTGACATATAGTCCTTTTAAATGAAGAAGGGATTGTCATTTTGGAAGGATTAACATTTTTGTTTTGAGTGTGCATATCCACAGGGCACTGAAGGTATCAGGTAGATAGTTAAGGCTGTTAAGAAGTCAAATGCAACAATTTTGCTTTTATTAACTTAGGTACAGAAAACAAGAACACTAAGGTTCTGCTAGAATTGTATGAAATGTTAGTTTGACCACAACTGGAGTATTGTGTGCAGTTCTGATCATCGCATCATAGAAAGGATGTGACTGCTGTGGAATGAGTGCAGAGGTCATTTTCCAGTTTGCCTGGGCAGGAAGGCCTGAGCCAAAAGGAAAAGTTAAGATAGACTAGGTTTGCTTTCCTTTTGAGCAGTGAATGTTATGGAGGAACCTGATAGAGATGTACAAAAGTGTATGAGGTGCTTACATAGAGTGGACAGGAAGATGCATTTTCCATTAGTAGAGGGGTCAATAACTGAGGGGCATATATTTAAGGTAAAAGGTAGAAATCTAAGAGTAGGAGATGAGTTTTTTTCACTTGAGGGTGTTGGGAGTTTATCTCTTGAAAAAGTGGTTGAGTCAGATTTTATTTTTATTTTGTTGCCATAGCTTCCAGGGCTTTGGACCAAGATCTGCAAAATGAGATGAGTATAATCAGATGTGACTGGTGTGACTATGATGGGTTGAATGGCCTCCTGTGTTGTAAATATCTGAGTCTCAGTTGATTTAATCAGGAAGTGCTTCAGCAATGAAGAAGTGATGACATCCCCCCCCAAACTCAAACCTTTTCCTGGTCCATTTCCTCTTTGGTGTTGCAATAAAGAAGTCCCCCTGTCCCCAGGAGGGAATGCTTTGCCAAACATGATTAGGATTCATTGTGAGGTCTATTTGCCAGTAGTCCAATATTTCTGCACTATGACAACAGCAGAGTTCAGCTCCAATTTGCTTTGAATCTGCATAACATCATTCACTTTTTGTGGATTATGAGTTTACCATCAACGGGTAGCAAACGGAACAGATTTATGAATTAGAATTGTCAGTCAAAGCAACTCTTCATAGACACGTGCATTGCTGCTATAGGCAGCAAGCAGAGCAATTCTTTCTCAACTATATCTTCCATTGCAGTAAAACCATTTACGAGAACTCACATGAAGTTGACACAAGCAGTATACAGGCTTTCCCAATCTGCAAATATGAGTATGCATCCTCACTGGACGCACAACATCTGTAGTTCATCAAAGAGTTTACAAGCGCTACAGATGTCACTGCAAACATCTGCTCAGTGTAGTGAAATATCACTGGGAAAAGTTGATGTGAACTGTTTGCTTGCAACCCAAATGCATGCAGTCAAGTTCTGTTGATGTGAGAAAAATATCAAAGGATGCGAAAGCAGAACATTCTTTAGATGTCACAGTGTGCTATTTTTAGTGAGATTTTGTAGCCAGTTGGATTATGTCCCAAGAAAGGCCACTTTCTCTTGGTAAGGTAGGACTGTTCGCATCAGCGGTCCACTTAGTAAAGCACTGTATGGAGGGGAAAAGAAAGAAAGTTAGTACAAAATTCAGACCAATGGCACAATTGGAAGTGCATCATCTCAAGAAGACTGCTAATGTAGGTGTCCATTACAACAAATAGAAGCACCTGACAATAAATATGTGATCCATTTTACAAGTAGGATCACATCAGTCCATTCAACAAGTTCACAAAACAATTATTAATGATCAAGCATTCAGTTTCTCTTTTTTTTTGGGAGGGGAGTTGTGTAGTGTGCAAAGCTGGGGGACACTTGCATTATTTAAACAGCCAAGCAATCAACTTGCAGGCAAGGTAACAAGGTAAGGGGTGATGATGGCCTAGTCGTGTTATCACTAGACTATTAATCTAGAGACTCAGGAAATGTTCTGGGGACTCAGGTTTGAATCCTGTCACGGCAGATGGTGGAATTTCAATTCAAGTAAAAAATCTAGAAATTTAATGAAGACCATGAAATCAAAGTCCATTGTTGGATAAACCATTTGGTTCACAAATGCCCTTTAGGGTAGTAAACCACCATCTCATCTGGTCTGGCCTATGTGTGACTGCAGACCTGCAGCAATATGGTTGACTCTTACAGGCTAGAAATGCTGGTCTATTTAGTGATACCCACATCCTGTAAATTAATGAAAATGAGACTTAATGAGCATCTGTTATTCAAATGTGCCTGTTAGTACATTGGAGTGCTTGCTTTTAGAAATGTGGTGCTGAGTTCCTGCATTTGAAATAGTTGTTTCTCATAATTTAGTTGAGGATTTGATGACCTGCCCACATAAGGGGACAGTCTTAATGACTCTGACTCTGGGTCGGTAGCATGAGATGGAGATGGAGCGCAGGCTATGGAATGAACCATCAGTGCATCATACCTTTAGCCAAGTTGGAACAAATACCTTCACTGATAACTGGAGGCAGTCTGGTAGACCAGTCAATGCAGAGATAAAAGGTACTGCAGATGCTGGAGAATCCGAGATAACAAGGTGTGGGGCTGGATGAACACAGCAGGCCAACAGCATCAGAGTCAATGCAACCAGTTTGTCCACATTCTTCCATATGTCACATCATCCAGGTTTTCACCTGAGGTCTTTCTGACAGAATTCATCTGCATCCTCACCCTTCAGTGAGCGAGCAAATGAACCACCCATTTCTCCTGTCCTGCCTGAAGCTCACTTATGCTCAGTGACTCGCCATGCATTGATTCCAAATAAGGGTGAGGTCAATGGGCACACCATTTTTAGCCTGTTTATCATTGCTGGGTAACAGTATGGTTTTCTGCTTTATGTCCCTTTCAACTCCCAGAAAAAATTCTCCTGTGGATTTCAGGAGATGCACACATCCCTTCTGTTGTAAGTCATCTTGGCCGATCAGAGTGTGGGAAGGATGTCAGTTATTGAGTTGTACTATGCTTGGATGAAGTGACTACCATGGTGAATCACTGGAGGGATAGGAGGCAATGAGAAGTAGTTGTAAGGCTGGCAGCAATGGTTGATGTGTGAGGATTTTATGCAATATGTGGAGATGTGGGAGATGTTAAATGCAGATGCATTCTCCTTTCCTACCAACACTGTAGGCGGACTGCAACAGCTCAAGACAGAAACTCAAGATCATTATTTCTATTTCTATTTCTCTTCAATAGCTTCCTAATCATTGACGTGAGACACACTGGTCTATAGTTTCCTGGATTAGCCTTACATAGAACATAAGAACATAAGAACTAGGAGTAGGAGTAAGCCTTCTGGCCCTTCGAGCCTGCTCCGCCATTCAACAAGATCCTGGCTGATCTTTTCGTGGACTCAGATCCACTTACCCACGCTCTCACCATATCCCTTAATTCCTTTATTGTTCAAAAAAAATCTACCTTAGCTTTAAAAACATTTACGGAAATAGCGTCAACTACTTCACTTGGCAAGGAATTCCATAGATTAACAACCCTCTGGGTGAAGAAGTTCCTTCTCAATTCAGTCCTAAATCTGCTCCCTCTAATCTTGAGGCTATGCCCTCTTGTCCCAGCTTCACCTGCCAGTGGAAACATCCTCTCTACTTCTATCTGATCTATTCCCTTCATAATTTTATACGTTTCTATAAGAACCCCCCTCAATCTTCTGAATTCCAATGAATATAATCCCAATCTACTCAGTCTCTCCTCATAAGCCAACCCCCTCAACTCCAGAATCAACCTAGTGAACCTCCTCTGCACCCTGTCCAGTGCCAGTACATCCTTTCTCAAATAAGGAGACCAAAACTGCACGCAGTACTCCAGGTGTGGCCTCACCAGCACCTTGTACAGCTGCAACATAACCTCTTTGCTTTTAAACTCAATCCCTTTAGCAAGGAAGGACAAAATTCCATTTGCCTGCCTAATTACTTGTTGTACCTGCAGACCAACCTTCTGTGATTCATGCACAAGGACACCCAGATCTCTCTGCATAGCAGCATGCTGCAACTTTTTACCATTCAAGTAATAATCCTTTTTACTATTACTCCTACCAAAATGTATGGCTTCACATTTATTTACATTATATTCCATTGTACTCTTATTTCCCTTCTTGAACAGAGAAAAAACATTAGCTACTCACCAGTCCTCCTGGACCTCTCCAGTGGCTAGCGAGGATATAAAGATCTTGAGCAAGGCCCCAGCAATCTCCTGTCTTGCCTCTACCAATAACTTGAGGTAGCTACGATCAGGCCCTGGGGACTTATTCACCTTATGCTCTTCAAGAGACCCAACACCTCATCTTTCTTGATCTCAAAAATGCCCTAGTATATTAGCATGCTCCACACAAATCTCACTATCCTCCATATCCTCGTCATGGGTGAATACAGACGCGAAGTACTCATTAAGGATTACTTTGCAACTGTATTCACCCATGAGAAGGATATGGAGGATACTGAGATTTGTGTGGAGCATGCTAATATATTAGGGCATTTTTGAGATCAAGAAAGATGTGGTGTTGGGTCTCTTGAAGAGCATAAGGTGAATCTCAGTCACATCCTCTTCCTCCAAGTGCAAGTTCCCTCCTTTATCTTTGAGAGGTCCTACCTTCTCCCTAATTATCTTCTTGTTTTTAGTATATATATAGAATGCCTTGGGATTCTCTTTAACCCTATTTGCCAAGGTCATTTCATGGCCCCTTCCTGGTCTCCTAATTCTCAGCTTGAGTTCCTTCCTGCTTTCTTTATATTCCTTATGGGCCCTGTTTGATTTTAGCTTCCTAAACCTTACATATGCTCCTTTTTCTCTTTTGACTAAATTCACAACCTCCCTCATTATCCAAAGGTCCCTCATCTTGCCTTCCATGTCTTTCTTCCTTACTGGAACATGCCGGTCCTGATCTCTCATCAGCATGTCTTTAAATAATTCCCACATGTCAAATGTGGACTTGCCTGATAAAAGCTCCTCCCAATTAACACTCCCTAGCTCTTGCCCAATACTCACGTACTTTGCCCTCCCCTATTTTCGTAGCTTCCCACAGGGTCATGACTTATCCTTGTTCATAGCTATCTTAAAACTTAAGGAGTTGTGATCACTGTTTCTAAAATACTCTCCCACTGAATGGTTAGTCACCTGGCCAGGCTTATCAGCTAATACAAGGTCCAGAATGGCCAGTCCTCGAGTTGGACAATCCACATACTTCAAGCTTCAAAATCTCTCCTTCCCCTACCGCATCCCAAAACCAGCCTAGCTCGTCCCCGCCTCCCCAACCTGTCTTTCCTCCCACCTATCCCCTCCTCCCACCTCAAGCCCCATCCCCATCTCCTATCTACTAACCTCATCCTGCCCCCTTGACCTGTCCATCCTCCCTGGATTGACCTATCTCCTCCCTACCTCCCCACCTACACTCACCTTTACTGGCTCCATCCCCGCCTCTTTGACCTGTCTGTTTCCTGTCCACCTATCTTCTCCTCTATCCATCTTCTATCTGCCTCCCCCTCTCTCCCTATTTATTTCAGAACCCCCTTCCCCTCCCCCATTTCTGAAGAAGGGTCTAGGCCTGAAACGTCAGCCTTCCTGCTCTTCTGATGCTGCTTGGCCTGCTGTGTTCATCCAGCTCTGCATCTTGTTATCTCTCTTCATCAGAACAGGTTAGGTTCTAATGATGTAGGCTGACCAGCTTTGTGTGCTCCTCTTACTCATCATTTTCATCAGGGCAGTTCATATTTGATCCAAGTGCTTTGCCCAAAATCAGTCAACTCCGAGGCTTAAATGTGTAGAATAATCCGGTTGATTTCTGTCAAATCAGTTGTTTTGTGACAGCAATAAGTGTTGAACTCTTGGTGTGCGTAAACAACCCTCTCAATTTAATTCTAAAGGAACGGTGGGCCTCTGGTGCACAGATTTCAGATTTCTGATGATTACAAAATGCTGATTCGCCCTCTCAGCTCATTTCAAAAACTATGAATTGCACTAGCAATCAGCAAGTAAGAAGCAAAGCTGTGTGTACGTTTCAGTGCACACATGTGGAAGTCTCCAGTTCTCTGAGTGATGCTAGTCAGCAGCATAATCACTGCAGCCCACTCAAATCATTCTCAAAATACTTCAAGAATTGAACCACTTAGTCCAGTACAACCAGGACATTATTCAACATGACCAGATCTACAAATTTTACGATATAAAGGAAATAGTCCTCAAATACCATGTCAAGTCTATAATTACATGTGGATAATAGCATACTAGTGAGTTACAAGGCAGTAATTCAGTCCAGTGGTTTTGATAGCATCATAAACCATGGGAGCAAAACTCAAGCAATTTCAGGACATCAACAGAACCCCAAAGTTTAATTGCTGTCTTAAACAAGCAGTCTGGTATCTGCTGTTCTTTAGAACACACCATCTGGAGTTTATATTTTATTTTAAAATTATATTTTAACAGTTACCTGGTAAGCGCACTGAGCAAGATACATGTAGATCATGTCAGAATGCAATATATTTCAATGAGATGCATGACGATTCAACTATTTACAGTAAAATCATTGTAACTTTTAATTTGCTAGTAGCTTTACTGAGTGATTTTATTTTCTCTGAGGAAAACTGATGCAGAATACAATGTGGAAAGTGACTCAGTATCTGAAGTTTCATGGTAACTCATGCATAAGAACGTCAGAACTAAGAGGAGTTGGCAATTCAGCCCCTTGAGCCTGCTTCATCAATCAATATGACCATGGTTGATCTCATCTCAGCCTCAACTCCACTTTCTTGCCCACTCCCGATAACGCTTTAACCCTTTAACCCATAACTAATTAATCTGTCTATCTCCTCCTCCAACTTATTTAGTGTCACAGTGTTGTCCACCACGCTCTGGGGTAGTGAATGCTACAGATTCACAACCCTTTGAGAGAAGTAATTCCTCCTCACCTCTATTTTAAATCTGCCACTCTGTGGCCTAAACCTATGAACTCTCATTCTAGATTTTTCTGCAGGAGGAAGCATCTGCTTTATGTCTACTTTACCATCCCCTTTAGCATATAAATACCTCCAACTAGACCTCCTCTCATCCTTCTAAACTCTTGTGAGCATAAACCTGTAGTACTCAATCTCTCCTCTACAGGAGTCATACTTGCCTTTCTCTTTCAGCATAAGGATCTAGAAGCTAAATTAGACTGTTATTCCCATTGGTTCAAATTACTGTCAATTAACAATTAATATACTTGTATAATGATATCCATTAGTTCTATTGGCAGCATCACTCAGGTCGAGGCTTCCATTAAAATTACATAGTAAGATGTCACAAATTTTTAAATTCCCATTGATAGGACATGGACTAGGCCAACGTTTATTGCCCATCACTAATTCCCTTGAGAAGGTCGTGGTCAGCTGCCTTCTTGAACTGCTGCATTCCATAACAGGACTGTTAGTGAGGGAGCAGAAGAATTGTGACCCAGTCACAGAAAGGAATGATTATATAATTCTAAGTCAGGATGGTGTATGGCTTGGAGGGGAACTTGAAGGTGGTGACATTGCCATGTATCAGCCCTGATTTCCTTGTTGGTAATGGTTGTGGGTTTAGAAGATGGTGTCTAAGGAGACGTGGTGATTTGTTGCAGTGTACACTGTAGATGGTACATACTACTGATACTGTGGCAGGGAATAAAGGTTGAAGGCATTAATGGGGACACCAAACAGGCTTCTTTGTCTCAGATGATGTCAAATTGTTGTTGGAGTGTTGTTGGAGCTGCACTCATCCAGACTAGCGGAGCGTCATATTTTAGTCGTTTGGGCATTGCTGGCTAGGTCAGCATTTAATGTCCATCTCTAATTACCTAGAAAGTAGTGAAGAGTCAGCACATTGTTTTGGCTCTGGAGTCACATATAGGCCAGAGCAGGTAAGGTAAGAAATTCTGTTTCTCTGACCAGCGTTTAACCATCTGCTCAGATATTGTCATATCTGATCATGGCACATTTTGCTTCATATTATCACTGTAAAGTGGCTTGGGATAGATGATTCTTTTAAAGAGAATATAAAAGTACAAATTGATGTTGAGTGACCTCAGCCATTAACAGAGCACATTGGAAAAATCTTTAAGCAAACTGTTTGTGATTTCCTGTCATTGTGATTGCAGACAGTATGGTCTAACTTTCTGTCATGCAATGGGTGAGCTAACTTGTTATCAGCCCAGAATTTGAGCGGTTAGGATCAAGTGTTATGTGAGTGAGTTTGTTTCCTACTTGAAACTTCGTGTGCCAGGTAAATAACCAATTCAGAACAGGTCAATATTCATGATGAGAGCACTGAAAAGTCAATGCAGCAGATAAACCTTTATTCTTTT
This sequence comes from Ginglymostoma cirratum, assembly GCA_024137785.1. Classification (NCBI taxonomy): domain Eukaryota; kingdom Metazoa; phylum Chordata; class Chondrichthyes; order Orectolobiformes; family Ginglymostomatidae; genus Ginglymostoma; species Ginglymostoma cirratum. Next base: position 16,133,836 of record JAHRHZ010000223.1, read on the forward strand.
TTAAGGTGTTATCATTGCTTAGTGTAATTTCAAGTCCATTGTCAACAACCCATCATGGAACAAGCAACCTCTGTACTGCTGGAAGCTGAATTTTAAGATGAATCAGTGAGCACAATTTGTTCTAGTAAGGACTCTACATTGGAAGGAAATAGCAATAATGTTAAATCTTACAGACACATCGGAAGGAAAACCAGAAGTAGGCTGATTTTCGACTACAAAAGGATATACATGGGCTGATCAGTGGCAAATGGAATTCAATCTGGATAAATGTGAGAAATGCAGGCTGGGCTTGTTTTCCTTGGAGCAGAGAAGTTTGGGAGAGGACATGATTGAGACATATAAAACTATGAGGGTCAAAGAGAGGGTACACAGGAAGAAACATTTCCCCTAATAGAGGGAACAGTGACCAGGGTGCATAGATTTAAGGTAAGGAGCAGGAGTTTTAGAGGAGATATGATAAAAATGTGGAACTTACTGCCTGTAAGGATGGCAGAGGCAGAAGCCTTCATTACGTTTATGAAGTATTTAGATGTGTACTTGCAATGCAATCGCATGCAAGGCTATGGGCCAAGTGCTGGAAAGTGGGATTAGAATAGTTAGTTAATTGTTTCTGACTGGGTTATACATGATGGGCTAAAGGACCCTTTTCTGTGCTATAGATCTCTATCACGTCCCATATCAAATGTTGACCATTCGATGAGGTCCTGTTATGCCAGATCCTTAGTATAAATGCTTTGCAACATTGGGTTGGCACTATAGTTTAGAATGCAGTTGCAAGTTACCTGTAATATTTTTGTGTCTGTTAGTGGTAAATTGTTTGTTTGGTTTTTTGCTATTTGCTATCAATAGAAGTGAAGGTGCAACTCAATTTTATCCATTTCTCATGTTCTAACATTGCTTGGAATTTGCCAAGATAATCATAGAATATCTTAATGGAGCAAGGGATTTTTGTTAGTGGTGATTATTTTATATAAAACAAACTGATTTGCTGTTTCATTGTGTTGGCCGCATTGGCAAGTCAGATCATAAATCCAATTCCCACCCTATGTTGAGCTAGCTGCTTCTAGTCCAGGACACTCCAGGACAGGTGATACATTAACCCCAGAAATCCAAGGATAACGCAGGGAAGAATTGGTCAGGATTCCTGCTCTTTTGATCAGACAATACCAGCCAGAACGTTCAGGTGTTATGGGAGGCTAGGAGAGGGTTGGATGGGTGTTTGATATTTGAATAGTTTGCCAATGTCCGGTGACAAATGCTTATTAAGACTTCTATGAGATATTGTGTAGTTGGGCAAAAATCGAGGGGATATAGGCATTTCATCTGTTAGAGAAGCATAAGTAGTTATTCAGCATGTAAGGGAACATTGTGCATCAAATATGGATCAAGGCAGGGAGACTTTGACTACCAAAGAAGGTCCAAAAATGTAAAGCATTCATCATCTACACCACACTGTAGCCATTTGGCCAACAGACCCACCTGGATGGTGATGAAAGCTGATGAAATTATTAATGTGAACTGGGACTTTAGGGAAAAGCAGGAGGACGTAGGAGGGAGAATAAAAATAAAAGTGATAGAAGGTTTGCAATAAAAATGCACAGTAAGTGTTAAAATGATTTGCAATTTCAAAAAGAGAAATAAAACTGAAAGTTTGACACTATCAATAAAGTGGTTATATTTAGAGTTTTTGTTTCAATTTGCTTTCATCCCCACTGTTGTGGCAACTGTGTTATTTTAGTTTATATGTTACATTGCCCATATATTTGCTTTGAGAAATTTCTCTTTGTTAAAAGATTGAGGAATTATTTTCCTTTTTTTTTGTTACTTTGAGCTTCTCCTTTTCTGTCTGCCAACTGCAGATGGCAAATGGGTAGGAAATGGACTGGTCCATCTGTAGCTAGCTGTGGTTGTGCTACCAGGAATTATATACTTCAGTGAAGCAGGATAGTATCAAAACCACTACTGCAGAGAGAATGGAGGAAGTTCAAAAGACACCACATTTTGGATGATGGTTTGGACCATTGGCTACTCTTAGGTCTTAACCACAAAAGCACAGCAGTAAAATTGTTTTTCCAAAACAATCTCATTATTTTTTATGCCATGTCTGCGCTGGAACCATTAAATAACATCCGCTAAATAACATCACTACTCAACTATTTCTAACACTGCTTAGTAAGTGCTTAATACCTTGGTTAACCCTTGAGTGTACCTAGCATCACAGGGAAGACCATTTGTTTCTTGAACCACACCATATCAACCACATAAATGAATAGTTTAAGGCAACTCACCTGAAAGAATCAAATCTGTTCCATTGCTGAAATAACAAGGCTGTCTGGAATGGTTCCAGCTCTGTGTACATCAGGACAATATTCCATGACAACCAACACAACACTGATAGACCTCTCCCTCCAACAGTTCAACTGATGCCAAATCACAAGATGTCACAAGGCAATCATCATATTCTGTGTTGGAATAAAGTACCCACCCAACATTTTAGTAAAAAAAAACTTAGCTCATTATATATCTCTTACTTGCTCACTTTTATTTTTGAGTTACCATTAATTAGAGTCCCAAACTAGAGGGTATAGGTTCAAGGTGAGGGGGGAAAGATTTAAAAGAGACCAAATGGGGAACTTGTTCACGTAGAGGGTGGTGTGTGTATGGAATGAGCTGCCAGAGGATATGGTAGAGGCTGGTACAATTGTAAGATTTAAAAGGCAACTGGATGGCTATGTGAGTAAGAAGGACTAAGAGGGATATGGGTCGAGTGCTGGCAAATGGGACTAGATTCATTTAGGATATCTAGTTAGCATGGACCAGTTGGACCAAAGGGTTTTTTTTTTTCTGTGCTGGCTACAATCTTCCTCCCCGAGTGAGAATACAGGTATATGAACACTTTTTAAGCACTCTGTCAGTGTGACTCCCAAATTCCTAGTAAACACCACAAGATTGATTCCTCCATTCTTACTATGTACACTGCAACCCAAAATACAACTCTATTAGGCAGCTGACATTTCCCTCCATGACAATGCCTCTCCTCTGACTGGAGCCATGTCATATTGCTTACTGTCAACAACTGTCCCTTTAAAGAGCCCTAGAAAAGACCTGAAGGAACTCCAAAACAGGCTACTTAGTCTGGTAGCCTGGATAGAAGCCTGCATCACATCAAAAATAATATTGGGCCTGCCAGCCATATCCTGCTACAGGTCAGTAATAATCCGGGGTAATCCCTGTGAGTGGTTTCAAAGCATGGCACAAAGAGACCTTTCCAAAAACAGTATACTGCTGTACAAAAGGCAAAATCAGGTCCATCAAAAGGCTTATCCAACAAACAAACTGCTTCTCACTAATTTTTTTGCTACACCTTCCCAAAACACAAAACCCAACGCATCTTCTCTGCTACGTCATGCTATCGTGTATGATTAGATAGCAGAGAGTCTGTCTATCCCTCTGTAAATGAAAAAGCAATATTCTTACAAGAAAGAACAAGAACAAAGTGAGATTTAAGCTCATACTGCTCCTTGCACATTTTATATATTGAATCTCTAGTATCTCTGGACTGTGGGCGTCTACGCATATGTTGTCCCTGAGTCTGTTGGCTCCTGATGTTTAAATAAGACTCTTCTACTCTTGCTGACCAGGAATGCTCCTTTATTCAAAACTGTACAATGTAGGCTACTAAAGAGCTCTCTAGTGTAACCTTTAAGATTTTTCTTTACATGCTTCTTCTAGTATGAAGTCTTGTCTCAATCCCTAGTACTGTTGTAGTGAGCGGTCGTACCATCAAAGTTGGCATATGGCATTATCCTACACAGAGCATGGAAGATTGCCAGTGGGACCAGTTTAGAATTCTGCACTGAAGTTGCCTCACTTTACACGTGACCTACAAATTCAATTAGTTCTGTTGGAGTTGCTGCCTCAGCACCTCACTACTGTCCATGTGCCTACATGGTCCATCTCCAGCTTTACTGTTGTGAAAGTTGCCATAGTGCTGGAGGATCACAGGCTGCTGCCTCATCAGAGAGATTCGACTGATGGTAAGATTAACCTGAGGGTCACCTTGGCTCATGTGAGTCAAGCTACTGGTATCCCTCAGCATTGCAAACCAGTAAACTGAGCTGAGCAATCCTTTAAATGATACACCATTAAAATAAAAGCAACTGTTAATTCTGCTAGTCAATAAAACAAATTAGGTGTAAAATTTGATAGATCCCAAACTGGATATGGGCATCACACTTCAGGATTAACAAATGTCATTGCTTCCTATACAGGTAGTCCCCAAATTCTGTTACCTGCTTATTTAATGCTTATTGAATGGGAGCATGCGGTGCAATACTAAATACACTATCGACTGGCTGCGTATCACAGCAGGCAGTTCAAATTCATGCAAATCTCACACAATCTATATCAATAAAACTAATCTGAGAATGTCTAAAACACCTTGTCTATCAGGTCTGCATGCTTTGGACTTCTGAGAAAGAAGGTGAGGGCATGGCAATGGGAAACGGTTGAGAGTCATTAATGGTTTTAATAAAGAATAATGCAGCAAAGGTAGAGGTTGGGTAACTGTAAAAAGGTGTCGGTGACTAGACAGCCAATGCTGGAAAGGTGGGATTTTTAAGGTGCGGTTAAAAACAAATTGGGACAGAGCTTTCCAAAGAGGTGGACAGAAAGAGGAGAGCTAAGGAGGAGGAACTATGATGTGGATGGATAGAAATATAAGGAAGTAATAATGTACAAGTCATTATATATAAATAATATTTAATATTGGCGGTCTCACAGAAACCAAAACTTTGAAATGATGCAAGTTACGGTTTAAGAATGACATAACAGCAGGGCGAAGATGTCCCTATGCTTTTTAATCAACCTGTTCAGACATGTTATGACACAGGTCTGGAATAGGTGAGACTTGAATATTGACCTTCTGACCCAGAGGTGAGGACACTGCCACTGCAGCTGAAGAGCCCTCCTATAGTTTTATATAAACTACGAACCAGTGTTGGCCCACAAGTGAATTGATACATTTTCATGAGTGACTTACTAGCGAATTGCTTTCACTAAATTGAGACTCAACTGGTGGATTAACAAAGTTGCTCTTTAATTGTCTTAATTATCACATTACAATATTCTAAAAATAAACCAGTATGTCTAATTGCTCACATTTTTCTCATTTGTTCCCTGGCTAATAAGAGTTTCCATCTGGATAAAATGTGAGCAATTAAAGCAAAAAAAAAGGTACATATGCAGGTTTCAGTCAGATTTTTGGGAGCAAAACTTAGCTTTTTAAGAAATAGTCTAACAAAAGCGATAGTTATTTTTGTAAGAGGTTAAGAACTGATTGCTCACTACAGATTAGTAACAGGAAACCTGGTGCCTCATTCAAACTAACTGAGCTCTGATGTTTGCAGCCATTGTTTGCCATTAGTTCCATTTGCACTCTCACTAAATTTTTATCCAAGGAGAATCCACAGCTAATTCACATCAAAATTGAATGAGTAAAAGCTGACGAAACAGATCTGCCACTTTCATCAGTAAAAGGCACATGCTTCAATGGTTGACAGTTGTTCTGCAGCTCTCACCTCTGACCGTGGAGCCCTACAAGCAGCAGGATCAAACTGTTGCGAAATAATTCAGTAAAACACCATCATCTTTTTTTAACACACTGATACAATTAACCATCTGTAATAGGACCAAGCTCATTTTCGTCCCCACTGCCCCCAACACCAAACAAAATTCAGCTGAACAGAATTGTGACTAAGGGTGGCTTCGTGGTAAAGAACTGTTGTCATTCACTGGTGCACAAAATTTCTGTCCCCGAAATTCTTCACACAGTCAGCTAACAATCTTGGCCATGTCACACATAGAGAGACAGAGAGAGAGCAATCAAATGAAGACCTCCATGAAAATAATGAAACATTTCTCAGGCTGAGCTTGAATTTGACTCCTTTAAATTCTTTGTTATGGTACCTGTAGAGTAAAGCTTCACTCATTGTAGCAATGAAGTGCATAGGGACATGTTGCAATTATTTCCCTGTGTGTCGTTGACCAGTTTGCTATGTCACTTAATTCAGAAATGAACATTGTGCAATTAGTTTTCTGACATACATGTTGAATATGTTGATTTTAAAAATACAATTCCTCTTAATTGCAGTTAGTGTTTCACGAGAACATACATATTTGCCTTTTTTTCTTTTGATGAAATTGATCTGAAACCTTTGAAAATGAATTGTTTGGTTTGAACTTCTGTGGAGATGAAAATAAACCAGTTTTTGTGGCTGACGATGAAAAAGAGTGCACTTATTTTCGCATTCCACTGCTTTTTGATCAAGGTCTGAGAATCTTTTAACAATGTAAGATCTAGCTCAGTTAAGGAACATTCCGTAAGCAAATATGTAAGGCCATGTAATGGGGTACAATTTCATTGCAGGCATTTTTTAACTATTTTCTTTGGTGTGTTCATTGGATGAAATTTTGGTGAAATAGCAGCTGGGAGTGGGTTGTACAGCTGGGAGGCAAGGAACTCCCGCCCATCCCTATTTAAAACCTAGTCTAAATTAACTCCTACACCACACTTTTATTTTCCATTGGCTAAATGCTGGGTTGGAACAAGGGGGAAAGAGGCATCAGCATGTTGCTGGCAAATAAAAACTCTGCAGTCCAGGGGTCCACTAACACTCAGGTTTCAGTAGGATCGCAAATATGAGAAATGGAATAGTCAGGGCGGCAGAGGCCCAGATTTTCCTAATGGCATTCAAAAGAGTACCCACCCAACCCCCTCTTGTTGACACCACAGGGAAAAGTTTATTGCTTACCTTGTTCAGCTTTAGTTTCTTGTAGACTAGGTTTCGGGGGGACAATGGCTGATGGACACCTTGCTCAGTCAACAGAGAAACAGAGTTGCAGAGGGAATTTTATAGCTGAAATCATCTAAAACAAAAAGGGAATCAAAAGAGTAAGAAAAATAATTTTAAGAAAGGTAGGAAAGACTATCCACCTTTCACAAACTAGACAACCCAAACACCTTACAGTCAATTAAGTATTTTTAAAGTGCAATGTTGTGTTGTGTCCCATGATCAGTAAACCTTTAAGAGAAACACTCATCGTATCACCACTGTATTATATCATGTGACTTGATGGTTTAAAGGTCATATACACCATCCTAACTCTGATGAAAGGATGCTACACTTTGTAACTGAATATATTAATGATATCCCAGACAGTGATGTGCCTACACATGTCATGATTGTATATATTAATGAGTTGTATTAAGTGTCTGTTGGATCTCACAGTACCATGTTGCCAACATCCCATTTTCTTTTATTGTGAGGGACAACATCAGCATTGCTGCATCAGGCCAATTTAACCTTCTCAAGGCAAAACACACATCAGTCAGTGTGGGAATGTGGGGTATATTACAGCCAATTATCCACAGTAAACTCCCACAAGCAGTAATGAAACCAGATAACATTCTTTTTGATAGTGTTTGTTGAAGTGCTAATATTGTTCAGGTCATTGGTTGAAATATCAAGTTTTTCTCTGAATAGTGCCATCAGATCTTTTACGTCCATCTGGAGAGGGTAGACTGGTTCTCAGCTTAACATTTCATCCGAAAGATAGCATTCCTGACAGTGTAGCTGTTCCTCAGTGTTCCGCTGAATTGTTGACCAAATCAATATGGTTACGTTTCTGGAGTACATTTAAACTCATGAAATTCTGGTTGAAGGTGAATGTGCTACCATTTGACATACAACCAGTGCTCAAAAAGATCAAGCCATGCCTGGTTTCCTCTCCTGTTCCTTCTGCAGCAACATTACCAGAGGATGTTAACAGGTCATACTGTCAGTAACAAAAATGAGGCATGGAACAAACTGACTATAAAAATAAAGAGAGATGAAGAAATGCACCAAATAACTGAAAGAGAGAATGGGTGATAATATCCTGCTCAGATTATTGGCCACTGCCACTGTGTTTGGATGATCTATAATGAGTAATATTGCAATTTACTGTATAAAAACTGCAGTGATAAGAATGACTTTGTGTTTTACAAAGTGGCCCATATGATAACATATCATGAATATTTTTATGTAGTCAAGGAATTAAAACGTGAATGTCGACTGTACCTGCTAAATCAACGTCTGTGTTCTAAATGCAGACTTCCGTCACCCATTGCTTGAATTCCTGATCCTATTAGACTAATTGGCACTTGGGTAAATCAAATATTTAAGACAAGGTCAATTAATGGTCAGACTTGGGTTGGACGACTGCCTGAAGGAGGAAGGAGAAAATTGACAATGGCACCTTGCTGCACAATAACCCATTGGAAAGTCTTTTAAAAAGTTTAGAAAATGATCTATTTTTCAAAAGTGTCAATTGGAATTTAGAAACACATCTATTAAAGTCAACTCCACAAAGTCCTATGCAATGCCAGCAACCAATCATCGTTTTATGTCTCATCATATAGCCCATATCTACTGTACTTGTGTGTGATATAGGATACAGTAATGTGACTTGAAAAGGGCCAATTTGAATTTACCCTGTCCCTCATAAAACTGATGGATTCCAGAGAATTTTTAAAATTAAATCTGTTCATGCAATGGTAGTGTTGTTGATATTTATTTCTCATTCCTAAACTCCTTGCATTCTTGAACTACTAGGAGCACAACGCTGTTAGAGAGGGTTTTCCAGGATTTTCCCCTGGTAACAGTGAAGGAATGGTGATAGAGATTGAATTCAGAATGGTGGATGAATTAAAGAGAAACTTTCAAGTGTTGGTTTTTCCGTGAGATTGCTGCTTTTGTTATTCTCAGCATTAGGGGCTGGGGAGGCAATGGCCCATTTGTGTTATTGCTAGAATGTTAATCCAGAGGCCCAGGAAAAATTCTGGGGACCTGGGTTCAAATCCTGTCGTGATAGATGGTAGAATTTGAATTCAATAATAATCTGGAATTAAGAGTCTAATGATAGCCACGAAACCATTGTCAATTGTCAGAAAAACCCATTTTATTCACTAATGTCCTTGAGGGAAGAAAATCTATCTATCTTACCTGGTCTTGCCTACATCTGCCTCCAGACCCACAATAATGTGGTTGACTGTTAACTGCCCTCTGGGCAATTAAGAATGGGAAGTAAATGCTAGCCTAGCCAGTCACACCCTCATTAATGGATGAATAAAAGAAAAGAACATAGAACATTACAGCGCAGTACAGGCCCTTCGGCCCTTAATGTTGCGCCAACCTGTGAAACCAATCTGAAGCCCATCTAACCTACACTATTCCCTTATCATCCATATGTTTATCTAATGACCATTTAAATGCCCTTAAAGTTGGCGAGTCTATTACTGTTGCGGGCAGGGCATTCCATGCCTTTACTACTCTCTGTGTAAAGAACCTACCTCTGACATCTGTCCTATATCTATCACCCTTCAATTTAAAGCTATGTCCCCTCGTGCTAGCCGTCACCATCCGAGGAAAAAGGCTCTCACTGTCCACCCTATCTAATCCTCTGATCATCTTGTATGTCTCTATTAGGTCACCTCTTAACCTTCTTCTCTCTAACGAAAACAGCCTCAAGTCCCTCAGCCTTTCCTCATAAGACCTTCCCTCCATACCAGGCAACATCCTGGTAAATCTCCTCTGCACCCTTTCCAATGCTTCCACATCCTTCCTATAATGCAGCGACCAGAACTGTATGCAATACTCCAAGTGCGGCCGCACCAGAGTTTTGTACAGCTGCAACATGACCTCACGACTCTGAAACTCAATCCCTCTACCAATAAAACCTAACACACCGTACACCTTCCTAACAACCCTATCAACCTGGGTGGCAACTTTCAGGGAACTATGCACATGGACACCGAGATCTCTCTGCTCATCCACACTACCAAGAATCTTACCATTAGCCCAGTACTCTGTCTTCCTGTTACTCCTTCCAAAGTGAATCATCTCACACTTTTCTGCATTAAACTCCATTTGCCACCTCTCAGCCCAGCTCTGCAGCTTATCTATGTCCCTCTGTAACCTGCAACATCCTTCCACACAACTCCACCAACTTTAGTGTCATCCGCAAATTTACTAACCCATCCTTCTACGCCCTCAGCCAGGTCATTTATAAAAATGACAAACAGCAGTGGCCCCAAAACAGATCCTTGTGGTACACCACTAGTAACTGAACTCCAGGATGAACATCTCCCATCAACCACCACCCTCTGTCTTCTTACAGCTAGCCAATTTTTGATCTAAACCGCTAAATCACCCTCAATCCCATGCCTCCATATTTTCTGCAATAGCCTACCATGGGGAACCTTATCAAACTCTTTACTGAAATTCATATACACTACATCAATCGCTTTACCCTCATCCACCTGTTTGGTCACCTTCTCAAAGAACGCAATAAGGTTTGTGAGGCACGACCTACCCTTCACAAAACCGTGTTGACTATCCCTAATCAATTTATTCCTTTCTAGATGATTATAAATCTTATCTCTTATAATCCTTTCCAACACTTTACCCACAACCGAAGTAAGGCTTACTGGTCTATAATTACCAGGGTTGTCTCTACTCCCCTTTTTGAACAAGAAGACAACATTTGCTATCCTCCAGTCTTCTGGCACTATTCCTGTAGACAATGACGACATAAAGATCAAAGCCAAAGGATCTGCAATCTCCTCCCTAGCTTCCCAGAGAATCCTGGGATAAATCCCATCCAGCCCAGGGGACTTATCTATTTTCACACTTTCCAGAATTGCTAACACCTCCTCCTTATGAACCTCAATCCTATCTAGTCTAATAGCCTGTATCTCAGCATTCTCCTCGACAACATTGTCTTTTTCATGTGTGAATACTGATGAAAAATATTCATTTAGCGCCTCTCCTATCTCTTTGGACTCCATGCACAACTTCCCACTACTGTCCTTGACTGGTCCTAATCTTACTGTAATCATTCTTTTGTTCCTGACATACCTATCGAAAGCTTTAGGGTTTTCCTTGATCCTACCTGCCAAAGATATGGACCCCATAACTACCATTATGTGTCAATGGTATAGGAAGTGAAAGCTTAAAGTGGTGAATAGGGGGGGGTTGATTAAAAAGGGCTACTTTGGCCTGGATGGCATTAAGCTTCTTGTATGTTGTTGGAGCTCATCCAGACAAATGGGATTATTACACTTTTGGATGGCAGACATGTTTTGGGGAATTAACAAACAAATTACTCACCAGACATTTCCCAGTCTCTGGTCTGCATTTTTAGCCATAGTATTTGTATTGCTAGTCCACTGAAATTCCTGGTCAATGGTACCCAAGTTGGTGTTGATGATGGTGATCTTAATAATCATAATGTGGTTGAATGTTAACCAGAGATAGTTGATTCACTCTTGTCGAAGGCGGACATTGACTGGCACTTGTCTGTCATGGATTTAACAATTCACTTACAAACCCAAGCATGTACGTTGTGCAAGTCTTGTTGAATGTGAATGTGGAATGGTTAAGTATCTGAGGAATCAGAAATGTGAGATACACTGTGTAAGCAGCAGTAAATATTCCTACCCTGACCCTTATGTTGGAAGGAAGACCATTGATAAAGTGGCTTGTCCTAGGTTTTGTTGATGCTACACTTGTTCAAATATTGCCCTGTTGTTAAGGCAAGCCACTGTCACCTCACATCTTGAATTCAGCTCTTTCTCCCATATTTGGGCCAAGGCTGTAATGGGATCTGAAGCTGAGTGGCCACAGCTGACTCAAACTCTACATCAATTAACATATTACTGCTGGGTAAGTTTGCAAAAATAGCATTGTCCACAACATCATCTATTACTTTGCTTATGATCGATAGTGCTAGGGCAGTCATTGGTGATATTAAATTTGTCCCTTTGTTTTTAATTGACTAGACACACCTGGAAATTTACCACATTGTTAATGTTGCAACAGTTTTGGTCAGGGCATGGATAGTTGTGGAGAACAAGTACTCAATGTTTATAGCTGGGATGTTCTCAGATCCATGGCTTTTGCAGTATCTAGGGTCTTCAGCCATTTCTTGGTATCACGTAGATTGAATCAATTTAGCTGAAGGCTAGCATCTGTAATGCTGGTTACACCAGGAGGTGGTCAAGATGGATCATCAGCTCAGCACTTCTACTCATTAAAAATAACTCATTGACTTCAATGGAGAATGAGTTTTGGCTGGTCTGAAAGGAAAATTATAATCATTTTGCTTCATTGAATAGCAGGCCATTTAGGCTAAAATCATTCCCAACATTGACCCAAGGGACTATAGGTCAGAGATGGTTTCTGCTTTTAGCTAAGTAATTATTAATTTGACCATGCTTTGTTCTCTTTTACGGGTGTCAAATTGTTAATTCAGTTTTCTGCAGTGTGAGTCATTGGCCAAGTTCCTACAATCAGGATTTTTCTGCAATATTTTCACATAATGCCTCTCAATTTGTTTGATTATCATTTGACACCTTAAAATCTAGGAATACTAATCCAGCTCCAAAAAGCAGTAAACTATATAAAATCTAACTGTGGCTCGGATCTATATATCCTGATTAATTGACATAGTTATTTTTCACTCTTTAAAAGACTGATTGGTTCAGAAGAAAAATATTTGCTTTTTGTACATAACAGACCTCTATGTTTTGAAATTGAAATCAAATAACTAATTACAATGTTAAGATTAAGAATGATATGTTAGACTAAATGGCTTATGTTGTATCCATGGAGTTTTTTTGTTAGTTTGGGTTTTCCTTGTAGCAATTTTTAAATCTCATCCAAGTTTTGCAAATTGTGATCACTTGGGGAGAATCAACTTGTCGCACATCGTTTCAACAGATTTTTGCTGATCTTAGTGTGCGCTAAGCCTGGACAACTTGGCTGATTAAAATGCTGGGGAGCACAGTACATGAACAGCATTTAAACAAAAAGTTTTGATGACAGATGTTGTCATGGTGCATTCTCTACAGTAGAACCAGCACACAGAGAGAACTTTTTTATTCATTCATAGCTTGTGGGCATTGCAGGTGAGGCCAGCATTTTTTTGTCCATTCCTATTTGGCACAGTGTAGTTAGGAGTCAGCTACATTGCTGAGTCACATGTAGGCCAGATAAGGGTGGCAGATTTCCTTCCCTTGTGAACCAGACACGCTTTTATTACAATCGACAGTAGTCACATGGTCATTATCAGACCAGTTTTTGTTCACGATTTGGCTCATTTTCAGGTTGAGGTCTTAAAGTTATATCGCCAGATAGGTGATAACTGAACAATCATTACCTGCAATTTCCCTTTCAAACCACCAGCCTGCAAATATATAGCCTCTTCCTCAGTGTCACTGGGACAAAACCGTGGAACTCCCACCCCTAAGGCGTCACAGACATCTCCTTACCACACAGACTGTTGGGGTCAAACAGGCAGCTCACGACTACCCTCTCAAGGGCAACCAGGGACAAAGGACCAACAATGACCTAACCATCCCCATACACCCTGTGAAACAATATTTTAAACAATAACAATATTTTAAATAAATATTTTAAACAAAAACAATATTTTACATCATCCCGCCTCCTTGACCTGTCCGTCCTCCCTGGACTGACCTATCTCCTCCCTACCCCCCTACCTACACTCACCTTTACTGGCTCCATCCCCGCTTCTTCGACTTGTCTGCCTCCTCTCCACCTATCCTCTCCTCTATCCATCCTCTATCCGCCTCCCCCTCTCTCCCTATTTATTTCAGAACCCTCTTCCCCTCCCCCATTTCTGATGAAGGGTTTAGGCCCGAAACGTCAAGTTTTCCTGCTCCTATGATGCTGCTTGACCTGCTGTGTTCATCCAGCCCATGCTTGTTATCTCGGATTCTCCAGCATCTGCAGTACCTTTTATCTCTGATAATATTTTAAAGTTCATGGGCTAAGTGGTATGTTAGAATCTGACTGGCTTGCTAGTAGGCAGAGAGCTAGTTAAGTGCAAAATGAGCTGGTGTGAGACTGGAGTCACAAACAGGCCAGAACATTAGTGAATCAGCTGAATTTTTTTTCACAGCAACCCAAAAACCTGGAAGCCACTTTTTACCACTGCTCAGGACCAGACTTGCATGTCAGAGGCAGGTGTCGGTAAATAGTAGTCTTCAGATGCTACCAGACCTGCCAAGTTTTTCCTAGTATCCTCCCTGTTTTGATATTTCGCAGATTGGAAGTAGACCTCCTTAGAAACCTTAAGCTTCCCCTTTACGGAATTAACTTACTAAGTCCTTCAATATTCTTATTGTCATTTTCTTTGTCACCACCACCATCTCCGGCATATGTGTGATAGCGACACATTTCTTTGTTGTTTAATTCACGTGACATTGACAGGTTTTAACAAGCACCAGCAGACTTAGAAACTAAGTTTTGGTTCCCCTTGTGTTTGTGTAATAAAACCAAGGTGCAAACAAATATGGTGAACTGACGACAGCTCATCAGACTATAACAACAAAGCAGATGAATATGTACTGGTATGTAGTATGTCCATTCAGCCCCTCAATCATGTTATGTCGTTCAACTAGATCAAGGCTGATCATCTACTTTAGTTTTAACACCAGCTCTGCACTCTCTCTCTCTCCACTTTTGCATGCAGTAATAATTCTATTACAGGATCAGCCCAATGTGTGCATATTCAGCTAGATATCGAGAACCTGAGCACACGTTGCCGTGTGTGTTTTGATGGCCTGCTGTAATACACTCAACCTTCCCATAAGCACACAGCATAAACTAAATCTACTCCTGACAATGAGTTTGATAATGTGTGGTGGAGGATGGGAAGAAATGTTCCCATTCAACTCCATTCTCTCTGTGCCAACAGTAATTTCAGTCCTAAAATAATTCTTCCTGTGTCCAGCAGCCTGTATCATGTCGTGGACTCATACCTGCTAACAACTATATTGACAATCTCTGCTCTTTTGTTATAGACTTTTTGACTGAGTTGGGAGATTTTTAATCATCTCTGGGAAATCAGATCCACGACATGAACTTATTGTATTCTAGACTATGATGTCAGATGCTACGGACAACATATTATCTACATATGCATAACTGTATTAGTTAGAAATACCTATTTGATTACTTCCAACAATGCTAATTGCTTAAGGGTATATACCAGAATTTCTGAAAGTCCTGAGCATTTAAATATTGATTCAATAGCACATTATATTACACTATACATGCTGCATTGTAAATCCCTTGTTATGTACCATTACAAAAATCTTGTATTATGCCAACCTTATCCCAATAGTACAGTAATAGAAATCCAGCAACCACACAAACTGCATAGCTTCCTTGCACAACATGTAATTAATTGGGACCAACTCAAATGCTGAGCAACTTATGCTACAATGATTAATCATAGTATCCCAACAGTGTGGAAACAGGCTCTTCAGCCCAACAAACCCACACTGACCTTCAGAACATTCCATCCAGACCCATCTCCTATAACCCACCTAATCTACACATCCCTAAACACTACAGGCAATTTAGCATGGCCAATCCACCTAGCCTGTGCATCTTTAGACTGTGGGATGAAACCAGAGCATGTGGAGGAAACCCACACAGACACAAGGAGAATGTGCAAACTCTACACAGGGTGGAATCGAACCCAGGTCCCTGGCACTATGAGGCAGCAGTGCTAATCATTGAGCCATCGTGCTGCCCTGTGTAGAAAAGCTGCAAACAAATATTTGGCTAAAGTTAAGAGGGCAATATAAGAATAATAAGCACTGACATGGATGAAGAAAAAAAGAACTATCAATTATACAATCCTAGTCCTGCAGGAATAGCATCGCTGGAATGAAATTTGTTGGAGTTGAACTCTGGGCAATTCCGTAGAGTTTTTGCTTGATTATCATCAATGGTCAGAGATTATTTGTGATTGTCTTTTTGAAAGCTCATCTTGTGTTTATTCGGGAAACAGAAATGAGAAAAGTCTATATCATGCAAGTATATTATGACATGTTAACTCAATATAACAAATTGTACTTTCTTCTTTGTAACATGCAATTAACGAGAGCATCAGACCATTAGACATTTCTCATTCCTTTTAGCTTAGTTTCCTTTAGTTCTGCTTTTCTTTATTCTGATTTTGTAATCTAGTGTGTAAATAAGATGGCTGGAGAATGGCGGCTTTGTACTCTTTTCACCGTACTCTTATATTCCTTTCCTTGAGTATATGTGACAATAAATGTAATTCTAATTCTAATCCTAGAAATAGGAGCAGGAGTAGGCTATTCATCCTCTCAAACCTGTTCGCTATTCTATAGGATTATGGCTCTTACAATATTCTTCATGTCCATTTTCTTGCATTTTCCGCATAACTCTTTACTCCTCTTTGGATCAAGAATCTATCCATCTCAACTGTAAATATACACAAGGACTCTGCCTCACAGCTCTCTGTGGCAAGAAGTTCCAAAGACTCTCAACCCTCTCCTTCAGACATGTTTACACTCTCCTCACCCCAGCCTTTCCTTGTCTCGTTTGACATCCTGCAGTACTGCTTTGTAAAGTACTTTAAGACGTCCTTCGGTATGACAGACACCCCGGCCAATATTGACTTCAATGGAGAATAATGTCATGCGGTAGCAAAACTAACATTGCCCCCAGTTCTGCCAGTTTTCTGACTGCTAGGAAAGATTAAATTTACCTCCTTGTCCAATTGCAAGTTGATCTTTTCGTTGTTTGATAGTTGGATTGAACAACAATCAGTGAGGAGATAATTGAAGCTTGGAGAAGAAGCTGATGTAATATGAATCAAATGATCAAGCTTCACATTTACTTTCAGCCCTCAGATGTATTTCTGTAACAGGTTAATGTATTCATTGGAACCTAAATAGAACATGTCTTAACCTTATAATGCAATATGTGTATTTATTACTTAAACTCACTTATTTATGAGCGAACATGGACTGAATTTTACCAAGAATAAGCTACGTGTCAATTATGGGGAATTTTATGGCGGGGGAGAGGTCTCTCTGTGAGCTCTAGTGAGTTTTGTCACACAATTTTATGATGCTCATCTCATTATGTGTGTACCAAGCCTCTATGGCATCACACACACACCAGCAATGGAAGTGCTCACCGCTACCAGGACCTTCTGGGCTTCCAGCTGGCGGTGCCATATTTAAACACCAGCTGTGCACCAGGTCAATCCCTGCCAGCAGTTGCAGTGTTAGAAGAATTGCCCTGGAGATGGGATGGGTGACAGAGGCAAGTTAGCATTCCGATATGTTCATCGGGTTCTGGAGACCCTGGTGGATGGGACTGTCGAGAGGAGAGGTCTTCTCTTTCTTAAAGACTGTCACAGCGACACCATGGTACCAGCCTGTTCTAATGTTTTTACATAGGTCAATGCAAAATTCATGGTCTGGAAGAACTTCTAGATGTGCAGAAAAAAAGAATTAATGACCTTCATAAGAGAAAGTGGCTCAATTTTCTCTCTGCTATGTCACACTGTCTGTAACTGAATTGCACCTCCCACCAAGGCTCATCTTTACTGCTTTCTCAATTGTATGTAATGTCTTCCCTCACTCACTCTTCACAACCCCAGCCCCCACAACCCATCCCCAGACAAATAATCCTGCATGCCCTCTGCATTGCCTACTCACTCACTCAAGTATGTCACCATCTTTCTGCCATCTCCACAAGCACTAACAGCTGTGTCAGACACTTTCATCTCACTCAATCCCTTCCTTTGTTTTTGTTACTGAAGAAAATAGCTCACATCAAGAGAACCAAGACAGTTGGTGGACTGGCCAACATTCATCCCCTAAACCCTCACCAGGAGGGAAACTTTGCCCCAGTTGGAGAGGGCTGTGACCTGTGGCTGCTCGCGATGATGCCAAGATCTCCATGTGCCAGGAACCAAGTAAGCTTCATCAAGTGCTGTGCTGCTCCCCCATTATAATCACTGCAAATGTGGTCTCAACATGTTCAAACTCTTACCCCTATTTTATGACTCATCGTCTCTCTTGTTTCCTGCAGGTGCCAGTAGCATCCATACGACTGCCACCATAAAGAAGAGATCAGCCCCTCAGGACATCATCTCCTCTTCGAACTCTGAGGAAGAAGCCACAAATCCCTTCGAGAAAGCTGCCTCCTGTACCCTCCACCAACTCAGGCACTGACACTTCGGTGGGCATTTTAGCATTCAGGAGCGTATTCTGGTAAACACATCACTTCCATATCTGTGCAGCTGGCCAAGTATGAAATATGACTGTGACAGTTGGTTCTTTTCAGAGGCTATGCACCTACTCAGCAAAAAGCGGGAGAGGACTCCATGGTGTCAGCTATTAATAACGTCTTTCAAATGCAATGGCAGGCACGCAAACAGCTGTAAGATTTGACAGAGGCACTAAGCAACTTGACTCAGAGATTGGAAAAATCCACCAAAACTATCTGTAAAGCTTTAATGACTATTTGTGAGCATCTGGCTGCCTCAGAGGACAGGTGGTGGCTACCAAATAATGCTAGTTCCAGCATACTCAGTGCCTGCTGAATATAGACATGGAGCCTGCATTCCATCGGTCCAGCCATTTGGCAATGCGACAGCAGAATAAGGGACCTTGACCTCACTCCACGTGTCCCTTCCTCACATGGAGACAGAGTGTTGCCTCCTCTCAGGATACTCTAGAGGCATCCCTCCACCTCCACCTCCACCTCCAACTTGCCTCCAATCCCCAACTAAGGAGGATGAACCTACAGTTGGGTAGGACACACTCAGGATGACTGGGACCTCCAACCACAAATAGCCCCATGGTCACCCAACCAAAACTCCAGAGCCATGATGGGGCAAGTTCCATCCAGCCTAGTTGTGGACCCTTGGACTACAACTGGATTGAGCAGGAGGGAAATGAAAAAGAAAACCTTTGGAAGGCACATGGGCTGCATGTGGGATACTTCTTTGTCATAAGTTCATTATCACATTTGCAAATATATGTTCACTTTTCATCATGAGCTGTGTCAGCGACTGTCATTTTAGGTGAAGCTAGAAGAATGAAGATACAGAAACTAGCCATCTTTCATGCCACATTATAACCCCATCTGAATGATAGCGGGTGGTATGGTGGCTCAGTGGCTAGCAGTTCAAACATGGCAAGTTAGGTAGTTTAGCCATACTAAATTGCCCATAGTGTTCAGGGATGTTCAGGTGGATTAACCATGGTAAATGCAGGGTTGCAGGGAAAGGGTAGATGAGTCTGTGGAGAATGTCCTTCAGAGGGTCGGCATGGACTCAATGGACCGATTTGGCCTGCCTCCATGCTGTAGGAATTCTATGATAGCTATCCTTTCCATAGCACTCATGTTAACATGAAGTTTGTCATGATTAAATGACAAAGCATTGAATGCTATGAAGGCTTCCATCTGTTTGTAACATTACCTTTTATTAAACAGCATAAACTGCATGGAGAGGTCAGCTGTTACACTGCATTTGTGGTTTGGATTATACAGGACATGTTGGCCTAAGCAACAGTGGCACATTCTCAGAGAGCAAATATGACTTTGTGGAACTCCATTTTGTTTAGTAAGGTTCAGGGAGAAGTCTTGCCTGCATTTTTTTGTTGCAGTTCTGCACTGTAGGATGCTGAATGTACAGTACCACCTGATTAACATCCTCATGTTCGACACAAAGGTATGGCTTTCATAGATCCTCATCAATCATCACGTAGCCTCAGCACACCCTCCAGTTGTTCAAAACAGAGGTTAAATGGATTAAGTGGTGGGTTCTGTCTGCACTGATTGGTACTGGTACAAACTCTCAGAAATGACCTGCATGGAAACCTGATGGGGATGGGCACTCATCACCCATTTAAAAAAAATACAAAGTCAAACATCGGAAGTTTAGTGGTAAAATCAAGGATTGGACATTTAATGTGTTTGTTGATGGAGTTCTGGTTAGAATGCCAGGCCTCCAGGAATTCCCTGGCATGTCTCTGTTTGACTTGTGTGATTATAGATGTATTGTCCCAGTCAAATTCATGTCCCTCATTGTCTGTGTGTAGTGAGACAAGTGAGAATTGGTTGTGTCTCTTGGTGGTTAATTGATGTTCATGTTTCCGTATTGTCAATTTTCTTCTGATTTGGCCAATATAGTGTTTCTCACAGTCCTTGCATGGTATTTTGTATATTACACTGTTTTTACGGGTTTTGGGTATGAGATCCTTTACATTCGTCAGCAGCTGTCATAGAGTGACTAAATATAAACCAAAAGAGCTGCAGATGCTGTAAATCAGGAACAAAAACAAAGTTGCTGGAAAAGCTCAGCAGGTCTGGCAGCATCTGTGAAAGAAAAAACAGAGTTAACGTTTCAGGTCTGGTGACCCTTCCTCAGAACCGAGGACCTGAAACGTTAACTCTGTCTTTTCCTTCACAGATGCTGCCAGACCTGCTGAGCTTTTCCAGCAACTTTGTTTTTGTCATAGAGTGGTTGTTGGTTTGCGGGCTACCCTGAAACCTAGAGTTATTAGTAGTCTTGTGGTCATCTCTGAAATGTCCTTCACGTGCGGCATGGTGATTAGTGACTCTGGTCGTGTTGTGTCTTCTTGTTGTGGTCCGTCTCAGAGGTAACGGCGGATTGTGCTATTTGGGAATCCATTACATTTGAAGACTCCGTATGAGTGCTCCTGTTCTGCTTTGCTGCAATGTGTTGTGGCTCATTTAAGTAGTGGCCTGATGTAGCTCATTTGTGGGGATTGGGGTGGTTGCTAGTGTAATTGAGTATCTGTTCTGTATGTGCGGTCTTTCTATATACGCTAGTCTGGAGATCCCCGTTGTTTTTGCATCTACAATTATGTCCAGGAAGGGTAGTCGGCTGTTGTTCTCTTCTTTTTTTGTGAAGTTTATCCCGGTGAGGATGTTGTTTATGTGTCAGTGGGTTTCTTCTGGTTTTGTGTGTTTGATAATCATGAAGTTGTCATCTACATATCAAACCCAAAGTTTGGGTTGTACAATGGAGAGTGCTGTCCATTCTAACCTTTGCATTACTGTTTCTGCAATCAGTCCTGATATTGGGGATCCCATTGGTGTTCCATTGATTTGGTTGAATATACCATTGTTGAAGGTGAAGTGGGTTGTGAGGCGCAGATCTAGTAGTTTCATGGTGGTGTCCCTATTGATGTTGTTGGTGTCCTGGAGTGCCTGCCTACTTGATTTGCCCAGTAGTGTGGCAGTTGTCTCTTTAGCTAGTTTGATGTTTATGGATGGAAATAGTGCTGTTATGTCGAAGGATATCATCATCTCGTCCTCTTTTTGGTAGTCTGCCTTGCTGATGAAAAAATGAAACTAGAGGGATCCAACACACCCACTTCTATGGACTCCCCAAGGTACACAAACCAGGGGACCCCTCAGACCCATTGTCTCATTGCCAGGTACACCAACATATCGACTTGACGAAGAACTACAACAGAAATTGAAATACTTAGTTGACAATACTACCCACTCCATCCACTCAACCAAACCCACCAGCTCGGCGAGCATGTCTACAACCTCATTCATAACCCAAGATACAAATCTTCTCAAAAACTTTAGAGAAAGAGAAAAACTAAGGAATAGGAAGTGTGCAATTACATTGTTCTGTGTATATATAAACCACCAATTAATGGAAATAATAGAGATGAACAAGGACATTACATAAAGGTTTATGGTATAAAGCATAGTTCTAATGGGGGATTTAATTGCCTCTATATTGACTGGGATAGTTTTTTATTCATTTACAGAATGTGAATGTTGCTGGTTAGGCTAGATATTCCCCATCCCTAATTGCCCAGAGGGCAGTTAAGATTCAGCCTCATTGACCACAACCAGGTGATGATGGCAATTTCTTTGCCTAAAGGACATTAGTGAACCAGATGGGTTTATTCTGATAATTGACAATGGTTTTGTGGTCATCACTAGATTATTAATTGATTGAATTCAAATTCCACCATCTTCCATGGCAGGATTTAAACCTGGGTCACCATAACATTACCTGGATCTCTGAATTAATAGGCTAGCAACAATACTACCAGGTCATTGCCTCCCCATCAAAGTGGTAGCAGAATAGACAGTATGGGATAAGCACTCCTTGATGGTGTTCAAGGAAGTTTCCTCCAGGACTGTATGTCCAGTCCAATAAGAAAGAAGGCATTGCTTCACCTAGATCTTAGTAATAATGGTCAAGTTGATCAAGTGAGAGTGGGGGAACATTTAGGGGACATACACCAATGGTGGGTGGTAAAAAGAGGAGAGATTCTAGTAGGCCATATGACAGAAAGAAATTGGAGCTTCGACCATCACCATTAATAGCTCCAGGCTACAACATGTTTGTAAGATTGTAATTTGCCACAGCAATTTTGGTTCAGGATGGAACTTGGCCGGATGGCTGTGGTGGATCACTTTGGCATGAACAGAAAGCAATTGATCCCCTTTCCTCCTCAGGTGGATTAAAGACCTGCTTTCATGCCCTATCAGAGCTGGAGGTTAAGGTGCTGAGGTTGGAGCAGAGACCAGAAGAATGTAAACAAAAGTCCTTTAAATGAACTTTTCCAATTCATGCTCTAGATATAGTTGGAGGAAAGAGATGCTAGCAAAATTTTAAAAATGTATTGCTTATCTCTTCTTTGGTCCTCCATATTATGGAAGGTCTGTGAAAGGTTCTGCATAGATCTGGCTTCTCTGAAAAGACGACTGATCGTTTGTTCATTTCACAATTGAATGAAGGCCATTATGATGTAAAATGCATAATGCCTTTCCTGAGCCAATGACACTAGGCAAGGCTGTATATTGGCTCTACTCTGTTCACTGTATTCTCTTGGCCATGCTCCAGTACACACTGTAAGGTCTTGCCATGTGCTTACACATTGAAGTTAGGAGAGACAGCAATCTCTTCAACTTGCAAAGGTTCAAGATTTGCACAAAAGTTACTGGATAGCTACTGAGTGAGCTCTTGTTCGCAGATAATTATAATCTCATAGTACATATTGTGGAGACATTTGACTGCTTGTTAGTTGCTTTGCCAAGCCTCAGAAAAACATTGATCTGATATATTCTGAAGGAAACAGAGAACTTGTATCAACCTGCCCCGATCACATACTCCAACATTCCATCACCTGGCAAAAGCAGGCTCAGGGTTTGACAGGCTCACTTACAGATATTAAAAGTGCATGGAGATAATCTTTGTGCTTTGTTCTGAGATAATCAGGACAATCTGCAAGGTGTCCACTCCGGTGTCTGAGATCTACTTTCAACATCAGGTGGCGGGACCAAATACTCAAGTTCATGAAAAGCACTGCATTCCTGGCATTGATGGCATGCTCCTCAGACCTCAGCTTTACTGGGTCAGTCACATGGTTCACATGGAGGATTCCCTGATACCAAAGGCAATGCACTACAGCCAATTGAGTATGGCCACCCGCACCACAGGCTGTCCCGAATCTAGATATCAAGACAACATGAAAGATAACCTCAGAACTTGCAAGCTGGATCCCAAAACATGGGAAAATGTGGAGAGATCCGAATCAAGAAGTCATTCCCAGTGATTTCACCATTTGAGGAGAACAGAATAAAATGCTTCCAGATCAATTGAGCACAGTGTGAAGTCACTGCCTACATCCATTTCGCCAACACTGATGGCATATGCAGTACTTGCAATCTCTTATGAATATCAAGTTTAAGTCTAAGGTCATACATGAAACGGCATTGAGACTGCAAGCCAGGCATTTTGTATTTTGCTGATCTCTCCATTCGTCTAAGTGGTGGGAAAATCAATTGAAATTGAAACTATCAGATTATATAGTTAACACAATGTCAACATTCTGCAAAATCCATGTGTTTTGAGATGGGTTTTCAAAGGAGTGTGAGGTCAACCCAATGTGATTGGGAGTTAAATATTGCAGTCATGGAGGTATCTCAGAATCCTGACACCTGCTGGACAGTTTCAAAAAGCCAGAAACAGGTCATGCAGTTACATTCAATGAATTATTCCTTCACCTCATTAACGAGCTTGTTAAGTGCCCCGTCAGTTTGAGTTTGGAATTTTTAAAGCTCATTTCAGCGATCCTGAATAGTTTGGTGCATAATACTCAAATCACTATGGGAGCATTAAGACCTTTCTCCGCATTGATATATAACTGATCTCTTCTTCTTTGCTTTGTTCCGCTGTTGCTTTCTAATCTTATCTCTTGAATTGTTGTGGACACTGCTGTTTTCTAGGGCGCTGCCTGCCTTCTTTGGATAGGGCAGTCACAGCCTCCAAATCACTGCTGCTTGCCTTTGCTGTTAGCACCAAGCAGGTAGTTCCTACTTCCTGGGAGTGTTGGCACTTCTAACCGACTGCTGAACTCACCCTCTGGCCCATCAGCCCATTTACATGTGAAAAAAAAATCATGAGAGTGACGCAGCTCAGATGAGCAGTGGTATCTGACCTGTTAAGTTTTAAAGGTAAGTCATAGTAAATGAATTTAAACATGGATAAATATGAAGTTCTACAATGGAACAGGGAATGTGCAGTATATGTACACAATAAAGGGTGACTGAAGCTGTTTAACAACCTTCTGGGATGACTTCGGATCTTTAAACGTAGAAAGAACTTTTGCCTGGCAATACTGTGTTTCATAACTTGGGGAAGCAAAAAAATTGAGGTATGTTCTTCAGCAATAATGGTAAAGAAAAAGATGTTCGAATTGACAGTTCACTGATAATATAACACAATCTCTATTCAGCTTTCCTTTAAGTAAAACAGCCAGGAATGATTCTACAATGACTGACTCATCACAGCACTGAATAGTTTCTTAAATGTTTCCAAGATTTTGCTTCCAATATCCTACTATCCCAAGTATGAATTATTCTTTAAGTGAAGAGCAATTTTTTGGCATCAGTTGTAAATGTACCATTTGCTGGTTTGAACCTATGCCCCCTTGTCTTTCAATCAAGATTTAACTTGATTTGGTGCCATTACTATCCTAGATAATTCCCTCTCATTTAGTTGCTTTGAATTCTGGAGAGTTCACATTTTTCTAACCTTTTCTTTATAAGCCCAGCCTCTGATATTAGGCTGAGTTTATTGTCCCCCACATTCTTCCGGATGATTTCCTCATGCCACAGAGATTGGGACTGAATGTACTAGTTAAGATAAATAGCTGTAACCCGTGTTTTGGCAAATTGTCATTGGCCTGAAACACTGACCATAGGCTGGATGTTGCCAGGTTGGTTGGCGATCATGCTCAGCAGTCAGAAAGCCAGCAGGGAGCCATCATCCATTGTGCAGAACGGTCCCAATGGAATCGAGAGCCCTTGAGGCATTTAGCTGGCCACTATCAGGCCTCCACATTCAATGAGGTCCTTGGTAACACATGCTCTGCCTGTCAAGAGTTATTGGTCTATTTGAGGTCAGCAGCTACACAGAATTGTGGCTGATTGCAGTGCTGTACCTAGCAGAGGATCAGAATTTCACAGGACCCCAGAACAAAGTGGAGGGAGAGTGAGTCACGGGTGGACTTGTGGGAGCCTGTGGGAAGATGTTGGTGGTGGAGAGGTTGAATAATATTAAGGGAGGGAGAGGCTTTTAGCAGCTTCTCCCCTGCCTGATACTGGGTCCCTTGAGTGACCACAGGGTTACAAATAAATACATCAACCAACCCATGCCCACACTCCCAACCTTATTTCTGGGATCTAACTGGCCAACCTGGCAGGATTTGCTGGGCAGATTTCTGAGAGTGCAAGAAAGTTGTGCTTATCACATCAAACCCCAGGAGTTACAACCACATCGAGGTGGCCTCGGGGATAATGTTCACCAATTGGCTCAACAATGAGCCTAAATTGTCATCCTGCCACTGGCAACCTTTCTCCCCTCTGAATTAATCCAGGATAGCATTGTACTCCCTCTGCTAGGACACAAATTTGATTAAGTGGGCCCTATGGTTAAGTGGGCCTGATCATAATGGTTCACACTGTGACAGGCTACATTAAATCCAGCCCTCTGTTTCTCTCAACACAAATTCAGTCTGACCTCTTGACTATTTCTCGCATATTCTCTTTTTGTGTCAAATTTCCAGCATCAGCAGTATCTAGTTTTGTCACAGTTCCCAAGGTACAGGCTGGCCAAAGTACTCTGTAGCTTCAAGGTCACAATCCCAAACATAGCTTCCACTGTTGCTGTAAGAATGCTTGACAATCTATTTATTTTATCAGTTCTTATTCTGTATGACCTGATATGGTCCCTAAGACCATATCACTCCATATTCTTTATGGTTGTCAGCTATTACAATTTCACTTAATGAATAAAACACACATCTCATTTTTTTCTTGTGGTGGGTTGAACCTTTCCCTAAGATGAACTACCGTACACTTTATGCACCTAAACTAATGAGTTTAAATAAAAAGTTATAGTTATTAGTGAGGCCAAGATTACAATATTATGTCCAATGTCAGCACTTGCTTTAAAGAAATGGCCATGAAAGCACTGGACAAAGTGAAGAGTAAGTTAAAAAAAAAGACAAAAGTGTTAATTCAGTTGCAAAGTGAAACTCATGGATCAGAATTCTGTTTAAATGGAGAGCAAATAATGGAATGGACCATGTATGATACATTTTTAAAAAACAGCTGAAAGGTGTGAATAATGTTGGAATAGGCAGATTATTTCACTAAATGGTAATCTCACAACAAGGTGATCACAGAAAAAGTGCAAAATAAGCAACTCTCAAGCAAGATACTTAGTTTTTATTTCATACAGATCAATGCATATAGGAATCCTAACTTCCTCTTAATTAGTTGAGGATGTTACAAAGGTTATATGAGTAAACAGAGACACAAGATAAAATGTTTTATTAAAATTTATGATTGTGCTGCAGAGTTGCAGTGGGTATTGCTTTGCGCAATAATACTCATTTGGATTGAATATTATATATTTGTTATCTTGCAATTTCCAGATTATTTTAGTGAAAAGAGAAAGTTGCAAAGAAGTCCTTTGATGTTTTATTTCAGCTGTGTTTATGTCCCTGCTTTAGGAGAGATTTTTTCTTAACCAAAGATTTTTATATTCTTTTGTGCAGCTACCATTGCATCTGCTCTGTTCACCACATAATACAAGTCAACGGAATGAATCCCACATTGCAGATAGGAACATTGAATTATTTTGGGGATGTTTTGTGAGGGGGGTAACAATTTCATTTTTTCTAATGTTCTTATAATCACTCTATTTCTCATCTTTGCTCTTGCTAGAAGCTTTCCCATTTGGCCTTTGTCCTCTGGTTCAGAGATCACTGTCTAAAATAGATGAACTGCTACAATCAGATTATTCATGTCATTCCACATTTTAGAAAAGCCTGAATAATGTAATCTATTAATAGCTCAATGGGTTGGATGAATTCACCAGTTTTATAGAATTACTTGGTTTTTATGAGCTTACAATTTAAAAGTATACCAGAACCTGAGTTGATCTAATTTTGTTTTACCAGGATGAGTGTAGATCCAACAACACATATGAAGCTTGGCAGTAAGCACTCCACCTGATTGGCACCTCATCCACCGCCTTCAAAATTTATTCCCTTCACTACTTACACAAAGCAGCAGTGTGTACCATCTGCAAAATACACTGCAATAACTCAACAGGGTCCCTTAGACAGCTTCTTCCAAACCCAAGTCCTCTACCACCTAGAGAGATAAGGGCAATGGATACATTGGACTCCAACACCTACAAATTTCCCACACAAGATCCTGATTTGGAATCATATTATTATTCTTTCACTGTCGCTGGGTCAAGATCCTGGAACTCCCTTCCTAACAGCATTGTGGGTGTCCCTACACTCCAAGATATGCAGCAGTTCAAGAAGGCTCATCAACACGCTCAAGGGCTATTAGAGATGGGCAATGAATGCTGGTCTCGTCAACAATGTCCACACCCCATGAAAAAAAAATTAAAAGTAAATCATTGGAAATCTTGGAGGCAAAATGGTGGAAAAGCTATTATTTTTGTAACTAACAGAGAAAATACAATTCGATGAATATGAATGATCTGTTCAGATGAAAAGCTTGCCCCTGAATCAGTACCTCATTTTATTCTCTCTTCCCATGTTGAAGAAAAACTTTGTTTTGCTCCATTTTCCAATTTTATTTCCTTCTTTATTTTGCCCTGGATTTTGTTTAGTTCTACAATTTTTGGTGGTACATCAACGTACTTTTGTGCTGGAGAACAGAGACACTTTTGTATAGCATTTATGTTGTCTCTTTTAGCATTGCCCTTTCCAAAACAGATAACTGACAGTATCTCAGAATGGTTACTAAGGTGTGGAATAGTCAGAGGATGGATAGGACTTGGGATAGTGCTGGCAACACTTTGCAAACAATAACATTGTTTTGAATATATAAACTGTTATTCACAACAACGTAGCAGTGATTGCAACAAAAAAGCTACTGTTCTACTTGACTGATTGCAGCAGAAAATGGAGCAATTTGCAGGTCTACGTTGGACGTTGCTCACGGGCGTGTTCATTCTGGCTACCTGCCACTCCTCTGTTGTTTTGTTTGCACTAAAGTAATCCTAGAGAAGAATCACAATGTCTCCCAAACATTGGACATTTTCTGTGAGCAGTGGATACCGCAGATTCTGGAGAGTATACTGGGAACTGTTAATATTATGCAAGGCCTGAATGCTACAGTTAGTGGTGAAAGAATAGCCTAGAGAGAAACTGTCCACAAATATTTAGCAGTATTTAGAGTGCAGTTTTGCAATGCGAGTTTAACTTGGTGCCTTTGACTAGAGATCTGAAATATCCAACAGAGCAACCACCAGGCAATCTGGTCAGGCAATCAGATGTAAATATCAGGAAAGGTAAATCGCATTTAAATTATGGTGCAGTAGGAGAAATAAGGATTTGGACATACACATGGGGTTCAAGGGAAAATTATAAACGTCAGAATAAAAAATATTAATAAGTTTCATTTAATGAAAACCTGACACTTTAGTTTCACGCTTCTAAGGGATGGATACACCGCATCTACAAAATTATTTTTTTTCAAGGTGAGAGAGGCTATTCAGAACTACTTATGACTTATTATGGTGTTAATAAATCCTGTTTGATAAAATTAAGCCGTGTTGATTGCTCATTACAGTAAGGTTAATGAGTTCATAGCTGAAATTAACAATGCCTGAATGATTCCATCAGTGAATTCTCTAATAACATATCCTGTTGAGAAGTAGGATATGAGTGACAAACAACTTCCAAATTTCAACATTTTAGCGCACATATGTAGAAGTTGCTTTCTGTTTCAGTTTATGTCTGCCCCAGACATATTTCATAACATTGTCTGAACAAGTTGATTTAAAACATCTAGAAAGAAGGATTGATGGCAACACTCTATCCCAGCCATATACTGCCAGTGATTCATACCACAAACTAAGACAGTAACTTTCTTGGTTAAAGAGCCTATTAAAGCTGACAGCTTGCAATGGCATTGACCACCTGTCATATGGCTTGCTTGATAGTCAATTCTATTAAAGTCAATGGACCTGATCATGGGACAGGAAGTATAGTGGCCAGCAGATGCAATTCCACAGAAACACATTCTAATTCAACATCCAGGTTCAATCTTGAGGAATAGCCATTTAGCAAGGCGTCAGGGGAAAGTTAGTGTTGAGCATATTCCTAAGGGTCGTCAGGATGAAAGAAAATTTAGAGAGAGAAAAAAATGGACCAACAATTACTGACCTTGTTTGTCTGGGAACTAAATTATACACAAAGCAGTCACTGAACTTCAGAAGTAATTCACTGTGAAAAGCACTTTGAGATGTTTGGATGAGGTGATAAGTGCTATATAAATACAAGTATTTCTTTTAACTCAATTATGTGACACAAACATAATATAAAACCAGGCCCTCAATTTTCTCTCTATTTAATAACTGAAAATGTTTCTCAGCTGTTTCTTATCCTTCTGATCTCAGTACTTAGTCCTCACTTATTCAGACCACCTTGGTTGTCTTAGGATCTTACTCCTGCTAAAAGAAATGAGCAAATTATATCACTAGACTTCAACAAGCATGACCTCATTCTTCTTTAAGTAACAAGTTATATTGAAAATGTGGGGATAGTGGGGTACTCTATATTGGAACTTCAAATTCATAGTGATATAATTCATCAAGACCTCTTAGTTGAGAAAAATAAATTGTCATAGCAACCCAGGTGGCCTATCTAGGTAAGTGCAGAGTACCCTGACCAGGGGAATAAGAACCAGCTGAGAAACATTCCTACTGATTAAAATGGAGAGAAAAGACAGTAATTTAATGAATGCTATGACTTCACTATTGCACTTTGGAGTCTCCTTTAAAAGCCAATTCAAAATTGTTCTGGTGAAGGCTTGATCCCACCCCCCTCTCAAAAATTCTCCATTCAACATTCTGGCCAATGTCAGTTTGTCCCTGAAACTTTTGCTAATTCACTCTGCTTTACAGTGCACTACCAGATTTAAACAATTATTGGAACAGAGCTTCTGTAAGCTGTTTGAGTTAAAGATGAAAATGAATAATCCAATTCCCTGTCAGGCACGCATGTGGTAGGATCAATTTATGAGCAAGTTAAGCAAAGAGGACTTGCCAAGCTTTCAACAGTAGTCCTAGTGTTTACACTGGATAAACCCTTTTTAAAAATCTTGCATCGATAAATATAGCTTATATATGTTATGAAGCATGCTTAACTGCTATTTGAAATAGTCTGATTTATGAGAGAGAAAACTGTCCCTCAGAGAAACTGCACATATTGCTTATTTTGGCAGGTGCAATGCTTTTGATTCTATAAAAGAACTGCTATCAACTCTACTGTAAAAAGGTCCATTACTTGACTCTAGCATCTAGAAAGGTGTTAACCCCTAGTACGGAAGTGTGTACTGCTTAGAACTATAGTTGGAGAAAACTCAAAAGATTTCTGGCTCAGTGAAAACATTTTTGATACTTTAGGTATTTGGCCTTGGTTATTACTGGTGAAATTCTACTTTGAACACCACATAGAAAGACATTGTGAGAGCAAGAAGAACAAATGTTGGGATGTATCTTTCTGTTCTGTGGCCTACTTTCATTCATTCTTGTCTTATTGGGTGGTATAAAATGCATAAATCATAAACGGGTACAGCATCAACAAAGGTCATTCAAACTGTCATATCTGTGTTGGCTGTCTCTAACAGCTACTCAGCTAGTCTCACTCACCATTGCCACACAGCCCTGTAACTATTTTCTCCTTAGAATATTGAATTCTATTTTCAATGCCATGATTGATTCTGCCTCCACCACACTGTCAGACAGAGCATTCTGAATCCAAAGGGCTTGTTGTATAAAGCTTTCTTCAGCTTGCTGTCTTTTTTTTAACCAATCACCTTAAATCAATATTTGCTCCATGGTTTGTAACTCTTCTATTAATGGGAATAGTTTCTCCCTATCTATTCTGCCTAAATGTCTCAGGACTCTCAGTCTTCTCTTCTCTGGACAGAACAAACACAGCTTTGCTAATCTACCCTTGTAGGTGACGTCTTTCATCCCCAAACCATACTTTATTTCTCTTCTGCATTGTCTTCATGTCCTTCCTAAACTGTAGGGTCATTAAGTGGACACTCAGCTGAATACCCAGCTGAGGTCAAGGCAGTGATTTTGCAAAGGTTCACCATTACTTCCTTGCTTTTGTACTCTATGCCTCTCTTTATAAAGATCAAGATCCCTTATGCCTTTCAACCACTATTTCAAACCAGTCTGCCATCTTTAACAAATTGTCCACTGACTCCAGGTTCCTTTGCTACAGTATATTTTGTTTAATTTGATACTGCATGATCTTCCTGCCAAAATGGATCACCATTCCGCTGCTTAGGACCATTGAACTTCCTACTTTGTATTGATGGGGATTGATATTGAGACTTAAAAGTGACTTTTCACTGCTACTTGTATTTCTAGTCACTGAGACAATGTCATGTCCATAGTTCTGCTTTTTCTAAGGGCTTTAACTTTGCTGACAAGCCTGAAATTTGGAAATTCCTGTGCACAGCATTAATTGCATTGCCCTCACCAACTCCTACTGCTACTTAATCAGGAAACTCTGCCAAATTAATTGAACACTATTTGCCTTTAACAAATCTAT
This sequence comes from Ginglymostoma cirratum, assembly GCA_024137785.1. Taxonomy (NCBI): domain Eukaryota; kingdom Metazoa; phylum Chordata; class Chondrichthyes; order Orectolobiformes; family Ginglymostomatidae; genus Ginglymostoma; species Ginglymostoma cirratum. Next base: position 16,165,928 of record JAHRHZ010000223.1, read on the forward strand.
GCTAGCTTTTCTTAATTAATTCACATTTGTCTAAGAGACTATTAATTTGTCCAGGATGACTCTAAAAGCTTTCCAACGACCCCTATAAAGCTGACTGACTTGTGGCTGCTGGTTTATCTTTCTACTCATTTTTGAACTAGGGTATAACATCTGCAATTTTCCTGTCCTCCGGAACCATCCTGTATCCAAGGTGAATTGGAAGACTGTGGCAAGCCCATCTGCAGTTTACAGCTTTATTTCCATTAGGTCTGATCTGGTCAATTACCACATTTTAGTATAGCTAGTCTTTCTAAATCTCCACTTTATTAATTTTTAGTCCACCCAGTGACTTAACTATCTTGGAAGCATCTTCTTGATAAAGTCAGGTGCAAAATGGTCATTTAGTGTCTCGACCATGTCTTTAGCTCCATTTGTACATTCCCTTTTTTGGTCCCTAATCAACCCTGTTCCTCCTTTTACCACATTTTACTATTTAAGAGACATTTAGACAGACATGAGTAGGCAGGGAATAGAAGGATATGGACTGTGTGCAAGCAGATAGATCAGTTTTGAATGGCATCATGGTCAGCACAGACATGGTGGGCCGAAAGGTCTATTATAGTATTGTTGCAGAGATAGTAGGAACTGCTGATGCTGGAGAATCTGAGATAACAAGGGGTTGAGCTGGATGAACACAGCAGGCCAAGCAACATCAGAGGAGCAGGAAAGCTGACGTTTCGGGTCTAGACCCTTCTTCAG
>JAHRHZ010000223.1:16167065-16242511 GCA_024137785.1 Ginglymostoma cirratum
CTTGGCCTGCTGTGTTCATCCAGCTCAACCCCTTGTTATCTCTATTATAGTATTGTGTTGTTCTATGTTCTATATGTATTGAAGACTTTTTAATTCTCTTTTCTGTTCAATGTTGGCTCTTCTCATAATCTGTCTTTACCCTGTCTTGTTTCTTTCATCACTTTCATACTTAACTTTTTAATATTTAAACTGGTTCTCATTTGTTTTACATACAAGTATACAAGTTAGGAACAGGAGTAGGCCATTTCATCTGTTGAGTCTGTTCTGCCATTCAATAAGATCATGGCCGATCTGATTATTCCATGATGCTGTGTACTCCCAGTTAAAATTTCACTCTCTTGCTTATCAAGAATCTCTCCACCACTGTCTTTAAAAATATTCAAAATGTGCTTCCACTGCCTTTTGAAGATGAAAACTCCAAAGATGTATGATTTTTCTCTGGCAGTAAAAGAAATCTCATCTGCCTTAAATGGGTGACCACTCATTTTTAAATGATGAACTCTAGTTATAGATTCTCAGGTGCGGGCAGGAGCTCTCTATATATACCCCGTCAAGCACCCTCAGGATCTTTTATTTTGCAATCAAGTCACTTTCTATCCACCTAGTATTTGTCTACCCACCCCATGGCCCTTTATAAACACTATGCCAACTTATGCCACTCTACCTACCCCTTCATCACCTTTTATAGTCCCTGTGCTCACTCACCTAATATCCATCATGAGAAGATGAGTTCAATGCAGAGATAAAATGAAATAGTTATTTTCAATAAAGTGGAGGATTTACTAAAATCTTCAACATATTTATTAAAAACTCACACATAACAATCCATTAACTACATTTACATTCCTTCAACTGCAATATGCATTATTAGAACAAACCTTGTATTCAAATGCACAATCCTGTACAACAACAAGCACTAGAATTCATTTATAGTATGACTGCAAAACGTTTCTAACCTCTTGTAGCTGTCAATCAAACTGATAATGGATGATTGAGACGTTAGTTTAGCAGCCGTTCTCCAGCTTGATTCTATAAAAGAACTGCTATCAACTCTACCGTAAAAAGGTCCATTACTTGACTCTAGCATCTAGAAAGGTGTTAACCCCTAGTACGGAAGTGTGTACTGCTTAGAACTATAGTTGGAGAAAATTCAAAAGATTTCTGGCTCAGTGAAAACATTTTTGATACTTTAGGTATTTAGCCTTGGTTATTACTGGTGAAATTCTACTTTGAACACCACATAGACATTGTGAGAGCAAGAAGAACAAACGTTAATTGGAAGGTTTCACATTTATGCCAACAGTTGTAATGAAATAGAAAGCAATGATTTGCTTTATTGCTCCAGACATTGTTTTCCAAAGATTTAAAGTGCACAACTATCAAATGCTTTGATATCTTGACAGCTCCCTTTGACACTTCCTATTGACACTATTTATTATTAATTTTGACAGGTCTGTGACGGTTCCATTGAGCTTGACAACTAATAATTTACGTAGTTTTCATACCTGTTCCTAACCATTCCAAAGGGCAGCCTACATCCTTCAAAGAACATCTAACCTCTACCAATGGTTAGATGACTCCCCCAAATGTGTCCTGTTTTTAGATTAGAACATGTATTTTACTTGACCAAAGTGGGTACCCTGGCTAGCTAAATAAATGCACAAAATTCAGATCTGCTCTTAAAGTCTACTCTGCACACTCTGCTTTCTGATTTCGTGGGCAACGAAAATCAAATTTGAGTGGAGACAGCCAATAATTTAAATAGTCAGCCATTCCTTCCTGGTGAAAATTCAATCCCTTGTACCCAAAAACAAACTGATTTTATACCATGGAATATTCCCCTTATTGTGTTCCCATCTAATATCTCTCTGTTCATTTTTCAGGTGCCATCTGTCTCTCCAAGTTCCATGTGCACTTTGTTTTTCCCTCCCTAATATCACCATCTGGTTCCCATCCCTTACCAGTCTAACCACTCCCCACTAGTACCAGTAAACTATCCTGCAAAGCCACTGATCCTTGTTCAATTGGAGAGTAACCTACCTGACCTGGATAAACTGATGAGACTGAAGCCATTATCTTGTTTCTATCAGAAACTTGGTCATTTCCTGATCTGCTTTGCACTCTGATTGGATTTCCATGTGCTATATTCATTTTGTTCTTTACTCCCTTGAAGCCTGTTACACCTGTGACATTTTCCAAGGCTGCTAGCTTTTCGACAAAATGAAAGATTAACTCAGTTTCTTTCTCTTCACAGATGTTGATCGATGTTGCATTTGAGGTATTTCCTTTTTAGATTTCAGAATTCCAGCATTCAAGATATTTTGAAGACAATAAGGACTGCAGATTCTGGAAGCCAGAGTCTATAAGTGTAAGGCTGGAAAAGCACAGCAGGTCAGACAACATCAGAGGAGCAGGAAAGTCAAAGTTTTGAGCCGAAACCCTTCGAAAACCCCTCCCCTGCCTCTCCCCAGCTCTGAATAAGGGTTTCGAACTTTGACTTTCCTGCTCCTCTGATTCAATATATTTTAATTTACTCCTTCATTTGCTGTCTTAGTTGCTGAACATTTTTAGCATTTACAAGGTTTTTTTAAATATTTCTCCAATTTTAACAGCTCTGTTGTCTAAATGTAAGACAGCATAGTAGAGAAAATTGCATAAATATGTTCACAAGTGAAAATGAACATCAGATATATTTACTATAAGCATTTCTAGACATTGGAAGCACTTTTTTTGATTTATTATTATTGTCACATGTACCAGGGTACAGTGAAAAGTTGTGTTTTGCAAGTAGTACAGGCAGATCATTACCATACGAAGTGCATTAGGGTTATAGAACAGAGCTAAGAATGCAATGTTACAGCTGCAGAGAAGGCGCACAAAGTTTGAGATCAACATTAAATTTAAAATCTGAGAGGTCCATTCAGAAGTCTAATAACAGCAGGGAAGAAGCTGTTCTTGAATCTGTTGGTACATGTGTTTAAGCTTTTGTATCTTCTGCCTGATGGAAGAAGTCGGAAGGGATTATAACCAGGATGGGAGGGGGCTTTGATTATGTTGGCTACCATCCCAAGTCAGTGAGAAGTATAGAGGGAGTCAAGTGATGGAAGATTGGCTTGTGTAATGGTCTGGGCTGTGTTCACAATTTTCTTTAATTTCTTATATGTGTGCAGCCAGAGAGAATGCTTTCTCTGGTGCATCCATAAAAATTGGTAAGAGTCTTTATGAACATGCCAAATTTCCTTAGCTTCTGAAGGAGGTGGAGGTGTGTTGGGCTGTCTTTGTTTGATTAGATTAGATTAGATTTCATTTGATTTAATTTGATTGTTGATATAGCCATTGACTATAGCTGACAGGTTTCACCATAAAATTAAACTTGCATTGCAAAGAAGCTCATGAAATACTAGATCGTACATTTAGGTAACTGGAAAGTTGATTTTTTTAAAAACTGATTGCCTCAAAAACAAGAACAGAAATTGCTGCAGAACAATTCTGACGAATGGTCATTGGGTTTAAAATGTTAACCTTGTTTTCTCTCCAGACATGCTGCCAGACCTGCTGACTTTCTCCAGCAATTTTTGGTTTTGTTTCAGATCTTCACCATCTGCAGTTCTTTGCTTTAGTTTTACTTCAGAAACCAGTCTTGTTGTAAGAGCTATTCAGTATGATATCAATACACAATTCCTTAATAAAGTAGGCATTCAAGTTAGCTGCTGAACAATTTGAAGTCTTATAAAGAAAGACATATTTATTCTTATTAGTGTGTCTCCAGCATAAGCTATTATTGTGATACATATTTTAACGCCTATTTTCAAGTTTTCTTGAAACCTCTGGCTTGATTGCTGCAGTCGTTTGGAGGATTGGTTAAAGGAACAGTCTGGGAACACGATGGAGGTGGGATCTGGATTGGGTAGCCTTCTGAATTCATTACTTCCTTGAGTATACATTTACAGGGCTGGGAACTGGGTCAGTTGCCTACTCCATGGAAGCAGATAGCCATTGAATGCAAGTAAGGAGCCACTCTGCAGTGTTGTTGGTATTTTGCTGCCATTTGGAGTTATCCTTAGCTGTGTGCCCCAAATAGGTGGTCATTAGGTTGGAACTGCTTGCACTGTATAATGATAGTGTTATTGTCATGCAAGACTGAAACCCCATCTGTCACTTGTAAGCGTGGGTTTTCCTTTCTATCCAATGGCCAAGGTATCTTTATTTGATTATATTAACAAAGGCACTTGGAGCCCTTCTTACTTCCTGGCTGGATCAGCAGTCCCAAATGCTAGTAGGTTTATACCACCATGGGCCATTTGATTGGAACAGGAGATTCAGGAAACTGCCTACTGCCAGTTTTAGATGGCAGTGAACATGAAAACAACAACATAAGAAGCAAGACTGCATTGGCAGGGCATGTAAAGGCCATGGGCAGCTCATGACCCTCATATGTGTTGCATTGTGTCTCATAGTTAGTAAGCGGTATACCTTTAAGGGATTGCTCATGACATCATCATTATCATAGCATGTGACATGAAGGCCTCTGATTCCATCTTAAGTCTGGGCTAACTGAAGCATGAGACATTGATGGAAGCATGCTGTGATTTGCAATGAATAGCACAGAACTAGTCCAGAAGTTGAGTTGCTTGCAGCTGTAATAAACACATATAGCAGGGCTTGTAATAAAATTCTGTTGATTCTCTCAGCACCAAGTATCCATGTCTAGTTCATTACGTCACAGATGTGAACATAAATATTTGCCCAACACGTACAAATACCTGACTGGAGGCACGGTGGCAGATCATCATGTGAACTTTACATCAGGGTCCAGAATCAACTAGAAAATGCAGTTCAGAAAATCTGTTCAGATCACTTTCCAAAGTGACTGCAATCATTTTCTCAAGCAGCAACATAAACTGAAGTGGTTAATTGCTCATGTCTCCATTTATGATGCTGTGAAGAAATATCATTAGGACTTTACAAAATGCCTGTTAGTGGGAATACCTTGGTGTCCACTCCTGCGCTGCTTCTCCATACCCTTTGAAAGAACAGTGGAATAAAGGAGAATTGAGAGACACCAACGAGTGCATTACATCTTAACACATTATTTTTAACATTTAGGGTTATGTGGCAGTTCTTCAGAATTCCTTTCATCTAGAATACACTCACATGGTATAAATAGCACACTTCAATGCTGGCTGGAAATGCAGTCAATTTCATTCGTGATATAAATTTGTAAACAACTACTGGGAGTTTTGTATCCTGTATTTAGCACACTTGCCAATCAAAACAAGGAAGGAAATGCTTCTTCTGACTTAAGCCTAATTTATATGTGCTTCTTTAAGAGAAAAAAAGGAAAAGTACAAAAAATAAATTAAGTATATTTAGTTTCTGTTTGTTTTTTCTTGCATGGAGCTATGTTTTACCCATAATTCCTGCTTTCTTTTCCTTGGATGATGGACGTTGGAGGGAGCCAGAACATTTCAATTTACTGTCTTATTCAAGGTGAAGGATGCCAGTGCTTGGGAGTGCAATATTTTTCCATCTTGGGCTCCCAGTGTCAGTGATAGTGCAGCCAGATGAGGAATAAAACTGCTTTTGCTTTGGCCCAACCATGTGCCTTAATACCAGCCTTAGAAGAGCAACCCCATACTGCATCAATGACATTTTTTTCCACTCTCTGTGCCAGTCATCCTTATAGTGTCTGGGTGAGATTACAAACTTAGCTCTAAACTTGTACTGAATTGTGGCAGTTTAACTTGTGCCCCAGGGCCCAATCCACAAGGAATTTGTTTTATGTGGGATTACTTCTGCCAGCCTATTCATGTGGTCTGAATTGAGTCCAAGTTTACAGTTGAAGGGACACTGCTCTAATTGAATGTGCTGCCCAATATCTCACATTGACTACCTGTTGACATATTCCTATTACTTTGATGATTTGGTGTTGTGTATTAGCTGTTAATCACTGCAACTATCCAGTTCTTCTTTCCCACCACCACATAATTCCTGTCAAAGCATAAACATTGAAATTTCTTTCTTTATGTAACTCAAGAACCATAAAGAAATGCTGTCAGTTGGGGTGAGGGAGATCATCAATGGGGGGATAAGAAAAAAAGAGAATGACTTAAATCCATGTACCATGGATGACTTTTACATACACAAAGAAGAAGAGACCCTTTCCACTTATAGCAATGGCAGAGGTGAGATTCTTACAAACTGCATGTCTCCAGATGGGGATAACTGAAAGGTTAATATTTTAACTTGTCATTCAACCATTTAGTGACTCCACGATTTGAGTATCTTTTGTCCATTTTCGTAGGCAGATTAATGGGAGAAAGCCTTGGGCTTACATATATTGGTAGCGTTGTATGTGAGCTCGAACTGAAATTCTTGATCTGTGTAAAACCCACTGTAGTCCAGTGTTGACATGTATCTAACAGCCTAGTGTGTAACAGGAGTCAGTTCTAGGCAGTCTAGTGCAGGATAGCAGTCTCTATATTGAATGTCAGTAACTAAAACCAGAGCTACCACTGAAGTCAGGATTTTGAGCTATTACATGCTACAAGCATTATTATAGTTTGATGGTTAGGGCATTAAATGTTAATTTTCTAATAAGTATTGTATAATCCTTGTATTCATTTATCTTGTTTGTGTATTTACCTTGTAGTAAAGGAAACATCTACTCTAAATTGTTAAAGAGTCCAATTGGTATAACTTTGAACCTGGGCATTTAATAACAAAGGGGTGACAGCAAGGTGGAATGAGGAGAATACTATATCTGATATTTATGTAGAGGTTGGAGGGAGTAGAGATGCATCTCAATGGCTGTAATGACAGGACTTTACAATAATTGTGGAAGGTGGTGAGTTGCAGAGTGCAATGTATTTCAGGTGATCTTGAAGGGAAAATTTCAGGGAGAGGCAGAACACAGTGCAGGTTTGTGGGGAGGGAGAGTTAAAGAGATTTTGGAGGTACAGGAGTGTTTATGAGAGGAGAGGTGGTTTCATGAAAGGAGACCATTGCTGGGGGTGGATGGACAAATTTATATATTTGTCAACATGACCCTTAAACTCCCTCTGTTCTTTTAAGTAATGAATCATTCTCTCATTCAAGGCATAATAATTTCTTTAAAACGAAATCTTTTAAACTCAGACTTAAAAACATTGCACTCCATCTGTAACTTATTTACCTATTCCACCACAATCAATTTCACTTTGCAACTCCCTTTATCAAGCTTACTATTTCAAGATCATTTGCAAGTTCAGACACTATCCCAACTCGTCATATTTCCAAATTACTGATGTACACAATGAACGGAAATCTAGAACAAATTAACGGTGAGTTGTAATCAATAGTAGTTCCTTGGTTCAATGTTTAGCTATTTCTGACGTCAATTCATGGATTGCAATCTGCAACTCCTCGTAGACTTATTGACAGGCTTAACGTAAGATATTCCTTTAACTGCATCTTAGGCATTAGAGAAAACTCTAAGTGCATTGATATTTGGTGTCATTCATGCAGCCTCTGCTTCCTCCAGCACTGGTACTGGCACTAAGGCAATCTGAGGATACCTTTAGAGAATGGAGAATGCTGTTTTCTATAAAAATGTCCCCAGAAAATCTGCAGAACCTCTCTGAGAGAAGGAAGATCATGTCGCACCAAAAATGGGTTTTCCCTTTCAGTCCAGCAGATATGGGAAGGTGCTTGTGCTCCTCTTACCTTATTTCATGTTAGTGTAGCAATACATCCTTTTATTCTTCAGCTGCTGATGTATTTAAAGAATTTCTTCTTAAATGCACCAATGCCATTTTCCCAATCACAGCAGAAGAGAAATCCATAGTCTCACCCATCACCGAGTAAAGAACTTCCTCTTAAATTCCTTACTGTTTTATTTTGTGACTATCTTACATTTCTGACCCCTTGTTTTAGGCTCCCACACAACCTGCGTAACTTTCTGATATACATATTATTATTTCCGACTCTACAATGTTGTGTAGAATTTAATGCCTTTCATTTTTACTTTGATTATGTCTCTGATGGAAAGACATTTTCTCCCCACTGCCAATTGAGTGCTCAAATTATCCATTTAATCCCCACTTATGGGCCTCATTGAACTGAGTTGATATTAAACCAATGCCAGACAGTAAACTCACTATGAGAGGAGGGTGACAAGCAAACCTGTGCTGGTTTGCTTGGAAACTTCCCCGGGATATTTTTTAAAGATGCTCAGTGCTTGATTGAGGGACTAGGCAATGGAAAGAGTCACCAACTGAAACACCCATCCAATGTTAACCTGTATTCATTCGGGGCCTTGAATGGGTGTCATACAGGCAGTAATCTCCACAGTCACCCCATATTAATTAGAGCCACTAGCCTTTGACGTGCTGACAGCCCTAAGTGGGTGGGACCTCTACCTTCAGATCCCTGATCCTGCAGAATCCAGTTAAGTGTTCTGAATGGCACTTTATTTGGTGGGCCTTCTCAAGAAGCCAGCCTCCATGTTGTTCCTCTTTCTGTGGAGGATTGATGAAAGGCCTAACAAAGTATATTTACAGCCCTGCCGTGCATCATTTTCTACTGGTTGTAATTTTATGATATCATTCAAAATTACCCATTCAACATTTTGTTTTGATCTTCCATGAACTGTTTGAAGTCTTGTTTGAATGTTAGGCCCCAGAGGAACTGCTTATGACTAATAATTGACAGGAAAGGACTCTGTAGCTTCGATCAATTTTATAGTCAGGACGTGACTTAAATTCAAATATATTTTTAATATTTTTGATTACAATCTGATGATGCAGTCTCTTTCACTCATCCCTGTGAGAGCAGTCAAATCCACCAGATGTTATTGATGAGAGAAATTAACTAAAGATCAGTTGCATCTGGAGATAATATAGAGCACAATGCAAAGGAAGGTAATATAATGGGATGACAATATAATCCCAATGGAATCAGTGCCTGCAAAATCTACTCCTTAAGGCTTCAGCCTATTACTCCTACTGTATGGAATGAAGAACTGGCTTTGTAAATTGGTCTTTAATTCCCATTTCTTGTTCCCCTTGAGGACCATTAAGTTAAAATGCTTATACATTTCACTGAAAGTTTGTTTCAAAGCTATGTTTACTTCTTAAGTAACCTTACGTTTCAGCTGCCTATTCTTCTCGCAGAAAATGAGCACCAAAACATCATGCTAGATGTAAGTGAAATTAAGTGACAAATAACACAATATTGAAAAGTGCAACTGCTATCGTGTCACCTATTAAGGGTTCTTAATAGTACTTTTCTTTATATTATTTAATGACACCTGTGATGTTCTACGTGGAAACAGGGAACCAGGTCATTTGATACAACTACAGGTAGTTCTGCTGTAACATGTGTTTCGTTAATGCAAATTGGCTGTAATACGATCGGTGAATAGTGGATGCTGTTTTGATAACGCAAACTTTCTACTGTACAGGTATAGCGATTTTCTCAAGCAATTTCCCTTTAACGTGAATTTCTATGATGATTTTCTATAGCGCAAGATGACACAAGAATGTGTTATAGGAGAACTAACTGTATGTTGACATTTACCAACCATGTTAAAAAATGGATTACATCACAATTATGCTATTTCTCTTCAACTCCTATTCTTTCACTCACCTATTCAAATTGATGTTGAATATTGCCAGAGGGGTGAATTTTAGGCTCTGTACCCCCAAAACAAGTATAGGGACAGGTTCTGTGGCCAGGTAGTTAAAGTAATTAACTTTTAGATTGCCACTGCAGCCTAGCTCCAATGGTTTTAAAGGATATCACTTTAAAGGGGCTCATGCGGTACAGTGATGGTATCCCTGGGTGGGAGCTAGGAGATCTGAGATTAAGTTCCAACTGCTTTGATGTGTGTAATGATATCTCTGAACAGGTTGATTGGAAAATATCTGGAGATGAGAGATTGGATAACTGCAAGTAACCTAGTTGCTGCAGTTGGTACCTTAATTAGTGCAGGCAGGTTGGTGCCAAATTACCCACAGGCATTGAGGCAGTTTACAAAATAGTGGGCTAACTGGTTAACAGCTGCCATCTTCAGTCCCCAAAACCAAGAGCACTCCACTTCAGCCATTGAGTTCCAGTACACAGATGACATTCACATGTGCACTCACTCAGAAACTGAGCTTCAGTTGACTCCCTCTCCAAAGCACATAAGAATTTGGGTCTTTCAAAAAAACATCCTGAAATCTAAGATAAATCTAACAAGTTCCCACAGCACAATACCTTCTGTTCTTATCAAAATCAATAGCAAGATCTGAGGGCCACTGGCTTTAGTGACACTGTGAAGCTAAATAACTAGCCCCTTGATCTGATGGTCCACTTTTAAAAGAAAACAGGTGCATGAGTTGACATTAAAGAATGTCATGTCAGAGGTATAATAGGCCACTGCTGTAACCCACCCTCAATTAAACTGTAGTCTGCTACCTCATATTTTAAAGTTACACTTGAGAAAAAAAAACCCTGAAGTTTCCTTAGGTTTAGTAAAGAATTAAAATCTCAACAGGGAAGAAAATTGGATCTAACTTTTTACCAGGATCCAAGGTGACCTACCAAATAATGGAGAACTTGTAGCTTGATAAATTATGATTATATGCTAGCCAATTTTATATAATACATCAACCAACACCTTATTTCTCTACTCTAGTCAATCAGCAGTAAACACCTTTTACAGTGTGCTTGACCCTTAGAGCACAAAGACCCCTAAGACATCTATCAACAAAGTTAAAATCTGGAATTTATTATAAAGGAAATCCCATACCCACTGGGCTACAGGTTGAACTAGTTACAAATTCATTTCAAATTAGAGCCCTCTGTACTGCTAAGGTCAACCAGTCCACCTCACACAAAGTGCCAAAAGAGCAAGATTACAAGTTAAGACTTTAACCCTTTCAGCCCACAAATCTCTTACTGGTTCATTAAATGTTTCATTTCTTTTAGTTTCTTTTTTCTGCTGTTGATGTCTGAAGAGATTGACATTAAAAGAGCAGAAAATTGAATGAAATGTGCTTGCAGCAATCTTTACTCTTATTTGCTCCACTGTGAAAAAGACACATGTCCACTTATTGCTATTAATGCCGAATGACACTTAATGTGGATTGGGGCTGTTCGGTTTGATAAATGCCATATTGCCACTCATTGTTGCTTGTCTGACTTGGAATTATCTATACATAAATCAATATCCTGCAGAATTGCAAGGCTGCTTCATTTCAAAGAGTAGATTAAGAGTAAAGTTCGATGGATCACGCATGACCTCTTGTACCAAATTAGCATTAAAGCATAATCAATGAAACTCTTTAATAATGCAAATGTTCAATAATCTCATGGAAAACAAATATTTAAAGGGTTTTCGCTCTCAGTGTTCAGATGTTAAACAACGTCTGATTGACAGACATTCATACTCATTTGCTTTGGAGCACCCATGATCCTGTGATAATTGTACACAACAGCAGTGATTTGATCTGATTTATTGTTGTCACATGTATCTAAGTATAGTGAAAAGTCCTGTTTTGCATGCAAAACAGACAGATCATAACAAACAAAGACATACAGATCATAGGGTGATTAAACAGAGAGAGACATACAAAGTTATGGCTTCACAGAAGGTGCACAAAAGCAAGATCAATGTTAGATTTGAAATTTGAGACATCCATTCTTGGTGTTAGGCTGTGAGGAAAGAATGCTCAAACAGGCTACTATGAATCATGACAAAATTCAGACACACCTCTAACATTGACAACACTTGCCAACAGTGTTTATTTCCATTTATAGTTTTTCTGATGATGAAATAGACGAGTCAGTACACAATATTCAGGCTTGATTTTGTAAATATCTTATAATATTCATGTTGTATGAATGTCAAGCAAGAAGAAAGATTATAAACATCTCCTCTTTACACATGATGGCATCATCATACATAAAATGCCCACCATCAACATCCTGGGAGATGCACTGAGCAAACAATTAACTGGATCAGTCATATTGATGTGAATAACTCACAATGTGAATGCAACAACAGGGCAGAGAATGGGTAATCACCTGTGTCTCAATGTTTTTTCACTACCTACAAAGGACGGCACCAGGTTATAGTACAACAGGTTTATTTGAAATCACAAGTCTTCAGAGGGGGAACCCCCTCATCCGGTGACTTCACCTCTGAAAGATTGTGATTTCAAATAAACCTGTTGGACTATAACCTGGTGTCTTGTGACTTCTGACGTTGTCCACCCCAGTCCAACACCAGCACCTCCACATCATGGCTACAAAGGATGAGTCAGAAGTTTGATGCAATAGGCTCCACTGCCCTGTATGATTGTAGTTTGAACAACAATTGAAGCTTGACAACTTAACCAATCTGCTTGATCAGCAGCCCCTCCACCATCTTAAATGTCCAATCCCACCATTACTCACACAACATGACTACTACATATAACAGATACAAAATGCAATGCAGCAACTTGGTAAGGCTTCCCAAATCGGCAATGAATGCTGCTAGAACGGCAATGGCAGCAGGCATTTTTTTTGAAACTCTATCCCTTCCAAATGCATCATGATAAATATATTGCTGTTCCTTCACCATCTGAGGAAATTCCCACTTAATAATTCTGTGGGAGTACTTACACCACACAGACTTCAGCAGTTCAGAATGGCAGCACTTTATCATCCTTACAAGGGCAATCAGGGACCGGGAATATTTAGAGTCACAGAAATGCACAGTGCGGAAACAGACCCTTTGGTCCAACTCGTCCATGCCGACCAGACATCCTAACTTAATCTAATCCTATTTGCCGGCACTTGGCCCATATCTCTCTAAACCCTTCGTATTTGTATACCCTTCCAAATGACTTTTTTATGTTGTAGTTGTACCAGCCTCCACCACTTCCTCTGACAGCTCATTCCATACATGCATCACCCTGTGCATGTAAAAGCTGACCCTTAGTTTCCTTTTAATTCTTTGCCCTCTCACCTTAAACTTGTGCCTTCTGGTTTTGGACATACCCACCCTGGGAAAAAGACTTTGTCCATTTACCCTATCCATGCCTCTATACACCTGCATAAGGTCATCTCCCAGCCTCTGACGCTCCAGGGAAAATAGCTCCAGCCTATTCAGCTTCTCCCTATAGCTTCACCCTTCCAACCCTGGCAACATCCTTGTAAATCTTTTCTGAACCCTTTCAAGTTTCACAACATCCTTCCTATAGCAGGGAGACCAGAATTGCACACAGTATTCCAAAAGTGGCCTAACCAATGCCCTGTACAGCCACAAAATGACCTCCCAACTCTATACTCTATGCACTGACCAATAAAGGCAAGCATATCAAATGCTTTCTTCGCTATCCTGTCTACCTGCAACTCCAATTTTACGGAACTATGAACCTACACTCCAAGGTCTCTTTGTTCAGCAACACTCCAACAATTGTTGATGCTGCCAGCAATGCTCACGTCCCCTGAAGGAATGAGAACATTTAAAAAGCATACCACAGCAGCTTGTATTTCCTGCACTTCAGGTTTTGGGCTGAACAAGCTTTCTTCAATCGCCTTGCTAACGTCATGCAGTTTGACCTAGATGTTGACACAGATTCATTCAGACCACCCAAACCTTGCTGCACAGAGCTTCTTCTGGAGCTAATTAAAGTAGAAACACCAAGAAAAAAAGCATCCTCTGCTCAAAGGTATCCACTGAGAGGCTCACTTCTTCATTCAAATTTGGAAAGTGTGGATCCATCCAGCACTTAACACTATTGTCCAAGGGAAGAGTATGAAGATACAACTATAATAATCATCGCACTTCATGCATGTTTTTGCCAATTTCTTTAGCTGTCAGAAGGCAGAGGCGACTGCAGTAGAAATATAGCATTGAAACTATTAACCAGTTCAAGGCTATTGTGTTAGATTTTGTTTTGGTTGCATTAACATATATTGAGACAAGAAGATCTTCACGTTTCCCTAAGACAGCATTTACAAGTTTCAGTGCAGATCTGGTTGTAGGCAAATGTTGCCATGGGCACTGTGCTTCGGTGGCAGGGGTGACTCCATCAAAGGCAAAGGATTACCCATCAAGAAAGCCCCCAAGGAAACTTGCTGGGAGGTCATCTGGGTTTAACTGGCAATCTTCCCATGTGGCAGAAGGCCTTCCCAATGTGGGAAAATGCCCAGATGGTGGCAAGTAGCTTTCATTTTTCTTCTATTCATTCATGGGATGTGGGCATCACTGGCTAAGCCAGGATTTATTGCCCACACCTAATTCCATAGAATCATGGAATCCCCACAGTGCAGAAATAGGCCATTCAGACAATCAAGTTTGCACAAGCCTCCAAGAGCATCCCATCCAGACCCCCAGCCTCACCCCCACCCCCACTCCATCCCTGTAACCCCACATGGGGTTTTTACCATCACTAACTCACCCAACCTGCATAGCCACAAACACCATGGGCCTCACCAAATTCCACTGTCAACCTGAAAATTAGAGCTTTTTGGGAATAAACTCAGGATAACTCAGAATAAACTCAGAATAAACTTAATCATGCACGGGATAGCAAAATCTGCTTAACTTCCCCGAATAATTTGGACACTTAGTTAGTTGGTGGAGACCCTACATATTTTTGTCCAGGATATCAAGACATATGGAAGAAAGGCATGTAAATTGATAAGAGATATAAATAATCTATTATCTAATTGGATGGCAAAAAACAGGCTTGAGGGCGTGAATGGCGTATTGTTGTGTGTTCCTATATTTGTAGGCCATACATAGGTAACCTCCCACATTACTATGTAGCTATCAGTGTCAGAGATGATCAAGTATCAGCTACATTTGGTGTTCTGGTCTTTACCATTGTAGCAAGGATAATGTCAGAAACATTGCTAAACAAAATCCATAATCAAGAGACAATTAATTGCCAAACTTTGTTCTTTAGCTGCTAAATGAAAACAGTGAAATCAAAATTATTATTTGATGAAAATAAGAACAGCAGTAATCCTAATGTTGGCTTATTTTAATTCAGAATAGGATGCCCCTTTAACTTAATGATGCTGTAGATATACAGTGAGGCAGGTGCTTCCTGTGCATGTGATGATAATTGTCTCATTTGCACACAAATTTAGCTTTCCCTCATGTTGGCATGTATGGATTGTTGCTAGGCCAACTGATTCGACATGGCATGCTAACCCACGGCAAGTTTCATGCATGATCTCAGTTACTGTGTATAGCCCAAAAGCAGTTTCTGAGTAGATCTGAGTGATAAAAAAATCATTTATTACAGCAAACTAGTATGGCTGCAGAGTGGTTATAGTATTAACAATGCAGAGATTATAACGTTCAAATCTCACCACGGTAAATTGAGAAATTGAATTCAGTAAATCTGGTAACTTTTTTGCATTAGCACCAGAAAATGATTTTTGATTGTTGCAAGAAATCCACCTGATTCAGTAAAGTTCTGTGAATGGAACTTGTCACAGTGCCCCTGTGTAACTCTCCTTGGTGTGATTTACCCTCCTTTGCTCTTTGGGCAATTAATGGAGGGGCAATAAATTCTCAATCTCTGTTTGATATTCCCCACACGAACAACTTTTTAAAAAATGAATTACGTGAATTTCGGCTGTTTGAGATCAAATCAAGTTGGTGACAGCTGTGTTTGTTCTCCCTGAGGGAAGTCCAGTTTCCCCACATGACTTCAGTACAATATGAAAAACTGATGTCTAAAATTAATGCAAGCTGCAGGAAGAAAAGAAACACTCCACACATTGTTGCAAAATGTTGAGTTCCCTTCCTGAAATATGGAACAGATCTGAACGTGTTCAACATACTCAATTCTCTGTGTGTAGACACCCAGTGAGATCATGTTAATAAATTGTTTGGAAGACAAACAGTAGGTATTGTTCTCTCAACTGTGATTTGTGCTGTGTTACCTGTTCTCCACCCAGAGTGACCATAAAGGAGACACAAATAATGTGATCACCCTGTCTCATTGAGAGAGGTACAGGCCAAAGAAGGTAGTGGGTCAGGACAGTGATGCTTCAGAGGGATTGGTCAGTCTTCCCGTTCTTGTTATTGAGAACATTATGAAAAATTACGACTGATAGACAAGATCCATACCCTCCTGTACCACCTTAGGAACGAAGAGGGTGAGGGACGGTGAGGGTAAGTAAAATAGTTCCCTTCTCTACCATCCACTGTGCTTTTAACCTATATGGCAATCAAGATATTTTCAATTTTACACACTGGCTCTGTGCTGTTTGGGTTGGCCGGGAAGGCAAGTCCTAGCAGTAAAACCACAGGATGGAAATTTCATGATGCCATGCTGAAATCCATAGAAGCTTAACTCTTCAAAAGTCCTGAATTGAAGCATGTGTCCCCATGAAACTCTATTTCCAACCTCACTTTTCTAAGATCCTCAAACTTGATGCTGCCTCTCAGCTCTGTTATTTTCCCCTGAACTTCGCATGAATTCTTTCAGTTTAAGCTGTTCTTTGCTCACGCTTCCAAGGTTGTAATAGTAGATGCCTGTCATTTCCTCAGCACTGTATGGAATGTAAGCCTTGATTTTCTTTTTGTGTGTTCAAGTGCTGGAGTCGGACTTGAACCTGGAAAACTGTGACTCCGAGGTGAGATGTGGAACGTGGAACAAATTGACTAAAAGAATCTGAAATGCGTTTTGGGATCTGAATTTCATATCTAAAGTTTGGAATCCCTTGCGTGCTTACTGCATCAATGTGCACCTGAAACTACAATTTTATGCAAATAACTAAAGCTATTCCATATACTGATGTGTGAGTACACAAAAAGTGAAATCACACAATTATGGAACCATGATTTTTGCTTCCCACCATTACTGAAGTACTGCGAAGACAGCTTGACATCAAGGCCAGGGACTAACCTGATTGCAAATGCAGAGGAATGAGCTTCCACCAGAGTGATAGTCCCACTTCATTTGTTTCTGAGTCAGTTCATGGTGGATACCTAATTCAGAATTCAGAATCGGGTGTCCCAGTCTAAAGATATGGTGTAAGCCATTTAGGACTGAGATGAGGAGAAATTTTACCCAGAGAGTGGTGACCCTGTGGAATTCTCTACCACAGAGAGCAGTTGAGGCCAAAACATTGAATGTTCTCAAGGAGTTGTTGTTCTCAGGGCTAAAGAGATCAAAGTGTATGGGGAGAAAGCAGGAATAGGGGACTAGTTGAATGATCAGCCATGACCATATTAAATGGCACAGCAGATTTGATGGGCTTACACCTGCTCATATTTTCTATGAGAAAAGATGCCTTTATCCTAAGGCTAACCTCATAAAATGAAAGCATCGTAAAATGAAGTAATCCCTGCACCACAAGCAGATAATTTCATATCTATCTTGCCCATGCTTAATGGTTATTTTATAAACTTAAGGGAAATTCCCTTCCATAATACAGAGCTGAATTTTTTGTTTGTGATCTCTTCATTGTAGTTGTTAGCAATCTGGTAAAATTACCTATCCAAAGAAACATAGAATAATAGAATCTCTACATTGCAGAAAGAGGCCATTTAGCCCATTGTGTTGTATCAGTATCCCAGAAGTTTGTCAGGATGCAAATATCATAACTTCTGTCTACCACCTGCACATCTCACTCCATAGATACCAATGAGAGAAATGGCTGCAACAGAATTACAGTATTGACCGTGAAATTAAACTGAACAATTATATTGATTTAGAAATTATAGTGTGAAGGAAAGGATTTTGAAATTATTTTGTGTAGAATTATTCACAGACTCTCATAGGTTGTCTTAATTTACAAGAACCTTTCTACATATATTCTTTGCCTAACTTCCTGAACTGTGAACTATCTATAGGTCAGCAGTTTGGACTGTTCAAATATAGAAGAAAACACATGCATTTTATCCATTTCCATTATAAAATTTAGGAATTTGTCACTATCCTTAACCAACACCATTCCTCATGCTGATTTGGATTCAAATATATCTTAGAAAGCATTGCTATAATTTAATATACTGTCATCACAACAGTGGCTACATTTCAAAAAAATACTTGGCTGTAAATCATTTGGGATATCTGCTAGATTAAGGAAGTGGTATATAAATGCAAGTATTTACTTTCTCTTCCATATTAATTTGATTTGGAGCTAGGAAGCTTGGCAAAAAATAACTGAGTACAGACACGTGTAGCACCATGTTTAACTGTTTGGCTACTGGCACTTGTAATCTTGTTTACTTTGTAAGTCTGGTGGAGAGGAAGATGCTTTACAAAACTTTAAATGGGTAGGATAAATAGAACGTTGTGATGAGGTTGGAGTTAATCTAGTTTGACACAGGGAATCACACTGATCAGAAGCAAGCGGATTCTGATTGGTAGATTTGTTGCCTTGGAGAATGCATCAGCTCTTCCAAGGAACAGCAGCATGAGTGGTATTCCCCACTAACAGGATGCTGACATCACGGAAGAAAGACATTCTGTCTATCACACAAATGAGACATGTGATTTATGAATTTCAGTGTCCATGTGATGCTTTGTATGTAGGTCATATATCCCGAAGACTGACAGATCATTTCAAATTCCAAATTCTTTCTGCTGTTTGCAATAACCAGGATACTGACCATACCCAACCAGTTTGTCCTTGCAAAACTTACAACAGTGTCCACTGTCAGATATGATTTTGCATATGGACAATAATTGCTACATTATCATGCAAAGAACTATGCTGCCATCCAATTTAAGGTTGTCAGTCAAACTTGAAGTAAGGCACATTTGCACCGATACACAGTGTTATTAATCCCAGCTGATGTTATTACTGCACAGGTTAGATTCCTGAAACCTGGTTTCATAGATCAAATTTTGATTTGTTTTGGTTTTAATGAAGTTGTCTCTTGTAGAAGCATAAGCATGCAATGCTTCAAATTTTGCCTTCACCATAAAATAGAAGTCTATTAATGACAGAAATTATGATATAATAGAAAAAAAACAAAAGATCAACTTCTAACAGAAATTCAGGATTTTTAAAATAGATGGCAAAAAGTATAATCCCATTAACTTTATACATTAGAAAGAAAACAAAACAGTTTTTGGATGGTACCCAGAACATACCCCTGACGTAATACCCAAAAACACACCTTCTGTAATATGAAAAAATACCACTTTTACAGTACTCAGACCAGAGTCCCTGACTCTAACACACTGGTAATTTGAGTTCACTTGTGACTTTTATGTATAGACTGAATTGCGATAGTTTCTTCTTGGAGATATTATACACCTGAAATTGAATGGATTCCAATTTAAGTAACATGTTCAGGGCTTTATCCCAACATCGCTGTTCTAAGACCAACATTTACTGTTCATTCTAAGGTGACTTGGTTCACTTGCCTTTGCAGGATCAAGGGTCTACACAGCCATCTTATTACAAGGACTTCACAGGTCTCAAAATTTAAAATAAAACAAAAATAAGAAACTCCTTCTGTAAGCTATGGATGTTTCCATTCAGCTTTTAAAAGAAACAAATTCCAGAAATATCTAACAAACCTTGAGATACATAATTTACCTGCTGGGTTGCAAAACAGTCTAAGGTAAACAAAGATCTGTTAGTGATGCACAACAACATATGAATTCTAAAACTAAATCTAAAAACATTTTTTTCTAAAATAGAAATCAACATGGTTACAGGAATACTTACAAGTTATTTATTAATTTCAGACATACAGAAAATCTACGTCACTAACTCAAAAACAAACTCAAAATGTACACTCATTGCACATTGGAATTCAACAAAATAAATTCAACAAAATAAATGACAGTCATTCTCTAGTTTATTTCTCAGGGCAATGCCTTGACCAATCAGTGTTGACTTAACTTGTTAAAATTTAAACAAAATTCATTTGCCAACCAATCAGCACTCTCCTCACATGCAATACAGTTGTTGGCAGGTCTTTACTCTGATTTTTCTTGCACATTATCTTGATGAATACAAGTTGAAAAGATTTGAGAAAATGTGTCTTCTTTCAGAAATACCCACAACATTGTTGATATTTAACTGTCCTCTAAAATGACCTAGTAGATAACTTATCTGCACCAAATTGTTACAGTAAATTATGATATGAAACTGGGCATTAACCAAAACATGTCATTAAAAAAGACTCAGTCAAGCCAGGTGACCTTAGGGAATATGTGCCAAAATTAGGAGAGAATAGTTAAATCATTTACACAAAATCACATCTATCACCTATCAGCCGACATCACAGGCTCCTCGAATCATCCCTTAGTAGGTGCTGACCCACTGGAAAGGCAAACAGATGAGGCACTGCAGGGTTACACAACTAGGAAGGTGTGAAAGTCCTCAACAGTGAACCATGAAGTTGCAAGGAAACCACCCTACCTCAGCCGATGAATCAGTACGCCTCCATGTTGAATATCATTTGCAAGAAGGACTGAGAGTAGCAAGGAAACATAATCTGTTCGAAATGGGGACTTCAATGTCCATCACCAAAACAAGTTCAGTAGCAATGCCACTGACAGCGCTGGCCAGGTTATGAAAGGCACAACTACCATAACTTGTGGCAGTACGGCATTAATGTGAAGGAAGTAAAAACCCATTTAAGAAAACTGTCACCAAGATACCTTTCACAGATAAACTGATCCATGAATTTATGGTTAGGAGTGACTGCCATACAGTTCTTGTGGAGTGGAAATCCCATCTTCATACTGAGGGAAGTCCCCCATTGTATTGTGTGGTATTAGCAGCATACTAACTATGATAAATTCAAAATAAATCTAGTAAGTCATAACTGGGTATCCATGCGGTGTTAGGGGCAATCAGTAGCACTCAAATCGTATCCCACTAAGATCTGCAACATCATCACCTGCCATATCTCTCATCCTACCATTAGCATCAGGTTAGTTGGCCGTTCATGGTTCACTGAGGAGTTTGGAAAATCATGCCAAGATTAGCACTGGCATACCTGAAAATGAGATGCCCAACAGGTGACATTACCACCCAGGTATAAATGCAAGTTAAAGAATGGGAGAAGTATACTACAGACGAAGCAAAGAGATCCCATAGACAATAATTCCAATAAAAGAACCGAAGTTCTGTCACATCCAATTGTAAATGCAGGGGACTTCATGAATAGTCCTATCCTCAGTGATGAGGAAGCCAAGTACACGAAGCTTTTTTCTTTTGCTAGGCTGTTCCTTAACATTGAGAAAAACCTTCTTCCACTCTGGTGTTGTGGGTCCTGAGGTGATGAAATAATCCAATATTGGATCTGCCAATAGTGGGGCAGTTGGTGCTGGCTGAAATGGGTGGGGTGTTTGAGTTTTCAAATGTTCATTTTCTGCTTGTGCTTGGCCTCCAAGTTAGCCTATCAGAAATGCTTAGATGGTTGTGAAGATTAGCTCCACTTTAGTGGGAAACATCATGAATATGGGGTGGAGTGTTATGGCAAGGAATATGAGAAAGTTGGTGCAATGACACAGCTCTGCTTGATCATAGCTTGTACACCTACAGGGTTTGTAGTGGATCTGTTGGTGAGATTGCAGCTCATATGCTGTCACGGAGCAGGCACAAGTAGGTGACAAAAGCCTCTGAAGTCAAGAAGACCATGTACAGAGAGGTTGCTGCTTTCTTGTTATTTTTCTTAGAGACTTGCTATTAATATCATGCCCACTGTTCCTCTTGATGGATAGACCCTGCATTGTGACTCTTGGAGGAGGTGATTAATGAGGATTCTTCTTTTTATTCATTCACAGGCCATGGGCACAGCTGGCAGGGCCACCATTTATTGCCCATTCCTAATTGAGAAGATGGTGGTGAGCCACTTTCTTGAACTGCTGCAGTTCATTTGATGTAGGTCCAGGCAAACAGAGAATGTTCCATCACAGTGTTGACTTGTGTCTTGTAGATAATAGACAGGCTCTGGTGAACCAGGAATAGGATGTAGGAATCCTAGCCTCTGACCTGCTTCTGTAGCCACAGTAATTATACAGCTAGTCCAGTTCAGTTTCTGGTCAATGATAGCCCTCAGGATGTTGATGTTTGGGGATTCAGTGATGATGATGATGATGATGATATTAAAAGGTAATGGCTACCTCTCCTCTTGTTGGATACAATTATTGTCTGGCAGTTGTGTGGCATAAATGTTACTTGCCACTTAATAGTCCAAATTTGACTATTGTCTAGTTTTCACTGCATTTGTACATGAACAGCTTCAGTATCTGAGGATTCACAAATGGTGCTGAACATTGTGTAAACCATCAGCGAACATTCCCATTTCTGACCTTATGGTGGAGGGAATTTCATTGATAAAGATGGTTGGGTCTCAGGCACCACCTTGAGGACCTCCTGTAGAGATGTCCTGGAGCTGAGATGACTGACCTTCAATAACCACAGTCATCTTCCTTTAATCAGATACAAGTCCAACCAGTTTTTAACTCTGATTCCCATTGACTCCACCTTTCCTAGTGCTCCTTAATGTTACACTTTGTCTATTGCTGCCTTAATGTTAACACAGTCATTCATCTCATGTCTGGAATTCAGCTCCTTTGCCCATATTTGAACCAAAGCTGTAATGAAATCAGGAGCTGAGTGGCCCTGGTGAAATCCAAGCTCAGCGTCAATAAGTATGTTATTGCTAAGCAAACACTGCTGGAAAGCACTGTTGGTGACACCTCCCATCAGTTTAATGTTGATCGAGAGTAGGCTGATGGGGCAGTAATTGGCTTATATATCTACCTATTGTGTACAGGACATATCTGGGCAATTTTCCACATTGTTGGTTAGACGCCTATAAAGTTGCTGTGCTGGAATAGCTTGGGTAGGGGTGCAGCAAGTTCTGGAGCACATGTTTTCAATACTGCTGCCAGGGCTGCTTTAGTATCTTGTGCCCCCAACCATTTCTTGATATCACATGGACTGAATTGAATTCGCTGAGGACTATTATCTGTGAATCTCTGGAGGAGGTGAAGATGGATCATCTACTCGACACTTTTGACAGAAGGTTGTTGCAAAAGCGTTGATAGCTAAGGTCCTCCATCATTGAAGATGAGGATATTTGTGGAGGATCTTCCTCTAGTGAATTGTTCAACTATCCACCAACATTCTCAACTGGATGGGGCAGGACAGACGAGCTTAACTCTGCTTAGATCTATCACTTGCTGCTTACGATGTTTGGCAAACAAGAATCCTGTGTTGTAGCTTCACCAGGTTGACACCTCATTTTTATATATGCCTGGTACTGCTCCAGGCATGCCCTCCTGCAGTTTCCATTGAACTAGTGTTGATCCCCTGACTTGATGGTAATGGTAGAGTGGGGATGTGCCAGAACGTGATGTTGCGGAAACAAAAACAGGAAGTACTGGAGAAACTCAACATGTTTGGCAGCATCTACCCTTGGGCAACTGTCTGGGTGGAGTTTGCACATTTTCCCCATGTCTGTGTGGGTTTCCTCCAGGTGCTCGGGTTTCCTCCCACAGTTCTAAGATGAGCAGGTTAGGTGGTTTGGCTATGATAAATTGCCCAAAGTGTTCAAAGATGTGCAAGCTAGGTGGATTAGCCATGGGGAATGCAGGGTTACAGGATTAGTGTAGGACTTGATGAGCTGAATGGCCTACTTCCATACTGTAGGGATTCTATAATTCTATCTGGGAAGAGAGAAACAGCATTAACATTTTGACTGTAGTGATCTGTCATGAGAACATGTTAAAGGTTGCAGATTGTGTTTGCCTACAGTTCTCCCGCTACTGATGGCCCACAGTACCTCAGGAAAGCCCAGTCTTGAGTTGCTGGATCTAAACCTATTCTGTACGGGTGATAGTGCCCCACAACAAGATGGATGATATCCTGAAATGTGACGACTGTGTGATGGTCATTCATGCCAATACTGTACTGTCATGGATGGATGCATCTACAGCAGACAGATTGGCAAGAGTGAGGTCAAGCGTGTTTTTCATTCCTGCTGGTTTCTTCACCTGCCGCTTATCTGGTCGAGCAGCTTGGTCCTTTAGGACACAACCAGCTCAATTGATTGTAGTAATTAAGAACTACTGTTGGCAATGAACAATGATGTCCACCACCCAGACTACATTCTTACTTTGACACCCTTAATGCTTCCTCTGAGCACGTTCAAACTGGAGAAGCACTGATTCATCAGTCAAATTGGGATAGGAGGGGGAGGTCACAGGACATGGCAATCATCAGGTAGCTTCCTTGCTTATATTTGGCTTGATGCCATGAGATTTCATGGGGCCCAGAGTCAATGTTGAAGACTCCTAGGACAACACCCTCCCAACTGTATGGCATTGTGCCAACAACTTGTTTGGGTCCTGGCAAACAAATCAAGGGACGCTGATGATGTGTGGCTGGGATATTTGTTAAGGTATAATTTTGTGAGTATGACAATGTTAGGCGGTTGCTCAACTAGTCTATGGGGTAACTCTCCAAATTTTTCCCTAGTACCCAGATATTTTTAAGGAAGACTTTGCAGTGTCAACAGGGTTGAGTTTTTCGATGCTGTTGCAGGTGCCTTCGTAGATGTCAGGCATTCCTTCGAATTTAACTCCTTTTTGAGACTTTTTAGTGGTTGATACATCAGATTGACCTTGCTTGGACCATTTCACAGGGCAGTTAAAAGCCAACTACATTGCTGTGGATCTGGATTCACATGGAGGACAGACCAGGTAGGGATAGCATTTTTCATTCGTTCAAGGAACTTAGTGAGCCAGTTGACAATGTTAAATAGCCATCGTCATACCAGACCTTAGAACTGTTCTCTCATTTGAAAGAAATGCCTGGTGATGGTTTAACTGAGGTTAACTTTGCGTCTCAGGCGAAGGGCAAGGTTGAGACAGAGGATCCATCATGCGAACCTCAGCTGACACAAGAACTTAACCCACTCTGTTGGTGTCACTTTACATCACGAACTAGCATCTGAGATAACTAACCCCAAATTGACAATGGTTACGAGGTCAGACTTCTAATTTCTGATTTTTTTATTGAATTCAAATTCCACTTTCTGCCATGGTGCGATTCAAACCCAGGTTCCCAGAATGTTACCTAGGACTCTGGATTATTAGTCCAGTGACAATAGCACTAAATTATCTCCTCTTGAAACAGCTTTTTCTGCAGCAGGTAGGAGGCATATTCCTCTGTAGTCACTATAATCATTTTGTCTCCTTCCTTGAAAATGGTCGCAGTTACAGTATCTTGGAGATCCCCTGTAATGCTCTTCTCCTTGCAGTTGAGGGACACAAAGTCATATGTACATACAAGAGTACTTCTCTGCCTCAGTATTTTAGTGGGATTCTGTTTGCTCAGAAGTCTTGTTGGGTCTCAGCTGTCAGATGTCCTTTTCAACCTTATGTTAGACTGGGAATGTGCTGAGATGGTGATAGGTAGCATGTTGTCAGATTACTTCAAGAGAACTCACAACGAAAACTGTCAATTGAAAAGGTGCTCCTTTGAATCTGTGTTCACTGCCTTTCTAATCATGATGAGTACCACTCAATTCTTACCTCTCAGTGAGGTAAATAGAAGCCAAGGCTGAAACATTTACAACCATTTTCAATTCAGAAGTCTTGTGTGGATGGTGAATCTCAGCATACCCCTGAGATCCTCATCATCATAGATCCCAGATTTCAGCCAACTCAATACAATTCAATCTGCATAAGATCAAGGTTCACTGCATTGGATACAAGGCCTGACAAACAACTCAACTGAAGATTTGTGGTGCGGAACAAGCAAAACTTATTACATTGTAACTAAAACACTGGAACCTACCCAACAAAGTGACAATTAGCCCGACCTATCCTGTTTACAAAAAGCAGTACAATTATTGCATCATTACCCTCCTCTGAATCATTGGCAGTGATGGAAGATGTTCTTGACAGTGATATCAAGCAGCACTTACTAATGAGTTGCTAAACATTGTGCAACTTGGACCTCTCATTCCCAGACATTACAGCTTTTATCCAAACGTAGACAAATCAGCTACATTCCTAAAATGATGCGAAAGCAACTGTCTTGAAATCAGGGCAGGATTTGACTCAAAAATGACACTAATGAAGACATGTAAAATGGAAATCAGGGGAAAAGCTCTCCTTTTGCTGAAGACAAACCTAACAGAAATGATGGTTGTTGGAGACCAGCCATCTCAGCTCCAAGACATTGCTACAAGGCTAACCAGCTTTGATTACTTCATCGATTAACTGTCCCCCATTAAAATATCAGAAGTCCTGGTGTTCACTAACGTATTCACTGTCTGTTTCATCTCAAATTGCTCAAATATGAAGCAATTCATTCATGATCCATTAATAAAACAATGATCATCTTTTGCAAGCGTCTAACCACCTCTCTTTGACATTGAATGTAATTACCGTCAAAATCTTCCACTGGGATTTGGGGTGGTGGTTGTGGTGGTCACGATTGACTCATTGACCAGTAACTAATATAAAATCCTGGATGTGCTTCACTGACAATATTGTGAGAGTTTTTTCACCAAGTGGACCCCAACAGTTTGAGGAGGTGGCTCACTAGCCCCCCTTACCAAGGACACATAGCAAATAAACAGGAAATAAATGCTGGACTTGCCAACAATGTCTACATTCCATGGAGAAAGATATTAAAATTAAGGCAAAATTACTTCCTTTCATCCTACAAAGAGTCTACAAAGAAGCACTCCCTGCTTTGCACTAAAATGCATTGAAAAGGTGTCACTGAAAACTACCTGAATTATATTGTTCTTTATTTGCTTTGATGTGAAATGACTATTATAACTCACAACAAAAAGTACCATGATTGTGACAATACGTTACCATTTCTTTCATTTATTTTTTCTTTTACTGGTGTTAAAGGTCTGAACAGATTAAATTATTACAAGTACTATGAAGTATGATATTAACGTTAGCTAAATAGAAATTACTCATTTCAAGATGATATGTTATGGCTGGGGTAAAAACAAAATAATACAGATTTAGATATTAGGGATGAATTCCAAAGTATTTTAGAAATCAAAACTGGTATGAGTTTGGCCAGATTTTTGGAAAAGTCAGAATTTTGGCCTGAGTCACAGCATTCAGAATTCAATATATTCATTGCCTGAAGGTTATGATATCACATTTGTGATACAGAATCTAACCAGTATTAGTCAATTCTGCACATATTCAGTGTGTCAAGATGATAAAATATGGACTATGTGTCTTTAGTATCTCCTCGACAAACTTTAAAGCCTTGGAGTTTTGAGCTGAGAAAAACGCCATTAAAAATTAATGAGCTGGAACACTTTAAAATGGCTGCCAAAGCTACTTCACATGTAAACAGCCAAACTCTCAGGAATTTACAAAGGAACGCCTAACGGCTGAGGCTGACTAACAACCTCAGAAAAGGAGTGGTTACCTGGAGACAGTCAAATTTAATTCATATGCAAATTCCCATATAACACACATTGGAATTCATAGTCCCAAACAAAGTTTCTACAGCCTCTTGTTGCACTTGAATTAAATGTTTTGAGATTTTATTTAGTTGAAGGAATGTAAGTATATAGTTTTAATGAATAAGAATGCTTTTTTCAATACAACTATTTCTACAATAGAGATAGCAAGAACTGCAGATGCTGGAGTCATTGGCGACACAGTATGGAGCTGGAGGAATTCAGCAGGCCAGGCGGCATCTGAGGAGCAGGAAAGTTGACGTTTCAAGTCAACTTTTGGGTCAGAAGAAGGGCCCCAACCTGAAACGTCAACTTTCCTGCTCCTCTGATGTTGGCTGACCTGCTGTGTTCCTCCAGCTCCATTCTTTGTTGTCTAAGTCTACAATAGATATGTAGAACTTTATTTGCCAGAACATTATTTTATCTAACCACTTCATGGATCCTGTTGTCTGCCCATGGTTGATACTGGTATGTTGGCATGATAGGTGTAAGGGATGGGTTGGCGTGAGTTGGTATAGTTTGTACAGAGGTTATAAAGGATCATGGAATTGAGTGAATGCACTTAGGCTGCCATGGAGGATGTGGGGGTCATGGCTCAGCATGGGGAGTGACACATAGAGTCATACAGGTCCACAGCATGGAAACTGACCTTTTGGCCCAACTTGCCAATGCCACCCAATATTTTGATATGGAGGTCATGAAGTGTAGTGGATATGAGGTTTAGAGTTTTATGACGACTGGTTCAAATAGTCTTAAACCAAATATTTCCTTTAGGATGGGGCTGGCTTGGAGATGCGGATGGTGGCGAGTGGGAAAGACTGAACTCATCTTAGTTACAACATTTCTTGAAGTGTTTTGGCTTTCTGGATAAGCACAATGAATCACAATATATGTAATGTTCTCATTTCCCTTCCTAACATATGGAAATCAAAAACAATGGTAGAAATGTGGGCTTGAAATCTGGTAATATTTCAAACTGTTCTAAAGCACTTTTTTTGGTGCTAAGATGGTAAGTGCTTTCTGGCCATCTTAGATATTGGATCCTTTACTCTTTACAAATTCCAAACTCCAGTTTGTGAGTGAAGTGTGGGCCTGGCTAGAACACTAGTTGTAAAATTCTTAAAAATCAAAATGTCTAAAAGGGAAAGGCTTTTCTTGTTTATTTTGGAGAAAACACCCTGGTATTAGTATTATTTTTCCTGTGGGTAAACTCTTATTGACTTCAGGAGCTACAGGGTTGCTAAATTAATTCTAAAACCCTGGAGCCAAGAAACTATTCACTTCACAGTAAAAGTTATTTAACCAGTTAGTGCTAATTTTTCTGACATGTATCTATTGAAATATCAGCGCCAAATCATTGAAGTTAAAGGACATACACTTTACAAGAAATCAAACAGAATAAAAAAGCTAGCTCCAAAAGGCAGCAGAGATGCTAAATTAGCTCCATCCATTGCTCAATCTTAATGGCTGCAACTGTATCTCTTAAATAATAGATACCTGTACAAATTGGAACTTATTTTGTGATGCTATGATTCATATGCCACATGGATTGAAGTTGTGAATATTGTTGTTCAACTTTGTATGAAGCATTTTCCAGATATCAATATTATCCCTCACATATTCCATATACACCATGAATGTCTTGCAAAATTGAAACATGTTTCAGATCTCAATTTTGTCATGAGATGTCTGTTGCTGTGACCTGGAATAGCACTTATAGTGACATGTGATAAAGGTCAGATAACACATCATGTTTTCCCTTCTGTAGTCTCCTGTGTTTTTCCAACCAATAAATGCTGTTTTATCAGTATACAGCCCTATGTTTGTGGCATTAATAGGGTATATGTATGAAGTACACCAAGAAATGCAATAAAATTTGTGAGGTAAAGAGAAATGTAACTTTAAATATAAATATCATTAATTCCAGAAGATGAAAACCTTTGCCCAAATATAATTGAAGAATTCACATGTATCAAATTATTTTCATCCCTTCCAATTTACAGTTTCAACCAAATATCACTGTTTCATACAAATCATTACAACGTGAAATAAGCAAAAAGATTTCAGTATTATGAACTTCTAGGGAACTTTAGTTATGCTGATTAGGGGTTCCATTCACTAGTTTGCTCTTTTGTACAGACTACAATAAAATCTGAAGCCGGATCATCAATAAAAATGTTTGTTGTATTTGAGAGACAATTCTGATTAAACTGTTCAGACATTTTTGGGGCATGGCATTACTAATTCTTGTCATGTCTATAAAACCACTCTTGACAAACATAGA
Source organism: Ginglymostoma cirratum (assembly GCA_024137785.1). Taxonomy (NCBI): domain Eukaryota; kingdom Metazoa; phylum Chordata; class Chondrichthyes; order Orectolobiformes; family Ginglymostomatidae; genus Ginglymostoma; species Ginglymostoma cirratum. Next base: position 16,196,762 of record JAHRHZ010000223.1, read on the forward strand.
TGATCAGAACGTGCCAATGTCATTCTTCATCCAGTGTGCTTCAATCTCACTTAGACTGTGTATGGAAGGCACTGAGCAGAACAACAACATTCTTTTCAGATGGACCAAAGGACAGAGGCCCAATCAAGTGATGTTTCTCTTTTCCTTTACCCAAAGGTCGGATGGCCAATACCAGAGACCTACAGATTACCTGCCCAACCTTTTACGATGCATCCGTTGTATGATACCATGAGTTACACATAAGGTTTTCACTACTGAAATTAAGGTTCAGACCCAATAAGGGATTTTTAGAAACTTCAAATTTGGATTTGATGTCTTAAAGAAAATGCATCTGGATAGTTTAAATCTCTTTTCTATTGCTGTAGTGTTTATAGCGTAAAACGTTCTCTGAAAATCTCACTAAGGCCCTATGCAAAAGAGATAGTTACAGGAAAACAAACAAGTCAAAAAAAAGTAGGGCTCGAAAAAATAATTTTGGAATTGAGATATGGAAGAATAAAAAAACTCTATAATATCTATCACCTCTTTATCATCATTTTCAATTGATTTAGAGGAAAACGAGATATGAGCAAAAACTCCATTGATGATAATCCAACACTTGTTTACTAAAAGCAGTTTCTGCTCTATATCAGTAACCACAATCAGAGCTGCAAAAACCATATACTTAATAGGCCTTTACATAATCTGAATTTATACAACCGATTTAATTTGCTTTCTTTGTAATCATTTCCATTGCTGACACTAAAATGACTTTCAGCAGGGTGGTTCCCATGAACTTCATGATATTCTACCATATGGTTTAAATTAACTATTTTCCAATAAAAGCCCTGTGCAATGTACTGCATTCTTTGTATATAACACTGTTTACCCAGCCACCCATGTGTTTCAATTTATCAATTAACTAATAAAAACCTTCATCTAATGCACTGCATTCCATAACTCACATACATACCTCAAATACCTAAACTAGAGAATAACAAAGATAAAGCAAAGGTCTGTGGTCAAACACCATCTACTGTTAGGTAAGATACTTTTAGATTTCAATTTGACACACTAACATGCAAGCTGTTTGATTTTTAACCATTCCTGGCATTGTTCAACTTTTTATTAGTTCTCAATATTCATTTAGGTTACAGTAATGAATACAGGGAATTGCATCTTTGATTTGATTTATTGTTGTCATGTGCTGAGATACAGTGAAAAGCATTGTTTTGCATGTTATACAGCTAAATCATACCTTACATAAGAACATCAGGGTAATAGAACAGAATGCAGAATATAGTGTTACAGCTACAGAGAAGGTGCAGAGAAAGATCAACTTGAATATATGAGGAGTCTGTTCAAAAGTTTGCTAACAGCAAGGAAGAAACTGTTCTTGAATACGCTGAGGTGCAATGCAGAATGTTTTTACACGAAAAGTTCTTGGAATGAAAGGAAAAAGGTCTAAGTTACAATACAAAATTTATTCTCTGGAGATACTAACCATCATTGAAGTTTAAGATCAATTAAAAAAAATTATAAGAGAGTTCTACAATTCTTCCTATCGCATTTGGTGCAACCCCATCAATCTCCATTAAGTGACAGTTTTGACTACAGGTTTAATCAGGTGTCCATTAGTAAAGGTGGGAATTAAATAAGTGAGATAACAAGGTGTAGAGCTGGATGAACACAGCAGGCAAAGCAGCATCATAGGAGCAGGAAGGAAGGGTCTAGGCCCAAAACGTCAGCCTTCCTGCTCCTATGATGCTGCTTGGCCTGCTGTGTTCATCCAGCTCTACACCTTGTTATCTCGGATTCTCCAGCATCTGCAGTTCCTACTATCTCTGAATTAAATAAAGTGAGTGTGATTATTGACATTTCGCATAAATTCTTGGGTCAATATGAGACTGTCAATGACATTAATCAAATACTATGGGCTGAATTTTACCAAAAATTGGCCAAATGTCAATTTTGAAGAGCTCCATGCAGAGCTTTTTTTCTGTGAGCTGCAACAAGATATTTCACAAAATTCCTCGCTGTTCACCTCGACGTGTGAACCACTATGGTGCTGCAGCACTCTATCATCCAGTCCCTAGACACAAAAGTACTTGCCATTGACAGGACCTTATGGTATCTGTGCTTCTGGTGCCATACTTAAAGTGCACCGCATCGAAAGCTTATTCCCTCTCTTGACTCCTGCAGGCACTAGCAGCATCTGCCTTAAAGAAGCAGCTGGACATCAGCTCCTGCTCCAATTCTGAGGGAGAAAACGCAGATCCCTTGGAAGATACACCAACAAGGTTGTCTCCTGCACCCCCCAACAGCTCAGATCCCAACAACATTAGTGAGATTAGAGTTGGGAACATGTTCTGGTATCTCTTCACTGTCTCTGCAGCTGGTCATGGAAGAAACACCCCAGACCACTGGCACTCAGAAGACTTCTGGAGACTGAGCACCTGCTCAGTCCCAGGCAGGAGATTTCCGTTCACTCCAATGCACAAGTAGACACAGAAACAGCTGTCAGATTTGCTACATGGATAAAAGTTTGGAGGAATCTACCCATGCTATTTGTACCATGTTAGTTCGAGCACACTCAATGTCTGCTGGATATATGCACAGACCTACACTCCATTGCTCAACAGAAGGATGAGGGACCTTAAACTCACCCCAAGCAAGCCCTTCCTTTCTTGAACATAGGAGAATATTGTAGAGACTGTTCTGGAGTAGGAGCCATTGACAGCATGTCACCACTGACCCTCTCCCCCAACACCTCAATTTCCCCAGATGTCTCATCTTAGGACAGTGCAGAGGTGCTTGGCACCTCCAGCTCCATTTTGCTAGTTGCCTTTGACCTTTTGGAAGTTCATGACTCAAGAGGAGGGTGAACCTGCATCTAGTCAAGACACCGTCAACATGTTTGAGGCCTCTGCCACAAACACCCCAGGGCTATCTTCCCAATATTCTAACACCAGCAGACTTCACTATATCCACCCTACTTGCAGATCCTGAGACTGCACCTAGACTTAGAGGGAGAAAAAGAATAAGGAAAACTTTATAAGGGTGCATGGGTTGCACAGGTGACACTTCACTGTAGATAGCATCTCTCATTTATAAATATATGGTCATATTTCATCAACAGCTGTGTGATGTACTGTTAGTTGAGCTGCAACTACCAGAACGATGGCAGAGAGATTGATCATCCTTAGTTCATCGATAAAGTCACCAGTCAACATTGGCAGCACACATATATGCTATTTAGACGTCGTCATCACAGCATTGTAACATGGAGGCCTCTGACAAGGAGGGCAATGAGATCCCATATTTCATACTCAGCCACAGACGTGCAGACCTGATTCAGATGTATTCTGCACAAACTATTTGGCACATCCATCATAGGATATTGTAAGTGTGGTAAGAAGAATGCGAATGTCTCCCATCACCCCTCTACACACTAAGAAAGGCAGCAATGCATATACGATAACAGTGTGCAAATATTATCGTCCAGGGAGTAAAATGAGAAGCTCCTGGACTTGGAATGTGACATAATTTTTTGTTATAATTTCTGATCTATTAGAAGCCAAAAGGAAATGATACATGTCCCATTGCATTGAAAGTATGTGGAAATAATGGAGAAAGGACAAGGTGATGGGAGTGATTAATTGTCAGAGATTTTGCGTTGGTAAACGCTCACCCTTCATTTATTATGAATTTACAGTGCTGTTACCTTCAGTGATGATTTCATATTAAAGGGAATGAATTTCAGATTATCTAATGTCTGATCTGCCCTCAGTAAGTGGCTGTTTAATTAGACGATGCATCCAACCCTTGGATGCTGTCATTGAGCATGGCAATTAATGGGATTTGATTTTGGCTTTCAACTTCATGAATATATAGGAATTCCTGAATGTGGGAGAACTAGTTCTAAAAAAAAAGTTAATAAAAAGCACATGAGAACCTAGAATTTATAAATTCTACAAAGACAAAGACGTAATGCTAAACCTATAAAAGTCATTTGTTAGGCACAGTTAGAATATTGTGTACAGTTTAGGGAACTTTACCTTAGGAAAGATGCCAAGACGATGGAGCAAGTATAAAAGAGATTAGTAAAGGAGACTAAGTCTGAAGGTTTAAGTTATGAAACTGTTTGGAGAAATTTGGGCTGTTCCCTCCAGGGAAATTTGGTTTCAGTGATTATAATTATCAGGCCTTTCTGTGAAGCAAGCAGGGACTATCTATTATATCTATGACTATTTTATATCTATTATGACATGAGTTTGAGAATATCACCGAATGAATGAAGGATGAGACTAGAATTTTAAAAATACATCTATAACATATATATCAAGGAAGGTCATGACTTTGGAAAAGGTACAGAAAGATTTTCTGGAATTATTCCAGTATGAGGAATTATATTTATGTGGATAGCCTGAAGACACTGAGGTTGTTCTCCTTGGAGCACGGAAGTCTATGTGGAGATTTGGTAAAGGTGTTTAAAATCAAGTAGGATTTAGATAGAGTAATAAGAGAAACTCTGTAGGGTAGCACAGTGGTTAGCACTTATGCCTCACAGTGCCAAGTACCCAGGTTTGATTCCAGCCTCGGTGACTGTGTGGAGTTTGCACGTTCTCCCCGTGTCTGTGTGGGTTCCTGCCACCGACTCCATGATGTGCAGGTTGGGTGGATCGATCATGCTTAAAAGAAAATTGCTCTGTAGTATCCAGGGAGGTGTAGGGTCAGTGAATTAGCCACGGTAAATGTGGTGTTACAGGGATGGGGTGGGATGGTCTTCGGAGAATCAGTGCAGACTTGATGGGCCAAATAGCCTCTCTCGGCACTGTAAGGATTCTATGATCCTTTCCTGTAGCTGAAGGATCAATAACCAAAGGGAACAAATTTAAAGTGGTTGGCAAAAGAACCAGATGTGACATGAAGTGAGGATTTGGAGTGCAATGTCTGATATGAAAATGAATACAGATTCAGCAGTAGCCTTCATTAGATCAATACATAAAGGAAAAATAATTGCAGGGAAATAGAAAATGCTGGAAGGAATTGGGGTAGGAGGGTATTGGACGAACTAGAGATGGGGGAATGCCTAACCAAACTAGCATAGACCTGATTGGCCAGGTGGTCACCTTCTGTGCCATGACTCCATGAGGGAATAGCCCTAAACAATTAGTTCTTTTCAAAGTTATAAAACAGGAAATCAGGCCAAATAGCTTCCTTCCAAATATAAACTTATGAGTTTACTACAGCTACAGCTAAACCTCCAAAAGAAGCTCACTGTTTATTCACAATTAATAGCTATTTATTATAATCCTAAATTCACAAGGAACCTAGGTAGTGAAATCTGTCTTTAGCACTTGGCTTGACACTTCTGATCTTATCTTGCAGTTCTGTCACATTAATCCATCATGATGTTTGCAAAGTACTTGCAATTAACATTTTATTCTTGTTCAGCCATGTTCTCTTATTATTTCTGTGAACGAAAAGGAACCATGACCTTTAAATTGTCACCTGTGAACCACAATTCACAAGGACAATCATCATTTCATTGGCTGTAAAAGTAAGCAGAGCTGATTTTCACTCACAGTGAGCTGTAAGTATTTTCTAACATGCTCCTCAATTACAATTTTATCTTTTTTAATGGTCATGTACAATATTTATCAAAATCTTAATCACCTGTTGAAGCCATTTCTGTCATAGTTTTGGTAAATGGGCATAATTTTCCTAGCCCCTAAACGACATGGGAAATGATGAGTCAGTCAAAATAGGACAAGATTGGAGAAATGATCGAGAGAATCATTGGTCGAGAGAAACCAAATCCAATTTTCCTCCAAAGTTTTAAATGATGAGGTGAAAATCTCATTAGCGAGGAGCGCGAGGACTACTTACATGTACTTACACCTCATTAGTACTGCATGGCACCTCATTCATATGGAACTTCCTATTGTCTCACAGGGATGAGAGAAACTTGGTGATAACAGTTGGCACATTTTGGACTCACTTGGAAGACATAAGTGAAAGAGTTGGTTGGGAACATGCGGAAGCTCAGAACTGTTTGGGTCAGTAGGGAGTGCAAGGAAAAGAGGGACATGAGGTCCAAAGATGTGTAGGTTAGGTGGGTTGGCTATGCTAAATTGCCCATAGTGTTCAGGGATGTGTAGCTTACGTGGGTTATAGGGGGACGGGTCTGGGTGGGATGCACTGAGGTCCAGTGTAGACTTGTTGGGCTGCAGGGCCTGTTTCCACACTGTAGGGATTCTAGATTCTATGATTCTAAGTTTGTTTGGTGGGTGGAGTCTCCCAGATTACCAGGCAGAACCTATGATTCACTCTCTGAAGTGTAACCTGTGTTGCCTTTCACTTTCATCCGAAATGAGCAATGGAAATGAAAAATGGCTGCAACTACATCCAGAGTGGATGGAGTGGTTTTATTTCTGTAGAACATGCTCTATTTGTGAGCAATGTGAGGCTCTTTAAGGAATAATTGCATTTATCGGCTACTTACACAATACAGGTTGAAGACATCATAGCACTCTACATGTGAAATGCGTACAGTGTTCAACTGTGTGGGTTACAATTTCTGATCACAAGTAATATTGAACATATCATTGGTCATCGCAAAATGAATGCTATTATTTCTATGAAGCAGAAGGAACCATGGGTAACCTTTAAATTGTCACCTTCAAACCACATTTAACAAAGACAATCATGGTCTCATTGGCTATAAAAGTACACAGAGCTAATTTCCACTCACCTTGAACTATATCTTCCAACATGTTCTTATATACAATACTGCCTTTCTTGGGTCGTTGAGGGAGCAAATTATGTTCCCTCTAATTTTTCCTGCTGCTTCATTTATCTTTGAAGTCTATATGTGGCAACAGCTTCCAGAAACAGAATTCAATGTGTCCACCTGCCAATCAGTATGCACAGGCTGTCAAAGTGGCTGTAATGGCCTAGTGGTATTATCGTCAGACTATTCATGTAGAAACTCAGCTAATGATCCACGGACTTGGGTTCAAATCAATTAAATTTGAATTTAATACAGATTCGGAAATTAAGGATCTAAAGATGACCATAAACCCATTGTTGATTGCCAGGAAAAACCCATGTGATTCACCGATGTGCTTTAGGAAGAAAATCTGCCATCCTTACCTGGTCTGGCCACATGTGACTCTAGATCCATAGCAAAGATGTTGATTGTTAACTGCCCTCTGGGCAATTAGGCATGAGCGATAAATGTTGGCCCCACCAGAGATGCCCTCATCCTATGAGTGAATTTTTTAGATAATGTGTAGCTTAGAGGGAGCAATGTTTAAGTAATGTTACTAAACCTACAATCTCCTGCTGTACTTGTGTGGCATGGCTTGTGTTGCAGACATTGGATTAAGGTCCATGTGCAAGCTAACCATGGATATCTTTGATGGTGTCCCCAGTCCCCAATGAATAAAGGACAATGCTAAACTGTAATTTGTGTGCAATATGAATGCTGCCTTCTCACATTACTAAGAATTTCTTCTGTTTCTGATATTGCCCACATGGGTTCATTAGAACCATGACCAATGCATCCAGCTGAAGCAGGGGTTATTGTCACTGTGACCGTGGTGCTGCAAAGACTCAGCGAAATTAAGGAAGAATTTGAGTCAGTAAGCCCAGGATCAGCAGTGACCTCCAATGGCTGCAAAACATCCTCCACGTGAAGTTGAACAGTTGAAGTTCCCCCCAGGGTATGGAGGAGGTACAGAAAACCTAGCATTTGTTGTCCTCACTGCCATTTCCTTCAAATGAACATGGATCCATAGACTGTGGATGTCCCAAATCACTATTATAGAGCTGTGCCAACTGCTCAAGGGAGATTTGCGAACTGAAGGAGTGGGTGGCCATCCTATCTCAGTGACTGTCAAGGTGACATTTCACTAAATTCTTAAGCAACTGGCCTCCTCCAAAGATACACTGGGCACCTGTGTGGGATTTCACATCCTTCGATTCACAAATCTATTGTGGTTGTTACTGACACAATTTGCACCAGATCACAACATTTCATCTCATTTTGGGTCAATGCTGCAGCCAAGCAGAAGGCTTTGCCAATATGGTTGGCTTCCCACAGGTGTAGGACATTATAAACTGTAAATGTGTTGTGTTGAGAGCATCATATCGTAATGCAGCTGACTTCATTAACAGAGATATGATCCATTCCATCAATGTACAAGTTATCTGTGATCATTGGTATCATCTGGTCTACACCAGGTACTCTGGGGGTTGCCATGATCTTTATATATTGTTGAGGACACTTATGTTCCTGCTTCATTGTGAAGGACAGGTGCCTTACAAGGATGGATACTGGGAGGCAAGGGCTATTGCCCTCTCTGACGATGACTTATAACTCTTTTTACCCACCCTCCCGATTCAAACCCAGCATAGATACAATCCAACCCGTTCTTCCACCAGGGCAATCACAGGCCTCCTGAATACAAGGAGCCAATCCTTGAATCAGCCTGAGGTGCGGGAGCTTGAACTACAGTGCTCTACACTATTGGAGAAGGCAAAGCGGGGGTGTGATGGATTCTGAAGAGCTGGGAGAGTAGTATTGGTCTTCTGATGAGGATGATAAAGCTGTTGAGCAGGTTCAACATCACCTTCAGCATGGTAGAATGGCACAGTGTCAGGCATAACAAGCCAGACAGGACTTCATTATCACCTGTTTCCAATAGATCTGAATTAGATGCAGTGATATTCTTTGAGTATAAATTTGTCATTGCTCAAAGGCAAGCAGTCCCTGTTCATTTACAGAAGAAACTGCTGCTGATTTTAGTTTCCTTCTTCTTCACCTTTGCTTTCGTTCAATTTAAGTTAATGTTTTCAACAAAGCTTATAACAAGTGATGCTCCGACGTTGAACAGTGACAGGATGTTATGCTACACTGGCTTTTAAGGAAGGAGTAGCACGCCCTTAGACAGTGTTCTAACATTGTGTGGTGTTAAGGTTGAAGAGCCTGTGTAGTTTGATTCTTGTGTTCAGTTACAATGACAGTCGATCAGACAGGTGATGATGTGAAATAGCAATAGATTTTATGAATGTGAGCTTCTACTTCCAATGAAATGTCACCTGTGCCACCCTTGTGCCCTTAAAAGCTGTTCTTTTTCATTTCCCACCCACTATATGTATAGTGAAAGGCTATTTTGGCCAGCGGTGATCGATTTTGGTACAAGGCTGGGCTTTAAATATGGCACTGATGGAAGAAAATCTGGACGATTCAAGCAGCAGCAAGTACTTCTGCTGCTGAGAACAGGATAATGCAAGAGTGGCACTGTCGAGGCATGGTGTATACCTAAAAAGTGAGAGATGTAAAATTGTGTGCGATAAGTCGCTAGAGCTCACAAAGAGACAAATCCCCAAAGCTGACACTGCTTATTTTTGGCCAAATTCAAACCCCATGACTTTAGTATTAAAGTTCCAGTCAACATTATAGTTCATTCCACAAAGCATAACCCAATATATAATGAATCTTTAACTTACCTGCCTCAAAGGTGCAGTTTTAATTACATCTTGGAATAACTATTTAGGATTTTATTTTTAAAGCTGAAGGTACTGAAATCATTACATTTTAAATCCAAATGATTCATGATCAGAAAGAACATACAACCTCCCCCAACCGCATCCCAAAACCAGCCCAGCTCATCTCCACCTCCCTAACCTGTTTTTCCCCTCACCTCAAGCCACACCCCCATCTCCTATCTACTAACATCATCCCGCCCCCTTGACCTGTCCGTCCTCCCTGGACTGACCTATCTCCTCCCTACCCCCCTACCTACACTCACCTTTACTGGCTCCATCCCCGCCTCTTCGACTTGTCTGCCTCCTCTCCACCTATCATCTCCTCTATCCATCCTCTATCCGCCTCCCCCTCTCTCCCTATTTATTTCAGAACCCTCTTCCCCTCCCCCATTTCTGATGAAGGGTTTAGGCCCGAAACGTCAAGTTTTCCTGCTCCTATGATGCTGCTTGACCTGCTGTGTTCATCCAGCCCCATGCTTGTTATCTCGGATTCTCCAGCATCTGCAGTACCTTTTATCTCTGATACAATTAATGTCTCTCTGTAGCTTTCAGAAGCTGAATTACCAAAGATTCATGATCACTGACCGTAAAGTCCTTCCCACTTTCTCAAAGGTCTGTTTAAAGTAAATTGGATACATTAAAGCATTTGTTTTAAAATGTTATCATTTGAATCTACAACAAAAATCTCTAGGATCATGGAAATTTTCCTGCAAATCTGAAAAAAGATAAGCGTAAATTAGGTGTCATAGGTAGAAAGTTTCCTAATAAGGTCCAATTTTGGCAAATTAAGTCTTGCCCCAAGAACTTCTGAAAGCATTTGCTTAAAATGGGGCTGAATAAGTGTTCATGCATTCTTCACAGCTACCTAAAAATGAAGTTTGCCTCTCTTTTTTCCTGTGGCTTTATGTCACATCTAGAAGTTTTAGTTTGAGACAGACTGGTCAAGAAGGCAAGGTCAAGAACTGTCCTCTGACTTAGGCTTCTTTAGAACTCTGTTTATTGCAAGTAATATTAACTACCATGATACATGGTACTCTGAGATATATCAGGTTCTAATCTCACTGTTACATTATTGAAAGATTATTCTCATGCGCTTTCATGTGTATTCTTATATGCTTTCACGTGTGCTTTCCTCTTCCAGTCTCCCATATACCTCTTTGACTAGCTTTGCCCACATTGTGCTTTTTATACCCAATGGGGAGCAGTTCTGTGATATCATCACAAGTTTTGCTCCAGGGTCCTAAAGTCTTTCCTTTGCAATCTCCTTATGAATCTGTCTTGCAGGGTGGAGAGGACTACTCCAATCAGATTCCCCTGGTGTGGACATGATCTAGCAACTGAGCGAGAGATAGAATTTAGAAACAAGATCACCTCTCAACTTTACTCCAAAGCACTCCTTTTGTCTTTAATTGCTTCCACCCCTCACTATTATTCTCCTTTCCCCAGTGTAGAGTCTGGCAATTCAAACAGGCACGACAACTGCCCAGTTGGCCCAGGTTATTCTGAGGCCCAATGCTGACGTACAGTATAGACACTTATTTTCATTCACAGGATGTGGGCATCATTAGCTAGGCCAACATTTATTGACTAACCCTCTAGACATTTAAGAGTCCACCACATTGTTGTGGGTCAGGAGGAACATGTAGGCCAGACCAGGTAAGGATGGCAGTTTCCCTCCCTAAAGGATTTTTGTGAACGAGATACGTTTTTCCCCTGGCAATCATCAATGGCTTCACAGCCATTAATAGACTCGTATTTCCAGATTCTTTATTGAATTCAAATTCCACTATCTGCCATGGTGGGATCTGAATGTAGGTCCCCAGAACATTAGCTGAGTTTCTACATTAATAGTCTAGCTATAATACCATTAGGCCATTGCCTCCCCTAATAGGAGCCACTGGGAAGGCTTGTGCACACTCATTGGCATGTGGACACATTGAATTCGGTTTCTGGAAGCTGTTGCCATGTACAGATTTCAATGGTCCTTGCAGCGGCAGGAATAATTTGAAGAAACATAATTTGCTCTTTTGTCCAACCAAGAAAGGCAGTGTTGGATAAAAAGAGCATGTTGGAAGATACTTACAGTTCAAGGTGAGTGACAATCAACTCTTGTGTACTTTTACAGCCAATGAAACCATGATTGTCCTTATGAATTGTGGTTTGTAGGTGACAATTTAAAGGTCATTCATCGTTCCTTCTGCTTCACAGATGTAATTGTGATCAATTTATGAGGGCCAATGATACAGTTAAGATTATTTGTGACCAGAATTTGTATCCCATACAGTTGAGCACTGCATGCATTTCACATAATCAAAATTAGACTCTTATTTCCAGAATATTATTGAATTCAAATTCCACTGTCTGCACAGCAGAATCAAAACCCAGATCCCCAGATTGTTACATGGATCGCTAGATTAACAGTCCAGCAGTAATATCCCTAGGCTGCGGTCTACTTCACTGATTTTGTACCTGGTACCAGTCCTTCCTACCTCAAGGTGCAAAGCAATGGATCCATTTGTAGAGACACAATATGGAATTTGAGCCTAATGTCTGTTCAGAGAAGTTAATGAGAAAATCTGAATTCTGTTCATAATTATAAATTGTTTCGATAAGATAAATAAAGAAAATGCATTTTGACACTTAATTCAGTCAGAAACTTCAGGAAATAAATTTAAGATCCACAACAAAAAATGAAAGATATAACTAGAGATTTTATTTTAAACACAGGACCATGAATGCAGTAGCAGTAACAATGGTGAAAGACTATCAATAAAATGGGCATTCATGCACAATGCATAGGAACTTAGCTGTGAACTGATATGGGTGACAATAAGACTCAAGTATCATTGGAAATCAGTGACACAAATGTCATCTTGGATTTTAAACCGGCAATATCCATGAAGATGCTTGAAATCTTTTCCTTCAACTTTTAAACATTCAGCACAACACTTCACTTCTTGAAGAAATAAAGCTACATCGATAAAGTCTGAAACACCTTGATTTCTTTCATCAATAATGCCTTTGACAAAGATGAATGATTATTATGAATCCTTATTTAATTAAGAATGCTGCATTTTAGTAGAAGTTCCAGATTACGATCAATCTTGCCGATTAGAATTGGAAAGTATCCGTCATTTTATCTTGAGCAGTGCACCAAAGAATTGGCAGTAATTCAAACAGCATATGATTGACTGCAATTGTAAATTACCTGCTTGAAATAAAAGCACATGTTGGGATACCAGGATCACAGCTGTGCTATGTTAGTAAGAAATCCTGCTACCTTTTGGCCATTTCATTCTTTTGCTTGTGGCATTACTTTTTCTTCCTTTTACACAATATAGTTCAAGCAAAAGGCCAATATGCATTTCTGATCATTATCAAGCTGTATATCTGGACATCACTTCCCCACAATGCTCACAGGAATTTCAATATGTACTTAATTTATTCATGGAAAAGGTTTACTATCAAATTAAAGGCACATTTTCTGTGCTTGGTCTGTGCCAAACTAAAATTTGGCATTGTTTGCATTATAAAAATGTGTGTCATTATATAAAACATAATAAAGTATACAGTGGAACAATTTATTGGGGCACTTAATGTCTCTCAATAGAGCTTTAACATAGTGAAGATGATTAGCAATAAATTGAATGTCATTATAGTAAATACAAGGATCTGCAACGTTACTGGCTCATGAGTATATGATTTTTATCTTTCTTCCAAAGAAGGCTAAGGACTTAGTATCAGTGCCAAATGTTCAATGAAGACTACAAGTTCATAATTTAACTCTGTTTAATGCCTTTGAAAGACTCTGATGATATTATGTTTGATATTTGTCATTAACATTAATTTTCTATGGTATGAGGCCAATAGATTGAAATGGAAACAAGCAAGCATTTGTGCTCAACATAACAACCAAACTCCACAATGTTTTAAAATTTTTGAGTCTGTCTAATCTGTGATCCAGATACCAATCAAATAGTAGGCTCTTAGTTCTTCAGGGTAAAAGTGTATTTATGGTATGTAAGCTGTAAAGGGTTAAAAGACACAGTAAAGGCACAAAACTACTTGGCTGATTCAAAGGACAGAATTGTTAATGATGAATATGTTTGAGCTAATTACCATTGCTGCCAAATATTTTTGAGCTAAAAGTAAGTGAAATGGTCTATTGCCAAAGTGAGTATTGCCAAATACTGTTTTCAAATTGAAGTTGTTCACTTATAAAGGGCTTGTTTTTACAATTTTAGAAAAATTCCTTCTGGTAATACAAAATATATGCATTTACTTTATCAATACTCTAGAGAATATTTGTTGATTTTATTACTGTCTTTCTGGAAAGTCTGTTAGGTGACACACTTACTGCTTGATTTGGTCTTTAAGGATTTCCTTCTTTACCACAGACAATCAATAGAAGTGACAGAAATAAAAGATATTCGTGTTTCTCATGCTTTTAGTATTTTAATAGAACAAAAAGTATAAGGAATATTCAATAAAAATGAATAATTCTAACAAGCAATATACCTAGATGTTGTTGTGTGGATTTGGCTCAGCTCCGAGTTAATTTAATTAACTTTCTTTCAACCATCCACATATTAGTTATTTTTGCAAAAGGGAGGGTATATGCAGTTAAAATTGCTTTGATGCACAGCCTGCCATCCCTACTCAGTTCCAATTCAACCTGAATACATGCAACTTGGGGTCCTAGGAAATATTTAGAATTCCAATGTGTTTTTAACTGGAAAGATTATAAATTCCACGTAACATCCAAAACAGATTGACTAATACCTCATGAAACTGGTTTCAGCTGAGTCTGGAAAAATGATGTAAAATGGCAGTCAGGTGAAGATCTTCACATCATTAGGCTGTTCAACCCATTGACTATGGTCCACCATTCAATGAGATAATGGCCGATCCAATTTATCCTCAACCCCAAATTCATGTCTTATCCCCTTAAAACCCGATTCCCTTACTGAATTGATCTTCAATATCTTGAATATACAGACTAAACCAACCTTGATAATCCTCTGTGTAAAAAAGTCCATAGATTCACCACCCTTTGAAAAGAGAAATTTCTCCTCATTTCTGACATAAATGGGTGAATCTTGACTCTGAGATTATGCCCTCTGGTCCTAGACTCTTTCACAAGAGGAAACAACCTCTCCACATTTACCCCGACAAACACCCTAATAAGATCTCCTCTTATTCTTCTAAACTCCAATGAAAACAAGCCCTACTTACTCAACCTCTCCTCATAAGAAAATTTCTCCATACCCGCGATCAACGCAGTGAACCTTCTTTGGACTGTCTCCAATGCCAACAAACTTTTCCCTAGATAAGGGGACCAAAATTCTTCACGGTATTCTAGCTGTGGTCTGACTAGTGTCGGTGTAGTTTCAGCAAGATCTCTCGATTTTTACATTCCATTCCCTTTGAAGTAAAGACTGAATTTCCATTTGTCTTCCCTATCATCTGCTGAATTTGGATGCTAGTTTATTTTGTGATTCTTGCATGAGGACCTCAAAATCCTCTGTACTGCAGCTTTCAGTATTCCTTCCCCATTTAAATAATCTTCATCTCTTCTGTTCTTCCTGCCAAAGCACCTAACCTCACATTTTCCCTCATTATATTCCATCTGTTAAATTTTACTCCATTCACTCAAACTGTTTCTAGCTCTCTGGAGGCTCCTTGTCTCAACTTCAGTAATTGCCTTCCCACCTATTTATGTGTCATCCACAAACTTTGTGCAAGTACATTCACATCAACACCACTGAGTGTTAAAGAACTGTGGTTAGATTGTCTCTTATTAGAAATGGTCATCGCCTGGCATTTGTGTGGTGTAAATGCTACTTAACACTTGTCAGCCCAACCTGGATTTGTCCGGATCTTGTTGTATTTGAACAAGGGCTGCTTCAGTATCTGAGGAGTTGTGAGTGGTGCTGAACATTGTGAAACCATCAGTGAACATCCCCACTTCTGACCTTATGATGCAGGGAATGTTATTGATGAAGCAACTGAAGATGGTTCAGCCTCAGAAACTACCCCAAGGAGCTCCTGCAGAGGTGGCCTGGAGCTGAGATGACCAGCTTCCAACAAACACAACCATCTTCCTATGTGCCAGGTATGAGAGTCTGTCCCCGATACCTATTGATTCCAGTTTTGGCAGGGTTCCTTGATGCCACACTTGGTTGAATGCAGCCTTGGAGTCACCCCTGGATTTTAGCACTTTTGAACCAATGCTGTAATCAGATCAGGAGCTGAGTGGTCCTGGTGGAACCCAAACTGGGTGTCAATGAGCAGGTTATTGCTGAAAGGTGCTGCTTGATAGCACTATTGATGGCACCTTCCATCACTTTACTGATGATTGAGAGTAGACTGATGGGGCAGTAATTGGATTTGTCTTGCTTTTTATGTATAGGACATTCCTGGGCAATTTTCCACATGGTCAGGTAGATGCTGGTGTTCTAATGAACTGGAACAGCTTGGCTAGAGCAGTAAGTTCTGGAACACAAGTAGTCAGTAATATTGCGGGAATGTTTTCACAGCCCATAAACTCTGCAGTATCCAGTGCTTCCAACTGTTTCTTGATATCACATCGAGTGAATCGAATTGGCTGAAGACTGGTATCTGTGATGCTGGGGACCACTGAAGAAGGCAGAGATGGATCATCCACTTAGCACTGAGCACTTAGCACTGATTTTTTTTTTCTGAAGAACGGTCTAGGCCTGAAACGTCAGCTTCCCTGCTCCTCTGATGCTGCTTGGCCTGCTGTGTTCATCCAGCTCTACACCTTGTTATCCACTTAGCACTTCTGGCTGAAGATTGCTGTGAATGCTTCAACCTTATCTTTTGCACTGACGTGTTGAACTCTTCAAACATTGAGGATGGGGATATTTGTGGAGCCTCCTCCTCCAGTGAGTTGCTTAATTGTCCACTACTATTTACGACTGGATGTGGCAGGACTACAGATCTTGGATCTAATCTGTTCATTAAGTCTGTCTATCACTTGCTGCTGTTGCAATTACAATGCAATTATGATTACATTATGTTTTACTAAATGCTCTGCTATTACATCCTTTACGATAGACTCTAATATTGTTTCATTGACAAATGTTAAACTAACTGCCCTATAACATTACCAGTTTATTTGTGTCTCTCAGTTTTAAATTAGTGTGTAACGTTAGTAGTTTCCAATCCTCTGGGAGTTTTCCAGAATTTAAGGCTTCTTGGAAGTTACAACGAGTACATCTGGTATCTCTGTAACTACTTCCTTTAAAATCCTAGGATGCAGCTCATCATGATCAGGGAACTTACTGGCCTTTAGCCCCATTCACTTCCTAGCGCAGCAAACTTTGTTTTAACAGGCACCTTACGAATTGGCACTCTCAATAAACTGGTAAAAATTATATACGTTAAAACAGGACATTTACTGTATATTTGCGATGTCCAAGTAGTCATTGAGGGTGTAAGTGATAAGAGTCTCTGCCCCAAAGTTTTATTTCAGGCAAAGTTGCATTATTATTTGGGTGATTTATGCTGTAAATAAAGCATAAGAGTGATATGCACACCCCTGCATTATGTTTCTGGATCTTCGTGTGTACTTTTACATTATGTGGACCTCCTGATCAATTGGAATATTTGATCAACTGATGCACTCCTGGTCCCATAGATGCCAGTTAATAAAATGTTTGCTGTACTTTTTTTCTAGTGATACTTAATGTCTTTATTCCGGCCCCTCACCCCACTCAATTGTTGAAAATCTTTGGAATGCTATTAGTATTCTCTACCGTAAAGATTAACAAAGTATCTGTTTAATTTCCGCGCCATTTCCTGGCTCCCATTATTATATCATTCTCGTTCTCTAAGGGGTCTATATTCACTGTTGCCTCTTCCTTTTTAAAGAGCCTCTCGCTGTCTATTTTTATTCGCTCTCATGGATTATTTTCTACCTCTTTATTACTTCTTTAGTCCTTTTTGTTGGCTTTTAAAATTTCCAAGTCCTCTGCTTTACCACTAATCTTTGCCACGTTGTATGTTTTTTTTCTTTCGAAGTTGATACTATTTTCATTTCCTTGGTTGACCATGGTGTATGCCCTTCCTAGAATCCTTTCTCCTCAATGTGATATATCTTTTCAGTGAGTTATGAACTTTTGTTTTCAATGTTTGTCATTGTGCATCAACTGTCTCTTCCGCTAACCCCCTTTCCCAGTCCACTCCAACCGGCTCAGCACTCACTCCCATGGTAATGTCCTTATATAAGTTTCTGTCACAAACTGAATGCTAACTTCTCCCATGTGATGGTCACTGTTCCCGAAGGGATGTTTTATTCTGAGATTCATTTATTAAACCTGTGTTATTAAGCATTGCTAGATCCAAAATAGGCTGATCCCTGGTTGGATCCACAACAGATTGTTCTAGTAAGCTACCCTGAATATAATCTTATGAATTATTTTCTTTACATGAACAGGTTGCTACAGCTGCTATGCAAAACTGTGAAGGAGGACCCCTTCAACATTTCAATGTCTGCCTGGAACAATGCCCCTCACCAAATCTGGCACTGAAAAGTAGGCAGCAAGTAGCTATCAGTACCATGGGCAAGCGCTGTGCACAGGCCAAAGGGGAAATTCCAGTCACTTATCCATGGCCTTTTAATTAGCTAAAGAAGATGTGCACCATTTACAGATGAGTATTGCAGCAGCCTCCATGAAAATGTCTTTAGAACAGAATGATGCCAGCAAATGGGCACTCCAACCAGGAACACAAAATTATGCATTTGCCTGCTTCACCTCTTGCTTCTCAACATTGAGGCAAGAGACTCACTCAATGTGGCCTACGAATTACCTGCAAATCAGTAATGACAGACTTCTTGTAAAATTGATTGCCAAGCTGTTAAGGCTTCTTGGTTGCCCACTCGGGCGTTGCATCTCAGCAACAACTCGTGGAGCCAGAGTAGTAGCAAGTTTGTCTCAAAAAAAAAATTCTTTCCACTGTTTTTCCAAGCTCTTAAGAGGAGATACCGCCTCACTGAGAAAGACTTTCACGCTGAGTTGGAGGCTGCTTTTGCACACCTCTTGAATAGCTGATTCAAGAATGACATTCGCAGATGTCTAAAAGCCAAGTAGCAAGTGTTCAGAAGTGTTCAGGAGTGGTAGGAAATTCTGGAGGGGCTGGGGGATAGAATAATAACATTTCAACAAGTAGTTTACATTAAGACCGGAATCTGACCACTGATGGAAAGTTGTTTCTGAATCATAAACCTGCAAAGGAAATAGATCTTTTGGAACTCCTACCTATTTTATGAAACACAGTTTATGGAACGAATTCCTCACTGGTGCAATTTGAAATTGATAAATGTCAACTAATTATGAATTTCATTCTGCACAAGGGAAGTTGCATTTTGCAAACTGACCCAATTTCTCTTAATTTTGTGCTGATTTTGGCACATTTGAAAGTGGAAAATTACAAACCACTGAACAGCGATTTACAAAATTAGTACCAACCCCACTGGGTTTACATAAATAAATAATCATCAACTCTGCAACTGTACATCATTGTGACTGACAGAGGGGGAGGGAGAGAAAAAGGGAGAAACTTTGTGATTATTTGAACATCACTGCCCCAGATTCTCTCTAAGTCACATGGACATGCAATGAAGTGTCTTTATTTTTGATCACTATCCTGAAATCCAAACCCTATGAAAGCAGCATCACTATAAGGCAATCAAAAAGAAAAAAGCAGCCGCTATTAATTCAGAGTAAGGTGGGATGCAGATTAAGTACAGTCTGATCAGGATTGTCCACTACCACCCAAGCACAATGATCAGAAACAGGAAAGGGAGACTTAAAATACAAGGTCACAGGACATTGACTAGTGTATGTATTTATTTGACAGTCTTCTTCCTTTTTATGTTTGTTCACAGGAGGTAGGAGTCACTAGCCAGACTAGCATATATTTCCCACCTTTAATTGTCCATAAAGCAGCTGAGTCAATCACATTGCTGTGGATATGGAGTCACATGCAGGTTAGACTAGGTAATGATAGCAGATGTCCTTCCTTAAAGGACATGAGTGAACCAATGGTTTTTACAACAATTAACATTGGTTACATGAACATAAGTTGCTGGAATAGCTCAGCAGGTCTGGCAGCATATGTGAAGAAAAAAATCAGAGTTAACGTTGCGAGTCCGGTGACCCTTCCACAGAACTGTTCTGAGGAAGGGTCACCAGACCCGAAACATTAAATCTGATTTTTTTCTTCACAGATGCCGCCAGACCTGCTGAGCTTTTCCAGCACCTTCTGTTCTTGTTCCTGATTTACAACATCTGCAGTTCTTTTGGTTTTTAACAATGGTTACATGTTCACCATTTGGCCAGCTTTTCTTTTCATTCTGGATTTTAATTGAATTCAAATTTCACCATCTGCTATAGTGTGATTCAAACTGATGTCCCCAGAACAGTAGCCTGGGGTTCTTGACTACTAGTCTATTGACATTACCACTACAACACTACATCACTTTACTGGATAAAAATAGGATATTTGGTCCTACTACTCGAAGCCATCGTTACTGCTCTACACAGGATTCTTCCCACCCTACTTTATCCAACACTTGGAAGTGTATCTTTCTATTGCTTTTTCCCTCATGTTCTCATCTAACTCTGGTTAAGTTTTACATTTTAGCATCAATATCTCCATGTGACAGTTCCTTACTTCTCACCACTCTCTGGATAATTGAATATTTCTGCAGACCTTTTGTTATGTTAGGATAATTTTGTCACTAATATGAATTATGAAGTAAGAGCAAGAATTAGTCATTTGGTTTTTTTGAACTACTCTACCATTTCACAAGATCATGGTTGATCTGATTGTGGTCTAAACTCCACTTTACTATCTACCTCCATATGTTTCGACTCTTTTGGCAATGATAACTTATTTATGATTTAAAACCTTTGATTCCCAAATATAATTTTGATTTTATTTGTTCAAACATGGGATGTTGGCATCACTGGCTGGACCAGCATTTATTGCCCATCTAGATGTTCTTGACAAGTTAGGGTAAGATTTCTTATTCTATTTGCTGTACATAAGATCACATTACCTTTAGAGGGGAAGTTTTAGGATTTTGACTCACCGGAACTTAAGGAACGGTGATATATTTTCAAGTCAGGATGGTGTGAGGCTTGGAGGGGAGGTTACAAGTTGTGACATTCCCATGTACTTGATGCCCTTGTCCTTCCGGATGGTAGTTGTTCTGGCTTTGGCAGGTGCCAGCTAAGAAGCCCTGGTGAATTTCTGCAATGCATCTTGTAGATGGTACATAATGTTCATACTGATGACAGCTGCCTGTGTGAACTTGTCAAAATACAAGAGGTTATAATTGCACCCTCTTGTATTAGTACTTGGCAAATCACTTTTCCTAGCTCCTCTGTCGATGCAACTTCAGAATAGTGGGGGCAGTGAATCCATTTACAGAAAGCATCGGGGATGCTGTGCATGGAAAAAATGTCTAGTGTAGTCACAAAATGTGCTAAAGTGAGGATCAGTTAAGGTGTTTTCTTCCTTCATTCTTTTACGGGATATGGGTGTCACAAGCAAAGCCAGCATTTATACCCCATTGTCCTTGAATTGAATGCTTGCTGATCTATTTCAGAGTGCAGTTAAGAGTCAACTACATTGTTGTAGGTCTGGAGTCACATTTAGGTCAGATAAGGTCAGAAGTCACATGACACCAGGTTATACTCCAACAGGTTTATTTGAAATCAAAAGCTTTTGGAGTGCTCCTCCTTTGTGAAGTGAGCACTTCAGTTGATAAAGAAGCAGTGCCCCAAAAACTTTGGATTTCAAATAAACCTGTAGGACTATAACCTGGTGTCATGTGACTTCTGACTTTGTCCACCCCAATCCAACACCGGCACCTCCACATTAGGTCAGAGAAGGACAGCAGATTTTCTTCCCTAAAGGGTATTATTAAAGCAAATACCATTTTACAACAATTGGAAACAATTTCATCATCACCATTATCAATGCCAGATACATTAATTGAGCTTAATTTGCACCAACTGTGATGGGATTTAAACCTATTTCCCCTGTGCATCTGCCTGGGTATCTGGGACTACTATCCCAAAGACATGACCACTGTGGCGCCATTGCCCCACAGTTAAAGAAAGATCAGTTTTCCAACAATTGGATAGGTCACTGATTGCTCATTGTCTCGATTTCCACATGAAAAATTGCAATGGATTAGTGACACTTGTTGAATACAACTCAAATATGAGCCAATATCTTTGGAAAAGAGGTAGAAAGAAGAACAAACTGGGCTGTTGGATAATTAACCATGGAGGCAACAGAGAAATAAATCATATAACTGTAAAAAAAAAATGGGAACGGGAACATTTAGGTGCCTCTTAGCCTGCTCAGCTATTCAATAAGCTCTGGCTCTGGTCTGAACTTCACTTTTCTGTCTGTCCCACATACCCTTGACTCCCTTGTCAGTAATCTATTTAACTCAGCCTTGAATAAATTCCAGCCTTGACTGTTTTTGGGGAAGGTAAATCCAGATTAATGACCTTTAAGAGAAAAAAAATCCTCAATTTCATTTTAAAACCAAGACCAAAACCAAGGTCAGTGCAATGAATACAGGAGTTGGGCACTCATGTTGTGACTGTACAGGACATTGGTTAGGCCATTTTTGGAATATTGCATGCAATTCTCCTTGCAATAGGAGGGTTGTCGTGAATCTTGAAAGGGTTCAGAAACAATTTACAAGGATGTTTCTGGTGTAGGTGTGTTTGAACAATAGGGAGAGGCTGAATAGTTTGGGGCTATTTTTCCTGGAGCATCAGAGGCTGAGGGGCGACCTTACAGAGGTTTATAAAATCATGAGGGACATTGATAGGATAAAGAGACATGGTCTTTTCCCTGGGGTGGGGGAGTCCAAAACTAGAGGTCACAGGTTTAAAGTGACAGGGGAGAGGGGCCTAAGGGGCTACTTTTTCGTACATAGGGTGGTGTGTGTATGGAACCAGCTGCCAGAGGAAGTGGTGGAGGCTGGTAAAATTACAACATTTAAAAGGCATCTGGATGGGTGTATGCAAAGGACAGGTTTAGAGGGATATGGGCCAAATGCCGGCAAATAGGACTAGATTTATATAGTATATCTGGTCAGCATGGACGAGTTGGACAGTAAGGTCTGTTTCCGTGCTGTTTATCTCTGTGACCACTTAATAACTGTGTCTCCTGGTTCTTGTCTTTCCTACGAGGAGGAACATTCTTTTTAAACCCCAATCTGGTCAAATCCCCTTAGTATCAAAATGTTTCAATAAGAAATTGAATATAATCAATGACAGTGAACAAATATGCATGCTGTACGCACTGGCTATGTTTTGAAAATAATGTATAAAATACGTTGCGGCACTGTCGGTGTTGGGCTGGGGTGGACAAAGTCAGAAGGCGCACGACACCAGGTTATAGTCCAACGGCAGCGCTCAGAAAGCTTGTGATTTCAAATAAACTTGTTGCACTATAACCTGGTGTCGTGCGACTCTGACTTTATTTTAAAAAACTGTGTTAGTAAAGGATTTTTCATGAGTTAAACAGGAAGAATAAAAGAGACGATTTGCATGACGGTTGTGGCAGTGAGGCAGTCACAAGGCATTTCCATCAGTAATGTTTGGCCCGCACTTGTCGAGGAAGATTATGGTCTTAATAACGGCGGTCGCTGCACTACGTAGCTTGCAGAGTGCATCCTAACAAGGATGCAAACTGCAACTTGAAGTGCAAAGATTTATCTCGCCTCCTCTCTAGTCACTTTCATGCTGGAATAAAATAAGGAAAATGAAAGAATCCTTAATGATGCTGTATCATTCATAGCACAGCAAGGAGACCAAAAAAAAAGGCACATGCTGCAGTAATCTCCCCGGGTACCATCAGATTGCTGCTCCCAGCACACTGGAAGGAAGACATCTCTGGATCGAGCTGATACAGCGAGACTTGGCCCGTCAAAACATTATCAGGCAGCATACACCAATCAACTCTGAGACTTATAGACAGCTGTACAAAGGACGGAAAATTGCTGGCGCCGCCGTGCTCTTTACAGGGTCACCTCACAGCTGAAAATACGAAATGCTATGCCATGTAAACTGGTGACAAAAATACAGAGGAGGGAGTGCGAAAAAGATAGTGTAACAGCCTCCAATCATATAAATTAACACGGATAACTACTGTCACTCTATTTCTCACTTCAATGGCCAAACATGTTCTGAACACAGGCAATCTAATTGCCATAGAACAGAAAGCAGTGTGGCTTTTTGGAAAGTTTTTTTTGGGGGGGGGACAAGTCTGCTGGCATTGGTTTCAAAATATTTATTTTGTTAGTCATATAGTTAGCAGCACTGACAATCTACCAGCATGTTAATGCCACAACGTAGGGTCAACTCTAGAGTCCAACACACAAATCAGAGCGAGGAAGCACACAAACTGATTGTGTTTCCTCATACCTACCGGAGCGAACAAGCGTCTTGATTTTTGGAGAGTTGGTTCCGGAGACACACACAAACATACACAATCCGATTCCGCTGCTTTTGTGTGTGTGGCTTTCCCAGATTCCTGCGGTGCCCGTCTCATCCTCTTCCCCCTCCTCCCCAAACTCTTCACCTTTAGCCATGATTGACAGGACTCTGGGGAGCGAAGGGGTTAGCACCTCTGTCAGAACCTGGGTCTCTGCTGAAGTTGAGGACTGCAGATCGATTATCAGCCTGTTCCAGTTGGGACCCATCTCTCAGCCTTTTTCTGACAGGATGCCGGACCTCTTCCACTGACAGAGACATATATGAGCAAGGACTGAACGAGAGTAAATTGTCCGTCAAAACTGCAGCTTTTTCTCCCCCCTAACATCATGATCATCATTGTATTGACCAAAGCCATTGGAATGTTAAAAATGCAGCTTTTTTTTTCTGTCGCTGTCCCCTCGATTCAAAAATTCCTCAAAAAACATTCATCATCAGAATATAATATTAATGTCAGCGCTTGAGCAGTAAAAACTGACAAATTTGCTACTTGGTATATGTTCGCCGGTGGAAAACTTGCCCATTAGCGTTTATTTCTAGTGAACAGCTGTCCAAACAAATCAGAAGCAGCCTCCAAATAAAATATGGATCAGAGTGTATTTTGAAGCTCAATTCCAAAGTTTTGTAGGGTTGCTCATTTTATTTCACTCGTGCTCAGAATTATAATTAAGGGGAGCTTAATTGTGGAAATGATCAAGCAATTCAACTCTTCAAATTTAAATAGCAAGAAAATATACAGTTTCAATAAAATATTACAAAACGTACAATTTGTGTTTTTTCAATCACCAAAAAGAGAGCAAAACGTAAAGGATTATAAGTTGCAATTATATATATACTTTCATTTGCAAGTGTGTGTGTTTAGCAGAAATAAAGAACTCACTCTATGATTCTGAATGTTTTTTAATCAACCTGTTCAGCCATTATGATGCACCTCTGGAGCAGGAACAAAAACCCTCTCTATGGTTCTATTAGTATGCTTAATTCATCTTTTTAAGTACAGAATACTTTAATGAGCCATATATTGTTAAATACTAAACACAATCAGAGTTTTATTCTTCCATTGGATGTTGGCTTCATATCCACATGAGAGTCAACCACATGACATGCACCAGATCTTGAAGCAACTGCTTTATCTGGAAGTCAGCTGCAGCAGGAGACTCCCAAGAGGATAGTGGAAACATTTGAAGGATGTCTTCAAGATATTCCTGAAGGGATCAAACATACAGCTGACTCATGGGAGAGCCTGGTTTATATCCAACCTAAATTTTGAGTCCTTAATGGAGAAAACTAATTTGGGAAGGCATCGAACACATTGAGACACATTGCTAAGAAAGTGAAGAGGCAAAGTTGTAGTTTTAGATAGTGTGCACAGACCTCCAAATAATCCAGTCAGACTGAGCTTTCAAGCACCACCTAACATCATATTGCATTTTACATATTATATAATGTAATTCTGTTATAAAGTCAGTTAAAATGAATGAAAACGTTTCCCAAGATTTATCTCTTAAAACCACAGGCAAACCAACATTTAGTTAACATTAATATGCAAGTGGAACACAACATATATAGAGAGCTTATGTTAATGCATTGTTGTGTGTGCATTTCCAGACAGCAATATCTTGAAGTACCTTGCTTGCTTGTGCGAATGATGCCAGGTTGGACTAATTTGACATGACTCTTTTCCTTATGTTGCTAATAATGCATTCTACAAATGTAATTTAGAATCATGATTGCATTTGATCTATTTCACATTGATTTTTATTTCACCTGCAATAAGATATGCGAATCTGATAATGATTAGATTTACCATTTTTGGATGATTGTAGAATAATGCATCACTAATTTGCCAAGAAATGTTATGGTTGAATTGGGATTATGCTCGAAGCTCTTTTACTATAAATTGTAGATAAAAACAGCCAATTTTCAGATCTTTGTACTGCAACCTATTTAGTCATTCATTCAGCACTTCAATCACAACAGCAGATTCCCCTGGTCAAAGTCATATATTTTATGTCAAAGGCATAAACTTCTAAATTTTGTCCTCAATAGAGTACAAAAATGAATTGATTTGACTTAATTACTTTGTTCTTTGATTTAAAAAAAAGATAATTTGGGATGATTTTCAGTTTAGATTACAATTCTATATTCATGTGGTTTAGTTCGTACATTTTGCATCATAAATGTAGATGGGAGGACGTTCAGTAAAATGAAATTCTACGCTTAAATCAGAATTTCGTTTTGTCACATCAGATTTTTAAATTACTATGAGGTTGAAACAAACTGCAATGACTATGTGTGGCAGCATAAATATAAATGCAGTTAGAGTTCTCTGACTCCCTCCATCCTCCTTTCCTTTCTTTTTTGAAGTTATGGAATGGTTTCACATGTGTTGGTTGCTCTCCAGTCCTTGCCCCTTCCTCTTGATGTAGAGTATTGCTAGGCTATTTGACTATGGAAGCATCACAACAGATTATAGTGTCATCCTCACTAGGTGTCCATAGGTAAGCACTTTGTAGTTGGTTTCTTTGGATAGATAAAAATATGCTTGAGCGCAATTACGACATCCCAGCTTTCTTTACTATATTTAGCATAGACTGGAGAATGAATCTGGGAGAATGGTGGAGAATTCACAAATTGAACCTTGAAGAGCTCAGTTCTAATGTATTTCTTATATTCTGTGGTGTGCATCTGATTTTTATACACAGAAGTCACAAAGCAAATTTGAATTTTTAGCTAAGATCAGAATACCAAAACAATGTGAACTAGTGTAAATCATGCACAGTTCTTTTGGATTAAACAACAGTGCAACATCTATAGATAATATGAAGATAAGGTAAGTAACCATAGGATAATAAAATGATGTGATGCTGTATTTTGTACCTTGTAATTCAGATTCACTTTTAAGTTAATTCAGCACAAATTGGAGATATATTTGACAATAATCGTGTAGTTACTTCATTATCAGCCAGATATTATAAATATACAGCAGACAGTTTTGTTATTGAGATATTACTACTTCGATCATAAGCATGCCACATTTTCATATATAAAACTGACAGAAAAAAATACATATTTTTACATATTAACGCTAAATCATAAACCTGTAAACCAAGCTGTAAACTAGCTGGAATGTAATGTTATTGTAACATCTCCAGTTAGCCTAGCATTAGTCTTATTCTTTATGTGTAAGATAACATTGAGAATAAAGCTAGGGCCATGTTTACATTTGATGTCACCCCTGGATTTTTACATTTTTGCTCATATTGAAACACCTGAAACTTGACCCAATTTGGGTAATTACAGAAACAATAGCAAAATACAACAGATGCTGTGAATCCGAAATAAATACAGGCAGTTCCAGGTTGCAAATGTGTTCTGTTCTTGAGTCCCTTTGCAAGCCGACTTGTATGCAAGTTGGAATACAATGCAGAACAATATAAAATAGCTGTTTGTAAGTACAGGAAATGTTCACATGTTACATTGTTAAAATTATACCCCGAAATGGGATCCCGTTCATAAGTATGAGGGTTGGTAAGTTGAACATTCATAAATCACAGCCTTCTTGTATAGAGAATGCTGGAAACACTCAGCAAGTCTGTTTGCACTTGTGGAAGGAACACAAGAGTTAAATTTCCATTGACTTTATACCAAAATGGATGAAGCGTTGTGCTCATATGAGTTTGAGCTGGCTTGCTTCTTAAAAAATATCTTTTCCATTTTCAAGGATGTAATAAAATTCCATTGTGCATGTTCTGCCATCAGTTTTCAGGCATTGTGTGCAAGTTACAGCACTAAGCTCAAACAATGGTGGGGGTGTGTGAGTGGTATATAGTCTTTTTGCCTTGCAGCACAATGGGGTTAACGCTAATATTTGGTGTTCGACTAGCAATATAAACAAGCATTTTTACAGGTGAAGTCATTGGACTGATTACAACATTGGAAGGGCAAATGATATCTGCGTCTGTTACTCACTGATTAGATTTGTCAGGAGCAAATTACTGCAGATGCTGGAATCTGTACTGAAAACAAAAAGTGCTGGAAATCACAGCAGATCAGGCAACATCTGTGGAAAGACAGCAAGCAAACATTTCGAAGCTAGATGACTTTTTATCAGAGTTGACATGAAGCGTGGAGGGAGCAGCATATATGCAATAGCGTGGGGGTGGAATGCTGGAGGATAAAGGGTGCAGATAGTTCAGTTTAAGTGATTGGAATTTGAGAATGGCAGAACAATGGTGTGTCCAACTGCCAAATTGGAACGAACAGATGGTCCCACTGGAGGGGGGAGGAGGGGTGCAGGAAGAGAGGAGTAGTGACAGAGAATGCAACAAGTAAAGCTAAAAGACAGGGAAGAAATGGAAGTGATTTCATCATCTGAAGTCATTAAGATACTTATGACAGGCCAAAATTCATTGATTAATGAGGATGAGCTGAGGATTGTGACAGACTGTGCAGCAGATTATCAATTTTGACTAAAACATGATGTGAATATTAGTGGAGAACAACTCATAAAGGCAAATTTTGTAATCCTGAAAGGGGATCACGCTGAAAAAAAATGCTAATTAGTAGATTGGAGTTCAACATTGTAGCAGTACTGCTAATCTTTGAGGGCAGAACTGACATCACATGATGGGTAATTTATCCTCTACTTTTCTTAATATCAGGCTGAAATATACTAAAATTTATCCCTAATGATCAACATCTTTATGGCAAACAGCAATCTCTTTTTTCAACAAAATGTTGTCAGGAAAGTTTTCATGTGATAAGACTCATGTCTGCTTTCCTTAGAAGTATGGACAAAGGAAGAGGTATACGTACTTCTTGAAGGTCAGGTGAAGAAGCAAGCTTTCACTTTTCCTCAGAGAATATATTCACATTCCTTGCTGAGCCTTGCTAGCTCACATATTGAAGTAAGGGGCTGGGGGCGCAATGTTTTCCAGGTGGTCGAGGGAGATTCATGCACCAGACAGTGGCACTGATTTATGTCCTTCCAACATTAACAAATTCAGACCTGAAGCCTGACAAATAAGCCCCTGAAGAATAATTTGCAAGTGTGGTCTGAATATTATGATCCAAAGTTAAGGAATTGTACAGCAGTATGCTCATATTATTCATTCAACATCACCACCAGACAAAATTCTGCTTTATTTTTCTGTGGAAATGCATCTCAAAATAAAAAGGATAATTTGGGGAAAGCTGAAAACAGTCATTATACAGATTTAACACTGACAGCATTTTGGAGCAGAAAGGCAAAGAGGGAACTCTATGAGTTGGCAGAGTTTTACAAATTTGCACATAAATAGAGGAACATAGCTCTGTAGATTAGCTACAATGAAAGGTATAGTGGTATTGTGGTTAAGATGTTCATATAGTAATCCAGAGACCTGGTCTAATAGTCCATCAAATGCGAGTTTTCATCGCCCTCATAAATTAAAATTTTTAGCAAAAATTTAGAAATCAAATGCCGCATTAATTAAAAATAATTATGAAGTTGTCAAGTGGCCTTAAAAGTTTCCCCAAGTACTTACTAAGTCTAGCCTAACAGTGCCTCCAGCTCCATCCCAAAGTGGTTGCCTCTTAACTAGGAATAGGTCATTAATGTCAGCCTTACTACTGATAACTACTACACAGCAGTTAATTAAATAAAAACAAATTGATTGGATGGCAGTTCCTTTGACAGTCATGATTTTAAATAAAAAGTTAAGAAATAAAGACTTGCGCCTTCTTGGATTAATGATGTCAGAAAGTGCTTTACAGCCAATCAAACACTTTTGAGCATGGTCACAATACAACTGAAACCTAGCAAGCAAATTGCACACAGCAATGTCCCAGAAACAGCAATGAGGTAGATGACCATATCATTTATTTAAGATTAAGTGTAATTGAAAAAAATGTTCCACCTTTGTATAAGTACAAGTGAAAAATGTTATAAGCCCTGTTTTTGAGATCTTTACGAAGCTTACATTAGATTTGGGTCAATATTTGTGCTTGCAGACAGAAGTGACCAACAATGCTTAAAACCAGTATAGCTTTAAATTTGTTGTCGGCCTATTTTAAAGTGACCTTCATTTTTGTTATTTGTAAGCTGCTGTTTATGGTGATTGAATAAGTCAGATTCCACTTTTTAATTACATTTTTTCCAGAGTTTTTGGGATCAAATTCTGCAATTCCATTCCTTTATCACTGGAAGCTGAAAACCTTGTGGATAATGGACAAAGGCACTGCTATTTCTTATATTCAGGCTCACTACTTTATGGTGACTGTATGAGTCAAATTGTATTTTTATTACATGCGATTCTGGAATTTTTACCAGCACTTTGGGGATCACTTTCTCCAATTCTGCCTGTTTTTGTGAAAATAACAAACAGTGGTCTTGGTTACTTATGTAATCAGTCACAGTTAGTGATGGAGAAATATTTATTCGCAAAGGGCTTGTGAATTTTGATTAAATTTTGTGAAACTACAGAACTGTTAGTCAGAACTGCTTTTTGTTATTTCCAAACAGAAGTTACTGCAATATCTAAAATTATAATCTATTTGATTCTTCAAGAGTTTTAAAAGTTTTGTGAGCAATCTGCTTATCCTGTGATCAAACACAAACCCCAAGTTGCTTTGTTAGCCATTAAGCGTGTGCTTAACCTACTGAGAATACTTAAACTCTGCTAATACCCTTGCTCTAAACAAACAGAAAATTGTCTTTCCCTTTTGAGTCAACAGAAACCAATGTAGCCTTATACAATTAGAGATAACAAAGTGTAGAGTGGGATGAACACAGCAGGCCAAGCTGCATCAGAGGACCAGGAAAGCTGACGTTTCGGGCCTAGACCCTTCTTCAGAGGGTCAGGAGCCTCCTCACTGAAGCCTCATCCTACAAATCAGAGCTGGCAGCTTCAAGGTGCTGACCAGTATTCCTGGAAGCATAGGCTGCAGTGCCATTAAGAAATGTGCTGACCAGCAGATAAGTGTTTTTGTATGGGGTGGAGGTTTCAGGATGGTCAAAGCAGAAGCAGGACAATGGCCTTCAATTGTATCATCTGGATTGTGGCCTTCAATTGTCCTGTTACCCAATTCTTTTTCTTGATGTCCCTCAATTGGGCAATCCCCTTCAGAATCTAACAGACAGCTCTCTGTGGTTTTCCTGTTAGGAAACTGAACAATATTCCCTCCTAGTGGGAGGCAGATAATTGGACTCGTGGTGCATTGAGCCTCTTAGGCATCTCTTAATTGACCACTTGAGCCACTTCATAGTGGTAGGTCACCCACAGACCTAATGGCTAATTGCTGAGGTGGTGGAAAGGGGGCGAGCATCTCTCCAGGGCCGACACAGCCAATTATTTGCCTTTACTACCACCTTCCTCACTGCCTCCAGAGATAAAATCGCCATTGTCTCAGAGGATTAGAGGTCTGCTCTATCATTAGAGAGAGAGAGAGAGACAACCGGTGGTCAGTTTAACCTGAGGATCACCATCCCTCAAGGAAAGGGCAGGAATGAGAAAGTGGGTGGGACATTCACGTTAACTCCAGCCAGTGCGGGAATTGAACCTACTCTGTTTGTGTCACTCAGTCCAGCCAATTGAGCTAGCTGGCACCAAAGCACCTCAAGGGAGGAGTGAATTGAATCCACAATTTCAGCAAATAACATACATGGGGGTAGGTGTGGGGGGTGGGGGCTAACCAGCAGATGTGAATTCTCCCAAAATCTTTGAATAACATGCAGCTAAGCCACTGTCACTGTACCCAGGTCATAAAGAACCAATACAGAAATGAATAACAATGTGTTGACTGTCCTGGCCAGCAATTACACCCCCACCCCGACCTGAAACGTCAACTTTCCTGCTTCTCTGATGCTGCCTGGCCTGGTGTGTTCCTCTAGCTCCACACTGCGTTATCTCTGACTCCAGCATCTGCAGTTCTTGCTATCTCCACCCCCATATCAATTTACTTTTGCTCATCAACAAAGCGATGGGAAGGGGTCATCTGCAGTGCCATCAAGTAGCCATCTAACTGACATTCAGCTTGGGTTCCACCCAGTGCCATGCAACTACTGACCAAATCATAACCCTAGTCCAAACTTTGGTAAAAAGGCTGAAACTCAGAGCTGACGTGAGAGTGACTGTCCTTGACATCAAGGCAGCATCGATCCACCATCCAAGAAAGTGTGGATTATTTCAGCACTTTGCTGACTTGTGGCTTGTAGATGATGGACAGGCATTGTGAGGTCAAGACGTGAGTTACTCACCACAGAATTGCTAGCTTCTAACCTGTTCTTGTAGGCACAATATTTATATGGTTGGTTCACTTCTGGTTATAGTCAATGGCAGTCTACCATGAGATCTGGGTACTGGGTACTGCGCTCTTAGGGCTGCTTTCTGCTCTCTCTCCTCTGAGTTTACTGCATCTATATCTCCACCTTAACCAAGGGTGACTACAGTCTGACTGTCAGAGTTGCAACAAGTCTTTGGGTGGAATCTTCTCAGACTCTCACCATTGTGGGTTATAATGAGAAATTTGGCAGGACCTCATGAGATATCAATTGAGGTTTTTCTTGATGTCTAGACTGACATGTCCAACTAAGTTCCAGATGTTGAGACAAGATTCTCACCAGTGAATGGTGACAGATCTATTGACTTGGATTATCATTCATTATCACCTTCATTATTACTTAATCTCTCCTCATTAACGTGCACTCTCCTCTTCTACACCTGCTGACTTGAAATGAAACACCAAGACATCCCGATATGAAAATCGGAGCAGGCACTTGGCAACTGGAGCTCACCACTTAGTCTTCCAGACCTTCAGCTCATACGCTTGACACCAGGATTTAAGGGCAAGCTTCATAGGCAGTGACTGTGTGCTCCTCATGTCCACAGACATTGGCATCTGAAGCATTCATGGCATGCCTCCAATCCACTTATGATACACTTTTGCACTTTAATTCTGCAGTGTAAAAGGCATTGGCACTGATCACTGCAATGCTGCTACAAGGGCACTTTGAGTGTAGGGTCTCTCACTGGGTCATGCACTGGGCCAGCCTACATTTCAGGCCTGCTTTCTCACTCTCTTAGTGTTCACTCACTTGTAGCCTACCTGGATTGTCACAACCTTTCCTTGTATTTTTGTGCTTTGGGCCCTCAGCCAGAACCTAAAGGTTCACATCACTTCTGGTAGCTTTGCCGTTTGGTACTGACCCAATACCTAAAAGTTTGTCATGGTTATTAGCAGTCAACAGTTAAAGGGGTGGACATGTTGCTGTATAGTACTTTAGTATGCCAATCACACACCTCCACCATGTGCCAGAAGCTTATAGGACCAGCACACTGCATTGTGTCAACTAAATGGCCATGTTTCCAAATCAAAGTGGAATAGTCCTCAGTCATATCAAGGGGGACATCATTCAGGCAGGGGTTCCTGACAAGTAAATCAAGGGCAGCTTCTGAGAACACTCTAGGGGCTTGAGTTCCATTAGTGAGCCGATCGGATCAGAATCATCTCCTTGCAGGGGTGTGGTGTGTATTGTTAGGACTCTACCACCAGCCTTGTTCCTTTATGCTCCATCATGGGCTATGTTTTTCCTATTACAAGAGAAAGGGAGAGATTGAGTGAAATGCAATTGTCCGGCACCAGCTGTCAGTGCTGCTGCAGGTGATGGACAGGTGGTGTGGTGCCCCAAGTGGTGAGTAGGCAGTGTGGAAGGCATGCAGGCTTAGTGGAGGGTGAGAGCAAAGGTGAGGGTGGTACTGCTTGGTTCTGGGTGGGAGATGGGTGTAGCAGCAGAGAAAGTGTGAGTGTTAGGTAGCAGACAGAAGATGACAGTACTTACCCTGGTGGAATAGAGCAGATCATTGACCTTCTTCTTTCACTACTGGCCACCTCTTTGGCTGGTTGAGACCACGTTAACCCAGATGGTGACCTTGGACCAGGTGGGGAGGGTCTGATGTTGTGGTTCCTTTGCTAGTCCTGGGGAAGAGGCCATTCCTCCTCTGCATCATTCCATTCACCAGGGCCTCAAGCTCCTGACTGCAAAGTGGTTCTCCTGTTATCTGCCATGTCCAGAGATAATGTCACAAACTGTGCAGGGCAGTGCCAGACTGACCGTGCTTGTCTGAGTGTGCAATATCATTTTAATATTTACGCCAGGGATCCCTGGATGTGCCAGCTGTACCTCTGGCTGCGGCATGTGGGAGAATTGGGCTGGTATTGAGAAGTGAGCATAGCTGGCTGGCTAGCATTTACTGTCTGCCCCTAGTTTCAGTTTGGAAGGTGGTGGCGGTGAGCTGCCTTCTTGAACCACTGCAGGCCATATATATTCAATTACATCTTTCTTGTACATTCCTCCATTTCTCTCTTCTCCAGGTCTTGATGACATGTGACTGGTCATATCAGAATTGCATCAGCATATACATCGTCATCATTGATATATTCATGACCAACGTACTTCTCGCCTCACTTCCTCTCTCACCTCCTTTAAGATGCTTCATAAGTACTATACCTCCAATCAATCTTTCCGTCACCCATCCTAGAATTAGACATTGCAACACGTTTATGTGATAATGTTTCTGTGAAGTGCTTTGGAACATGTTACTACTGCAAATGTGCTGTGTAAATGCAAGTTATTGTTGTTGAACATGCCCAAATGCTGATACAACAGGAGAAGTAAATTTTGCTCTTGGTGCTGAATAAGATCCACTATTCTGTGTGCGGTTTCCTCCTAGATTCTGATCAAGTTTTCTCTTGGATAAACCCATAAGTGAAAACACACAAAGGCCAAGTATGGAAAAAATCAATTGGTTTTGATCCTTAAACAGTAAAGCGATAGTTATTCATCTACTGAGTATGAATGAGCATGAAATCTGTCCATAGAAAATCTGTTCAGTCAATCTTTGACAGTTAAATAGCCTCTGACACAACCTGCCACACCATCTCAGAGGGTGAAAACATAGGCCTGTAGTATTAGCGTCTACTCGCAATGGTGGGAACCTGACTCTGGTTCTGTTATTTTATTTCCCCTCTACACTTTACACATGTTGTCCCTGTGAAATTTGGAGTGCAGCAGAATTACACTGTTTAACCGTACATGAAAAAAATGTTTTGATATAAATTCCCAACCCACATATTAGTAGCACTTTTTTGGATGTAGAATAGTGGAGTACAAACCAGATGATCAAAAATTACTTGGCTGAAAATAAGCAAGAACAAGGAGCACAGTTAAACACAAAGTCCAGTACAACAAACCACAGAAGACACTTGCAGAGTTAAAATATGGGCAGAAATTTCCATAATTTTTCTAAGTGTGAGGAAAGCATGTAGTTGGCAATTAATATGCCCCTCCTTTACTAGTGAAATAATTTGTTGTATCACCTGCCAACTGGCTAATTAAGAACATACAAGTGAGAAAGAGGCAAGTATCTCGTCCTATCATAAACATTGGCACTGGCAACCTAGGTTGACAGTAGCTACTAACCAATCAGAGGCTGGGAGCAACAAAGGGCAAGAAATCAAGCGCTTCATTTTCTCTTCATAGGGTGAGGCTCATGAATATGGGTGTGGGTCAGTTCAGAGGTAAAGGTCACCCTCTTTCTTCCCCCATCCCCAATCCCTCTAATTTCCCCCAGATTTAAGCAATTGGAGGACCAAAAACCCAACCCAACAGGCAAGAACAGCCTGGTTTCCAAGTTGGGAAAACCTTGCTTATTCTGGAGGCAAGGAGATTGAGGAGGTGGTGAGCTGTCAATTAATTGACAACCCAAAGGCATTAATTACTGGTGAGTTGAGTAGGTCCTCATTGGGATGTCTGGCCAGCTTACTGACTGAGATGGTGAGAAGAAGTCAAAATTCTCCCCAGGGCCGACTCGTCCTATTATGTGCCTTACTCACCACCTCAAGGTTAGTGGAAGGTTGTGTACTTAGTTTTCAGATTGGCATTACATTGGCTTGGATTTTCCAGATGGCCAGATTATCATCTCTGAAGCCTGAAATACCCTAACCATTCTATCACTTACCCCATTCCCTTGCCACCTTACACCCTGGCAATGTTATGTCCAACATTCTACCCATTTGGTACCTTGCCCTCAGCATCCTACACCTACCCACTTGACACCCTTAACCACAAGGCACATAACCCTCTGTCTTCCAACCCTCCTACCCTAACTTACTTACCTCCATCCTACACACTTGCTATCATGCCCTTGGAACCCTCTCCTATGTGGCACCCTATTTACTCAACACCATACTCCCTTAGCCAGCTGGCACCCTATCTTCCCAATTCCCTCACCTCAATTCACACTTACTTTATGTACTTAGCCTTTCACAGAAACTGTCAAAGTGGTTGTCTGGGATGCTGGAGATCTAATTTACAGAATGTGGCCACTGACTGTCCTGAGAAAGGAGTGTGATTTGCCCTCCTGACTGTTCTATGCGGTGAGGGATCTGTCAGAATGGAAGTTTGGCTCTTCATTTCTGAAGGAATCTTTTTCCAGAAATACAGAGCTCTTTGAATGCATAAAAAGGAAGTTGATTGGTAAATGTTGGGTCATTCCTGCTCCATAGAAAATTCGAATCATCGTCTGCAAATCGATCCTAAACAATTTGTGCTGCAGAACATTTTCATTTAGAGTAATATTGTCTTGGATACTTCAGGTGGCCTTGTGATACTGTAACTAGAAGCAAGAACAGGAAATAGAAGTAGATCTCAAGTTCTGAAGAAGGGTCCTGACCCAAAGAGCCAACTTTCCTGCTCCTCTGATGCTGCCTGCTTTGCGGTGTTCCTCCAGCTCCACACTGTGTTGTCTCTAGATCTTGAGTGCTTTGATTACAAATTGAACAGAGGAATTGAAGGAACTTGAGGTGCAAATATATAGATAAATAGACTGTACCACACAAATGTAATTTAACATCCATTTTAATATCACACAACCTGACTATTTACATTTCTTTAATAATAAATTTCATGGCGTGAGTTTGTGGTAGAAAAAGTTGTCAGGTTATGTTTGCAAATATTAGCTTTAAATACATTGTATAGATAAATATGAGGTGACAGGACAGTGGGATTATACTAGAATAACTTATGTGAGAAAAATACAGGTTTAATATTTTCCATGCTATAACAGATCCTGCAAATCTTATCTTAAAGGAGTCCAAGTTCAGATTTTGGGGGTCTTTCTGTCGTTCTTGAGATTAAGAGTGGTGATTTTTAAATATTGGTCTCAACTCTCCAGTTGACTATAAATATTGATGTTGAAATCCATTACAAATGTATGCAAACAAACATTAAGCTGTCACCTGAAGGCACATAAAAATTTCACATAGCACTGCAAATAAATTGTTTCAGCTGTCTGTCATTAACAATAAAGCTCATTGTCAGTGCATGTATTGAAACAAAAACAAAACAAAATCCCATCCCACTTCTATCACATTTTACAGTGAGAGGCCTTTAAAGGCATCCCAGGAATAGCTGAAAGGATTTATGCCTGCAATTTTTAAGCCTGACACAACGGCATTACAATAAAATTGAAAGGCTAGGAATTGAATAACCATATTTTTCTTTTGGTTTTACGTAATTGATGCAGCGGTGCAAAGCTTTGTTTCACATAATAAAAGTATTAGCTTAGCACGGCTGAGCCTCATCTCACACATAAAGCATGAGATGCACACATTTCAGCCCCATGTCATGCTCTCTGGCGGTGTTTGAAATTTAAGCCAAATCATTGATGAATTGCTCCAGAAGTTTGGTCACCAAGCCTTTGGAATAACTCCCTGATAGATTGAATGTGTCTGGAACAAGACAGTGCACTTGTTAAGACTTCTCCCTCTTTCCCCAACTGTGTGGTTCAATTTCACTGCTTTAATACGGTGCTCTTAATTAGTAAATGCAATCTTATCTTCATATAAAGTCAATTCCTAAGCAACTTTCCATCTTAGAGCTGGCACAGCTGAGGGAGTGTCACTTTTGTTTAGCTGATCCCTGTTGTTAAACTCTTTTTTTCAGTTAAAAAAAAGCACAAAAGTACAGGATAAATTTGAAGATGGCAAGAATAGGCAATAAAACAATGCTAACTAAAAAAAGTGTTTCAGTGATGGCAACTTTGAAAAACTTGTCAGGATTTGAGGAAGATCTGAATGAAGGCAAGGGATTGGAATGCTGGGAATTGTAAGCTCCCCAATTTAACCATACAATTTAATTAAAAAGGGAAACAATTCCAATGATTCGCTTCATTTTATATCTCACTGGAGTGACCAATAAACAGAACATTGTACTCATACTCATTTGGCACTTACGTAAGTTTTGCAATGTGCTTAGTGATTCAAAACCCAACTCTCATGTATCCCCAGCATAACACAATTATTCTTACTTTACATGTTGTTCATGCTGAACCTAATCTGTATTCTTGCTGTTCACAAAGAAGTTAACCCATGGAAATAGTTTTATAATTGAAACAAGTGTAACAGCTGGAATTGGTCCAAAGAGCTATAAATCCAGGTACAATTGAGTGCGCAGTTGCTTTTTTTTTAAACTCAGCTGATTCCTGTGTCTACACTCCATACTTTCCTTCAGAGTTTGAGTCCCTCCCTTTCCAGGTTGGAGGTCATAAGTTCATAGCAATCCTGTTCACGGTACTTAAGCTAACTGTACACATTTAACTCTTGCACAACATGTTGAATAACAGAGCACGGTGACTCAGTAGTTAGCACTGCTGCCTCACAGCACCAAGGGTCTGGGTTTGATTCCACCCTTGGGTGACTGTATGGAGTGTGCACATTCGCCCTGTGTCCCTGTGGGTTTCCTGCAGGTGTTCCAGTTTCCTCCCGCAGTCCAAAGATGTGCAGGTTAGGTGGATTCACAGTGCTAAATTGCCCATAGCATCGCAGAATGTGCAGGCTAGGTGGATTAGCCATGAGAAATGCAAGATTACAGAGATAGGGTAGGACTGGATGGGATGCGCTTCGGAGGGTCATTGTGAAAACAGGCCATTCGGTCCAACAAGTCCACACCACCCCTCCGAAGAGCATTCCACCCAGACCCATCCCGTTACCCTTTATCTGTAACCCTGCATTTCCCATGTCAAATCCACCTAACTTACACACCTCTGGACACCACGGGCAATTTAGCATGGCCAATCCACATGACCTGCACATCTTTGGACTGTGGGAGGAAACTGGCAGAAACCCATGCAGATGCGGGGAGAATGTGCAAACTCCATACAGACAGTCGCCTGAGGGTGGAATTGAACTGGGGTACTTGACGCTATGACGCAGCAGTGCTGACCACTGAGCCATCATGCTGACTCGATGGGCCAAATGGCCTGCTTCCACACTGGAGGGATTCTATGATCTGCAACAATTTGAAAAACACTTCAATTCTGCTTAAATGCACATATTAATAAACTTCTTTTGTCTTGAGTATGCAAGTTATTTTTCACTCAATCATAACTTTTCAAAAACAGATAAACATTTCAATACATTAAAAAAAAACTTCTCTCTGTAAATACATGAGCCAGGACAAATAATTCAGGAAAAGAAGATGCAAAAAATAGTATGGTTGCAGATGTTATTTCTGCATCTTTCCGATGCAAATATCTTAAAGTGCACAGTGCTGTGAAAGGTTAATTTGTCTTTGAGAGCACAATAATTGTAGGTCAAAGCAAAGACCTTACTGTTCTTTAACAAAGAATTATAATAAAATACCAACACACTGTTATAGATCTGTTGTAATCTCTATTCAGTGCACACGATTACTTTAGTTAGATAGAACAGTGCACACTGGTCAGTCTAACTATTGTTGCTGCTCCTCTAAAAGCCAGGGTGAGCATACATGTGAATTAACTTATTTCTTCACCCCAAGAATGATAAAACTGTCTGTTATAGGGTCTGAAACCATAGAAGAGAGTGAACAATTAAGTGTATTATCAAGCTAAACTAATTAGACAATTAGCACAGTATTCAGGGATTAGAAAGTTTCACTTGTGCCTGCTGTTCCAGAACTAGCTTTTTAACTTTACAGATGCCTTTTCAGAGTTCTCAATACTTCCAAAGGAATCTGTTAAAACAATACACACAGGGACAACTGAAAAAAGATTTTAGGGTCATTTCTAAATAGCTGCTCTGGTCCCAGCAGAGCACATGTACTGTGTCAAATGGAGATTTTAGTGTCAATGAATGTAAAATTTGAATTTTGGGAAGGGGGTGGGTGGTTTATGGAACCCACAAGCTCAGGAAATGTAGTGTGTGGGATGACTTAATTAGGCAGGATGCAAAATTTTGATTTCCCGATGGAGGGTGGAGATGCACTGATAAAGTTAGCCACGTGTTTAGGGCATGTTAAGTGTTTTTAGCCTGCAGCGGGTTCATACTTGTAATGCTTTGTAATACTCATTTAATGTGAAACGTTGTTCAATGAAGTCTAAACCTTGGTGTACATGCATTGTGTGACACCTGGATCCCAATGGTTTCTAGGTGTTGTAGACTATTCAACTTTGTGCAGTTGTATTCCATGTTGAACTCTGTTGCACAAAGCAGTGGGTGTTTAAAAAGTCAGTGTTTGAATGTATGGAGTTCCATAGGAGGGAACGAGCTAGCATCCTGATGTGATGGTTCGAATTAGAGACAGAAAGATGGCTGAAAGCATAAAGGACACAGGGTTCATGCTATCAAAGGTAGGGTCCTGAGGGTTGAGTTGATGGTGTTGAGTGCAAAAGGAAGAGTCACAGTTAAAGGGGCTATTTGTACCTGAGATAGGAGCAGATCCAGAGTCAGGATTGGGTATTGAAAGTTCTCATCGGTTGGGTCACAGAACCGAGCAAACGTATGGAGAGGACAATGAAAGGGCTCAGAGTGGGCATTGGGATGGTCATGGTGTAGGCATAAAGGGAAATGGGGGAGAGAGCTGGCATGTTCAGGAAA
This sequence comes from Ginglymostoma cirratum, assembly GCA_024137785.1. Taxonomy (NCBI): domain Eukaryota; kingdom Metazoa; phylum Chordata; class Chondrichthyes; order Orectolobiformes; family Ginglymostomatidae; genus Ginglymostoma; species Ginglymostoma cirratum. Next base: position 16,237,750 of record JAHRHZ010000223.1, read on the forward strand.
ATAGTAATAGGATCTAGGGTAATGGGGGGTGGTGTTCAAGGAGAGCAAAAGGGAGAGGAAAGTATAAAAAAAGCAAAATATTGCAGATGCTGGCAATTGGAAATAAAAGCATGAAGTGTTAGAGAAACTCAGTAGGTCTAGGAGTAGATGTGGAGTGAAAAACAGAGTTAACAGTTTGAGTACAATATGACTCTTCATTTGACTGATTCTTCAGAAAGGTTATATCGAGTGGATCAAGGGTTAATGGAAGTTACACTGAGAGTGAGCTGGGGTGGTATTACATAACCCCCATACTTCCAGTGTTCAAACGCATGTTCCCTGAATGTAAACTCAATTAAAGTGGAAAGGGGGTTGTTTTGGGAGGGTGGTATTCATGCTGCTCGTAATTGGCAATTAAAGGGGATTGCTAATAATTAATTTGATGGTTGAGATCCTCGGGCGATCAAGCTCTCAAGTGTATGAGTTCTGAAGAAGGCCCATAGGCCCCAAAACTGTAACTCTGCTTTCTGTCCACAGATGCTGCCAGACCTGCTGAGTTTTTCCAGCAATTTCTGGTTTTATTTCTGATTTCCAGCATCTGCCATTCTTTGTTTTGTACTCACATGTATGTCTACCCGCTTTTCACAATTACTGCCACAACCACTGGTCAATTCATATGGCTTCCTACAACCTCAGGAGCAAGAGGAAGAGAATGCAAAGAAAGAGAGCTTTCATGCCCAGCAGATAGGACCAGAGGGTGAGGCTAGTCCCGACGCAGTAATCCAGGGAAGGCATCACTGAAGAACAGTATCAACATATCCAGAGGACATGAACAACTAGTGTGATTGTTAGGTTTCATAAAATAGAATCATACAATCCCTACAGTGTGGAAACAGGCCAATTGAAGCGTTGAATATAAACCTTTCCTCTGAAGAGCATCCCACCCAGACCAACTTTTCTACACTATCCCCGTAACCCTGCATTTTCCATGGTTAATCGACCTAGCCCACACATTCCCAGACACTATGGGCAACTTAACATGGCCAAACCACCTAACCTGCACATCTTTGGACTGTGAGAGGAAACCCACACAGACACGGGGAAAATGTGCAAACTCCACACAGACGGTCACCCAAGGCTGGAATGAACCTGGGTCCCTGGCGTTGTGAGGCAGCACTGCCTCAATTGAAAGGACTGTTTCAGGTCATGGATGAAGATTAGGGAGGTGGTGTATGGGCAGGTGTTGCATCTTTTACTATTGTAGGGGAAGGTACTGGGGGATGTTGGAGTGGTTGGTGGGGAGTATGGCGCAAACTAAGGAGTAGTGAAGGGAATGGTCTTTGTGGAAGGCAGAGAGAAGTGGGGAGTGGAAGATGTTCTGGGTAGTCAGGTCTAATTGGAGTTGGCGGAAGTGTTTGAGGATGATACTTTGGATGTCGAAACTGGTAGGGTGGAAAGTGAGGACAAGGGGTGGCCCTATCTTTATTATGTTTCAGGGGTGTGTTTAGAGCTGTGGAGTGGGGAATCGAGGAGGTGCGGTGGAAGGCTGTCTGGATGACAGAGGGGGGAAAAGAGCATATACTGAGAAAGGACATCTGGGGTGCTTGGGTGTGGAATGTCTCCTCATCAGAGCAGGTGCGACGGACTTGGAGGAATTGGGAAATCAGGATGGAATTTCTGCAGGACACAGAGTGGGAGGAGGTATAGTCTAGGTAGCAATGGGAGTCTGTGGGTTTGTAGTAAATGTCACTCTGTAAACTGTAACCATAAATGGAAATGGAGAGGTCACAAAAAGGGAGGGAAGTTTCTGAGATAGACCAAGTGAATTTGAGAGTGGGATGAAAGTTGTTAGTGAAGCCGATGAACTACTGTAGTTCAGCATGGGTGCAGGATGCAGCACTAATGCAATATCGATGTAACAGAGGAAGAGTTGGGGAACAATACCAGTGGATGAACTGAACAGGGACTGTTTGAAATAACGACAAAGAGACAGGTGTAGCTGGGGCCCATGCGAGTTACCATGGCCATCTGCTGGATTTGGACAAAATGGGAAGAATTGAAGGAAGTTATTGAAGGTGAGGACTGGTGCAGTGAGGTGGAGGAGTGTGTTGGTGGGGAGGTCTGGATGTTGGAAAAGAAAAAAACTGAGGGCTTGCAGGCCATCCATTTGGGGATTGCACATCCATAGTAACAATGAAGTGCTGAGGGTCAGGGAATTAGAAGTTACCAAAGAGGTGGAGGGCATGGTTTGTGTCCCGGAGATAGGTGAGGACAGCCTGGATCAGGAGAGAAAGAATGGTGTTGAGGTAGGAAGAAATGAGTTTGGTGGGGCAGGAGCATGTGGAGATGATGAGTCAGCTGGGGCAATTGGACTTGTGGTACTTGGGGAGCAGGTAGAAGGGGACAGTGCTGGCCTGGGGGTCTATAAGGCTGGAGGCGGTGGAGGGAAGATCACTGGAAGCAATGAGATCATGGACAGTGTTGGAGATGGTGGCTTGATGGGCCATTGTGGAGTAGTGGTCAAGGGGGAAATAGGACATGGTGTTGGAGAATTGGCGTTCGGCCTTTGCGACATGAAGGTCCATCCTCCAGATTACCACCGCCCTGCCTTTGTCAGTGGGTTTGATAGTGAAGCAAATACATCTGTCCCCAACACTTCTTCAGCCATCACGTCAAGATAAACAAAGTATGTATCATGTCTGCTGCATCTGCAATTATTAAAGACACTAACAATTCTCAGTCATTATGAATAATTGCACGTAATAGGTTATATTGCACATTTCTTATAATTTCAGAATGAATGAAAGAATGAAATGGATAAATGACCTGTGTCACCTTAGTGGTCATAATTGTTTCAGTTCTAATTTTCTTCCACAGTGTCTAAATGTATCATCAATATCAGCAGCTGATGGATGAATTGTGGAGACTGTATTAACGCTGTGGGTGAGGTGAGACAAAAGCGTCAGGGCAGCTGGCATGTACTCCTCCTCTGTCTGATCATGCAATAGTACCTCACCATCTTCCTGAAGACTGCTGGAGGGAGGTCAAGGTGCTTTGTGCCCCTATTGCTTAGCAATGCAGCATAGTCAGAGTGATGGAATGGAGGTTAGGTCTCAAATGCATGGAATGCACTTCCTGGATCTCTAAGACAGTTACTGTCCTCTCCATGGATGACACCTTGCACTTAAATGCCTAGGTCATGAAAAAAGACATGTGTATAATCTTTGACTCCCTAACTTCTATTACAAATCCAACTGTTGAGGCTGCAACCAGTGACCTATCATAAGTTCGGACAGAACAGAAGCCTTGTCCTGGTGGTTTGATGGTCACCGACATGCATCTGGGCAATCCCCAGAGGTAGATTTTTCTAAGTCCTGTCATGATTGCAGTCTGGTTCCTGAATTCTATGAGCCATAGTTAAGAACAAAATGGATCACATTTAGAATCATCACAGTGTAAACATTTTACATTGAAGGTCACATTATGAGTGAGTCTGTGTGCCTCCAGAAAGACAGTTGCCTCACTCCTGGCTGGAATAGCCTCACCATCTAACACCAGTTGCACTCCTTCCTCACCAGCAATCTTCATCACCTCCTCCTCAGTTGCTTTGAGGAGGTTTAGATCTGAAATTCTTCCTCTTGTGCATCGCCTCTCTCTGACATTGTCCCGCATTGCAAAGTGCAGAGTTAGTGACATGTCAGGTGATATTTAACCCTGCCCACCCTCCATCAAGCACAAAATGTCCTGTCATTCACATTGTTGCATCCAAGCTTAGACAAAAAGTTAACTTTCAGACTCTTTGCCATGTGGCACAAAGTCTGATCATACATTCACTCTTTTGACATATCTGCCCACTCTCCCATATATATTATCGTCATATCATGAGCGGTTCCTGTTGAAGATGCAGCTCTAGCATCTAGCCTTGTGGATGTGAGCAGGTTGTTGATCTGCTCACTGCACTTTTCCCAGATTTGGCAGATGTGCCCATGGGTGATCAGCTGCTCTGCCAACTTCATCCAAGCTGCCTTAATCAGGCAGGCGGGCCTTGTGGTAACATTGTCAGGAAAGATCAGCCACTCGGTTTTCCCTGTTGGTCTGGAAGAGGCCAACATCGCTGAGATATGGAGCTTGTCTGATCAATCAAGAGACCCTTCTTTGGGAAGCCATCCCCATGCCTTTGCTTTCAATTCCCCTGCCACCATGACACTCCACCTTGTACTCCCACCTCACCCTCATTCTTCTGAGCCTATTCATCCCATGGTGAGCTCTGGTGAAGCTCCTGGAGTATACCAACAGGAGCCACCAATCCTGTTGGCACTTCTAGCAATGGCATTGCTCCCACCCACCTAATGAGAAGCTATCAGCTCTTATGGTCAGCAGGATTTTCATACCTAGTAGCCCTAGGGATCAAATATAATGGAATTCAACCCAGAAAAGTGTGAAGTGATTCATTGTGGAAGGTCAAATTTGAATGCAGAATACAGTGTTAATGGCAGGATTCTTGGCACTGTGGAGGAACAGAGGAATCTTGGGGTCCACATCCATAGGTCCCTCAAAGTTGCCATCCAAGTTGACAGGGTTGTTAAGAAGGTGTATGGTGTGTTGGCTTTCACTGGCAGGGGAATTGAGTTTAAGAGCTGTGAGGTTATGCTGCAGCTCTATAAAACCCTGGTTAGACCACACTTGGAATAATGTATCAGAGATAAAAGGTACTGCAGATGCTGGAGAATCCGAGATAACAAGGCGTGGGGCTGGATGAACACAGCAGGCCAAGCAGCATCAA
>JAHRHZ010000223.1:16252958-16278984 GCA_024137785.1 Ginglymostoma cirratum
CTCTCCCTATTTATTTCAGAACCCTCTTCCCCTCCCCCATTTCTGATGAAGGGTCTAGGCCCGAAACGTCAAGTTTTCCTGCTCCTATGATGCTGCTTGGCCTGCTGTGTTCATCCAGCCCCACGCCTTGTTATCTCGGATTCTCCAGCATCTGCAGTACCTTTTATCTCTAAAGTGAATCGGAACTGGTTTTGCTCAAGTCTTACACCACTGTGATTAATCTGTAAGGATAAGATAGTGGAGAAATGATGGCCCCACCATTTTGGGGATGGCCCAGTGCAAATTGGTGGATGTGGGATGGAGGGGCAACAGATTGTGACAGCAAGGGTGAAGATTATGGGTGGCCTGGTGGACATGCCAGATTACATAAGGGAAGTCATCTGGAAGGGACCAAGGGCAAGCACTCCCCCTTTTTGTGTCCACAAGAAGTGCAGGACAAGCATGTTCAACAACACATTCTGTTCATGTTTCAGACCTCCAGCATCCGCAGTATTTTGCTTCTATTTTACTAGAAAAGCACTGACCTGCTGGATCCAGTTGTTCCTGCTTTGCCTTAGCGACAGGGCCGCCTGAATCCTAGAAATATTGACCCACCTTCAGTAGATCTAAAACGTTGCCAACATCAGAGACACACAGCCTAATCAGCTTTTCAATTTTGATCCGCTCTTTAAAGCAGGTTAGATGTCCCCAGCTGAGCCTCCTGCTAAATATTATCTGTTGAATAGGACATGGGCATTTTGCAGTGTGTTGAGATCAGGTTTCATATTTCTAAAAACTTGACCCCTTTTGCCCCTCTCTCACCTACTGTTGGGGTGGGAAGCTTCCCTCCAAAGCCATTTCCACATTTTATTAGAAAACCAACCCTTGCACAAAAAGCCGTCCTTAGGATATAATCTGTCAGACACATACAGATAATTTGGATAACATTGTAAAAGAAGAGAGAATGTATTATGTGGGACTAAAGTGGGACCGGGGTTGGCACTTTCATCAGATTGAACTATGCACCATTGTAAATAAGCACATACATTAACAGCACAGTGTGAGAAAGTAACTTTATTAAAAAAAATACTTTTTTGAACTTTTATGAATTTCAACAATATTGTGACTCCAGAAGTTTACATGGTGAAGTGTTTGTATGTTGAAATTCCAGTTTGCTCTCAAGAATTAGCCTGGACTAAAAATCTGAAAGAATCAGACGAGATTTCCTGATATTATCTTAATAATCTTTTTTGCCACTGTGAAATAGTACAAATGGTCTTTCTGTGATTTGATGTGCCACAATGACAATTGATCTTTATTCTTCATTGGAGCAAGAGATACCTCAGCACCCTTTCAATAAACAGTAGAAAATTTTCAAGACAAAAATACTTAAATGAAGAGGATAAGTCTCCTGAGGTTATTTTAGTTTAACTATTTATCTTTCCTCATGATCAGCCTCTTCAAAACAAAACACCCTTCACTTCTTCCAGGCCACAAGGCGTTACCAGAGCTGAGACTTAGTAATCTGATCACGGTGCTAAAAAGATGCTGGGAATTCTAGCGGGGAAAATAAAATCCACTAATGATTTTTGCAGATGGATCGGGTGAGGGGAGAGAAGGTCACCAGGCAATCTCATACTACCCAACAAAAGATAACCTTTGACTTTGCCCATCTTGACAAGTCACCACAAAATCCTCATCTCATCTGGGGGAGAATAAGTCTTTGTGGTCTCATATCAAGCATCCTTATATCTGGGAAATAAATTAATTGCAGGCATACTTTACCTGAAATAACATGCAAGGCATTTGTCCCACCACTGTCTCAGTACAATTCTTCCTGTGCAAGTAAATATCAGTTTTCCTACTTAAAATGAGTGAAATTGTAAACCTTTATTTAGCACAGCCTTCTATCAGAGGAAATGCATTGTGTTTGACCTTTGAGTTCTTGGAGAACTGATATCGCCAAGTGGGTGGATCTTACAATCAGGACCTTTAGAGAAACAGCACTCAGAGTTGTCTTTGCTCTATCACTTGCACCACCTCTACCCCCACAATCCCTATCATTAAACTTCACGTAGAGAAGAGTTGTTATTAACCTGATGTCACTACTTCCTCAACACAGAGAAAAAACATTTCCAAATAGATGCCTGGAGGCAACCAGGCTTATCTTCGCCCCTGCCCCCATTATCATCATTCCATTACTATCCTCTCCCCAAACTTGACACCTCCCCCGCTCCCTGCAAAAGAATCCTTCAGTAGAGATCAGAGAAAATGTGTAGAATGTGTGACGGTTGCACAGTTTTTTGAAGTGGATGTGAGCTACAGTCCCCGATTTGGACACGCAGTGATTGACGGGTTAATCTGGGAGCAGGACAGGAAATTTAAAATAATATAAACCCGATAAAGTTCATCTCAGCAAACATTCTTGATGACGTTTGAAAAAAGAATGAAATACATTTTTTTTGCAGTGGTCATGCATCACAATGTGTTTAGTTGTCAGGGTCAGGGTGGAGTGAATCTGGGGGAGGTAGATTTTAAACAGTCAGAAATTTAGAAATGAGTCTTCCAAGGCAATACAGTCCGCACTAAACCAATAATCTGTGGAAGTTATCAAGTGTGGAGGGGAAGGTAGGGTCAATGCCCTTACAATGTTTGAAAGACTGGACATAATTAGGTCATCAATTTGGCCAAAAAAAGCTGAGATGTGGAGAAATATTCTCATGCAGCAAGACATTATAATTTGCAATGCACTGTCTGCGAGGATGGTGTGTAGCTTTCAAGATGGAACAAGCCATGCACTTGAAAAGGAAGAACATTCAGGGTTACAGGGAATTACTTCAGAGTCATAGAGTCCTACAACACAGAGACAGGCCATTTGGCCCAAATGGGTCCATGCTGACGAAAATGTGCATCCATGCTAACCCCATTTCCCTGCACTTGGTCCACATCCTTCTAAACTTTTCCTATCCATGTATTTTTCCAAATGCCTTTTAAGTGTTATTAATGTACCCGCCTCAATCACTTCCACTAGCAGCTCATTCCATATGCATTCCCACTGTATGTAAAAATGTTGCCCCTCAGGTTCCAATGTATTGTTTTCCCGCTTACCTTAAACTAATGCCCTCTACTCCTTGATTTCCCACCCCGGGAAAAAGACTCAGTGCATTCACCCAATCCATAACTGTCATGATCTTATACATTTTCATAAGAACCCCCATCAGTCTCCTGTGCTCTAAAGAAAAAAGTCCTAGCTTGTCCAACCTCTCCCTATAACTCAGTCCCTTGAGTCCTGGCAACATCCTTGTGAATTTCTTCTGCACTCTTTACAGTTTAATAACATCCTTCCTATAGCAAGGCGACCAAAACTGAACACAATACTCTAAGTGTGGCTTCACCAATGTCCTGTACAACTGCAACATAAATTGCCAACTTCAATACTCAGTGCCCTGAATGATGAAAACCAGTGTGCCACAAGCCTTCTTCACTGCCCTGTCTACTTGTCACTCCACTTTCAGAGAACCATGCACCTGAACTGCAAGGTCCCTCTGTTCCACTTCGCTCCTTAAAGTCCTACCATTCTTCATGAAATTTCTACCTTGATTTGACTTTCCAAAAGGCAACACCTCACACTTATCTATATTAAACTCCACTTGCCATTTCTCAGCCCACTTTCCCAGCTGATCAAGATCTTGCTGCAATTTCTGTTAACCTTCCCCACTGTCCACAATACCACCTATTTTAGTGTCATCCACAAACTTACTAATTTGCCCTGTACATTCTCATCCAAGTCATTGATATAGAAAACAAACAACAACGGACCCATCACACACCCCAGAGGCAGACCACTAGTCATGGGCCTCCAGTCCAACAAGCATCCTTCCACTATTACCCTCTGCTTCCTTCCATCAAGACAGTTGTGTATCCAATTTGCCAGCTGTCCCTGGATTACATTTGATCTCACCCTCCAGAGCAGCCTACCATGTGGAACCTTATCAAAGGCCTTACTGATATCCATATAGACTACATCTACCGCCCTGCCCTCATCAACCTACCTGATCACTTCATCAAAGAATTCTAACAAATTTGTGAGGCATGATCTCCCATGCACGAAGCCATGCTGACTGCTCCTAACCAAATCTTGTCTTTCCAAATGCATGTATATCTTATCCCTCAGAACCTTCTCAAGTAACTTACCTACTACAGGTGTTAGGCTTACTAGTCTATAATTCCCAGGTTTTATCTTTGCAGCCCTTCTTGAATAAGGGCACAATATTCACTACCGTCCAGTCTTCCGGGACCTCACCCGTGGCTAATGATGATGCCAATATATCAGCCAGGATGCCCACAATTTCTTCTCTAGCCTCCTGCAGGGTTCTTGGATATATCTGGTCAGGACCAGGAGATTTATCCACCTTAGTACATTCTAATACTTCCAACACCTCCTGTACTCTGTAATGAACTGTCCCCAAGTTATCACCACTAACTTCTCTGGGTTCCTAAATCTTCACGTCTTTCTGTACGGTAAACACATAGGAGAAATATTCATTGAGCACCTTGCCCATCTCCTGTGGTTCCACACATACATGTCTGCTTTGGTCCTTGAGGGGTCTTATTCTCTCTCTAGGTATTCTTTTTCCTTTAATATACTGAAAGAATCTCTTTGGATTCACTCTAATCTTCTCAGCCAAAGCTATTTTGTGCCTCCCTTTCACCCTCCTGATTTCCATCTTCAGTAAGCTCCTGTATCCCTTAAATACCTCCAGGCATTCCCTTGATCCCAGCTGCCTGTACCTGAGCCATGCCTCCTTCTTTTTTCTGGTCAAAGCTTCAATATCTCTTGTCATCCAGAATTCCCTACTCCCACCAACCTTCCCCTTCACCCTCATAGGAACATATAGACCTTGAACTCTAGCTATCTGATGAAGGGTCTAGGCCCGAAACGTCAAGCTTTCCTGCTCCTATGATGCTGCTTGGCCTGCTGTGTTCATGCAGCTCCACACCTTGTTATCTCGGATTCTCCAGCATCTCCAGTACCTATTATCTCTGATACACTTTTAAAGGCTTCCCACTTGCCAGAAGTCCCTTCGCCTGCAAAGAAACTATTCCAATCAACTCTTGCAAGTTCCTGTCCAATTCCATCAAAATTCACCTTGCCCCAATTTAGAACTTGAACCGTCAGATTTGTTTTGTCCCTCTCCATAACTATTTTAAAATTAATAGAACTATGGTCGCGGGTCCCAAAGTGCTCTGCAACTGTCACCTCAGTCACCTGTCCTGTCCTATTTCCTAGGAACAGGTCGAGTTTTGTCCCTTTCTGAGTAAGACCCTTTATATACTGCTTGAGGAAACGTTCCTGAACATATTTAACAAATTCCACTCCATCTAAGCCCTTAACACTATGGCAGTCCCAATCAATGTTAGGAAAATTAAAATCCCCATCTATGACAACCCTATTGCTCCTGCAAGTCTCCCAGTCTCCCTGCATATTTGTTCCTCTAATTCCCGTTGACTATTTGGGGCCCTATAGTACAACCCTAATAACGTTACCATCCCCTTCTTATTTCTTAACTCCACCCACAAAGCCTCACTGAATGATCCCTTAGTTATTTCATCTCTGACTACAGCTCCCTTGAAGGAGGGTAATTGGGCAATTCTTTCAAACATCCAGCAGAGGCACAATTGATCCAGTGGCCCTAAAACATGCTGCTATTCGTTCTGCTCACATGGAGCTGATGTTCTGCTTTCCAGGTTTGGGACAGAAAAATACGTGAAATAACAATGACTAATTTTGAATCTATCCCACCATTAACATTTGCTGTGAGGTAAAATTCCAATAACTTATTTTCACAATAGGGATTATTTTTCACTTGTTTTGTCGAAGTACCTGCCAATAGAGCATGCCTGGCAATATTGAACAGGGTATAATATCCCTGAAGAGCTCCTGCAGTACCGTGGTAGTGTCCATGCCCCTGGGCTAGGAGACCCAAGTTTTAGTCCCATCTGCTCCAGGGGTGTGTAAATGAGAAAGCATAAAAATCAAACTGCTGGAAATCATTGGTGTCGCACAGGCAAAACACAACTTTGTAATTTAGGTGAACTGAAAACTAAAAGATCAGCATTTTCATGCATTCCCAGTATTTACTATTTTGTATTGGGTCATGATGTTGGTCTTTATATAGAGAAAACATATTCCATAATGCTTTTTTGAGCTCAGGACACCCTAAAGCTCTTTAAAGGAAGAGAAGCACCTTGGAAGTGTAGTAATTTCAGAAATGCAGCTGAGTACGTCGACCTGAGAGCACGATGAATGTTTGGTTTAACTTATCATTCAAAAGGCAACACTTTCGACAATGCAGCACTTCCTCAGTACAGCATGAGAATGTCAGCCATGATGTTGTGCACACATACACATGAGCCTTCTAATTCAGCAAAGAGAGAGCTGCCGAGCGAGCCAATGATGACGCTGACTGGATCAAGTGACAATTTAATTCACACTCACCTCCTAGTTGCTGCTAACAAAGGGGCAAACATCTCCTAAGCACAGGATCCAATGAAATAAGAACACAGACAAAAAAAATTAGAAAAACAAAATCAAAACAATCAAGAACAAAAATGACAGGGAATTTTTGTGTTGATGGAAAATATTTTAGATTAGATTCCGTTTAAAATAATACTTGGAATTATGACATACATTCTATAAGGCTCGATCCACTTGTGGGAAACATGACCAATGCTGATTAAAATCAATTAGAATGTCACAGGGTGCCCATGATTTATAATCATACACCACTAAAATTATAGCTCTTTGCAAGATTTAGTCATTGTTTTTGGAAAAATTATCTGCATTCAAAATTCCTGAAAAACAATTTTTCATACAACAACTTTTATATTCCATCCAGTTCTGAGGGAGATAGTGCATTGCACAGCCCTTTGTGTACCTGAGACATTGCCACAGCTCAATTACAGTTATAGAGTCATGGAATCCTAGAGTCATACTGCACAGAAACAGACCCTTCAGTACAACTCGTCCATGCCGACCAAGTTTCCCAATCTGAACTAGTCCCACTTGCCTGCGTATGGCCCATATCCCTCTAAATGTTTCCTATTCATGTATCTGTCTAAATGTCATTTAGATGTTGTAACTACCTGAATCTACCACTTCCTCTGACAGTTCATTCCACATACGAACCACCCTCTGTCTGGAAAAGTTGTCCCTCAGGTCCTATTTGAATTTTTCTCCTCTTACCTTAAAAATATGCCTTTCAGTTTTGAACTCATCTATCCGCAGGAAAAGACCTTTGTTATTCACCTTATCTATGCCAATCATGATTTTATAATTTAAATCTTTAAATCTCTCCGGTTTGATAATATCCTTCTTCTAGCAGGGTGACCAGAACTGTATACAGTACTCCAAAAGTGGCCTAACCAACATTCTGTACACCGCAACATAACGTCCCATGTTAGTTTGAAGGAAACATACTACATTAAATTTCACTTGCCCAATAAAATTCTTTGGTATCAACTGGATTGATTGCACTATTAGTTCTTACATAATGGAAGACAGCCTTAACATCTACAAAAGCTCTGAAGTTTTAGGATGACATTTATTTCAAGCTATGACAAAGAAACAACAACCATCAAAACAGAAATATAAAAGTTATAACTAAAAAAAAACATACATTTGTGGAGATAACACTGTTACAAATAATGAATTTTGTTGATTTTCTATTGCTGCACTATTTAGGGGTAACTCATTAAGTTCTCTAAATTCTGACACTGTAAAATGAGTGCCAAACCTCGAAAAATTCTTGATTTTACATACTAGTGTTTCCATATCCTTGTATCTGATGTATTTTATATTTCACTTTGCTGTTAAGTCTAGTAATTGTGAGAAACTAATATTAGATAAGTGTATATGTTTGTAAATGCTGCTGCTGAAAATGCACTTTTGGCCTATGTACACAACAATTCTAATTAACATTTCATTCTCGGGGATCAATGAGCCGATCAGTTACAATCATTGTGTATCAGTGCCTTTTTGCTGATGCTCAGTTATATGGATAACTTTTGAAGACTTTGTCAAGAATGACTGCTTTAATACTTTATTTATTTAAGTGCTGGTCAGCGTTTGAGAGTGAAGACTGCATTACTCGAACCATTAAATGTTACCTAGCAAACTGTTCATTCTACACAAAAAAAAGTTTACCTTTTGCGAAAATTACTTGCATTGGTGCAGGACTGCTCATACATTACAACAGCTCAAAGCTGTTCACAAAAATAAATGAAAGAAAAGACCCACAAGTGGCGATGACTGAAGACATGGTTGAAGGGTTAATATTTAGATTTCTGTTGAAGGGAGAAAGATGGGAAGACAAAATAATTTTAGAGAGTTCTGCAGGTCAATTTAGAATGAATTGCCTAATGGAGGGCCCTATCTTAACAAATGTATCCTGATTTAAATCTATCATGTGGTCTGGCTTAAACTTTGCCAGACACACCACCCTAAAGGCAAAGTTATACTTAGTTTTAATTTCTTGTCTAAAATGAAAGTAGGTTAGTGAAGTGAGCTTCCCACTTAAAAAGTGATCCTGTTGTGCAACAGGAAAGGGTGTATGAGCTGAGTAAACTCGCTCCCTCCTCAGACTGTGCATAAACTGCCTTATCACAGATTGTACCAAATTCTCTCATCTCCACAAGAAAGGCGTCAAGCGCAAGATAAAAGATCCCAGAGGATAAAGTTCTGTGAAATTTCTCTCCAAGGATAATCAAACAAAACTACAGGGTATCAATTCCATCCTACACTCCACACTTCAATCTGTGCCAGATGCATTCCACAGATGACAAAGCTATGGCTTCAATAGCGTAGGAACTATCAGAGTAATGTTTGACCATCGATAGCTTTAGTTACAACATTGAGTTCTATTCTCAATTGAGATATTTGTTGAATTCCTTTTCACATTGCTACACGTAGCATATTAATTATTGTTGATAGGAGTATATTCCACATTCTATTTCCATAGCCTAGCCAGCAGCCTTCTGAAAGTTAGTTCCAATCTACCAGCTAGCAGTCACTTCCCATGAGGGTACTTTATTTGGGGCATGGAGATCAAGCTGGGAATTGAATTCTCCCAAGCCTCGTGTCCGCAATCAGATTTAGGTGTTAACCTTCACCTTTACAAACCCAATTCCCTTTCCAAGTTGAAATTGGGGCTCTAGAGATTAAAGGAGGTGGTGAGATAGTAAAAGAACATGGAGACCTTTCTCTTTTTCTTGAGATGTTATATCATGCAGGCAAAAAATATGGGAAAAGCAGGTGGGAAGGAATACATTAGATCTGATAGATTCTTGGTCGCAGAGTCAGACTGCACTTAACAGTACTGTGCATAGTTAAGGCATGAGATTGTTGGGACTTGCTGAAATTTGGAACAGACGTAGATTGGGTTTCAACCTCAACGCTGGAGAGAACGCCAGTTGCCTGACCCCCAGTCCCGGCGACAGCCATTTTTGCTGAGTCAGTTTTAGTGCTGGCAGAACTGGCCACACCCACTAGGCAAGGAGCCACTTTGGATCTTTAGAAACCTCACTAAGGCCAGTTAAAAAGGAGATTAGGCCTGGGGTTTTCCTGTTGGCCTTCAGTATCACAATACACCCAAAGGCTGGCTTTCAGCAGCAGGCAAGGGGATGTCAATCACTGTAGCCGGGCTTAGAGGTGCCCCCCTCACTGTCTGAGAATTGGTGCAGCCGCACCCTCCCTTGTTCTGAGAACCGTTACCCCCACCAACAGCCATTCACAGGTGGCCTGGCTATTATTTCTGATTTTTAATTTCATTTTTGTAAAGATAAATTTTGTAAGAGGGCACTTTCTTGTTGAAGAGCTTCGTGACTGGCATTTAGGAGGATTGGAATAGCTAGGTGCTTAATTTTGACTGACACAGACTTGATGGCCGGATGGGTCTTTTTCAGTGCTGTAGACATCTATGACTTCAACATTACTGTATCATGCTGCTTCCTTCAATCTAAAAGACTCTTCGGCTTCAAGGGACTGCTTGTTATTCAAATTGAACAAGGAACCTGTCTCTATGTTAATTCAGAGGGCTTTCTAATCAAAATCCCAATGATTCTTTGTCCCTGGGCTGAGTCAGGGTGTAGAAACGCTCCTGTATCCTGTTTTTTACTCCTAAAATGACAATTCAGCTGCAGATCTCTATTGCAAAAATGATACAGAAGGAGTAGAGAATGTGGAAAATTGATTTGCAAGGATGAACTGGAGAGGTATAACTGACAGGAAAGGTCATGGCTGAGATTTTCCACTTTGCAGCCAATGTGTGAGGGTGGAGGTGTTCAAAGACTTGATTCTCCTCACCTTCAAATGAGAAAGCTCACTGAATTGAGCTCCAATCAGCTTGCTGGATGTTGACTGGTGAGGCTCTCAATGAACTGCAGGCCTGAATGTCAAAGTTCCATCTTGCCAGGAGCGACCAGTCAATCCGAATTGCGAAAGTAAACTCTTTATCTATCAGGTATTGTGGAGAGGAGGATGGTGTCAGGGGCATGGGCAATAGGGCAGCTTCCTCTGGCAACCAATACATGAGAGGGAAAGGAATAGCAGGCTATACTGATACAGTCAGATGAAATAGAAGGAAGCTCTACAGGAGGCTAAACTGTAGCATGTTCAGATGGGCTGAATGGCCCATTTCAATGTTATAATTTCTATACAGTTCAATGCAATATGCACAACTTGGAGTTCATCCTTGTTTCCCACCTAGCTTGAGTAACAGTAATTTAAGTATTTGCTGAATTCCATCCAATCCTCTGCTCTTTGGTCAGAAAAGCACTTTAATTGACACATTATCATGATCTGACAGCTCCTTCTCCATTAAGAAAACAAAACTAAATCTAGCAGTGCAAGACTAAATGTAACTTTTCACAGTCCAGTGAGCTGTGTTTTGAAAATCATGTAATCAGAATGCTTCCCTTACTGGTGAAAGGGTTAACACTTGAGACTTGAGATGAACATTTGGTTTATAACATTTGGTATTAAGCTCAGCACTAAATAGGAGTTGAACAGGTTACAGAGTGTCCAGAAAGCAGCAGGGTTCCACCACACACATCTAAACAAGAATTGCTCAGCTTTGTGCTTGAAAAATGTGTCTGATCACATGCCATAACTGTCTGACACTTTCAAACTTTTGACACTGTTAACTGAACAAATGCCTTCTCACCCTCTGCCCAGCCAGAGTTGTGATAGTATGGACTTCTGCCAAGCTTGAAGGACCCACTGAGAAAAGTTCTGCCATAAATCCCTTGAGTTTACATAAATAACACTTCACTTAGCACCACACAGACAATGCATTTGTTGATTCATTTCTGAAAATGTTATTACAAGGATTACGTTAGTTTTGCTGCAGGAGAAAGTCAAAAAATAAACAAATATTAGCAAATAATTTCTGTTAATGAAGTGTTTGCTAAAAGATTCTATAAGTTTTTCTTATCTTTGCTTTATGGTAGATGAATATTTGTTTCTTCTAGACATGTTTTGTGAACTTGTGATGACTGCTCAGCAGATAATACCCTTCCATTTTTGAAGATATTTAAATGAGATAGGAATAAAGCTTTCTTTTTGAACAGTGGAGTCTACTTGTCAAAGATGGGGCATTGATGACGACGACCTTGTAGATGCCTTGAGGGTTGAACACACAAAACGTGAGGGACAAAGAAGAAAAATATATTTGAACTAAGTCATGGCTATATCATGAATATTGGTGACACTGCTACCAAAGTCAAATCCTTTTCATTTCTCACAATTAGATTGACAGGAAAAGGTAAGAATTTCATTGATAACTTTTTTTTCAATTGAACCCTCTGTAGAAATGTTGAATAGAAGAAATGAAGGATTGGTTTAAATCAGTGCTTGGAAAACATATAAAGGAAAAGATCTCAATAGAATGCTGAAGATTTAAAAAAAAATACACTGAACAGAATCTTACAGTGGCCTGAATAATGTGAACTATTGTGAGAAAGGTGGCAGAATCACACAAGAAGTCTTGCAGGTCTGTGGTAATTTCAAGAACAATACATTTGCATCAACTAAGTTCTGGATGTTAAGGAAAGATTCTCGATAGACAGTAGTGAGGTTACCTACTAACAGGGTTTATTGCTTCTTTGTGACCTTCTTAACTGCAGATCTTGCCTCACTGATATTCAGCTTTCTATCTGATCACCCATTACAAGCAAAGTGGTCATCGAGAATTCTCAACATGGACAGCAGAGCAGGTACCTGGCCACTTCAGCTTACTGTTTGATCTAAAGGACCTTCAAAGGACATGAGGCATCAACATCAACATGAGCACCGACCATATGCATCCCATGCCCATGGACATTGGCAACTGACATGTTTTGGCCTTTTAAGAACCCTTATGGCACATCTCCGATATACTTACAGAATGCTTCTACACCTCAAGGACTGTTTTGAGCCTGGAGTGAGAGAGAAATAAATATTACAGGAGATGAAAGTGGGTGGCATAGCTGTTACTTTTGGTGCAAGTAGTTGCCTGCCCGAATAAGTAATCAATGTGGGGAACAGTTAGGGTTTTTTTTAAAGAATCCCTACAGTGTGGAAACAGGCCCTTCAGCCCAACAAGTCCACACCAAACCTCAGAGCATCCCACCCAGACACATCCCCCTAATCTACACCTCCCTGAACACGACGGGCAATTTAGCATGGCCAATCAACTTAACCTGCACATCTTTGGACTGTGGGAGAAACCGGAGCACCTGGAGGAAACCGACACAGACACAGGGAGAATGTGCAAACTCCACACAGACAGTCACCCAAGGCTGGAATCAAACCCGGGTCTCTGGTGCTGTGAGGCAGCAGTGCTAACCACTGTGCTGCTGTGGTTAGTGGTGTTGGATGTTGGGATGGGTGACAGTGAGTGAGAGAAGCTGTTTCAGGCAATAGTGAGAGTGTTAGAACATGGGGTCTTGGTGGGAGATGGATGCAGTAGCCGAGATGGAGTGAGTGTAAAGTATTGGAGAAAAGATGATGACACATGTCGGCAGAGTGGAGAATGTCATTGAAGTTCTTCCTACAAAGCTGTGCATTCTACCATATGGCTGAGACTGCACAGTCAAGTGGCAACATCTGACCAGTCTGGTTCTGTGGCTTCCACTGCTGGGGAAGAGGACATCCCACCTTTGCACCACATTGTTGCTCAGGATGTCCCACAATGACAAGCATATAATTTCCCTTCTCTGTCATGTCCAGGGCAAATATCAGGAGCTGTGCAGGGAACTCTGGACTAATAGTGATTGTCTGGGTGCACCACAAGATTGTGCTGGTACCAGGCATCCCAATCAGTTCTGGGATATCCTGGGTACCAGGTATCCCAGTCAGTTCTGGGATATCCTGGGTACCAGGAATCCCACTCAGTTCTGGGATATCCTGGCAGTGGTGAGCCAAGTTCCCTCTAAGCTGTGCAGTTGATTGCTTGTCCAGCTGCTCCAATGTTTTGCGCAACAATTGGTGCCAACACGCCAATAGCATTGACTTCTGGCTTCAGAAGCCACATACGGGCCTTGCAGACTCCCACAACTGGTAAGAAAATTAGAAGGAACGTTGGTGGTGAGTTGTTCCAGTTGCTCCAAGTGATAGAGTGGGCAAGCGCGAGTCATAGAGTCAGGATCGGTAATTTTTGAGGCACCAGAAATTAGTAGGCCTTGTGGAGAGAAACCATTTAAATTTCTTTTTCTCTTTGTTCATTTGTGGGATGTGGGCATCACTGGCTGGCCAGCATTGTTTGCTCATCCCTAGCTGCCCTTGAGAAGGTGGTGGTGAGCTGCCTTCTTGAACCGCTGCAGTCCTCCTGCTGGGGGTTGACCCACAATGCCATTAGGGAGGGAATTCCAGGATTGTGACCCAGTGACAGTGAAGAAACGGTGATATATTTCCAAGTCAGGATGGTAAGTGACTTGGAGGGGAACTTGGAGGTGGTGGTGCTCCCATAAATCTGCTGCCCTTGTCCTTCTAGATCGGGATAATCATGGGTTTGGAAGGTGCTGTCTGAGGATCTTAGGTGAACTTCTGTAGTGCATCTTGTATTAGTACACACTGCTGCTACTGAGCGTCCATGGTGGAGAGAGTGAATACTTGTGGATGTGGTGCCAATCAAGCAGGCTGCTTTGCCCTGGATGGTGTCAGGCTTTTTGAGTGTTGTGGGGCTGCACTCATCCAGGCAAGTGTTCCATCACACTCCTGATTTGTGCCTTGTAGATGGTGGACAGGCTTTGAGGAGTCAGCAGGTGAGTTACTCGCCGCAATATTCCTAACTTCTGGCCTGCTCTTGTAGCCACTGTGTTTATGTGGTGAGTCCAGTTGAGTTCCTGGTCAATGATAACACCCAGGATGTTGATAGTGGGGGATTCAGTGATGATAACACCATTGAATGTCAAGGGGCGGTGGCTAGATTATCTCTTATTGGTGATGGTCATAGCCTGGCATTTGAGTGGTGTGAATGTCACTCGCCACTTGTCAGCCCAAGCCTGGATATTGTCCAGAAATTTTTGCATTTGAACATGGACTGCTTCAGTATCTGAGGAGTCGCTAATAGTGCTGAACATTGTGCAATCATCGGCAAACATCGCTACTTCTGACCTGATGATGGAGGGAAGGTCATTGATGAAGCAACTGAAGATGATTGGGTCTAGGACACTATCCTGAGGAGTTCCTGCAGAGATGCCCTGGACCTGAGATGATTGACCGCTAACAACCACAATCATCTTCTTATGTGTCAGGTATGACTCCAACCGCCGGGGAGTCCCCTGACCCATTGACTCCTTGATGCCACACTCAGTCGAATGCAGCCTTGCTATCAAGGGCTGTCACTCTCACCTCAACTCTGGAATTCAGCTTATTTGTCCGTGTTTGAACCAAGGCTGTAATGAGGTCAAGAGCTGAGTGGCCCTGGCGGAACCCAAACTGGGCGTCACTGAGCAGGTTATTTCTGAGCAGGTGCTGTTTGATAGCACTGTTGGTAACACCTTCCATCACTTTACTGATGACAAAAATTCGACAAAACTGACTTTTAGCCAAAATAGCTTAACAACCTATAAACATAAAATGCATTTTCTAGTGAAATCTCCCTTTCGAAGCATAGTCTCAGTATCTTCCTTTTGAAAGAAAGAACACTCTTTAGGCACATCAGCAAACTCTACCTGCTGGTCAGCCACAAAAAGGTTCCCAACTAAAATAAAGAGTGGTGGACACAGTTAATTCTGCTTTCTTCCAACAGAGTTTCTTCAGCAATTTCCATTTGTAAGAAACGTTTTCCTTTTATCTTCCCTTTCTAGTTCATACAAAAAATTACTGCCGTAATTTTAGGTGCAACAACAATAAACAACATTTACATAGCATCCAACAGAATTTGACACTGAGGCACATAACATGATAAGAGGACAGTTGACCAAGTGCTTCAAAAGAAAGGGAGGATTCAAAGAGCATCTTAAATGAGGAAGGAAAGGTGTTGATGTGGAAAATTTATGGAGGGAATTCCAGAGTGTCTTGGAACAGACTTGGAAATTGAAGGCAAAGGTTCCAATGGTAAAGCAATTAAAATCAGGAATGAACAAGAGTCCAGAATTTGATGAACACAGATACCTGTAAGGTTTTAGGACTGGAGGAGGTTACATTTATTGAGAGGAGAAGCTAAAAAGGGAATTAAAACAGAAATAATTTGTGGTGGGAGCCAAAGACAAAGATCTCAGTCTTCCCAATGTGGTCTATTTCCAGTGCTCTGTATTTTTCTTTAAGTGGTTAGTTTGACTTCCAACTTGGGTCTGAAATGATAGGATTACTCACTAATGCACAGACCCAGGGTTACTTGTGCAGGCAGAGGTTGTTGGATATATTGGCTGTTTTGATTGTTTGGCTGTCCTCTCACTTCAGAATGAATTGTAATTTAGAAATTTAATGACAAATTAATGTCAACACAAAAAAAAAGCCTTAGTGATAAAAGATCAGTTATGTTTAATCACCTGGAAGGGATTCTGACTCTGTTTTCTATTCACAGGAAATTAGAGCATGATAAGAAGTTGGGGGACAGATGGTGGTGATGGATAAGGAAGGGTAATCGACTTGCCTTCACCCTTCAGCTCCTTGAGAAACTTGTTAAGGGGCTAGAGTGGTGAGGAATGTAACGTTTACAACTTAATCTTGCCAAACTCAAAGTCATTAGTGCCAAGCTGACTGGTTTATTCTGAAACATCAGAATATTTATTTTCATTATTGGAATACTAATGTTTCTTGATCCAGCTTGCACTAGTTTGAGTGCTATAACTTTACATTGCTTTTATTCTCAATTCCCTCAGTGTTCAAGTTTTTCTGGCCTTCTGAGGAGCTAGTTGCTCTGTTCAACAACGATGTGACAGACCCCCAACATGTATGCTGACTTTGCTGTAATGCCAGTCTGGCAGTGCCTACCACCTAGATGTTGTTGTGCCACAAATTGGGCACCAACTTTGTTCCTTGCCTGTTGGGGCATTAACATCTCTAAATAGGGTTGCATGACCAATGCAGTTGACTACAGTGTCATTACCTGAATTCATCCCTGCTTCAGATTCTTAAACCTGCTTTGTAGCTCTGGCCCAGAAGCTTAACTTCATCGACACATCCATCTTCCATTGCTTTCAGGCAACTCTGCCCATTAAACTACAGCGGGCACAGCACCCAATCATATCAAAACACTTTCAGCATGCTTTCAGGCACCAAGGAATTGCTGACTGGTCAGTTACTGCTACCTCATGATGAAGGGTGATGCTTGATGAAGAAGCACCAGAATATAATCTGACATTCATTATTCTCACCAGCAAAGTAACTGGCTCTGGGTGGTGTAGAATTGGGATTAGCATATGCTGAGTCTTCAAACATCAAGCAGTGGAAATGACTGACAATAGACAATAGACAATAGGTGCAGGAGTAGGCCATTCGGCCCTTCGAGCCAGCACCACCATTCATTATGATCATGGCTGATCATCCACAATCAGTATCCTGTTCCTGCCTTATCCCCATAGCCCCTAATTCCATTATCTATAAGAGCTCTATCCATCTCTTTCTTGAAAGTATCCAGAGACTTGGCCTCCACTGCCTTCTGGGGCAGAGCATTCCATATATCCACCACTCTCTGGATGAAGAAGTTTTTCCTCAACTCTGTTCTAAATGGCCTACTCCTTATTTTTAAACTGTGTCCTCTGGTTCTGGACTCACCCATCAGCGGAAACATGCTCCCTGCCTCCAGAGTGTCCAATCCCTTAATAATCTTATACGTCTCAATCAGATCCCCTCTCATCCTTCTAAACTCAAGTGTATACAAGCCCAGTCGCTCCATTCTTTCAACATATGATAGTCCCGCCATTCCGGGAATTAACCTCGTGAACCTACGCTGCACTCCCTCAATAGCAAGAATGTCCTTCCTCAAATTTGGAGACCAAAACTGCACACAATACTCCAGGTGCGGTCTCACCAGGGCCCTGTACAGCTGCAGAAGGACCTCTTTGCTCCTATACTCAATTCCTCTTTTTGTGAAGGCCAGCATGCCATTAGCTTTCTTCACTGCCTGCTGTACCTGCATGCTTGCTTTCATAGACTGATGTACAAGAACACCTAGATCTCATTGTACTTCCCCTTTACCTAACTTGACTCCATTTAGGTAGTAATCTGCCTTCCTGTTCTTGCCACCAAAGTGGATCACCTCACATTTGTCCACATTAAACTGCATCTGCCATGCATCCGCCCACTCACCTAGCCTGTCCATGTCACCCTGTATTCTCATAACATCCTCCTCACATTTCACACTGCCACCCAGCTTTGTGTCATCAGCAAATTTGCTAATATTACTTTTAATGCCTTCATCTATATCATTAATGTATATTGTAAACAGCTGCGGTCCCAGCACCGAACCTTGCGGTACCCCACTGGTCACCGCCTACCATTCTGAAAGGGACCCATTTATCACTACTCTTTGCTTCCTGTGAGCCAGCCAATTTTCAATCCAAGTCAGTATTTTGCCCCCAATATCATGTGCCCTAATTTTGCTCACTAATCTCCTATGTGGGACTTTATCAAAGGCTTTCTGAAAGTCCAGGTACACTACATCCACTGGCTCTCCCTTGTCCATCTTCATTGTTACATCCTCAAAAATTCCAGAAGATTAGTCAAGCACGATTTCCCCTTCATAAATCCATGCTGACTCTGACCTATCCTATTACTGCTATCCAAATGAGTCGTAATTTCATCTTTTATAATTGACTCCAGCATCTTTCCCACCACTGACGTCAGGCTAACCGGTCTATAGTTCCCTATTTTCTCTCTCCCTCCTTTCTTGAAAAGTGAGACAACATTAGCCACCCTCCAATCCGCAGGAACTGATCCTGAATCTATAGAACATTGGAAAATGATTACCAATGCGTCCACGATTTCTAGAGCCACCTCCTTAAGTACCCTGGGATGCAGACCATCAGGTCCCAGGGACTTATCAGCCTTCAGACCTAACAGTCTGTTCAACACCATTTCCTGCCTAATATAAATTCCCTTCAGTTCATCCATTACCCTAGGTCCTTCAGCCACTACTACGTCTGGGAGATTGTTTGTGTCTTCCTTAGTGAAGACAGATCCAAAGTACCTATTCAACTCTTCTGCCATTTCCTTGTTCCCCATAATAAATTCACCCGTTTCTGTCTTCAAAGGCCCAATTTTAGTCTTAACCATTTTATTTCTTTTCACGTACCGAAAAAAGCTTTTACTGTCCTCCTTTATATTTTTGGCTAGTTTGCCTTCGTACCTCATTTTTTCTCCGCGTATTGCCTTTTTAGTTATCTTCTGTTGCTCTTTAAAAGTTTCCCAGTTCTCCGGCTTCCTGCTCATCTTTGCTATGTTATACTTCTTCTCTTGTATCTTTATACAGTCCTTAACTTCCCTCATTAGCTACAGCCGCCCCTGCCTCCCCTTAGGATCTTTCTTCCTCTTTGGAATGAACTGATCCTGCACCTTCTGCATTATATCCAGAAATACCTGCCATTGTTGTTCCACTGCCATGCCTGCTAGGGTATTGCACCATTGAACTTTGGCCAGCTCCTCCCTCATAGCTCCATAGTTCCCTTTGTTCAACTGCAATACTGACACTTCCGATTCTCCCTTCTCCCTCTCAAATTGCAGATTAAAACTTATCATGTTATGGTCACTACCTCCTAATGGCTCCTTTACTTTGAGGTCCCTGATCAAATCCGGTTTGTTGCACAACACCAGATCCAAAATTGCCTTCTCCCTGGTAGGCTCCAGTACAAGCTGTCCTAAGAATCCATCTCGGATGCATTCCACAAACTCCCTTTCTTGGAGTCCAGTACCATCCTGATTCTCCCAGTCTACTTGCATGTTGAAATCCCCCATAACAACTGTAGTAATACCTTTGCGACATGCCAATTTCAACTCCTGATTCAACTTACATCCCACATCCAGACTACTGTTTGGGGGCCTATAGATAACTCCCATTAGGGTCTTTCTACCCAGGGAATTTCTCAGCTCTATCCATACAGACTCTACATCTCCTGATTCTATGTCCCCCCTCACAAGGGACTGAATATCATTCCTCACCAACAGGGCCACCCCACCCCCTCGGCCCGTCAGTCTGTCCTTTCGATAGCACGTATAGCCTTGAATATTCATTTCCCAGGCCCTGTCCACTTGAAGCCACATCTCAGTTATCCCCACAACATCGTACCTGCCAATTTCCAACTGAGCCTCAAGCTTATCCACCTTATTTCTTATGCTTTGTGCATTCATATATAATACTTTTAATTTGTTACTCCCCTCACCCTTCCTATCAATCCCTATTTCACTTGGCCATACTGTATGATCCTTTCTTGGGTTTTCTGCTCTGTTGATTCTGTTGTCTTTCTTAACTTCTCTTATTCTCACTTTCCCTTTAACTTCATTCTTAAATTTCCACTTTGTCCCCTCCCCCCCACTACTTAGTTTAAACACACCTGTGTTGCAGTGGCAAACCTGCCTGCCAGAATGCTGGACCCCCACCTATTAAGGTGCAACCCGTCCCTCTTGTACAATTTATCCTTACCCCAAAACATACCCCAGTGATCCAAGAATGTAAATCCTTGCTTCCTGCACCAGTTTCTCAGCCACACATTCAAGTCCATTATCTCCCTATTCCGGCCCTCTCCAGCCCGAGGAACTGGAAGCAAACCGGAGATAACCACCCTGGAAGTCCTACTTTTCAGCCTTCTTCCAAGTTCTCTGAAGTCCCATTGTAGAATGTCGCTCCTCTTCTTCCCGACGTCATTTGTGCCGACATGCACCACCACCTCTGGCTCTCCACCTTCACCCTTGAGGATCGCCTGCAATCTGTCAGTGACGTCCTGGATCCTGGCACCAGGAAGGCAACACACCATCCTCAAATCTTGCCTGTTGCCGCAGAAACCCCTTTCTGTCTCTCTCACTATGGAGTCCCCTATTATCATGGCTCTACCTGATGTCTGACTCCTTGGCTCTGCCTCTACGCCAATTTTCAACTTGCAGACCTGTCCGCCTCTCGGAATGGCATTGTCGTCTGTCTTGACAGTTTCCAAGAGAGTCAACCTGTTTACAAGAGGTACTTCCCCCGGGGTCTCTTGTACTTCAAGCATCTCTTCCTTCCTCATCGTCGTCCCCCTTCTCTCTTCTGGTATCCTTGGTGTAATGACCTCGCTGAAGGTCCTGTCCAGAAAGTTCTCGTTTTTCTCGGATGAGCCTGTGGTCATCTAGTTCTTTCTTCAGTGCTGCAACATGCTCCTTCAGAAGCTGAATGTGGACACACTTTCCACATCTATAGGAGCCAGAAGCACCATCAGTGTCCCTGACCTCCCACATCATGCACTCAGCACACTGAATCAGCTTGGCGGTCATGTCTTCACCCTCTTCAACTGTGGCGTAATCTCCTCACTCAGCCTCTTCGCCGAAGATTCCTGAGCCAAAGACTCACAGTTTTCTCACCAGGCACTTCCCTCGACCCATTTTTTGGGCTGCAAGTCTGCGGACTCTTAATTAGGTTAGAGGAGGAGGGTGGGAGGGAGGCCCTACCGTGTAGGGTCTGGGATTTAGAACACACCTACTTAATATAGTAATCACTTACCTTCCCAACAACCTCTCTGCTCCGACATCACTTCCACCCAGCTCCCACCGCTCTCTGCTGTGGAAAAAAAAAGATGCCAGCTCACCAGACAATCTCAGCTACTCAGGTTCAGATGAGCTCTGATGGGGCTGTCTAGAGTAGAATGCTGCTGATTGTACCAAGATATTTAACACAATGACTAGCCTACCAGAGAACATTTCACCATAAGAAGGAGCACAAAAGAGTCTGTGTCAATTGAGGCACGGGATATGTTGATGCCGAGCTTGGAGCCCTTCCCTCCTGGTATAGAAGTGATTGCCAACTCCATGGCAACATGTTGAAAACATGTATTCTTCTATGGGATGTGGGCTTTGCTGGATAACTAGGCCTGCATTTACTATTGATCAAAATAAAAACCGAAAGAACTGCGGATGCTGTAAATCAGGAACAAAAACAAAGTCGCTGGTAAAGCTCAGCAGGTCTGGCAGCATCTGTGAAGGAAAAAACAGAGTTAACGTTTCGGGTCTGGTGACCCTTCCTCAGAACTGATAGTGGCTGGGAAAACATCAGTTTATGTACAGAAAATAGGGAGCTGGGTGGGGTAGGGAGTAAACGATAGGATAGAGCCCAAAGAGAGAGGAAGGCAGATGGACAGACAAAGGCGTTGCTAACAATCAGGCTGGGAGGGTGAGTAGTTGTTAATGGGGACTGTTAGTGACTAACTACAGGGGGTGTGTAATGGCAGGCTATGTGGTAACAAGGCCTAGTGTGTGGTGTGGGGTGGGGGGCTGGGACATGGGAGAGTTACTACTGATCAGTTTAATACTGATCCCTCATTGCATTTTTGAAGATGATGGTGAGCTACCTTCTTCAGTCCAATTGATATAGGGACGCACACAGCTCTGATAGGAAGGGATTTCCAGGATTTTGACTCAGAAACAGTGAAGGAACACTGATATATTTCCAAGTCAGGGTGGTGAGTGGCTGTATTCATATATCTGCCACCCCGTTTTTCGAAGTGGTTGAGGTCGGGGGATTTGTACAGTGACTGGTAGCCAGTGTCTGAGCTTCCATTTAATACAACAGAACCCACTCAATGTCTCAATACTGTAGTGGAATCTCAGGCTGAGGTCATGAGATCCATGCTCATTGACTCATAGATCAGACTACTACTATTGAGCTACTCTTTCCACTGACCATGTGGAACCAATGCCCATTGAACCTTATAAGGCAAAGGTCTGTCTCAGTTTTCTGAAATGCCTACAAACTATCAGCATACTCATTCAATTCCACTTGGATAATTAGCTCAGCTGTGCTTAGCTTAACAATCCATTCTTCCTCACCCACCCCATCAATGCAGACCCCACCATATTCTGTATAATAAGCTGCACATAATAATCAGGCTCAAACACACAGGAACGTTGGACAGAGTTTTATTGGTCCAGCATTGTCCAAATTTAAGTTATTGCCCAATAACACAGCTCTGTTCATGAATCTCTCTGTCTCACTCGGTTTGAGGCCTGATTCTAATCAGCCTGCAGCAGCTGCAGTAATTTATCTGCGTTTGTACTGGCTGTTTTCTCGTGTAAATGCATGAGATGCACATTGAAACACGCTGTGAATTGAACCACTTATTAAGTGAAGGTAATTTGTACTGTGCCACATTTAATGAGATGCATCCATTTTGAGCGGTGAC
Organism: Ginglymostoma cirratum; assembly: GCA_024137785.1. NCBI lineage: Eukaryota > Metazoa > Chordata > Chondrichthyes > Orectolobiformes > Ginglymostomatidae > Ginglymostoma > Ginglymostoma cirratum. The sequence continues at coordinate 16,275,786 of JAHRHZ010000223.1, forward strand.
ATGCTGATTAGAATCAGGTCCTGTGGCTGGTAACAATTAGAATCATAAAGCTTAACCCATTGAGGTCCAAAATGGTGCTCAGCTTCTGCAAAATGGCTACATTCCCCAATATGTCGATATTCTGGTATTCTAAACGTGGAATGCCTTTTCTCAGTTGGTGCTGAGAAAATAACAAAAAAAAATTCATTGCTATATTATCTTTGGCGGTGTCACAGAAGTACTACTGAGAGCCTTCATCAAAAAGAACTACGGTTGAGCAGAACTGAAAAATAAAAGTAGTAATATCTCATTCCTTCAGAGCCTTTGAACTTTTCATTGTGCTTTTGGTGTAAAACTTCAAATGCAGTTCAATATAATGACACTTGTTGTAAAACCATCTTATTATCTTCATGCCTCAAACTATCACTGCCAAAAATAGCATATGAGACTTGTACCTTGTTCAAAACACAAGAAGTGACTTCCTCATGTTATCATCTGATCTTCATCATTGGAATACAATTTCTTGTTAATCACAGGTCAGGTTACTTACTTTTAAAAATTTATGTGTAGATTCCTTCAGGTACAATAAATTGGAAGGCAGAACACAAAACCTTCTTAACAAATTTTTTTGTGAATATATTTATGCTACAATATACATTTGTTATTCACTGCAATGCGACAACCTCTTCTTTCATTTAATTTGCATAGTTTTACATTCTGCCCTTAACTAATCATAATTTTATTTAATGGTTTTCATTTAACACTGTTTTCTTCTTAATCACGAGTTCTGTCCTGATCCTAAATCAGGGGTGATCTAGAATGTGGGTTGCTAATAAATAATCCCAGAGGAAACAAGTCCTGCAGCCACCAAACTTGTTTCTGTTTTAAATTGTACTTTTCTCAAAATTCCCATTTCGTTTTAACAGTGACTTCTTATGATTAAGCCAATGACTCAAAAAGATGTATAAATCTAGCAGTGCCCATGACAGCTATAAGTACCAGCTGCATATATTTCACAGTGCCGTAACTATTTTTTTGATCACTAAGACAGCTTATTACTGCGGGAGATTTATGACTCTGCTATTATTTTTGAAGCTTTAGGATCACAAAAAAAAACAGTCTCACGGGATGTTCTAGCACTTTCTCTAGAACATGCCAGCCCCAGATTTCAAAAATCTGTTGAAAAGGAAATATAACAAAATGCTGGGAACTTCCTCTGCTACACTGTCCCTCATCCCCAGTGACCTCCAGGTAGTGCTCAAACATTGTTTATATCCACTGTGTGAGGAACTGATAAAGACCACGGGAATAGACAGGACTGAAGAGATTAATATGGGAGACTGTGCAGGCTATATATCTCTGAAACTGACAGGTGTCCTGATTTCCTGACAAAGTATTTAAAATTTATATGTATTATTGCAATAGCTTAGTGTTTTTAAAACAATATTTTACTGAGGCTTAAACCTCTGTTCAATTTTACCCACCAGGATTACAAATAGAGGAAAATTTCTCCTAGGTGCATAATATATTGATTTAATAATTTGTTCTGTCTTACTGCTTCAATTATATTTTTTGCTTCTGTTTTTATACTGAGTCATAGAAATTCCAGCACTGTGGAAGACTATTCAGCCCATTATATCCATGCTAACGCCTCATTGGAATGATCTACCCTAATCATGTTTTCTGTTCTTTTTCCAAATTCCTGATATTTTACTTTCTGTTTGTATAATTGTCTCTGAAATGTATCTGATTCCTATCTTGCAGCAATCCCATCAAAAAGACTTTTGTCTAAATTCTTCTTCCATCTTTTTGGTATAATTCCTGATGTGTTGCCGTGGTGTTATCAACAATGCACAGGTACTGCAACCTTGTACGAATCATCTATCCATATAGGATTTACTGCACAGTAACAAATAATCGACTATTTTTGGATTACAGTTCATACAAGTCTTCTCCCACCATTTTCTGAAGAATGAAAAATTTAAAGCCCATACACCAATGCACTGCTGAAATTCACCAGAGCTCTTTAGACAACACTTTCCAAATCCATAACCATCACCATCTAGAAGGAATACCACCACTTGCAAGTTTGCCTCCGAACCACTCAGCAACCAGATTTGAAAATTATCACTATTCTTTCTGAACTCACTGGATCACTATTCTAGGAATCCCTCCCCAGTGGCATTATGGATGAACCTACAAAAATGGACTGTGGCCATTCAAGAAGGCAGCTCACTGTCACCATTGAAGGGCAACTAGGAGTGGACAATAATGCTGCCCTAGCTAAAAATGCCCACATCCCAGGAGTGTTTTTTTAAAAAGAAATATTACAGTTATAATGGTATGGCCAAGCACAACACAACAAAGGATTCAGTAACATTGGATCACTTCTGGCAGAATAAGCCTTTAAAAGGTACTAGACAACACGAAACAAAATTCAAACTTATTTTCCACCAGTCAGGATAACCATTGTTTTTTTTATTGGGGATTGTAATAATTTTCATTTTTGGAAAACTGTGATGGCATCAAGAATCCACAAGTTATTGCACGACAAAGGCAGAGTTTACCTTAACAATGGCATCTTAATCCAAACTTCTAGGGAAAAAAGTACTTCACTGCATTAAAATAGCTCTTTCCTTTTTGTTTAAGATCAGCCATCAATTTTGGGCAGGATTTGAATGCTGGGCCATAGTGAAGAACACAATCCTTTTTTGAATTATTGACAATCCACATGTAACAATCTGATTAATTCTTAAGGGGAAAAAAATCAATCTTTAACCTTCTTTTAGTGATTAGTCTGTTTAATATTTTTTAAAAAACTAGTGCTTATCTGTAGAGGTTATTGAGAACAATAGGGCAGTTGTTTAGTGTGCATTTCTCTGATGTGCATCTGTTTCTGTATCTGAAAGAAAATCCTGTTGAACACTATTTTTGGGTGATGAATTTATAATAGTCACATGCAGTTATTAATTGTGGAAGTGCAGTCCTTGGATTCATCAATAATGAATGCAGTAAAACAGTCTGCAACCAAGCAGCATGACTCAAAAGACTAAGTGCCACATCTGAAGACTTTGAAGAAGATGTGATGAACATTTGTATGTAAAAAAGGAAGAAATTAGAAGTCTAGATAACAAGCACGGGGCTGGATGAACACAGCAGGTCAAGCAGCATCATAGGAGCAGGAAAACTTGACGTCTCGGGCCTAGACCCTTCATCAGAA
>JAHRHZ010000223.1:16279384-16318378 GCA_024137785.1 Ginglymostoma cirratum
TGCTTGTTATCTCGGATTCTCCAGCATCTGCAGTACCTTTTATCTCTGAAATTAGAAGTCTATCATGCTGCAGCTAAAAGCTACCTCCCAAGGTGGAGAAAACTCATCACTACAGAAATCTCCACAATGTCAGCCCACAAAGGCAACAGGTTGTCTTTATTTTCATTTCAGAAAACAGGAAGAAGCTGGTTGGGAGTTACCCAATCATCAAACAGCTGGAGGCAGTGGAAAGAGAGAATTTCATAATAAAACAATAAATATTATTGAATAGAGCTCTTCAAAAGGACCAGAGTGATGAATTTGTTATTCAGTTTTCTTCCATAATAGGTTGGGTTTTGAATTTCTGTATGTATTCCACAATGTCTTTTCATCATTTGTTCAATTTTGGACAATTTACTGTTGTTTCAAACACCTGAATGTAGTCTGGCACAATGAAAGCCCGGTAGGTGGGCTGGGAGGGTTACATGTTCCCAGATTGTGTTCATGAACATTTTCTACAGCAGTATGTGTCTAATCCAACATGAAAGAATGCCCCCCTCAAAAAAAAATCAAAGAACTGTGGTCGCTGGAAATCTGAAATAAAATCAGTGGAGAAGGGTTTCTGCACCCAAAACATTAACTCTGTTTCTCTCTCGACAGATATTGCCAGACCTGCTGAGTTTCTCCAGCAATTTCTGTCTTTGTTTGTAAAAGAATGCACTATTGGACCTGGTTCTGAAAAGTGAGGTGAGTCAAGTGGATTTAGTGTGAGAGGGAGGGCAACTTAAGAGCCAGTGATTATTGCATTGTAAGAATGCCAATACCTTCGGTGAGAGAAGAGGACAATAGGCAATCCCAAGCAAGAATAGATAACTGTGGGAGAGTTGACATCAGTTGGGCAAGAATGGAGCTGAGTCAGATGGACTGGATCAAAAGATTAGCAAGAAAATCTGCAGCTGAACAAAGTCAAGGCATATTTCCTCTATACAAAAGGAACGGCAAACAAAACCAAAGCTTTCTGGATGAAAGAAAAGGAGATAGAAATTAAAATAAAGAAGAAAAATGTTCGCTTATGACTGGTGTCAAATAAAAAAACAATTGACCACAAAGAGGGATACAGAAGATTCACGCATATAGGAGGGGAGATGAAAAGACATATTGGGGAAACAAAAGGACATTATAAGGAACAATTAGCAGCCAATATAAAGGAGAATACAATTGCCAAAACATTGAATGTATTCAAAAGGCGACTAAATATAGCAGAGATAAAGGGTACTACTTGGGGCAAATGGTATCAAAGGTTATGGGGAGAAAGCAGGATTAAGTTATTGAGTTGGAGGATCAGCCATGATCATGAAGAATAGCGGAGCAGGCTCGAAGGGATTAATGGCCTCCTCCTGCTCCTATCTTCGATGTTTCTATGCTTGCATGATAACGCCAATTACTTGACTACATATCTGCCAGGTGGGTGGCTATGAACAATGGTAAGACAATCAACAAATGGGGTAAAAAACCTACTTGAACTTTCCTTCACCGATTTATCTGTGACAGATGCATCTGTCCTTGATATTATTGGAAGGAATGGCCACTATAACATCATGCAGAATCAAAGACCAATTTTCACACTGAGAAAACCCTCGGCTGTATTATATACCTGCGAGCCTGATAAGTGGGACTGATTCAGAATGGATCTAGCAGATCAAAATTGGGCATCCAATTCGATCGTATTACCATCATTAAGTAACTCACCATCAACATCCTCAGGTAACTTTTGAATAGAAACTTAACTAGGCCAGTATTATAACTGCCATGTTTCCAAGAGAAGATCAGAATCAGGAAACTGTGCAGTAATTCACTTTCTGACCCTTCAAAAACTTTCCACAAGGTATAAATCAAGAATGTATTGGAATAAACTCAACATACCTGAATAGGTACAGCTTTGACAGCACTCAAGAAGCTCAACAGCTTTTAGGACAAAGGGCCCAACTTGATTGGCACCCCCACCTATTACCTTAAACATTTTCCATCACTATTGCAAAGTGGCAGCAGTGTTTACCATGCAGTAGATGTATTTTAGCCACTAGATAAGCTTCTTGAATAGCATTTTCCAAACCTCTGACCTTTGTCACCTGGAAGAACAAGAGCCGCAGTTGCATAGGAACCTCATCACCTTGAAATGCTTCTCCTTGCCAAACCACCCCCTCATTGAACTGGAACCAACCCAGGATTTTAAAAAAAAATAATTCATGAGATGACAGCATCACTAACTAAGCTAACTTTTATTGACCATCCCTTTTGCCCTGAGGCCAGTTAAGAGTCAACATATTGCTGTGGGTCTGGAGTCACATGTAGTCCAGACCAGGTAAGGATGGCAGATTTCCTTCCCCAAAACATATTAGTGAGGCAGATAGATTTTTACAACAATAGAAAGAGGTTACATGGTTATCAATAGACCAGCTTTATATTCCCCTTTGTAAAAGATGTTTGAAAACTTTAACGCATATTTCACTATCTGTCATGGTGGAATTCAAACCTATCGCCTCATAACAGTCACCTAGGGCTCTGGTTGACTGCCTCAGTGATATTACAATTATCCTTGGCAATATTCAATCTGGCAGTGTGGACCCAAAAGAAAACCCTTCCAGGTAAGATATTCTGTGGAGAGCCCTCCTCCTCTTCCCTGTGCCCCGTCTCTCAGCTTGTCCCCTATACAGCTTTTGCTCCATTTCATGGACATGTTACAGACCAAGAGAGACTGCAACCACAGCCCCTCTACCTTGGTTACCAAACCCTGCTTCCTCCCTGATTATAAGCTGCAGCTCTGTGAAACACCTTCAAAACTGCAACACAGAAGTACTCACACAAACTCAGCCTAACGGAAGTCAGAAGTGCCTCACATGAAATTGGCCTAGCCCTTTAAATAATGAATTAGGAGGATAGGGAATGGTGGTGCACTATGTTCTTGTGCTGCTAAATACATGTTTAACTGCTGCTGGTCAGCATAAATAGTGGGAAGGATTTCACCAAGGTCTTTGTGACCCCAACATTGATGAAGTGAACCCACACTTAACAGCATCAAAACAGGCCCAGCTATTTTGCAGAAGCAGCCTCTTAATTGGCCACCCTCTTTACCAGGACTCCTAACAGTAAGTGGTAACTGGTAGGGATATCACTGAGCTGGCCAGTTGGAGTAGTCAAACAGACTCTGTGTTTTGGATTTTGTCAACTAGATGTAAACCACAAGCTTAATTCCACTAAAATGCCTCATCTTCCACTTTCAATCTTAATTTCTGTTCATATTGTAATGACCTAATGTCAGAATCCTTGCTTCATGCTCCATGGGCTGTCAATTTGTTCAAATCTCATATTGGGCAGCACAGTAGCTCAGCGGCTAGCACTGCTGCCTCACGACGCCAGGGACTCGGGTTTGATTCCAGCCTCGGGTGACAGTCTGAGTGGAATTTGCACATCTCCCCATGCCAACATGGGTTATCCCCCAGTGCTCTGATTTCTGCCCACAGTCCAAAGATGTACAGGTTAGGTGGATCAGCTAAGCTAAATAGCCCATAGTGTCTATGGTGAGAAATACAGGGATAGGTGAGGGGGTGGGTCTGGATGGGATGCTCTTCGGAGGTTCAGTGTGGACTTGATGGGCCTAATGACCTGCTTCCATACTGTAGGGATTTGATTCTATTCTATTACATCTGAGTCATTACCTAATTAGCCTCCAACAACCATAATTTTCTTTCGTTGTGCCAGGCATCTCCTGTGCAAATACAGTGACTTCAAAGAATTTTAGTGGTGATCTGGACAGGAATGCTGTTTATAAGCTAACAGTGGAATAAATGCAACTCAGAGAGAAAACTTTGGATATTTGAAGTTGTTGAATCCTTTATGCACAAATAATTGTGGATATCATTTCCCTCACCGTTACCTTGATGGAAGAATACGGGCCAATGCAAAGCAATCAAATTTGCAGATAATACAAGACTGAGGGCAGAATAGAGTTGAAGGAGAGTACTCCTAAAATTCCAAAAAAAATTGGGCAAAGTATGTGAGCAGATCAATGGCAGGTAAAGTTAACATTGACAAGTGCTATGCACATGGGAAGATAAGTAGATGATACACACCCTCCATGAATAGTGCTGAGGAGTTACAGATAAAGTGGAAAAAGACTGAAATGTCTCAGCAAACACAATGCTTATCAACTCCAGTGACTGCAGAACAGCAATCCACAAAGCAAACAGTTGAACAAAACAGCCAAAAGAATATAATAAATTCAGAGAAAGTTATAGCAAATTAGACTCCAGCTGAATCCAGCTGTAGCTGTTGAGATGTGCAAAATCACTTTGGGATGAGTTTTGGTTTTCATGGTGCTCGAGCGCAAGGCAGAAAATTCTGATAAAATGACCAATTCCTAAAGCTGCCTACATAAGGCTGAAATACATCCGATACCATATTTGCTTCAGACAATTTTATTAACATTCTACCCAAAAGCAGTCATTAAGTCCAACGCATTTGCCAATGTTAAGATGAGTGCCGGTTTAAAGAGACATCACATTAAAGGTGTATTCCCAACTCTGCGAGTCACTTGCTGGCTCAATATCATTCTACACCTGCTTTTCTTTCTCTTACCGTTTTCTCCAAAACAAACCTGTGACCCACTGGCAGACCATATGTAAACTCGGACTTTGTATGAACTGACTCCAGGGCAACTGACAACTCAACAATGAATCTTCCTTGAGCAGTCATAGGCAATTTGAATCGTCAAGTCTAATTTATATTGTTTCAGAGTATTCTTAGAACCAATTTCAGGTGAATCTTGTGCCTTTGGATTCCACCTTACATTTGAACCAAATCTGGGCCAGAATCTTTACCTGATTACTTAAAACATGGCTGATGGCTGGAACTTATGTTGGATCATATTACTTTGGATACGAAAAAGGATAGAAGTTAGCAATCTCACTCCCCTGGACTCCTCTGTTTTGGTAATCTCATTTGCTCTTTTAATAATTCAAACAGGTAACTAGAGCTGAGAGGTCCATTTGAAAATAAAATGTTTCACTAAACCATGCAGACAACCTTTAAAGTGCTTCCTATTGAGAAAACAATCATCATTTTCATTAAGTGATCAAGTTGACATACTCTACAGCTCCTTAATAACCTTCAATTGTCAAAATCAGATTGTTGCTTAGTTAGATCTGTGACCATTTACCAGCAAATGTTAAACCGGTGCAAATGATTCTTAGACTTTGATAAAGAACATCTTCTGACAACACCAGATGGGATTAATATAGCTTGGGCTGAGTGGAATTGTATTAATGAAAAGAGACAAGACAAGAATTTGCTGAGGTATAGGCTTCCTGACAGTAAATGCATTGATATGTTAGTCTCCATAGATTCCACAGAATCTCCCACAGGCACCAATATATTATACCATGGGCATTAATGAGGTGACTGGAGACATTCACCACATGCCCCCTGCAAGAGACAACCAAAACCCAGCAATGTGTAAAAGCAACTTACTAGTGACAAGTTGTACATAATTGTTGAAAAAAACCTAACTGGCCAATCAGAAGCAAACCTCTACCAGGAGGCAGACGTCTTTCAGATTTCTGATGATTATGAATCTGGAGTAGGGCAAAAGCTAACTTTGAAGGGAATTGATGTGGAGGAGGGGGAGTGAGTGACAGTATAAATTGCGGGAAGATGTTGACAACTGGCAAATGTATATGAGCTTCTCCAGATGTTAAGCAATTAAAATTGATAATATCATTTTAGTAACAACTATGTAAGCAGAAAATACACAGCATTTAGATATTAGCAACTTGTAATAAACTCATATGCCGTGTAATTTTTACAGTGATTTATATTAATAATGAGCTGGTCATTTTTCAAACATGACACAACTATTTCAATAATAGAAGAGGTTACTGTTTCTCTTCCCAACAAAGTTACTATTCTGCTATTCAAACAAACGATCATGTGAACTATATACTGAGGGTGGAATCTGATAGGGGTCTGAAAGATGTGAGTTATGGCAAGCTGTGTGGCAGAATTTGACCCACGTGTGATGAATCCCATCTCGATGTCAAGAGCAACTCTTCCCATCTTTTATGCTTTTCATGAATGGTGTGGTGAGATTCTTGCTAGAGAACAACAAGATGCCAAATGATGTTAAGTATTGCTTGTTAAATGCCTTGTTAGTGGCACGGCTTGCCTCTTTAATATTTAGCGCACACCTCCCCCCCCACCCCATTATCCAACTCACCAAAAAAGTTAAACATTTAGAAATGTCGACAATAAAGCCAAAGTGCATAGCTGGAATTCAGCTGGCCACACTGTTTGAACAACAGACATGTTTCCGACAACTAAATGCAGCCCAGAGCATGGTCAATGGGCACAAGACACACACATCCCTCAGCCATGAGCATTGGCATCTAGCATCTGCCAATTCCTCACAACTACCCTGACACTTCCAAGATGCACTGGCAATGCAAGTGCACCAATAACTGGCATCAAAAGGCTGCAGCAAGGATACCTTGCACACAGGCACTGGCACCCAGCTTGCACACTAGGCCAAGCTGCATCTCAGGGATGCTCGTTTGCTCTCTCAGCATTCACTCACTTAACATCTCCCTGCATGCTCACAGCACCCCTGCCTCACTTCTTGCTGTGACAATTAGCACAGTCTCAGAAACAGACAGTTGGGCTTCAAAAACAAAGTTGCTGGAAAAGCTCAGCGGCTCTGGCAGCATCTGTGAAGAAAGAAACAGAGTTAATGTTTCGGGTCCGGTGACCCTTGTCTTGTTGCTAAGCAGTCCTCAGCTTAGGAGGTACACATCTTACAGAAAGGCAGTGTATTATCAGCTGTATATGCCAACGGCTAATGTGCAAGAACCAGGCAGCCTTAAATCCAATTCTCGGGGTAGTAGTTCTCAATGAGGTTCTTTAAGGTGCCTGCCAGTGAGGAGGTTCTGGCACAGTTATTAAAAAGTACCTCCCATACCAGTCAAGGACATTAGCCACAATCAGATATCGGTCAGAGTTTCATTGTTCAGGATTCTATGCCTCTGCTGTCTAGGGAATGGGTCATGGACAGTCTTTTGGCCCCATAGCAGCCAGTCCAAGATGCAGGACTAAAATAATTGGGGAGATGTATAGGTATGGGTCAAGAGGTGGGGCACATCTTGCCCTCGACTGTCCTGTCATGTCATTCGAGGGGTGGGCCATTGTGAGTCCGTCAGGTCAGTTCACAGAAACTTAGTGGGGGAAGGACAGTTGCAATGTTTTTTATGCATAGGATAAGGTGAGAGGGACAATGTAAGGAGTAAACGGTAGTTGGAGATAGATGGCAAAGAGATGGAAGAATAAAAATAAAGTTGCCGGGAAAGCTCAGCAGGTCTGGCAGCATCTGTGAAGGAGAAAACAGGGTTAACGTTTCAGGTCCGGTTACCCTTCCTCAGAAGGGTCCGGACCCGAAACGTTAGCTCTGTTTTCTCCTTCACATTTGCTGCCAGACCCACTGAGCTTTTCCAGCAACTATGTTTTTGTTCCTGATTTGCAGCATCTGCAGTTCTTTAGGTTTTTATTTAGACAGAGAATAGTTGGGCAGACAAAGGATTGGATAACAGCCACCATAGGAGAATGAATAGCTACTAATAGGGACTACTAGTGACTAACAATGGGTTCTGTGTAATAGCAGACCATGTAATAACAAGGCCTGGTGTGTGGGGTTGGGGTAAAGATGTGGCAGAAGGTGCCTCAAGCCCTAAAATTATTGCACTTGAAATTGAGTCCAGAAGGCTCTGGTGTTCCCAAGCAGAAGTGGCAAATCAACACTCTTCAACACACCACGGTGTTCACTGGCCAACACCTCTGTCTTGTGGTTGCTGCAGTGCTCCAGTAAAGCTCAACACAAGCTGGAAGAACAGCACCTCATTTTCCACTTGGGAACTCAAGAGCCTTCTGGACTCAATATAGAGTTCAACAATTTTAGGGCTTGAGGCACCTCTGCTTTATCCTCAGCCCAACCCCCACACACCAGGCCTTGTTATCACATGGTCTGCTGTTATACAGAACCCATTGTTAGCTACAAACAGCCCCCAAGAGTAGCTAATCATTCTCCTAGGCTGATTGTTATCCTATCCCTGGTCTTCTCTCTCTTTGGGCTTTATCTTCACCTGTTGTTTACTCCTAACCTCCACTTCCACCCTATCTTCTGCATAAAAAGACATCTTTTTCCTAGCGGCCATCAGTTCTGAAGGATCACTGGACCTGAAACGTTAACTCTGATTTTTCTCCACAGATGCTGCCAGACCTTCTGAGCTTTTCTAGCAATTTCTGTTTCATTTTTCTGATATCCAACATTCACACAATTCTTTTGGTTTTTATTAGATTGCTTGAAAAATCTGACTAGTTATGGTGAGGAAGCTTGCTGCCTTTACCTAGTCTGGTCAAAATGTGATTCTGATATATCATATCAAAACAGTTGCCCTTCAATTATTGCCTGAAACAAGAAAGCAAAGCCATTCAGTTTTATCAAACTGCTGAAGAGGAAAGGCCATTGTCACTTATTTAAGACCATTCGATATTGGGCAATAAATCCTGGATTTTCAATAAAATAAATTAAGTTTGTTTGTAGATATTGGTTGATAGCATAGATATGAAGCCGCACTTTTTTCAAATTTGTGCTTTGAAAGATATATCAAATCACATAATTTCCTTGGTTCATTTTTAATTATTTTCTTGAAATATACATATTTCTTTGATTTTTGATTCAGCAAGGGGAAGTGGGAGGATTTCCTCTTTCCTTCAAACAAGCATATCTGCTAATGTGGTATACTGTATCTCCTGGTCCAGATGTGGCCTCCTCTACATCGGGGAAACCAAGTGGAGGCTTGGGGACCGTTTTGTGGAACAATTATGCTCGGTTCGCAACAAACAACTGCACCTCCCAGTCACGAACCATTTCAACTCCCCCTCCCACTCCTTGGACGACATGTCCATCCTGGGCCTCCCGCAGTGCCACAACGATGCCACCTGAAGGTTGCAGGAACAGCACCATATATTTCGCTTGGGAACTCTGCAGCCCAATGGTATCAATGAGGACTTCACAAGCTTCAAAATCTCCCCTCCCGCTACCGCATCCCAAAACCAACCCAGCTTGTCCCTGTCTCCCTAACATGTCCTTCCTCCCACCTATCCCCTCCTCCCACCTCAAGCCCCACCCCCATCTCCTACCTACTAGCCTCATCCCACCCCCTTGACCTGTCCGTCCTCCCTAGACTGACCTATCCCCTCCCTAACTCCCCACCTACACTCACCTTTACTGGCTCCACCCCCGCCTCTTTGACCTGTCTGTCTCCTCTCCACCTATCCTCTCCTCTATCCATCTTCTATCTGCCCCCCCCTCCCTATTTATTTCAGAATCCCCTTCACCTCCCCCATTTCTGAAGAAGGGCCTAGGCTCGAAAAGTCAGCTTTCCTGCTCCTCTGATGCTGCTTGACCTGCTGTGTTCATCCAGCCCCACACCTTGTTATATCTGCTAATGGACCTTTTTTTTAGTCTTACATGTTCTCCGATCCTTCCAGGGCTATTGCCTTTTTTGCCCTTTTCTGATGCTTTATTCAGGTGGTGATTCTTCAGGTGTGTGTTTCCGCAGTATTTTACTAAGGTGACCATCACAGCTGATCCCAAAACTTCATTCGAGATTACTTTGTGAAAGACCTCTTGTGGTGCAGTGGTAGTGTCCCCACGTCTGAGCAAGGAGTCCCAGGTTCAAGCCCCACCTGCTCCAGAGGCATGCGATAACATCTCTGAGCAGGTTGATTAGAAAAATAGGTTAATTAAAAAAAAGAGTTACATTGTAAAGGGGTCTTTTGGTGCAGTGGTGGTGTCCCTATTCTGAGCCAGGAGTCCCAGGTTCAAGTCCCATCTGCAATAGAGGTGTGCAGTAACATCCCTAAGCAGGTTGATTAGGAAATACCTTCAAACAAACTTTTCATCAAGGCTACGTGGTATTTTTTCCCCCTAGCTAGCATTAGGAATCCCAATTGCAACGTACAATTCTCTTTTGGAGGTGAAATTAATTGAGGTGTCATCTGTCCTCTCACGTTAAGATAAAAGATCCCTTGATAATATTTATAGATTAATAGGGGAATGTTGTCCTGTCCTAATAGTTATCCTTCCAACATAGATAAGAGATAATAGGAAATGCAGATGCTGGACAATCCAAGATAACAAGGTGTGAAGCTGGATGAACACAGCAGGCCAAGCAGCATTATAGGAGCAGGAAAGCTTGACGTTTCAGTCCTAGACCCTTAAGCAGAAATGAGGCATTTCTGATGAAGGGTCTAGGCCCGAAACGCCAAGCTTTCCTGCTCCTATGATGCTGCTTGGCCTGCTGTGTTCATCCAGCTTCACACCTTGTTATCTCAGGTATCCTTCAAACGATGCCTTTGACTAAAATATCTGGTAATTACCACACTTTTCAAGATGAAATTATGCTGTAAGCAATTTAGTCACCTAGTTTATGGCAATAGAACAGTGGTTACAATTCAAAATGGCTTGTTGTCTGTAATTTGCATTTGAGATGTTCTGTGGCTGTGAAAGATAAATGGAAGCTCTTCCTTTATGATTGAGTGACTTGAGGATTGTATTGTTGTCCTGCTTAATTTTGTACTTACCTGGGCTGAGAACTAGAAAAGAAACTAAATGAGAGCCAGGAAAGGATTGGAAAACAAGGAAATAAAGCTTTTTTAAAAATATTCACTTCAGTTATTGACCTTCACTAACAAAATTTGTCAAAGCAGATGTTAAACATTCGTGGAAATATTTTCGGATCGAAAATGGCAGTCAGTACAAAATACAGAAAGAGAACCTTTCACTCCCACTTCAAATTATAATCAACTCAGAGGAATTCATAAGCCCTGAATGGTTCAGCACATGTGCACTGTACATTTGTGCAGCATAAACCCCTCTATTTTGTCTGAAGACATTTTTTTTTCCTCAATGGACTCTTTTACTCTTAATTGTAGCATGGAAAAAGAAACCTGCCCAAAGCATTTTTGATTCATTCCTATTTATAAATCGCAAGTATATTTTCACTTACAGCTTTTCTGGGACCAAATGGACAATTTTACAAAAATATGTTGTACAATTTGCAATATTTTAATCTAATTTAAGTGCTAGATCACTGACATGAGCCTTGTGTCAGCTAAATCATGCAGTGTTCACTGAAGCAGAAAAGAAGCAAACTTATGAGGGCAATGAAAATAACATGTTAAAGTGTGTTTTTGTTCTATTATTTAGCAATTTGCAGGGTGCATTTTGTAAAGGTCAGAATGTGTATTGTGAATTTGATAGTTCATAAAGTTTCATTAATACAGTTAAGGTAGACCAGTCAAAACAACTGTTCCAGTCAAGTACCACATAGTCTTCATTGCAGTTATCCAACCACATTATTCACTTTTATATTTTTCACTGAGCATCTGAATTTTGGTGACACTGAGAGCTTTGCATAATGTAGGACCACCACATTGACGTCACAACCTTGTCTCACTCAAGCTGCCCTTCCTGCTCAAAGCTGACACAAGTAAAACTCACCTGACAGTGAGTGGGTGTAACATTACAGGTTAGCGTGATCTGACACTGCATGGACTCTATGTATATTGGCCTGAATTTAGAAATATAACTCAAGGGCTTCAAACATTTGAGGACACTGAGTGAGTTGACCAGCAGGGTGTAACGGCAAAAAATAGTCTGTGTGGATCTTGGGTTAATATGACTGATACTAAATTCGGATGGGAGCTATAATGGAATATAGAGTTCAATAGTGGGGAGCGGGGTGATGTTAGACTTGGGTTAGCTCAAGTTCGCACTAAAGTGGCATGATGGTATTACAGCACGAGACCATGAGACGTAGGAGCAAAAGTACACCATTTGTCCCATTGTATCTACTCCACCATGCATTGAGATCATGACTGATCTGATAATGCTCAACTGCTTTTCCATGCCTTATCCACATATAGCTCAATCGCTTTGCTGATCAAAAGCCTGTCTATCTCAGCTTAAGTATATTCAATGATCCAGCCTCAACAGCCCTCTTGAGGTAAAGAATTCTGCAGATTGACTACCCTCCAAGAGGGAAAAAAAGACTTTTCATCTTTGTTGTAAATGGTTGTCCACTTACTCTGAGAATGCTACATGAGTGCCAGGCAGTGACAAGGGGCTATGAGGTGAGTAGAGGGACATGGAGTACATGAGAGGCAAAGAAGGGGAAATGGGATGCATGAGGTGACAGGAATTGCATGGATGGATCATGGAAGGTGTGAGGACATGGTTGTTTTAGGTTTTACTGCTTACTTTATGACTTGGACTGGAGTACTCAATAGTGCTTGATGCTGAACCATTTGTTTTCAAACAACTTGACAGTTTTGAGAAATTGAACTTTAAGTTTTCAAATAGCAATCAAGGGATTGTGAATTTGTACTGTCTGGATTGTTAATCCAGTAACGTAGCCACTAGAATATTCCAGTGGATGCATTTCACTGGCTAAAACTGAGCCTGGGTGGAGAAGAGCTCAGTTTACATATTGTTTCCTCCCTGGCTTGTCATCTAGGGGAGTTTCATTGATAACATTTGTGGAGGTCAGTGTGCTCTTTGAACTGAGATAGAAAAGAAACATAAACTAAAACATTCTGCAGGAACTAATATTTTGGCAGGTACAATGTTATTCAACAATATTGCTATTGCAGTTTTCAACATTTATCTAGATAACTGGTAGCACAAAACAGATCACACAGTATTCATTGATTTAAACAGGAATATAACATGATTCATACAGTTGCGTGAGAAATTCTTGTTGCTTTTTCAACAGATTGAGTGGGTCAAAATTTAGGGCAATTTATATCATGTAGTAGGTGCAAACATTTGAGTTCTTTCTTGCTGTTTGGTAGGATTGGGAGTTTGAGCATTCCCAATCAATTGCCAAACACAAACTTCTTAGATCTTGTGGCATTCTTTCCTGATTTGATGGAGTGGTTCTCCCAGAAGCGAGGTAAAATGGTGTTTGGTGTTTGGCCAGTTTTTCTAATAGTAGGTGCTCCATCGGAGTTCTCCATTCTACCAAACCAGCCCATCCCACAATACACACTCCCAACCCCTATGTAATAGTAGAAGAGCTGGTTTGTGCATTGTTCAAGCCTGAACCATCTCACTGCAAGCATTTAAAACTTTGCATACCTCCACCACTGAAGACGATCCTTAACTGACAGGCAGCAAGCCAAGCACGTATGTCGCAGATATAATTTATGGGAAATATTTCAAAAATATTGTGCGCCTAAGCCTGGTGCAGAATGATGTATCGACTTAATTTTTGCAAAGCATAGCCTGTATATTCTCACAAATAGAAACGTATCTGTGAATTATTAATGGAGTTTTTTTTAACTCCTTCCTGGATCTAGACTGTTCAATGGCTTTGAGCGGTGCTCTGAAGTTATAGAGGCACACCTTTTGGCTCTTCAAGTCTGTGCCAGTCAAAAACAACTACCTAAGTATTCTAATCCCATTATTTTTATTTCCTGATATGATTAACCTTTATGGATAACTTTGTAATACTTCATTTCATTGTCATTGATTGTTACACAGAAATTAAATTATTTACTTATTAATTTTTGTTAGATTTTATTGTCTCGGAATGCAGGAGTGCAGTGGAAAATGTAATGTAAATATTTCTTATTCTTTGCTCATAGGGTCAGAAATAGGCCATGGAGAATCTACATAGGTACACAGGCATATTGTTATTGCTTCCTTTAATTATTGTCATTTCCTCTCTGTTCTTTTTGAAGTGTCTTACACTGAGTTAACTCTTCGTGGGAAAGGACAGTCATCTGGTATTTTATCCAACTATCCGTGGTATCTGAAGCCGAGTAGTTAGTGTGACTGAGGTAAGTTGTCAGCCAGTGTGCACACATTATTGACAATAAGTACTAGGAGTAGACTATTCAGCCCCGCGAGTTTATTCCGTCATTTGACATGATCATGACTGACCTCAACTCGGCCTCAACTCCTGCCTGCTAATCAAGGGTGATTGTCCTCGGTGCTAATCAACACTGGCAACTGTGATGGATTTCCTCTTTCCGTTCACATCTATTTCGCCTTCTAGACTTAAACACTAAAGAGAACTGGAATACTCCCTTGCCCAGAAAAAACAAGGCATTGTCTTGATATGTAGACCAATAAAGCTTTATCACAACCAGCTTCACTAGAAACAATTCAGTGACTCATTCATCTCATCTGCTGTTTGTGGAACCTTGCAATATGCAAATTAACAATGGCATTTGCCTGCATCATAACAGCACCTCTATATTGTATTGTGTCACCATAATCTGACCAGATCATAGCGCTGCTCTGTCATTAGACAGAGATGACTGATGGTGATTTAACCTGAGGGTCACTATCGTTCAGGTGAGGGGAGAGGTTGAGAAGGAGAGTACTTCATGGTAACCTAGTCAGAGTTGAACCCATATTGTTAGCATCACACTGCTTTGCAAGCCAACTGTCCGTTTAACTGAGCTAATCTGACCCCCAGTGTCTATAAGTAGCATAATGATTATATTAACATTCATATAATATTCATTGATAGATTCAACTTTATTTCCCTCACCCTCTTCATCAGCTTTATTTAAAATGTCCTGTTTTTATAGCAGATGTTTTGTAAGTACAGGCCTTTTTTCCTTTCTTTATTCTTTTTATCCCTTCACTCAGGGTTGCATTTCATTATATTGGTGGAATTCAGTTCAGACCTAAAAACTTGCTCAGAACGAAACTTGAAGAGGATTGGTATTTAAAATCCCATCAAAGCCTATAGGGGATATTTTGCACAATCAACAATTGTGTATTTGAATGGACAGGTGAAACAAATCTTTGGAGAGTCAACCTGAGTCTATGCAGGTGTCTAAGACTGTACTGAATTCCAGAATGAGTCTGCATAAAGTGAAGTGAAACCCTTTCAGGAGTGATATATAAAAAATAAATAATCCTGTGCACTCTGAAGATCGGAAATAAAAACAAAGTGCTGATGAAAAGCACAAAGGGAGAAAGGAGTTTAATTTTGCTGCATAATAATTTATCTTTTGTTGCAACAAAAAAGACTTACTTGGAATTTTTTTTCAAATTTAGAAATGAGCAATGATGACATGTAAAAGCCAACAAATATCAGATGAAAATGAATATTACATGTTTAATCGAGGCATCCTCTTGCCTTTGTCCATCTCCAGTTTGACAGCAGTATGCTTCTGAAACTTTTGTTCAGATATATATTTTTTGACATTTGTGATTGTCTTGAATACCAGCCACAGGACGAGTTGCAACATGAAAGCCAACAATTCCATAAACAAGAATACATTCTGTTGAGCATAAAAGATTAAAAGATGATTTAACAGATAATTAAAGGAGCTAATAAGGTAGAGAGAAACAATTTTGTCTGGTAGGTGAGTCCAGAACAGAGAAAGAATAACCTTAAAAATTAGTGCTAGGTCATTCAGGGACGATGTTCACTCGAAGGGGAATCAAAATTTGGAACTTCCTTGCCAAAAATTTATTGAAAATCAAAGTGTCGAATATTTCCAAACTAAGATCAATAGATTTGTTTTAGGAAGCTACAGTGTTAAGGAGTTCAAGGAAAGTAAATGGAGTAAAATCATCGCTTAGCAATGAGCTAGTTAAGTGGTGAAAGAATATCAAGGGCTGAATGTCCTCCTTCTGTTTTTATAAGACCATAAGACCAGAAGACATAGGAGTGGAAGTAAGGCCATTTGGCCCATCGAGTCCACTCCGCCATTTAATCATGGCTGATGGGCATTTCAACTCCACTTACCCGCACTCTCCCCGTAGCCCTTGATTCCTTGCAAGATCAAGAATTTATCAATCTCTGCCTTGAAGACATTCAACGTCCCGGCCTCCACTGCGCTCCGTGGCAATGAATTTCACAGGCCCACCACTCTCTGGCTGAAGAAATGTCTCCTCATTTCCATTCTAAATTGACCCCATCTAATTCTAAGGCTGTGCCCACGGGTCCTAGTATCCCCACCTAACGGAAACAACTTCCCAGCATCCACCCTTTCTAAGTCATGCATTATCTTGTAAGTTTCTATTAGATCTCCCCTCAACCTTCTAAACTCTAATGGATACAATCCCAGGATCCTCAGCCGTTCATCGTATGTTAGGCCGACCAGTCCAGGGATCATCCGTGTGAATCTCCGCTGAACACGCTCCAGTACCAGTATGTCCTTCCTGAGGTATGGGGCCCAAAATTGGACACAGTATTCTAAATGGGGCCAAATTAGAGCTTTATAAAGTCTCAGAAGCACATCACTGCTTTTATATTCCAACATTCTTGAGATAAATGACAACATTCCATTCGCTTTCTTAATCACAGACTCAACCTGCAAGTTAACCTTTAGAGAATCCTGGACTAGCACTCCCAGATCCCTTTGTACTTCGGCTTTATGAATTTTCTCACCGTTCAGAAAATAGTCCATGCCTGTATTCTTTTTTCCAAGGCGCAAGACCTCGCATTTGCTCACGTTGAATTTCATCAGCCATTTCCTGGACCACTCTCCTAAACTGTCTAAATCATTCTGCAGCCTCCCCAGCTCCTCCGCACTACCTGCCTGTCCACCCAACTTCGTATCATTGGCAAACTTCGCCAGAATGCCCCCAGTCCCTTCATCCAGATCATTAATATATAAGGTGAACAGCTGCGGCACTAACACTGAACCCTGCGGGACACCACTTGTCACCGGTTGCCATTTCGAAAAAGAGACTTTTATCCCAACCCTCTGCCTTCTGTCAGACAGCCAATCCTCAATCCATGCCAGTAACTCATCTCGAACACCATGGGCCCTCACCTTACTCAGCAGCCTCCCGTGAGGCACCTTATCAAAGGCCTTTTGGAAGTCTAGATAGATAACATCCACTGGGTTTCCCTGGTCTAACCTACTTGTTACCTCCTCAAAGAATTCTAACAGGTTTGTCAGACACGACCTCCCCTTACTAAATCCATGCTGACTTGGTCTAATCCGACCCTGCGCTTCCAAGAATTTAGAAATCTCATCCTTAACGATAGATTCTAGAATTTTACCAACAACCGAGGTTAGGCTAATCGGCCTATAATTTTCCATCTTTTGTCTTGATCCTTTCTTAAACAAGGGGGTTACAACAGCGATTTTCCAGTCTTCTGGGACTTCCCCTGACTCCAGTGACTTTTGAAAGATCACAACCAACGCCTGTGTTATTTCCTCAGCCACCTCCCTCAGAACTCTAGGATGCAGCCCATTGGGGCCAGGAGATTTATCAATTTTTAGACCTTTTAGCTTCTCTAGCACTTTCTCTTTTGTAATGCCTACCATACTCAACTCTGCCCCCTGACTCTCCTTAATTGTTGGGATATTACTCATGTCTTCCACTGTGAAGACTGACGCAAAATACTTATTAAGTTCTTCAGCTAGTTCCTTATCTCCCATCACTAGCCTTCCAGCATCAATTTGGAGCGGCCCAGTGTCTACTTTTGCCTCTCGTTTGTTTCTTATGTATTGAAAGAAACTTTTACTATCATTTCTAATATTACTGGCTAGCCTACCTTCGTATTTGATCCTCTCCTTCCTTATTTCTCTCTTTGTTATCCTCTGTTTGTTCTTGTACCCTTCCCAATCTTCTGATTTCCCAGTGCTCTTGGCCACTATATAGGCTCTTTTTCTTTGATACATTTCTTGACTTCCTTTGTCAGCCATGGCTGTCTAATCCTCCCCCGGATAATCTTTCTTTTCTTTGGGATGAACCTCTGTATTGTGTCCTCAATTACACCCAGAAACTCCTGCCATTGTTGCTCTACTGTCTTCCCCGCTAGGCTCTGCTTCCAGTCGATTTTCGTCAGTTCCTCTCTCATACCGCTGTAATTACCTTTATTTAACTGTAACACCATTACATCCGATTTTGCCTTCTCTCTTTCAAACCGCAGACTGAACTCTACCATATTATGATCGCTGCCTCCTAAGTGTTCCCTTACTTTAAGGTCTTTTATAAAGTCTGGCTCATGCTTCTTGTTCCTGTACAGAGAATTTGTTTATTTACATTTTGGTCAGTGTTAATGTTCTTCTTTCAGCAAACCATGTAAATTTCCTATTTCAGACAATAGGTTGTAGATTGGTGCATTGGAATAATGTCTGCTCAGGATAAGGCTAGGGGTGGAAACCTGTACAGTTATGTGTGAGCGCTCACATCTCTGTAGGAATGGGAAGATGTATTTCAACTTCTTTGCATACAGCATCTGCTGCAACAATATTCCAGCAAGTGTTAAATAGCAATCCAAGCAAAGTGTCAAAAACAACCTGCCAAGGGCAAACTTGGCCCAGTTGGTATTTAAGACTTGCAAATGGACCCCCAGTTGTGTGGAACAGCTGAAAACATTTCAGCTCCTGTCCCCTTCACATCTCCAAACTGCTATCTACAATTCACAGGGCTTTATGGAGAAAAGAGAATGAAAAAGAGCCAAAATTGACAAGGAACTCTCTGTATACCGGCACTGTGGAAAAGATTATTTAATATCTTGATATGATAGGGAAATAATTTTAAGAGCAAGTTCCCAGCAACTCCAGAATTGAGAAGAGCTTTGTGGAAAGTTTTCTCTCTGAGATGGCACCTGTTCTTTTAAATTCTGAGTGGTCCCATTCAGTAATATTGATACACAGTGAGATCATATTTGTAACTTCAACTGTGGAAGACCTATTGATTTGGATAAAAATTAAACTTGAAAAGTCCTTTATCACAGTGATTACATTTCAAAATTACTTTTGTGGTAAATTAGGACAGCCTGAGAATGTGAATGGTGTTATATAAGACCATACGATGTAGGAGCAGAAATTAGGCCATTTGGCCCATCAAGTCTGATCCAATCATGGCTGATAAGTTTCTCAAACCCATTCTCCCATTTTCTCCCCATTAACCTTTGATCCCCTTGACAATCAAGAATCTATATATCTCTGGCTTACATATACTCAATGACCTGGCCTCCACAGTCCTCTGTGGCAACGAATTCCATAGATTCACAACTCTCTGGCTGAAGATGTTTCTCCTTATCTCTATTCTAAAGGGTCTTCCCTTTACACTAAGGCTGTGTCTTTGCATCTTAGTCTCTCCTGCAAATGGAAACATCTTCCCAATGTTCACTCTGTCCAGGCCATTCAATATTCTGTAAAGTTCAATTGGATTCCCCCTCATCCTTCTAAACTCCAATGAGTATAGTCCCAGAGTCCTCAAACGTTCCTCATATGTTAAGCCTTTCATTCCTGGGATCATTCTCGTGAACCTCCTCTGGACCTGATCCAGGGTCAGTACATCCTTCCTGAGGTGTGGGGCCCAAAATTGCTCACAATACTCTAAATGTGGTCTAACTAGAGCTTTATAAATACATCCTGCAGTTATATTCTAGTCCTTTGAAATGAACGCCAACATTGTATTTGTCCTCCTAACTACCGATTCAGTCTACAAGTTTGCCTTCAGAGAATCCTTGACTAGAACTCCCAAGTCCCTTTGCACTTCAAATTCAGAATTTTCTCCCATTTAGAAAATAGTCTATGCCTTTATTTTTCCTACCAAAGCATATGACCTCACCCTTCCCTATGTTGTATTCCATCTGCCACTTCTTTCCCCAATCTCCCAACCTGTCTAAATCCTTCTGCAGCCTCCCTGCCTCCTCAATACTACCTGTCCCTCCACCTATCATCTGCAAATTTAGCCGGAATGCCTTCAGTTCCTTCATCTAGATCATTAATGTATAAAATGAAAAGTTGTGGTACCGACACTGACCCTTGTGGAAAACTATTAGTCCCCAGCTGCCATCCTGCCATAACCAAGAAGTTTTCAGCTGATCTGGTATAGTTCTTTGTATCTTTCTTGATATTGTGCATTGGAAGCTCCCAAAAATAACAATGTGACAATGGCCAGATAATCTGTTTTTCAGTTATGATGGTTAAAGATAGAAAAATAAAAAGATAGGATGATTTAGTGCCAGCCTCAAAAAAATACCTGGGTATAAGTTGGTCCTTGAAATTGATCCTTATAAAGATTAAGCAACCCCTGTTAAATACGGTATGGAGGAGCAATTAAACACCGGCTAGCACATGAGAGACAACCCTTCTTTAAATAATGGCTGTGGGATTTTTATGTATCCTTGCAAGGACTGGCAGGGCCCCAGCCTAACATCTCACCCAAGAGTAATTATTCATGTCTCAGCTAAACAAGACTGTTTTTAAACTGTGTCCAGCTTTTCCTGCCTCAGCAGATCACATTTTTCAGAATATTGGCTAAGTTAAGGTACAAAACCCTCATATGTCCTGACAATAAAATATGAAAAAAAAGCTGACCCAGGTAAATTGATGAAGAAAAGTAGCAACAGATTTCTCTTTCAACAATCCTCATTTGCAAGCTGTCTTTTTAATGAATTTAAAGAAGGCAACAGAATAAGGGATTTAAAAAAAATCTCAAAGAACTGCGGGTGTTCCAAGTCAGAAAAAAACAGACAAATATATTTGCTCAGCATTTGACAAAACTTAAATGATCAGGCAGGATAAAATTATACAGCTTTTTATGGGGAAGAACATGTGAACAATGAAGCCTAGACTCCAGAATATGGTTAGCTATCAAAAATAAGTACTTTTCGAAGTAACATACACATAGACATGGATTTATGTTGCTGGTCCTTCACAACACTGAGTGAATAGCCTCAAAACTCTCCCTTACTTCTTCTTCATAAGTTGTCCCTTGGGCATGAGGATTGCTTGAGGACTGCTTACCAATGCTCATGGGGTCTCATATGGCCGTTGAGTCGATTGTGTGGCCTACAGACTTTGTCACACACTGGAAGGTGTGTGGAACAAAAACAGAAATTATAAATGAGTAGGATCTGTAATGAGCAGTCGATCTGGAATGCAAGATATAGCGAGTTGAAAGTTAGCCTCAACGCCTGCAGGAGAGATCAGAATATTGGATCAACTTGTCTGGAGGATAAATGGAAAGGGAACATTTTTGCACATGTCCACCATTTGCTAGTGCGACAATTTCAGAGGGTAAAGCAAAATTGTCTTAATGTATGAAATCTTTAAGTCTCAAATTGCTCCTCCATACTGTATTTAACAGGGGTTGCTTAATCACTTTAAGGATCAATTTCAAGGATCAACTTATACCCAGGTTTTTTTTGAGGCTGGCACTAAATTATCCTATTTTTAACAAAAAAATCAGGATGTGCTTTTGCCAAAATTAAATTCTGGGAAAGTAAAATACCCCTTTGACGTAAGTTGCAAAGGAAATTTGGTTCACAGTGAAGGTTACATTTTTTTGTTGAATTTTTCTCACGATACGGGAGGCATTCAGACTATACTTGGGAAAACTATCAGGAATGGAAAAAAAGCAACAGCGACAATTGTATGAATGAAAATAAAAGCTAGAAATAAATCTTTCCAGGCACTTCTGCTATGTTAAATGCATTGTGTGAAGAATTTGAGAAATGCTGCTCATATTTAATGCTCAGGGAAAACGGTTGTCTTTGGAGAGCAAGAAACTTATGCAAAACACATCATGACTCAATATGGAAAACTAACGCTAGCTATCTTGTGTCTAACAGATGAATTGTCACTATCTAAATCTCCATCTGTTTCGTGGAAAAAAATAAAAGTTCTTTTCTGGCATAAAGATGGGAAACAGCACTGGAACCTGAGTAAAATCAAAGTTCACCATTTAAGGGCCCTTCAGAGATACACAGGCTCCAAAATGCTTAGAGAAAAGATTAATAGCAGTTGGAGGGAATGCTGACAGCTCACTGCAAAGAGAACCGCACTGAAAAATGACACTGGAGGACGATGTAGCAAATCAGAATAAAGTTTTCTTTCTTTCTCTGCAGTCGTGACCTCGAGTCATTATGCATGAAGTTAATGACACTGCATTTCTGTGTGGAATCGAGCTGGGGTGGTGCAGTTAGTGTCATCCTCAAATCAAATTGACCTTTGCCAGTGACTCTCAGGAGGTCGAAGAGAGTGCACATAACTACTGTACATAGGATAACACACTGACAACAAAAGCAGCTTAATGACTGTCGTACAACACATTCTATCATCTGGTAGAACTTAAATAGTCAACCAGTAATAACACCAATTAAGATGATTGATTTGCATAAAGTTAGTTATTTGTGTTCTCTGACTGCCTTTGTTATTTGTAATAATTTCACTAAATAGGTTGGAAAGCACATTTGCAAACTGAACTGTTGCTTAATGCCTACGGCCATATTGCAAAGAGTTTTAAAAAAAACATAAACACCAAGGTAAACCTTTTCTGAGTCAAACTTTGTCCTGCTGATAGTTCATCACTCAACTGGGTTCAAAAAATATTAGCATTCCTAGTAATCTAATAGGCTCGGCTGTATCTACAAAGCTCGCAGATTGACTGAAGAAAATAGGCAATGTTGTTAACTGGGAGTTAGCATTGCCATCTGTTGCTGTGCTATATTCGGA
The DNA here is from genome assembly GCA_024137785.1 of Ginglymostoma cirratum. NCBI lineage: Eukaryota > Metazoa > Chordata > Chondrichthyes > Orectolobiformes > Ginglymostomatidae > Ginglymostoma > Ginglymostoma cirratum. Next base: position 16,301,930 of record JAHRHZ010000223.1, read on the forward strand.
GGCATTTTGATCCTGCTGTGTGTCTTTTATCACTCTATCCATTTGTTGGAGCCACTGTTAGAACCCAGCACCTTCACATTTTGTGAGAAGAAAACTAGGATCCTGCTAGATGGCCATATCAGAATCCTGAAACTGGCTGATCACACCAAATAATGCAATGCCTTCCCCCCCACCCTACCCCCACTTTTAGTTTCTACCTCCTACCTCCTATTGCTTCAGTCACAAAATAAAAAGCTGTTCCTCATCTAGACTCCTACAAAGCTTTCCACTAGACTGGAGGAATGCAGAAGTTGTCAATTGTCTATGGACTCCCACATTTCCCATCGCTAAAGCACATGCAAGTCTTTTTATGCCTAAATAATGCTCATATTTGCATATTGTTTTACATCACAATAATAATAGCACAAAACAGGTAGACTGCAGTTCACTGGCCAAAATATTAAAACAAATCAGTGAGCAAAAATAAGCTGGAATTTTCACAAAGTCAGACATGCAGATCTCAGTAATATAGTTTACAACCTCCTACTGAGTAACATGTTGGGGCCCACTTGGTTGCAGTTCTCTTGCTTCTTAGTAACTGGTTACATACCAGTTTAACCCTTTTGGTCGACATTTACTTTCCAAATCGTTAGAAGTTTAATAGTAAATAAACATTTTTATTAAAGTTACTCCTAAACTAAATTTCCATTGAAGCAAACATGTGCAACAGGTAATTCCTTAAAACATGACATCTTTTAAATCAAGGGAAATTAAAGACTAAATTTAAATTGCAATATTCTTCCCATTCTGTCCTGTTTTTCAACCCTTGTCAGCTTCTTGACCATTGCCGACCAAGCTGTCTGATACTCCAGTCTATGACAATACTCCAAGGTTCTAAGAGCCTCAAGGTTACTTCACAGGAGATGTGATAACATCAGTCACTGTCTTCAAATGAAATACTTCACATCTGTAGGGAGTTCAATTTAGCAGCCTTACTGAGAATTTACAAAAATGTACCAGAGCATGCATTATGGTAAGCAGATTAAAGTTACATATAGACCTGAGACTTAAATTCATAGCATGCTGTGCAAGGTAGGAATATTTTATTTTTCACTTGTTGCATCAGGCTGAAATGTAAATGAGAATTTCCAGGTGCTCCTCCTCCTTTCCTTAAGTCAGTGACTGTTGTTCTAACTATGGCTCCAGGGATGCTGGTTGTCCTCTATTAACTCCACGTCCTCTTGATCTGCGTCATTACATTTGCACTATCCAGCAGAGGGCACCAATTAGGGATCAACAGCAGAAACCCTGGTTAATTGCCCCTCCCTCACTCAGAAGTATCAAGATGACTTCTTCTGGCTCCTCTTCTGCCTCTGGGGAGCATTAGCACACACACAGGGTTTGATTCAGGACAAAACCATCAACAGTCCATTCAAATCCAAAGTTTAAATAGAATTGCTACTGCATAAAGACTTGCCTAGAAATACTCTAGAATCTATCCTCAGCATAATCCAAGCAAAGCAAACATTTTTGGGAATGCTATCGTGTTGACACACTGTCCATCATATTTGCCTCGAGCCAAACAATTTGATAACTCCACCACTACTTTCAGACCTTGACAATATGAAAGTAAAAACAGGAATCCTTTCATTCTGCTTCATGGAAACAGAGTGTAATTGGGGAAATTATTGCATCTGTGCGCTATTGCTAATTTTGCATGTGAAAGCCAATTTTTCTCTCCCTGTCCATCATCTTGAGTTCAGACAGGTACCCTCCCATAATACCTCACACCAGAGGCCCATCAAATCTGCCCTAAGGACAATAAATTTATCTGTGAGGCCACAATGATCCCTATTCATTCAGTGAAACATAACAACTGTGTCTAGTCCCTGAGGGAAACCTTATACCAGCATTCCACATGTAGCCATCCCTCATTCCGTTAGCAGGGTGATTTGAAATGTCATCACCTTATCTGATTAAAATACTGGTCACTGTATTTTTACAAATAATACAGTTTTCTGCAGGGGCAACATAAAAGCATGAGCATGTAAGAAATGGTAGAAAACTGTTTCAGTTTATTTATTATCAAAATAAATGTCCTCAATTTTACAGCTCCTCTTGTCCAACATACCATCTCGTACTTCAGATATAAGTAGTTGACTTGCTCTTAGGCATCTGAAATTCATTGTTTGATCTCACTGCAAGCAATTACTAGGGTACAGCCCAAGCTAACATTGATTCTCATTTACCTTCTCCCTGTCCTGTCAGAAATCTCATGCTTTTCGATTGAGAGTTTATCTCTGAGAGCCATTGGCAATGTGGATGCAGGCACAGCTGTACTAGCCTGGTCTTATGAGGAGAATCAGCTTCCTAAACAGATGTTTCATGGGGAACTCAAGGAGGGAAAACATAAGAGAGCTGGCCAACGCAAATGGCTCAAAGATGCCTCAAGCAAAGTATGATCAATGGAAAGTTGGAAATGCATTGCTCTGGCCAATTGAGCTTGTGTGCTACTATTTGGAGAGGGGATGCTTTTTTAAAAAAAATCTCCAACATCATGCTTCAGAAGCTTGTCACTGACAACTCCACTCTGGAGAAATGAAAGGAGAGAATGGATCGACTGACAGTTCAACCTGTTACTGATGGAGAACAATGAATCAGATACGTTGAGGATTTCCGTACACAAATCAGTCTCACTGGTGACCTGGTCTTTGCCCTGTAATCTGGCTTGTTCTTTGCCTTTTCTCCCTCTTGTGATATGTTATAAATGTTCATTAAATCACAGCATCCCTACAGAGCAGTTGGAGGCCATTTGGTCCATCGAGTCCGAAGAGATTCCCATTCTCACCTTTTCCTATAACCCTGCATTTACCCTGGCTAACCCACCTAGCCTGCACATCTTTGGACTGTGGGAGGAAACGGGCACCCAGCAGAAACCCATGAAAACAAGGGGAAAACGTGCAAAGTCCACAGAGACAGTGACCCAAGGCTGGAATCAAACTCGAGTCCCTACCTTAAGATAGAAATGCTAAACATTGTGCCACTATTCATTGTCTTCCCTTTTGCTCTTAGTGCTACAATTGTAGCAAGTACGTCCAAGTGGATCAAACCACAATATGTCCTTAGGCCATCGCAAAACCCAACTGGAGAATTGCAACAACGTACCTTGGGCTTCAGATGTATCAACTTAGTACAGAAGGCAAGCAGCAACTTGTAGTTGTAGGGCATTGGCAAGGGTCAACACGAAAGGGTGGCTAGAGGTGGTTGAAAGTCACAGTGCTGTGTCAATGTTAAAGATGGTGTACGTGCCTGCAGTATAGATGACAAACACTGTGAATGGACAGGAAGAGCATGGCAAAGTGTGAATGGGAAAGGGGGGCTCAGTTAGTGGGGCAAGGATGGATTTCTTTCAGTCAGGGGTTATAGGCACTGTCAATGCAGGGGACACTATTTTTAGCCCAGGAGAAGTTTGCCATGGTCAGGCAGTTGGCTCAGTTCAAGCCTGAGATCAGCACTCTTTTATCCGGGCAGAGGTTCACAGTCAGTTGTGGAAGTCAGTCAACCGAGTCTGAAACTTGGTGGTTGGTCTGTCAGGGATTTGTAAATTTAGTCTGACAGATGGGTCATAGATAAAAGCGGCAGTGGTGTTGTTGAAGCTTTCCTTTGAGGCTATGGGCAGTTCAAGTCTGGCGACTGGTCTGGATGTATTGGCTAGGTTAGTGAACGGATAAACAATGGCACTGACTGAATACATTCAGGTGAGATTGGAAAGATGGGGAAGGGGAGTGCTCGATCGCTAAAGGTGGGGGAGTGGGGTATGTGATCAACTTAGGATGACTGCGGCCTCAATCTGGGGAAGTGCACAACTATTATGGGCATCAATTGCAAGGAGCTCTGAAGATAAAATGAAGTGATTGATGTTAACCTAAAGGGCCTCGACCAAAAATGGGTAAGGTGAAGTGTTAAGAATGAGCTAGACCTTCCAGTGACTTACCATTTCAATAAAGCACCTTGCTCCAAAGCTAGCATTTTCATCTTGACCCACTGTAGAAGTTCAATACAACCTGGAAGATCAGCACCCCTTTCTTTACAGCTTTTCAAAACAAGACTTCAACCAGGGTACAGTGTCAGAGAAAATGGAAACGCTTACTCCTGTGTCCAATTTAAAGTACATCTTGTGGTCATTGACAATCATATCAGCCTATTGACCATTATATCGAAAATGCCCTTTGATCTCCTTGGCTTCATTTGTGACAAAAGGTGTTTGCTGCTCACAATGAATTACGTGTGCCTTAGAAACTGCTTTTGGGAGTAGTGTGCCTTTATACTTTTGAACTAGAGCAAAAGCTTTCCACTATAGCATACTATTTTAAAATAGCCCCTCCTCCTGTGTCTGCAGTGGCACTCTGTGCTAATGGCTGCTCAGGTTTGGCAACAATGGGGAGTTTTCTCATCACAGTATAGACATAAAATAATAGTGGCAACTGCACAGTCTACCTTTCAGGTGTTCTTTGTTGCATGCACTCTGGGAGTCTTCCCATATCTACCTGTAGCTGGTATTCAGGAGAAACCATTTTCAAAGAAATCAATATATGTTGCCAATACCTGGATGTCCATGCCGAATTTCTCCCAGTCTATGACAGCATCCCTTTGAAACCTGAAAAAGGAATCAAATTCAATGGCCTCTTCATTTTGAGCCAGTTTTTATAACAACCCTTTGTCTTCTTAAAATATCATCAGCGTATTTGCTGATGATCTACAGCAGCAAAGTGACCTAATCCCTTGGCTTCTCAGTAAGTTGGGACTCAGTCAGGTGTTAAGTGAATTGGCAACACTGGTTTCTGGGTGTTCAGCTTGGTTGAGGCATCTCAGATAGAGGTAAAACCTTCTCTCTTATTTTTGTACACTTCCTGTGGGCTAGTATAAGACTCAGGTAATTATTATTTGCTATTCATACCTTTATCAGGTTCAATTTTCAATTGAAATCCTTGGAACAAATCTGTCATAGACCACTATCACCATGATTTCATCTCAGGACTAGCTCTGAGTACTTTAGATAGAAGAGGGCTAGAAAACATGTAAGCACAAACTAATGAACAGTTTTAAAAAAGTAATTCATGGGATGCAAGAGTTACTGGCTTGGTCAGCACTTATTGCCCATCCCTGAGGGCAGTTAAGGGTCATTACCTTGCTCTGGGCATGAAGTCACATGTAGGCCAGAACAACAAATTTTCTTCCCCAAAGCTGGGTTTTTACAATGGTCAGCAGTGAGGCAAGCTTTTATTTCCACATTTTCATTGATTCATATGTAATCATCTGTTATGTTGGAATTTATTGAGTGTTTACACTATTCACAGGGGCAGAGCTTAGGAGAACCTCTTTAGAGTTTTATCCTTCTTGTACTATTTCCACATGGTATCATAGAATCCCTACGATGAGGAAGCAGGCCATTCAATCCATTGAGGTTGTACTGACCGTCTGAAGATTATCCCACCCAATCTCTGTAGCCCTGCATTTCCCACAACCAATCCACCTAACCTGCACATCTTTGGACTGTGGAAGAAAACCCATGTAGACATGGGGAGAATGTGCAAACTCAATACAGTTGCCCAAGGCTGGATTTGAACCCAGGCTCTTGACACTGTGAGGCAGCAGTGCTGACCAATTAGCCACATGCCGTCCCTATATGTCAGTGCTAATCATCATCTGACACATTGCTGATGCACTCTAACTATTAGCAGTACAACTATTAATCCCTATAACTACAGCTGTCAGGTTCTGAAATGACAGCAGAGGTACATTATAGAATCTAGAAACGAACATCAAAAAGTATCTCTTTGAGATTGACCACAAACTGGGTGTTCAAGTTTCTAAAATGAAGACACTGATCATATCTGAACAGAAAGGAAAGGGCCGTAGGCTGCTGGGGCAAGTAAATGCTAGCCCCTCCTCTCAAACCTTTGGAAAGATTTGATTTCAATCTTGAAGCTGCAACTATTTTGTGGCAATGCGGGGGAGCCCCTGTCAACTTGTGGCTAATGTAGCACTCAGACAGGCAGTGAAGGTCTCAGAGTGTTCGGCCTTTTGTTGGTCTACCACTGAGAGGCTGCCTTAAGAGGGCACCTCAACCGGCTTCCACCACCTGCGGCAAGCTGGAGGCTGACAGCAAAGTGGGGGGGATGGCCCTGTCAAACTCTGTGACAATAGCCTGCAGGAGGATTGGAGTTAAGGCTATTTCTAGCTCTTGCCTGCCTCCGATCCTGGCCCCAGTGAGGATTAAGATCGAGCCCCTTGCTTCATTGTGAGCTGCAGGGGCCACAGAACAGATCCTCACACGGAACATCCCTCCTTACTTTTTCCCATCCAAAGCAATTTTTCATTTATCACCACTCTCTGACCTGTGTCGCTGAGCCAATTCTCAATTCATCCAGACAGTTTGTTAACTCCTTAATGCACAGAAGGAATTTAGTTGAATGCTTTTTGAAAACCCAAATGAAATACATCTACTGCAAATCACTCCTTACTAAATTCTTTATTTCCTGAAAGAATTCCAGTTGGTTTCTACTTAGTAGATCATTATTTTTGCCAAAGATACTTTGATTTTTTTTTATTTAAAGGTAATTTCTGTTTGTTTGTTCAGCAAATTGTAATATTTCCTGGGGTCACTTAATAGTTAATCTCGTCTTACTCAGTAAATGATCCACTTTCCATGTGACTACTCACTTCAAAAATATTTTTCCAGCGTTGACCCAGAATCAACCCACCAGCCATTTTAGGCAGATAACCAATGTCTGGAAGAGTACGAGACAACGCATAGTATCCATTAACATCCCTATCACACACTGCTGGGTGTAATAGGAAGCCTGTACCATGACATCAGCACCCTGGATCGTTCTTTCCTGTCTTTTCATTTGCAAGCGTCAAATAAAATGAATAAGATTTAAATTGTACACCATCGGCCAATCTTTTTCTTTTGCTTTGGCAATCATGTAGCAAGAAGAAATGAAATACATTGAACAATTTGGGGCATCGCCAGTTAATTTGTAACTCCTTATTTCAGATCCTTCGAAATTTAGCCAGGACTGTCCCTTTAATTAAATGAAGTAGGTTTTGTACAACCCCCATTATTCATACCACATTGATTATGATATTTAGTAGGTAAATGGCAACCTTCATTAGTTAAGCTCATTCGTAAGCCGATTCTTTGGGTCTCATGATTACAGCTGGAGGGCGTAGGTTTAAGGTGAGAGGGGAAAAGATTTAAGAAGGACCTGAGGGGCAACTTCTTCATGCAGAGAGTGGTGTGTATGTGGAATGGACTGTCAGAGAAAGTGGTTGAGGCACGTGGAATAGCAACATTAAAAAAAAATTGGATAGATACATAGATGGGAGGGGTTTAGAGGGATAGGGACCAAATGTGGGCAGTTGGAACTAGCTGAGTGGGCACCATGGTCAGCATGGACCAGTTTGAGCTGAAGGGCCCATTTCCATGTTGTGTTAATCTATGACTCTATGACTCAGTAGAGCAATGATTCTGGAATCTGACACTCCCTGTGAGGAGCAACAATAACAGGAGACAGATCAAGCCAACCCCCATGTTATTGCTGGTTTTGATCCTATAATGTCATGCTAATACAAAGGACAACTGTGGATCCTTGTTCAATTTAACACCTGAGAATTTTTTTACCATTCGTATTTGGTAGCTAAGAATACGCAAAAGAGAAATATGAAAATGTAAGGGGGCTTACAGCAATTGCGCTCATGACTGATGTGGTCAGTGATCTTGACTCAGTTCAATCAACTGAGGGGCCAGGGGGGACTAGCTAGATTTTGTTGTCCCCTTATTAACCTGGGAATTTTCCTGTCACTCGGTAACCAATTGTGAAACAGCTTGTGCTCCTGCAGTTGGCAAATAAGGAGGCGAGAGCTGGTGCTCTGTCACCTACACCTTCAAGCTGATGTATTACATTCCTTTTCCCACCAACCTGTCCCATATTCCTGGGCCAAGTTACTATCCTAGACCAGGACTTAAAGACAGAGGCCACCCTGACACTCCAAAGTAGCACAAAGGCGTGATCATTGCAGATCCTGTCTTCCACAGAAGCTATCAAACCAAACTCTTGTCAACATACTAATTCAGCACCATAAGATATAGAAGCAGAATTAGGCCATTCAGCCCATCAAGCCTGCTTTACCATTTTATCATGGCTGATAAGTTTCCCAACCTTATTGCCTTGCCTTCTCTCCATAACCCTTGATTCTCTTACTAATCAAAAAGCTACCTATCTCTGTCTGAAAGACACTCAATGACTTGCCCTCCACAGTCCTCTGAGAAAATGTGTTCCATAGGTTCACCACTCTCCAGCTGAAGATATTCCTCCTTATCTCATTTCTCAAGGGTTGTCACTCTGAGGCTGTGCCCTTGGGTTATAGTCTCTCCTACTAGTAGAAACACCTTGTCTATATACATTGTATCAGACTTAGAACATAAAACATAGAACAGTACAACACAGTACAGACCCGTTGGCCTATGATGTTGTGCCGACCTATTATCCTACTAAGATCAATCTACCCTGCATACCCTACATTTTACTATCCTCCATGTGCCTATCCAAGAGTCGCTTAAAAGTCTATAAAGTATCTTACTCCACTAACATTGCCAGCAGCGCATTCCACACACCCACCACTCTCTGTGTGAAGAACCCATCTCTGACATCTCCCCTATACCCTCCTCCAATCACCTTAAAATTATGCCCCCTCGTAATACTAATTTTTGCCCTGGCAAAACATCTCTGACTATCCACTCTATTTACGCCTCTCATCATCTTGTACACCTCTATCAAGTCATCTCTCGTCCTTCTTCGCTCCAAAGAGAAAAGCCCTAGCTCCCTGAACTTTTCCTCATAAGACCTGCCCTCCAGTCCAGACAGCATCCTGGTAAATCTCCTCTGCACCCTCTCTAAAGCTTCCACATCTTTCCTATAATGAGGTGACCAGGACTGAACACATTATTCCAAGTGTGGTCTAACCAGAGTTTTATAGAGCTGCAGCATAACCTCAAGGCTCTTAAACTCAATTCCCCTGCCAATGAAAACCAACACACCATACGCTTTCTTTACAACCCTATCAACTTGGGTAGCAGCTTTAAGGGATCTAAGGACGTGGATCCCAGGATCTCTCTGTTCCTCCACACTGCCAAGAATCCTGCCATTAGCCCTGTATTCTGCATTCAAATTTGACCTTCCAAAATGAATCACTTCACACCTTTCTGGGTTGAATTCCATTTGCCACTTCTTTGCCCAGCTCTGCATCCTGTCAGTATCCTTTTGCAACCTATAACATGCCCCTACGCTGTCCACAACTCCTCCAACCTGCGTGTCATCAGCAAACTTACTAACCCACCCTTCCACTTCCTCATCCAAGTCATTTCAGTTTCAATCAGATCACTCCTCATTCTTCTAAACTTCATCAAGTACAAACCAGAGTCTCAACCACTGTTCATATGACAAGACATTCATCCCCCATTCATTCTTGTAAAAACCTCTGGACCCCCTCCAATGCCAGCACATCCTTCCTTAGGTACTGGTCCAAAATCATTCACAATATTCCAAATGCGCTTTGACCAGTGCCTTATATAGCCCCGGCAGTGCATCCCCACTCAAGTATTCTAGACCTCTTGAAAAGAATGCTAATATTGCAATTGCTTTCCTAACTGCCAACTCAACCTGCATGTCAACCTTAAGAGAATCTTGAACTAGGACTCCTAAGTCCCTTTGTGCTTCAGATTTCTGAAGGCTTTCCTCATTTATACACTGATAAACTCATAGAATCATAGAGACGTACAGCACAGAAACAGACCCTTTGGTCCAATTCGTCCATGCTGACCAGATAACCTAAATAAATCTTGTCCCAATTTCCAGCATTTGACGCATGTCCCTCTAAACCCTTTCTATTCATAAAGCCATCCAAATGCCTTTTAAATGTTGCAATTGTACCAGACTCCATCGGTTACTTTGGCAGCTTATTCCATATATGCACCACCCTCTGTGTGAAAAAGTTGCCCCCTTGTCCCTTTTAAATTTTTCCCCTCTTATCTTAAACCTATGCCTTCTAGTTTTGAACTCCCCACCCCAGGGAAAGACCTTGTCTATTTACCCTATCCATGCCCCTCGTGACTTTTTACACCTCTATAATTTCACCCCTCAGCCTCCGATGCTCCAGGGAACGTAGTCCCTGCCTATTCAGCCTCTCTTTATAGCTCAAACCCTCCAAACCTGGCAACTTCCTTGTAAATCATTTCTGAACCCTTTCAAGTTTCACAACATCCTTCCTACCAAAGTGTGTAACCTCACACTTCCCCACATTGCATTCTATCTATCAGTTCTTTTCCTATTCCTCTAGCCTGCCCAAGACTTTCTGCAGACTCCCCATTTCCTCAAAATTACCTGTCCCTCCACCCATCTTTGTGTCATTTGCAACACTAACTTCCTGCAGAACTCCACTAGTTACTAGCTGCCATGCTGAAAAAGACCTCTTTTATCCCTACTCTGTGCCCTGTGCCAGTCAGTCAATCCTCTATCTATGCCAGTAACTTACCCCTAACGCCATGGGCTCTTCTTATCTTAATTAGTAGCCTCCTGTGTAGTACTTTGTCAAAAGCCTAGATGGTATGATTCAAAAAAGAGTAAGAAACTATTGTGGTTTCTGGAGAAACTTTCATCTGTCATCCATCACCAGCAAAATCAAAGTGACTTGTTTTTTATTTCATTGCTTTTTAGGCTAACTTTTGTCTGCATTCATTTTCAGGCATGGACTTTCAATTCATCAGCCTGTACCTGGCCCTGTTAAATCGAGCAGCATGAAAATAATTCTTTCCTTACTTCCTTGATTGCACTATCCTTCCAATTATGACCCATACTAAATGGTGACTAAACATTTAAGAGTGGGCCTAATGGCATGCAAAGTAAACTCTGTTCCAACTAGCCTCTAGCTCTTAAAGACAGTATGAATCATCCTACTGAGAAACTGCAATAACAGAAGGGTAATTGCTGAGGACTGCCAGGACTGTATTTGACTCAAGAAGGGAGAAAATGTATGGAGCACCAGGGAAGAGAGAGGTCTCCCAGGCTCAGGGAAGCACTACTGGAAATATTAATGGAGGAGGAAGGAGGCTATGATTTCAAAGAGCAGGAAAGCCTGAAAAGGAATGTCTTCCAAAAGGATTGGGAGCAAGGGAGCTGACTGCAAGGAATTTTGTCCTAAGGATCACAGAACTTCATAATAACTTCATACGAGTAGTCAAAGTTAGTCAATCCAAATTCACAGGTGATCTCCTATCAAACATATCACTTATCTCAGAAGCTTCTCAAAATATCACACCTAATCATTAATCCATTAACAATCCTTGGTTGCCAAGAGTTAGTCCTAACATGCAGATACTCTACCATACTTTCACACTGCTTTCAATAACGCTTGTGTCACACACTCCTCTTTCTGGCTCCATGTACTTCTAGATATTTATCTGTGCAGGCACATCACCAACATAATGCAACACGATCACTGGTATTCTTCCCTCTCTCACTGGACAAGTTTAAGCACAATATTCGGAACACAGCAGCACTAGTTGGATACAGAATTTCCTGAGTCACATACACATTGAGGAGACAGTTGTCCACGCCATGGGGTCAGCTGCATAGAACCTGGTGCATCTGAAATTACTGAGAACATTGAGGATGATGGCGTGTTCTTGTCTTAATGCCTCCTTCAGAGATCCCCAGCATCACAGATGCCAGTCTTCAGCCAATTCAATTCACTCCAGTTGAAATCAAGAATGGCAGGAGGCACTCGATATTGTGAAGGCTGTGGGTCCTGGCATAATTCCAGCAATAGTACTGAAGACTTGTGCTCCAGAACTTGCCATGCCTCTAGTCAGCTTTCCAGTACAGCTACAACACTGACATCTACCCAACAATGTGAAAAATTGCCCAGGTTAGTCCTGTACACACAAAAAAAGGCAAATTCAACCAGGCCAATTACTGCCCGATCTGTTTGCACTTGACACATTCTACCAATTTTGTGATGATCATCAACAATGTTATCAAGCAGTACTTCTTTGGAAGTAACCTGCCCACTGACCACTGACCCTTGACGTTCAATGGTGTTACCATTACTGGAACCCCACTATCAATATCCTGGGAGTTACCATTGACCAGAACCTTAACTGGACATGTTACATAAAGACAGTGGCTACAAGAGCAGGTCAGAGGCTAGGAATACTGCAGTGAATGACTCGTTTCTTGACTTCCCAAAGCCTCTCCGCTAGCTTCAAGGCACAGGTCAGGAATGTGATGGAATACTCCCCACTTGCCTGGATAGGTGCAGCTCCAACAACACTTAAGAAGTTTGACACCATCCAGGAGAAAGCAACCCATTTGATTGGCCCCATATCCATATCTGCTGTGTCCACCACTAATGCTCAGAAAGCAGAAGTGTGTACTATCTACAAGTTTCTCTACAGGAGTTCCCCAAAGGTCCTTAGACAGCACCTTTAAAACCAATGCCATCTGGAAGGACAAGGGCAGCAGATGCATGGGAACACCACCACCCACAAGTTTCCCTCCAAGCCACTCACCATCCTGACTTGGAAATATTTTGCCATCGTTTTACTTTCGGTGGGTCAAAATTCTGAAATACCCTCTCTAAATGCATTGTGGACCACCTACTGCATGTGGTCTACACCAGTTCAAGGAGGCAGTTCACCACCACCTTCTCAAGGGCAACTGGGAACGAGCAATAAATGCTGACCAGCCAGTGACACCCACATTGTATGTTCTATGAGCGAGCAAAAAAAGCACTGCCCTTTACTGCCAGGACATGGCAGACACGTACTTATGGGCTGCCTCAACTTTCCATGTCACAGGCGCATGTTTTATTTACTGGTATCTTATGACTACAAGGGATCAAACAGGCGGTGCTATCTACATTGGAAGAACACAGGGGAACTTAATGCACCGATTCTTTGTGTCACATATCAGTGGTATTTCAAAATTGTGATCACCTGTGCCCACACTGGTTCTTCACTTTTTAACATACTGTTTAAGATAAGCCCTGTTGTTGGAGGCATTTTCCAAGGTTTCAAAAATCAATTGTTATGCTGACATCTGCAGTCACACTGTTTAATATTTTACTCTAACTACTCTCTGGATAAAGGTATTTCATTAAAATTTTCAGTTGTATTTATTAATGCCTATTGACAATATCATCCACAAATGAAAGCATCTTTTCTTTGTCTACCTAATCAAACCCTTTAATGAACTTGATAGCTCTATCAGGTTCCTCGCTCAGTCTTCTCTTTTCTAGAAAAGCTAAGCCTCAGTATGTTCAGTTTTCTTGATAAGAATAGCCTCTCAGTTCCAGTATCATAATAGTAAATCTCTTTTGCACCTTCTTCAGTGCTTCTATATCCTTTTAATAGGATGGAAGCCACAACTGTTCACAGATGCTGTACCTAATGAGTTGTGGTCAGTGATGTTGAACCCAAGATAAATATCTACAGTAAGAGCCAAATATAAATCAGGCTGTGCCTGACTACAGTATGGCAATGCATGCAAAGCTTAAAGAGAGCAGTTTTCTGAAGGCCTAAAACACAGCCTCACTCAGGTTGTAGCAGAGTGCCAGGAACTGTTGGTGGCCTGCATACCTCGCCCATCTATTTCGTCTACTGCAGTGCTGACTAGGTTTTCCTTGGCAAACTTCCTGAGGCCACTAATCTTTTTTTTCTCCTTTGTCTCTCAGTCCCCCTGGATATTGGAGTCTGCATTTACCCTGACAGCTACCTCCTGCCAGGAAACCGGCACATTTCTTCTGAGAGGAGAGGGCCCTGCCATGTCAAAGATGGCAACCCTCCTTTCCTGTAATTTTTCTAACTCTTCCAAAAATGGAGGAAATTTGTTTCTTTGAGCAGCTATTTGTCTTAATTTTTCTGTCCAGTTACAGCCTATTAGATGTTGCAGTCTTAAAATGTACTGAGGCTAATTTTTCAAAGCACAGTGAGCATCTGCAGGTAGGCCCAATCTTGGCCGGACATTCACTCAATATAGATAATTTGATCGTAGAAAATGAAGCCAGATCAGTCAATTTATAAGTGAGTGCAAACCTTGCGACTCCATTTTAACATTTAAAGTCACCGAAAGTACAATAATTCACCTCCAATCAGGAACTGTAGGACAGATTAAAACCTGAAGCTAAGTAAGCTCCCACACATGATAGGCCCAGAATTCATCCAACCCACATATTGTTGATGCCATCAGCTGTCAGTGTTGAACTGAAATATTTAAACATGAATATACAGAAGTAAGGAATATAAATGGACAGCAAAATAAATGAGACTATTTATTAAACTAAAACTTTCAACATACTTTAAAACAGGGTTGATGTCAAAGCTCTATTGTACATGTGTAAAACTGTAAGACATCTTTTAAGATTTGATTCAAATATTATGCATGCATATGAAAGAAATTGATTATTTCTATTTGCTTGCACGCACATATTTGACAGTGCAGTGTTATAACGATGTATTATCTGAAATAATAATCTACAATATCATTAATATTCCAGGGAAGGCAATGGCCTAGTGGTATGATCAGCAAACTACCAAGCAAGAGACTAAGGAAATGTTCTGGGGACCCGGGTTTAAATCCTGCCGTGCTCCAATCTGAATTCACCATTAAAAAAAGGTCTAACGATGACCACGAAACCATTGATGATTGTCAGGAAAAGATCATTTGGTTCACAAATGGCTTTTAGGGAAGGAAGCTGCTGTCCTTACCTGGTTTGGCTGGCACATGACTCCAAACACCCAATAATGTGGTTGACTCTTAACTACCTTCATAGATGGGCAATAAATGCTGACCTAGATGCATGCCCACATTTTATAAATGAATATTTAAAGATCTGAATCTTGGAGTTTTTGGGAAGAACACTTTGCAAATAAAGGAGTCTGGCTGCAGCAGGGAGAAATGTTGCATTAGCAAAGCACATAAGCTGTTTGGCTGGAGTCAATCTTTTGAAGAAAGATCACATGACCTAGGTTATGGAACAAAGGTATTGGATTTGAACACAGTCAGACAGCTAACTTCCTGGAGCAACAACCTTTGTCTTGTTTCTTTCTTTCTCTCCAAAATCTTCTTATCAACATTTGTGAGCTGCAAACGCACTGGAAAACCTCATCGAAATAAATAGAAAGATCGTCATGAGGATTCAAAATCGGCTTCACCGTCTCCAGAAAGAGCAACTCTGTCAGCCATAACTGGTCCAGGAAGATAGTCCAGATCCAACAACTTGAGTGCAAAATGACTAAGGCAACTGATCAACATTTGGGACAATCTGGGAATAATTATTTTTTTCTTGAATTTAACTTGACTAAACTAGTTTTAAGTTAACACTCTGCAGAGATTTATATATTTTTTTTCCAGACTTGGAGGGAGTGTGTCTGTATGCTTGTGTGTGTTTGCTATTTTCTAAGAGGGTTATGCTATATATTTACTCAATTTAAACATTTTTATTAATATTCTTTACATCTTCACATACGTTTTTTGTTTGCAATGACCTAGTTCTTTATTTATTGCTTAAGGAACCTTTCTGATTCATTTCTGATACTGAGCAAAACACAGTCTGACAAAGGTATACTATTTGTCAACATTATCTTCCTTTTTAAATTCGGACTTTGTGGTAACCAACAGAGAAGTGGGCCAAAGCAAGGAGTCAAGTCACCTTTCCAAACAGGATCACAACAAGGTTTGATCTCTCCCCAGCTAAGGCACCAGTGTAAAATTTGGTTCCTAATGTCCTTTACGGAAGGAACTCTGCCAACTTTACATGGTCTGGTCTAAATGTGAATTTAGACCCACAGCAATGTGCTTGACCCTTAACTGCCCTCTGGGCAATTAGAGCTGGACAATAAAAGCTTGCCTAGCCAAATGGTACCCACATGACATGAGCAAGTAAAAATAAAGTGGCTATATAAAGGGAATGGGGCTGGATGAACACAGCAGGCCAAGCAGCATCATAGGAGCAGGAAAACTTGACGTTTCGGGCCTAGACCCTTCATAGAAATGGGGGAGAGGAAGAGGGTTCTGAAATAAATAGGGAGAGAGGGGGAGGCGGATAGAGGATGGATAGAGGAGAGGATAGGTGGAGAGGAGGCAGACAAGTCGAAGAGGCGGGGATGGAGCCAGTAAAGGTGAGTGTAGGTGGGAGGATAGGGAGGAGATAGGTCAGTCCAGGGAGGACGGACAGGTCAAGGGGGCGGGATGATGTTAGTAGATAGGAGATGGGGGTGGGGCTTGAGGTGGGAGGAGGGGATAGGTGAGAGGAAAAACAGGTTAGGGAGGTGGAGATGAGCTGGGCTGGTTTTGGGATGCGGTTGGGGGGAGGGGAGATTTTGAAGCTTGTGAAGTCCACATTGATACC
>JAHRHZ010000223.1:16318478-16349171 GCA_024137785.1 Ginglymostoma cirratum
GGTGGAGAGGAGGCAGACAAGTCGAAGAGGCGGGGATGGAGCCAGTAAAGGTGAGTGTAGGTGGGAGGATAGGGAGGAGATAGGTCAGTCCAGGGAGGACGGACAGGTCAAGGGGGCGGGATGATGTTAGTAGATAGGAGATGGGGGTGGGGCTTGAGGTGGGAGGAGGGGATAGGTGAGAGGAAAAACAGGTTAGGGAGGTGGAGATGAGCTGGGCTGGTTTTGGGATGCGGTTGGGGGAGGGGAGATTTTGAAGCTTGTGAAGTCCACATTGATACCATTGGGCTGCAGGGTTCCCAGACTGAATATAATTTGCTGTTCCTGCAGCCTTCGGGTGGCATCACTGTAGCATTGCATGAGGCCCAGGATAGACATATCGTCTGAGGAATGGGAGGAGGAGTTGAAATGGTTCGCGACTGGGAGGTGCAGTTGTTTGTTGCGAACTGAGCGCAGGTGTTCTGCAAAGCGGTCCCCAAGCCTCCGCTTGGTTTCCCCGATGTGGAGGAAGTCACAACAGGTACAGCGGATGCAGTATACCACATTGGCAGATGTGCAGGTGAACATCTGCCTGATGTGGAAAGTCTTCTTGGGGCCTGGGATTGGGGTGAGGGAGGAGGCGTGGGGGCAGGTGTAGCACTTCCTGCGGTTGCAGGGAAAAGTGCCGGTTGTGGTGGGGCTGGAGGGGAGTGTGGAGCGGACAAGGGAGTCGCGGAGGGAGTGGTCCCTCTGGAAGGCAGATAAGGGTGGGGAGGGAAAAATGTCTTTGGTGGTGGGGTCTGATTGCAGATGGCGGAAGTGTCGGAGGATGATGCGTTGGATCCAAGGGTTCCCAAGCTGAATATGATTACCCTGCAGCCCATGGTTTCAATGTGGATTTCACAAGCTTCAAAATCTCCCCTCCCCCAACCGCATCCCAAAACCAGCCCAGCTCATCTCCACCTCCCTAACCTGTTTTCCCTCTCACCTATCCCCTCCTCCCACCTCAAGCCCTACCCCCATCTCCTATCTACTAACATCATCCCGCCCCCTTGACCTGTCCGTCCTCCCTGGACTGACCTATCTCCTCCCTATCCTCCCACCTACACTCACCTTTACTGGCTCCATCCCCGCCTCTTCGACTTGTCTGCCTCCTCTCCACCTATCCTCTCCTCTATCCGCCTCCCCCTCTCTCCCTATTTATTTCAGAACCCTCTTCCCCTCCCCCATTTCTGATGAAGGGTCTAGGCCCGAAACGTCAAGTTTTCCTGCTCCTATGATGCTGCTTGGCCTGCTGTGTTCATCCAGCCCCACGCCTTGTTATCTCGGATTCTCCAGCATCTGCAGTACCTTTTATCTCTGGCTATATAAAGGCATTATTCCTGAAGTGAATATATTGGGGAAACTGAGGGTTTATACTTCGAGAAAAAAGGACAGGCTCAATTTTAACTAAGGTTTTGGGTATGGAGGTGCAATTGGACACTTGAACATGATGTTCAGTGCATTTAGCTACTGGATTCCATTTTAATTATACAAACTGGTCTCTTGCCTGAAGCTGATGGTGATGACGTCGACACCAAATTGTGGAAAGGGATGTCAAGCGTGAATATGCGGGAATGTTGCCTGGCATAAAATTAGCACTGGCAGGTGTCTGGGTCAGCAGTGTCTGTAGAAGTCTAGTTCCTGCTCCCCCAGCTAGCGAGGAATTCTGACAGAAACTTGAGAAAAAGCCAGACCTCGCCCTATTTTAAAAACTGTTGTTGACTCCTGCCAGGTTTAAACAGTAGCCTTAGGGTCCTGAGGGTCCCTCAACTTATAATAAAATTATAATATAATAAAATTATATTGGAGGGCTGAAGACATAAAATCACCTGATGACTTTCAAGAGCTAAAACAGCCTCAATATGCCTGGGATAACAAGGTGTAGAGCTGGATGAACACAGCAGGCCAACCAGCATCAGAGGAGCAGGAAGGCTGATGTTTTGGTCCTGACCCTTCTTCAGAAATGGGGAGGGGAAGGGGGTTCTGAAATAAATAGGGAGAGAGGGGGAGGTGGATAGAAGATGGATAGAGGAGAAGATAGGGGGAGAGGAGACAGACAAGTCAAAGAGGCGGGGATGGAGCCAGTAGAGGTGAGTGTAGGTGGGGAGGTAGGGAGGAGATAGGTCAGTCCAGGTAGGACGGACAGGTCAAGGAGAGGGATGAGGTTAGTAGATAGGAGATGGGGGTGGGGCTTGGGGTGGAAGGAGGGGATAGGTGGGAGGAAGGACAGGTTAGGGAGGTGGGGACGAGCTGGGCTGGTTTTGGGATGCGGTAAGGGGAGGGGAGATTTTGAAGCTTGTGAAGTCCACATTGATACCATTGAGCTGTAGGGTTCCCAAGTGCACTATGAGTTGCTGTTCCTGCAACCTTCGGGTGGCATCGTTGTGGCACTGCAGGAGGCCCAGGATGGACATGTCATCTGAGGAATGGGAGGGGGAGTTGAAATGGTTCGCGACTGGGAGGTGCAGTTGTTTAATGCGAACCGAGCATAGGTGCTCTGCAAAGCGGTCCCCAAGCCTCAATATGCCTGGAGTGATCTGCCATGCTGAACAGTGCTTTCACCAAATTCAAACTGGTGGTGGATCAGATAATGATGCAAACTTCCATTTTTGTTATGGATTCATGTGGTTCATGCATGAGTCGAAAATTGGGTTATCCAGTGAGGACAGTACATATCTGTAAACTTACTGTCATATGTCCAAGTAGGAATTAACTACTGACTTCACTGCAGCTCCCCTGATCTTATTTACTTCACATGGTCACATTCCAGGCCCCAAAGAAGGACTGGACTTGGGAACCGTGTCGTTTGGAGTCCGGGTGCTGGCCCCATTCCCCTTACACTCTTGCATCCAAGGCTATGTAAGCTACAGGTGAATGGGGTGACTTACAGAGCTATCGTGGAAACAAGAGGGCTAGGTGGGCACCTGGCATATATACATCCCTAAAGAGGATATGGCATGAATTGCTGGAACAGGTACAAATTTTTGCAGCGATCATTTATGGAAAGATGTAGAATTCTAAGGGCTAGAATTTCCGTTTTTTTGGAACCACTCCTGCTGGCATGATTCAGTTCCATGGGAAGTGGGATATTGGATGCCTGGCAATCCCACCCAGTCCCAGCTTCCCAGACGCGATTTTCTGATCAGGCTTAATGCCTCAGTCTTGCACACAATATGGGAGAATTCAATGAAGTATGTGTGTCCTGCAGGCAACCGAGGATTTGGAGCTGAATTGAAAGATTTGTTGGTCTTTGCTGGAAGTCGCACCCAGTTTACTTCTGCCAATTAACAAAGGATGTTGAAGATAAGCTGTATGCAGCAAAAAGCTCTTAAAGGAACAGAAGACTTATTGTTTTTGTTTGGGAGAAAGAATGTTGTAATTTTTTTTTAATCAGAACATATTTAAAACGTGTGTTTTAGTGGAAATCAGCCAAATCATTGCAAAATCACTGGAAAAATGATTGAAATAAAGAATTTCAAACTGTTTAGCAGAACAGGCAGGTCTTTAGTGAGGTTTGGCTCCAATTGGTGATGTGGGTGAAAATTGCTCCCCAAATTGAATTTTTGTTAAAAGCTTTTTACTTTCTCAGATTTCTGCACAAGTTTTAATTGCTCATTGCCAAATGTAAAATTTGCCACAAATCAGGCAGCCTCTTAGAATATAATTTTAAAAAATATTTGCTTCAAAAAAATTGCCATGATTTTTTAAGAGTGGTAATTCACAACAATTTGATTATTATAACTGAAAACTGATTTATCAAAATAATTAGAGATAAAAGGTACTGCAGATGCTGGAGAATCCGAGATAACAAGCGTGGGGCTGGATGAACACAGCAGCACATTGATTTTCTGATGAAGGGTTTAGAGCCCGAAACGTCAAGTTTTCCTGCTCCTATGATGCTGCTTGACCTGCTGTGTTCATCCAGCCCCAAGCTTGTTATCTAAATAATTAGTTTGCTGCTTGGTGTCTTGTTCACCATCTGTAACTAACCTGATTTGAACTAATGAAACTGACATCAAAAATACACACAGCCATTTGAAAACTGTACTGGAATACAAGAACCAGTTTCTGAGTAAATTAGAAATTCGTAACCTTTTAAAAGGTGTCCATTTGTTTTTTTTTGCCTAAAAGTTCCAGCAAATAAGTGGAATTAAGGGCAACTCCCAATGGTGATTAATTGAGAGTGACACCACTTTTATAAGGTAGTTCTGAGCCCACCATGATGAAAGTTATTTCTCTTTTAAGTTTCATGCCTTTTTACTGTTGGTTGAATAAAACTAGGAAACCAATGTATCCAAGGGAAAATTGCCAGTCCAGATCTTTAAAGCAAACCTTCATTCTAGTTCTCAAGTAGCATTATGTCTACCTCAAAGACAGATGTGTCTAATGTCATTGAAATGTCAATATGACTTTCTAGACAACAATGTCATAGTATTTGCAGCCAACAGTGAAAAAAAAAAGTCAGCTGGCCCCTGAGATGATGCTCCATGCCCTCCTTTAAGCCATTGATCATATCTACAGGCCACTGGCACATTTATAAGGAAATCTTCTGCAGATTCCAGAGTAGCATGAAAGCAGTTACACAGCTGTTAATTATGATGTTAAGCTGTTCCTAAATCATTCCATGGTACTCCCCACAGATTCTTCAAGCAGGGAATTTATGCAGTGTTTAGTACGAATCACAGATTTGTTATTATGTATTCGTACGGTCTGCAGTTTCATCTTCACCAACCACTACATAGTGATAGGAATATGGAATGGCTACATAGTTTTGTTGCAACCAGTTGTATCACCAACATGCTTATTCAAAACAACAAGTTTTTATTTGTGATAACACAGTGTGGAGCTGGAGGAACACAGCAGGCCAGGCAGCGTCAGAGGAACAGGAAAGCTAATGTTTCAGGTTGGGACCCTTCTTCAGAAATGGGGGAGGGGAAGAGGGCTCTGAAATAAAAAGGGGGGGGGCAGTGATAGCAGGTACGTAGTGGTGGAGATTGGTCAGTGAGGTGGGTGGAGCGGATAAGTGGGGGAGAAGACGGACAGGTCAATGAGGCGGGGATGAGAGGGGTCGCTGGTCTTGGGATGAGGTCGGGGGTGGGGAAATTTTGAGGCTAGTAAAGTCCACATTGAGACCATTGGGTTGTAGCTTTCCAAGGCGGAATATGAGGTGCTCGTCCTCCAGTTTCCAGGTGGCATCGCTTTGGCACTGGAGGAGGCCCAGGATGCACATGTCGTCCAGGGAGTGGAAGGGGGAGTTGAAGTGGTTCGCGACTGGGAGGTGTTGCTGTTTGTTGCAAACCGAGCGTAGGTGCTCTATAAAGCGGTCTCCGAACCTCCGCTTGGTCTCACCAATGTAGAGGAGGCCACACCAGGAACAGCGGATACAACAGACCACATTAGCGGATGTGCAGGTGAACAACTGTTTGATGTGGAAGGTTTTTTTGGGGCCTGGGATGGGAGTGAACGGGGAGGTGTAGCGGCAGGTGTAGCACTTCCTGCGGTTGCAGGGTTCCGACCAAAAACGTCAGCTTTCCTGCTCCTCTGGTGCTGCCTGGCTTTCTGTGTTCCTCCAGCTCTACACTGTGTTATCTCAGACTCCAGCGTCGGCAGTTCTTACTATCTCTGAGTAAGTTATTTGTTTTGCTTTATTCACTCATGGGACGTGGGTGTCACTGGCTGGGCTAGTACATATTTTCCTTCCTAGCTGCCCTTGAGAAGGTGGTGGTGAGCTGCCTTCTTGAACCCACTGCTGTTCATGTCCTATAAAAAGATCCACAAAGTCATTAGGGATGGTTTTGACTAATGACACAGAAGGAATGGTGGTACATTTCCAAGTCAGGATGATGAGTGGCTTGGAGGGGAACTTGCAGCTGGTGGTGTTCCTTTGAGATGGAAATAGTCATTAGTTTAGGAGGTTTGATGAAATTCAATGCATCTTGTAGATGATACACAGTGCTGCTACTGAGTGTTGGTGGTGGAGGGAGTGGATGTTTCCGGATGTGGTACCAATCAAGTGGGCTGCTTTGTCCTGGTTGGTGTAAGCTTCTTGAATGTTATTGGAGCTGCATTCATCCAGCTGCATTCCATCACACTCCTGACTTGTGCCTTGTAGATGGTGGACAGGCTTTGGGGAGCCAGGATGTGAGATACTCACATCAAGACCCAAAGCCTCTGACCTGAACCTGTAGGTACTGTATTTACATGGCTGTTTCAGCTGAGTTTCTGGTCAATGGTATCCTCTGGACAGAGATAATATGAGATTCAGTGATGGAAGGCCATTGAATGTTAAGGGATAATAATTATTTTGCCTCTTATTAGAGATGATAATCGCCTGGCATATTTGTGGTGTGAATCTAACTTGTCACTTTTCAGTCCAAGCCTGGATATTGTCAAGGTCTTGCTAAATTCATACATGGATTACTTCAGTATCTAAGGAGTCACAAATGGTGTTAAATATTGTGCAATCATCAGCGAACATCCACACTTCTGACCTTATGATGGAGGAAAGGTCATTGATGAAGCAGCTGAAGTTCGTTGGGCGTAGGACATGACCCTGAGGAACTCCTGCTGAGATGCCCTGGAGGTAAGAAAACTGACCTTCAACAACCACAACCATCTTCCTAGCATTTGCCCCCGATACCCATTGATTCAATTTTTGCTGGGGCTGCTTGATGCCACACGTGGTCGAATGTGACCTCGATGTCTCCTACTCCTGAGGTGTAATTGTAACATTTGTTCCTTCTGATGTGAGCACTACAATCATTCCAATCCTGCCTTAACACACACTGCATTCTTCATGGACCAGGGAAATATACTGATGCTTTCAACCAAGAGCAATTCAATGTTGTGTCTTCTTCTGGGCAGCTTTCGCAATCCTAAAATGACAGAGAAGGAACTTATTTTGAAATATTGACTTCTAATGATAACTTCAAACAAAGCAACCTGCAATATCACAATTCTTGGCCTTGCGAGGATCAATCCCAGTCTGCTTCAATTCATACCACCGCTTTTATCCAATCAGCTATTTGTTGACATTGAATTTATAGCTTATTAAAGGCAGTTTAAACAATATTTATTCAATTTCATGTTTCTCATCTAAGGTGTCACCTCTGCTAAAATTTCTGCCCATTTTATAAGACATGAACAACCCAGAATGCAGCTCAAAACCCAACAGTGTATCCTATTCTGGTGACTGAACATGAAATCTCTTTAATACTGATGAACTCTCCCCTTTACCGGACATTGTACTTGGGTTTGAGAGTTTATTGATAGATACCATGGCTAATCAAGTCATCAAAAATAGATATGCTTCACTTTCATCAATACTATTGTATTCCTTCATTTTTCAAAAATGTGATTTTTGAAACATTGTGGTCCTCATTTTCTTACATATTTAGTTTTAATGTCATGAACATTCCTACAGATCAATTATTGATCTACATTTTCGTTTTGGGAAGATCTCATTTTCTTTCGAAGTCTTGTTGCCAACCTAAACCTGAAGTTGTGGCAAAGGATGGAAATAGAATAGCTCGGGTCCTGGCCTCAATATAGGAGCACATAGGAGATGTGGAATAGAAACAGGCCACTTGACTCAAACAGTCCATGATGGTGTTTGTGCTTCACTCAAGCCTCCATCCATCTTTTCTCATCTAAACTTACAAGCGTAAACATCTATTTCCTTCTCCTTAAAATCCTTGTCTAACTTTCCCTCAAATGCAGCTACACTATTTCCTTCAAACACTCCCTGTGAGAATGAGTTTTGTATTCACACATTTTTTTGGTAAAGTTCCTTCTGAATTCTCAACATAATTTCTTGGTATCTATTTTATATTTTTAGCCTCTTATGCTGTTCCCTACAAGAAGAAAATATCCTCTCTGCATCCATCCTTCAAAAGCCATCATTATTTTAAAGACTTCTATTATGTCACCCCCTCAGACATTGTTTCCCCCCAGGAGAAGACAATTTTAATCCTTCCCTGATATACAAACCCATGCACTTCTGCTATCATCCTTGAAAATCTTTTCTGCACTGTCTCCAGTGCCTCAATATCCTTTTTCACAATGTGGCAGCCAGAGCTGTATCACAGTGTGGTCTATCCAGTGCCCATTCCTGTAATGTAGATGTGTAGATGTAAGAAGGTTGAGCTCTGCTATGATACCCACCTCCTCCTTGTGGTCGACTAGCCTGCCAACACTCACTGTCTAAGCTTATATGTGAAGAATGGTCACTTGTGGGAGATGCTGGAAGACTGCCAGTGTCTATTGAACCATGCTGCATGACTTGCTGCCTTCAGGAGTGAAGGAGAGAGTGAACATAAAAATAAGAAAGAAAATAGTTTGTTTGCTTGCCAGAGACTCAGCATTGTCAATTACAAAAGTCCAAACAAAAGGAATATTCCATATTAATTGGCATCCAGTACAGGCTGAAACTGGATTCTTACACCTTCTACAGCTGCCCAAAAGGAGCTTTTATTACTAAGAGTCCAATATGACAAACTTGTCAACATGTCCGAAACCCTTAATAATTGAAAGTCTTTCAGTGTCGTTACCATCGCTAGTGATGTTAGGGATTGTTTGATACTGTTGGTGCAGATGCTTACTTTTTCATTACCTCCAATGAAATGCTGGTGCTCCAATAAATATGTCACACGTCAATCCAAAACAAATGAAAAGTTGTAAAAGTTAACATGACATCCACTAACCTTTTACTAATAAGTTGATATATTATGCAGGCTTCTTGATTCAAGTTTCACATCAGCAAACCGTTGCCTGTAAAGTCATCCATTCAAATCTTTAAAAGTATTATTTTTTTCCTTGTCAGTTACTAGAGTTTTTCAGCTGCACTTTATGAGTTCCTAAACGTAAAACCTAAGCAGGTGCTGTCAATAAAGTGAGCTTTAACCTTAGCCACATTCATAAATGCGGACAAAACCTTAGCTCTGGGGGGCAGCTTACACACAAACTTTTATAGTTAACGTGTACAGAAACAGCGCACTGCAGTGTCTGGTAAACTGCTTCAGGCTCCTGTGCAAGTCAAGGGTTGAAAAGGCTGTCAGGGTAAAAAACAAATGGACTATTCATGCAGGCATCACTGTATAGCTTTATGACATTTCACGCTTACAAAAAAAATTGCCGAGAACAGTCAGATCAGGTTCCAGCCTGACCGCGGCACAGCATATGCCTGGGTCTTGAACTTTGCCAGTTTCCAGAGGATTTTTTTTTTAACTTTCGCCCTCCCCTTCCTCTCTCCCTCCCTCCCTCTCTCCTCTCTCTCTTTCTCTCTCTTCCCAGTAATCTTGGAAAGTAACAAACGCTTTTTCAAAAGTCTGACCTGACTTTGGTCATGGGGCAAAATGGGCAACTATTAATAGGCCAATGACCAGAAATAAGAACCAATGGGTTACATATGGAACAACTTGAAAAAAGTGCTTAGGAGCCAATGTGGAAACCAAATGCAGTCATCCCAGCAAAGCCAACAAAACTCAGAAAAGCTCACCGCTCAAGAAAAATAAAGATATTATTTGACAATCTCTTCATTTTCTGAAATGTTCCAATTTTCCTCTTCCTCAACATCGTAAGCATACAGCCCTCAAAGGGCTGTTTTGTATAATAAAGCATTCAGACTATATTTTCTGATAGTATCCTTACGATAAATTCTGTCTGAAGGGCTAGAAAAAAAGTAATATTTTCTCTATTGATATGATAAACAAAATGTCTCTATCTCTGAAAATACTATACAATGGAATATCAAACCCTAAATAAAGTCAGTTGCTCCTTTTGTATTTGGCTTTATCATTCATCCCAAATTAAGAACCAAAGGTTTTTTTTGCAATATTGTCTCAAAACTGACAAGGACATAGCAAAACCACAGTGTATGTAAGCAATAGAAATATTGTTGAATTAAGTCACTGCTGTAATGAAGGAAACACAGGAACCAATTTACACATAGTAAGCTTGTACAAACAGCAATGAAATAAACAACGAGTTAAACTACTTTCAGGTGTTGGTTGAAGGCTAGACACTGGTCAGAGCATTATGTATACCTTACTGCTCCCCCTTGAATACTGGCATTGGTTTTTTTTAATGTTTATTGACAGATAACAATTTAACATTGCATTGAAAAGGCAGCAGTGCAGCCTCCCACAGTACGACACTAAAGTATCAGCTTCAGTTATGCACTCAGATCTCTGGAGTGTGACCTGAACTTTCTGACTCAGAGCTGGGACTGCTACCACTGAGCCACGACTGACACAATTGTCTGCAACAACTTTTATTAAGTAAAGAAAAACGTGACACTTGGACTTTTATTTTCTACCTCTCGCTCCTGTTGGCTCCCATGCCTTTGCTTCTCCTTACATTAAATAATTAGCATTTGAGCGAACACAAAGAAAGAAAAGCAGCACATTTGTTCTTAGCGCAGAGATTAAAAAAAATACATTTTGCTTGCATACAGTACCAGCTGCACACTGAAGGAAAATTCTATCCTCTTTCAATTCAAGTGGATTTAAAATTTTATGAAACAGCTCCAAATATATTTGCCATCTGTAAAATCTGTTCTTTAAAGGGAGAATAACTAATTCTGTTCTTTTGAAACATTTACAGGATCATAGACCAGCAGTCAAATAAATGTATTGGAATTAGCCAAATGAAAGCAAAGGGTTAATTGGAAAAAACAATAACATTTTTTTGACGGGAGTTATTTTTTATTTAAGCACCAACAGGAATCATCTGATGCTTAGATTTAGTGACTATTGTCTGCTGATCGTGGAAGTTTCCCTTGTCTGTCTATCTTTGTGGCCACCTTGTTGACATCAGTCTAACTCTCACTCGATAGAGGAAATCTAACCCTTGCCCTTGCAGAGCAGTCCCTGAGAGGGAGGCAAAAGTGCAACTGAAGGGATGAACCAAAATTTTGCTGCTCAGACACTTGAGAACATCCCAGCGCCTTGGGCCTCTAGGCGGCTGCTGTCTCTCTCAGGAGCAACTGCAGAGAGAAAAAAAAAGCATAGTGTCTGCTCCATGTGGTTATCTAATTGAGCAGAGAATAGTAAAAAGAGGAATGACTCCAGGCATTTATGGCAAATTCTGATCATCTTTTTTTTACACATTATAATTTTGACATTTATTAAACCTGCAGATGGAAAAATCTGTTCAAAAGTAGATTGGAGAGAAAGAGCTATTCTTTTATATAAAGGGAAAAAAAAAGCCAGTGGTTCATTACTTTTAAAAACATCCTTGTTGGACTGTGTGTTCCTATAACTCATACGACCCATGTGCCAAGTTAAACAGAGATATATATTTAACAATGATGCATTTATAATGCCATTGAATGTCATGCTACAAATTGATAAGGTAACTTGAAGCAGCAAAAAGTGGACACATTGTAATTGTCATAAAGTGTGACTCTGATGCTGTCTTGCAACAGTTCATGCTATTTGAATAATATTTTATTTGAATATGTTTATTCATGCTGTTAGTGGCAAGTAGTTTGAAATCCCTTTCCTCATTTTAAGTGTTCCCTACAATATTGCAAGGCAGAGAACTGAAAAGCAGCATTTGTACCATACACCCATTTGGCTTCAATACACTCTATCAAATAAAGTCATTGTTATTTGTATTGTTAGTAGTTAAAATATACGTAGCAGGGCATTTTTCAGGGATATGAATTGAGGGACCGAGCCACGGCTTCATCACTTTCTCCAGAGTGAGAGAGAGAGAAAAGAACTCCACATTGGGCGTTCCAAAATATTTACAGTATTTTTAATTTGTTTGCAAAACTTTCCAAAGGTGTCTTTAATCACAGAACATGCTCAGGGGAACGATTATTTTCCCCATAAGATCGAATTTTCTTCATGAAAGCCCCTTTATGCAATTATGTGGCTCTATACAGTCTTGATAGGTTGAATGGGCTTAGAATAGTTAGGTAAAAACTGAAAGAAACTGTGGATGCTGTAAATCAGAAACAAAAAAAGAAATTGCTGGAAAAGCTCAGCAGGTCTGGCAGCATATGTGAAGGGAAATTAAGTTAATGTTTAGGGTCTGGTGACCCTTCTTCTGAACTGATTTCTCTTCACAGATGCTGCCAGACCTGCTGAGCTTTTCCAGCAATTTCTGAGAATTGTTAGGTGGTTGTTCTGGACTGGCACAGATGCAATGGGCTGAACGGCCTTTTTCTGTGCTGTTGATCTCTATGGCTTTGACTGTAATGCCTGTTATCTTCTATTATTCATTGATACATTAAAAAATAGGCTCTTGCAAATGAAAATAAAAATTGATATGGTTATTTTAGAGATTTCTTATGTGGAGCGAAGCAATATTTGCACCGTTGGCTTTTTGCATCCCTTTACAGCTATTGCAAAAGTGTTGCAGACCATGAGACTTTGCCTGTGTCTGAAAGCTTCAAATTAATAAAAAGATGAAATTTCAGTCTTGCTTCTGAGATGAAACCTGGTCTTTGAATTATTCAGTTTTATTTCCCTGTCAGGAGTTAATTTCCTTCACCTTCTCCCTCACACCCACTCTATCATTCATCTCAATTTCTCTCCAATTGCCTTAATTTTATGTGCATAATTAACTGCTGCTAAAGAATTGTAAAATATTTTGTTCCAAAATATGTGGGTGCTGAACATAAAATAACACAGTAAACTTTTTAAAAAATCATATAAACGACATTTGGCATGAACAGAAATGGCCAAGCCTTTGTAATTTTCTTTTAAATATGTAATGAGCAAAATGTCACTTCCTCTCCAGGAAGAGCAGAGCCTCTTGTAAACAAATTATAGGTTGCTATTCCATAACGCCCACCCCTCCCCACCTCTCACCTCACACATTGTTAACTACACCTGTAGTGGAACAATTCAAATTTTCTCCATCAATTTAATTTCACAATCAGACATTTTTGAGTACTTTCTGCCTAATGATAACTGAGACTGGAATATAATGAATTTTACTGTAGCAGGAACAGCAATGTGCTGATTCATGATTCAGAAAGTACTGCCCATTTTGAGAATCTTTAATAATAATTTTAATTTAGTTGTTATTTAGTTTTGGTGTGCTTTTTTTCAGTTTGTACCTGAAGCGTGGTCTTATAAAGGAATGCAAAATGAGGTCTGTCATCACCCCAGGTTCACCTTTACTCATTTTTCAACAGAGTATCACCAAGTCAGCACTGATAGAATGATACAGTACAGAAAGAGGCCATTTGGACCATTGAGTCAGTTCCGGTTCTTTGATCATGCTATCTGTTTAATCCCACTCTCTCTTTCACCTAGTACATTTTATTAGTTTTCCCATCCAATTCACATTCAAATGCTGCTATTGAATCTGAATCCATCATCTTTCCAAACTTCCAGGCCAAAGCAAGACAATGCATTCAAAAATGATCTCCTTTATCATAGTTTGGCCTGGTTATAGTTTTATCCCACCCTATTTTCAAATTACTGAGGCCACACCTAACTATCTTACCACCAATTTGATTCAGGTTATGCAATGTGGTATATATTCAGGGTTAAATTCTCTTGATGTGCATAGCTTTTAAATCTAGACCACACAGTAATTTTCTGTAGAAAGTTTACACTGTTTAACCTCTTTTAAAAGTAGCATCAAAAATTCTACGGCTGATGAACATTGTCACGTTGAATACAGCGGTCACCATAGGTAGCAAGTTCAACTATTGCCATCATTTCACAGTTTCTCACTCTCCCTTAGCAGGGTGACACTGCCCTCAGGGTTTGAAGTGTTTATGTATTCATCAGGTATTTAAGTGCGATCAATTGTAATTGCACATGGAGTTAAAAAAGAAAGTTGGTATTCATCAGAAATGCAGTCAAATGAATAGTTAACAGTGCAGCATCAGGTTCAACACAAAATAAAAAAGCATAGGGGTATAATTCGCACATTTTTGAAAAAAAATTGTTATTTCATAACAGATTGCATAACTGGTCACACATGGAGTAATTGTCGCATATGGCCTTCATCATTTTGGATCAATTTTAAAACGTACTGCTTTCAGTTGAATGGAAACATGCAATAAAATAAAAGACTTTTGATCATTGAGGTGTTTGATCTCAAAAATACAAATGAAATTAGGCATGTGCTGGAAAAGCTGACACCCTCTCTGGTCTGTCTGCCTATGTATTTCCAGAGCATGAGGCACAGTAACACGATAGATTTTAGTTATTTTCCCCTGGTTGCATTTCCTAAGGACTGTGGTGCAAGCTTTGCTTGCAAACCATTTAGTGCAGCACAAAACTTGGTTAGATAGTGTTACAGTACTCTTTTTGAAAGTAATTCAGCCTGACACTGCAACAGCAGTACCTGGACAAAAAGGCTTCTATTATTTACATGCCAAGAGCATGAATTTTCGTCCTTAAAAATGACATTTCATAGATTTTTATAATCACCTGAAAGCCAGACCTGAAACCACAGCACGCAACCTGTGTGAAGTGGGGAAGGCTTTCTGCATCTGGCTACTCAAATTGAAGTTCCAATGTGCTTAGAAGGTCTGTATTTAAAGTACCACAGCTGCAGATGCTCATATTTCATCGAGCCACCAATTTCCTTTCCCTGACAAACAGCCTTCAGAAAGAAAGCAGTCCAGAAATTCTCCACATTAGCAGAACATTTCCTCTCTCTCTCTCTCTTCCATTAACATCGTTATGCTGCTCTTGGGAAAAGCCAAGTTTAGCCCAGACAGAGGTTTCGGGCTTGTGGAAGGGGCCGCCGTCCTCACTGAGGACAATTTGGGTTGTCCTGTGCACGTGGACCTCTGATCTTTTTGAAAACGATAAGGCCACACGAAAGAGGTGCAAAAAATCTGCTGACAGACTTAAAGCCGCTGGCTGCCTAATCACTATTTAGAAACTGTTTACAGCCCACTTGACTGCAATTACAGGTTAGATTTCACTGAGGACAATTTATTTGCTTGACTTTAACTAGTTAATGAGGCTAGGTCAGGGGCAGCCCTGAGTCAGAGCTCTCCATCTTTCTGTAATGTCCTTCTGTCAGGCATTTTTCTTACACTATCCCTATCTTTTCTGCATGAGTTACTGCATGTTTTGGGGTAAAACAAAACCTCACTATCAATCGATCTGGTGTGGGACCAAGAGTCTGCACAGAAAGGGACGCAATGAGACTTAATTAGACAATCTGGTTAATTCCTTGATTATATCTCAGAAATCTAAACCATTTACAAAATGGGCTACTATTGCTGATTGAAACCAGACAAATTGCTCCAGCAAAATCCTTGACTTAGGGCATGTTTTCTTAACATGAGACTTACATCACAACTGCTACCACAAAAATGATTGGTAGTGTTCTTTACAAAAAGGTCTTGGCCTAGTAATAAAGAAGCAAGAAAAAAAAGCGCTGCACTCGATCACAGTTGGCATTCACTGCCCTCGCAGAACGTTTTACATTTGTTTTTAGCATGGTATTTACTCTAAATGGTTAAATACTGATGAAGACTGTGAACATATTTCAGAATTGATTGTGCACAAAACTGCAGATCTCTAACAATATCTAGTATTTATCTGGAAAGCCTCACAAGTTCCTAATGTTGTACCACTGAGAGATGTAGATACATAGGAAGTGGAAAGATATAAGCTTGGACTGAGGCCGGAGGAAAAGGAAAGTAGATTACCAGATCTTGTATAGGGATGAGTGACAGAGTATATGAACTGAGTCGACTTTTGCTTATTTCTACCTGACTGTGCTCTTTTTTTCACTTATTAGTTTAGGGTTATAATAGTGGCAACCTCTGCTTACCAAGAAAGCTGATGATGGGCATTTTTTTTCCCCTTTGGATACATACAGCCTCAGCATGAATAGCATTTCCAAAATATTGTTAGATAATGTCAAGATTTTGGCACAGTGGCAAATGAAGAAATATGCCCAAGTCACATTGAGATATTATTTTGAAAGGAATTCTTGGGGTGTAAGAATAGTGTCCCTATGATGTTGCTATTCTTCATGATGATAGACGTTGTCGAGGAAGTGTCACATAAGTTTAAACTACATATTCCCAGGATGTCTGCTCCTTCCTGACACCTGTCCCAAATGATCCTTCTCCATGCATGAGCAAGAGACTGAATATTGAAAAACTTTTCAGTAGTGAAGGGCACAGTTTTTGACCCTTTGTTCACCCAATATTCATGTCAATAATTTTAGCAGCAGGAGTAAGAAATCTGCTCACTTTCCCCTCCGCTTCCCACTCATTTTTCCAAACCATATCAAATATAATCACTTACATTTCACATGTATCACTTGATTATTGTCTGTAGCCATGTCAAGCCAGACTACAATTTGGATTGTATGACATGAGAATATCCCACTACAGCTGCAGAAACACACCACAATGGAAGATTTCATTGATCAGCTCACCTGAACTAAGCTGAAGATACAGCTCAGAATAAATATTCCTATCCTTGTGCTTAAATCTCATTACAACCTTTCTCATTCCTATCTCTGCAACTTCTCCAGTCCGGTAATCCTCTGAGACCTCTGCATCATTCCAATTTTGCTTTCTTGTACAAATTCCCACTCCCTTTAGACCACTCATAATTGGCAGCGATGCCTTCAGCTGTTCCAGTTCTGCATTCTGGAATTCCCTCTCTACACTTTGTCTCTTCATCTCCCACTACTCCTTAAAACCCACCATTTGGCCAAGGATTTTGTCGCCCCTCCGGAAATCTCCATTTTTGAAACAACATAAATTTCTATCTGATTACAGTCATGTGAATTGCCTCAGCATTTTTACTTCAATAAAGTACAATGTAAATGTCTGTTGCTGTTGTTATATTAATAGAAAAGGTTGATTGTCCCAATTGAATGTTATAGTCTCTTATGTGAAACTGAAAGCAAATTCATATTAAAAGAATCTGATGTACTTTTTACACGATGTATAGAACTGCTAAACTGGATTGTTTTTGCTGGCTTGTTAGCTGTGATTTAGATGTAGCACTCTTTCCTCAGAAAATTCTATATTTATTGCTTACTCCATAGACTTGAGTACAAATCTAGTTTGTTACACCAGTGTCAGATTGAAGGAGGGTTACACTGTCAAAGGCACTGTATTTCAGATGACTCCTTAAACTGATGCATCATCGCTTCTCACAGGTAAGAGTAAAAGATCCAAAAAAGCTGCAGGGAGAAGAGCAGGGGAATTTTTCACAATGTGCTGGCTGACATTCATCCATTATCCATTGATAATGAAACAAATTATTTGATTATTATCGCATTACTGTTTGTGGAACCTCGCTATGCGCATACTGACTGCCATGTGGTGTCCTATTCTTTTGCTTATTCTTTGTTTTGAAAGCACATTACCGTTGTCTCAGTATATTATCCTATTAGAGCAGGTCTATGCCTTAACTGTTGAACAAATTTGCACAATACTCTGTTTGTGTAATATGAGTTCTGCAATATTACATCTATAATTATGAATGATTAAAGTAGTATGCATGTTTACAAATGAATGGTAAGTCAGTTGTGCAGTCTTTGAGGTTTGTCAATAAAACTTAGTGCTGTAACTCCTTTAAGGGAAATAGGAGAACAAGGAAAAGTATTTTACTGAACATCAGTGCCAATATTTTAAAGGTAGTGCTAAACAACTGCAGTTTAACAGTTACAACTCCAGAAAAGGACTTAAGACAAGATTATTAATTGAAATGCAACCTCTAAGCCAGATGAAGAATGGAAACTACATTCTTCAGTTTTCATAAGCAAGTGGCACAAACGGTGGAGCATTCAAAAACCAAACATGCAAAGAAACTTGCTTGTTGCCAAGATAATAGAGGCATCTAAAGTTAGATGTCAGTTACATCTCCTCAGCTAAGATCAGCTAAGTCAAATCAAACTGATTGGTGGTTAGTAAGGTTGAACGTGGAGTTGAATGTAATGTAGCCCAGCACAGTGACCACTTGGTGACCAGGCCCTTTTAATCACAGCAAAAGCTGCACATCAATCTCCTGCTACTTGGGAAAAGCTCACACAATTAAGCTGGAGGTGGGAAGACCCACAAGAGAAACTCATGGCAGGATGCCAACAAGGCTCATTCTTAAGCCAATTGACCCCAATCAACCCTGAACTCACTGGATTTTAATGGTGACTCAGTGGTTAAGCATCAGTGGCACAGCTTTCTCATGCTTTCAGAAGACGGCTAGGCAAACCCGGCCACCTTCCAAAGGAACAGTCACTCTCCCAAAGTCACTTCATGCCCAATTGATGGATCAAACATCAGGCCAGATGGTGACTACTGATAGCCACCAGTTAGCTCTTTCCTTCTCCCTCTACGACCACCTCCAAACCACAGTCTGCCCTCACTTCCTGTAGCTTGGTCCCTCAGTGATCATAGACATCTCTCCCTGGGTGCATGACTGGCAGTAACCACCACTCCCAATGGTACTGTTTGTAATGGAGAAGTGCCACTTTTGGGGTTGAGGTGCAGCTCTCTGTGGACAAGATTTCCAGTCTTGAGGTCCTGAATCCTGGGGAAGGCCTGATGCTGGCCAGTTTAGTAACTAACACATGTTTAATTCAGTCAGGCCTCCCCTCAGAAGTGACATGAGTTTAGCCAATGGGTTGAAAAAGCGTTAGTTATACTATTGCACCTATGGTGATAACTGGGAGATCTTAGCATCAAAATCACTAACGAGTTCATAATTTCTAATAGCGTTAAATAAACCGTAGGTTTTTTAAATTATGAAAACATTGCAGAAATGACTTTATTTTGACCCCAGCTACACCTTGGTTACTCTTCTAATAGAGACAGCAATGTATGAAGTCTGCAATGTTAACAATTTCCTGTACTTCACATACAAACTATATTATTACGCGCCCAATGGTAATATCTAACAATGACTCTATTCAGAAACAATTTCCTCAATTTTAACTAAAACTGCCCAGTAGGCTAGCTTCAGATGGGATACCTGTGCCATTCACCACTTTAGGATGAGCTGAGTGTGACTACCATTGGCATCAAGGGTTCATTTAACCAAATGTGACTAAGGAGCCTTTGCAAAATTAGTAATGGGAATCAAGATGAAAGTTCTCCTCTGGTTGAAGTGAAATATTGCACAAAGGAAGAAGTTATGATTGTTGGAAGTCAATTAATTCATCCTCAGGATATTATGCAGGAGTTTCTCAGATGGTGTCCTTAGAGTCAGAATCAGAATCCCTACAGTGTGGAAACAGGCCCTTCGGCCCAACAAGTCCAGACCGACCCTTGGAGCTTCCCTCCCAGGCCCATCCCCCTATAACCCATACACCCCTGAACACTATGAGCAATTTAGCATGGCCAATCCACCTAGCCTGCACATCTTTGGACTGTGGGAGGCCCAGCCATCTTCAGCTGCAGCATTAATTACCTTCTCTCCACCATAACAAGAGAAGTAGGGATGTTTGCTGGTGATTGTATAATTTCAGCACCATTATCAACTCTTCAGATACTGAAGCATAAAATGTCTACATGCAGCAAGATGTGGACAAACGTAGGCTTGGTCTGATAAGTAGCAACTAACACTTATACCACACAAGTGTCAGGTAATGACTATCTTCAGTCAATCTAACCATATTACCTTGACAATCAGTGCCATTACCTTTGTTAAATCCCCCACTATTGACATTCTGAAGTTACCATAGAAAAGAAACTGAACT
Source organism: Ginglymostoma cirratum (assembly GCA_024137785.1). Taxonomy (NCBI): domain Eukaryota; kingdom Metazoa; phylum Chordata; class Chondrichthyes; order Orectolobiformes; family Ginglymostomatidae; genus Ginglymostoma; species Ginglymostoma cirratum. The sequence goes on from JAHRHZ010000223.1 coordinate 16,338,150, forward strand.
GGACTAGCCTTATAAACACTTTGGCCACAAAAGCAGGTCACACACTAGGAATTCTTCAGCAAGAAACTCACCTCCTAATACCCAAAGTCTGTCCATCATCTACAAGGCCCAAGTCAGGAGGGTTATGGAATACTCCCCACCTGCCTCAATGAGTGCGAGTCCTATAACATTCAAGAAGCTTGACACCATTCAGTTCAAAACAGCCTGTTTGATTGGCACTGCATCTTAAAAATGTACTCCCATTCCACTGATTCACAGTGGTAGCAGTGTGTATGATCAAAAAAACGCACTGCAGTAATTCATCAAGGCTCCTTTGACAATGCCTTGCAAACCTGCAGCCTTTACCAGCTTGAAGAACAGGGGCAACAGATACATGTGAACACTATCACCTGCAAATGATCTTCCAAATCACACATATTCCTAGCTTGAAACTACATCACTGTTTCTTCGTTGTCGCTGAGTCAAAATCCTGGAATTCCCCTCCTAACAGCAACGTAGAAGTTCCTATACTGCATAGATTGCAGTTGTTCAAAAGGCAGTTCATCCATCACCCTTTCCAATATAATTAGGAATAGGCAATTAATGCTGGCCTGGCCAACAACACCTACATCCCATAAAAGGACAATAAGTCTTTTGTTTTAAGGGCATGTAGTTTCTGCATGGTAGACTAGTTACTAAAGTTAGATCACATGGGATTCAGGGAGAACTTGCTAATTGGATACAAAATTGGATTGACAGTAGATGTCAAAGGATGGTGGTGGAGAGTTGTTTTTATGACTGGAGGCCTGTGACCAGTGGTGTTCCACAGGGATTGGTGCTGGGTCCTCTGTTGTTTGTCATTTGTAGAAACGATTTTGATAAGAATAAAGGAAGCGTGGTAAGTAAGTTTGCGGATGACAGTAAAATTGGTGGTGCAGTGAGGAAGGTTATCCAAGATTACAAAGGGATCTTGTTCATTTGAGCAATGGACTGAGGAGTGGCAGATGGAGTTTAATATGGGTAAAAGTTGCATTTTGGTAAGACACATGAGGACAGGACTAATACAGTTAATGGTAGGGCCTGGGGGGGGTACTGTAGAATTGAGAGATCTAGGGGTTAATTTACTTAATTCATTGAAAGTTACATCACAGGTAAACAGAGTGGTAAAGGAGGCATTCGATATGCTTGCCTTCATTGTTCAGACCTTTGAATTTAGGATTTGGGATGTCATGTATAGCTGTATAGGATGTTGTTAAGGTCACTTGCAGAGTACTGTGTACAGTTCTGGTGTGCAGTTCTGGTCACCCTGTGACAGGGAGGATATTATTAAATTGGAGAGGGTGCAGGAAAGATTTACAAGGATGTTACGAGGACTGGAGGGTTTGAGTTGTAAGGAAAGCTGGGATTTTTTACATTGTAATTTAGGAAGTTGAGGGAAGACCTTATGGAGGTTTATACAATCATTGGAGGCATTGGCAAAGTGAATAGCCAAGGTCTTTTCCCTAGGGTTGTGGAGTTCAAAACTAGACGGCATAATTTCAAGGTGTGAGGAGAAAGATCTAAAAGGGACCTGTGGCGCAATGTTTTCACACAGAGGATTATTCATTTATGGAATGAATTGCCGGAGGAAGTGGTAGATGTAGGCACAATTACAATATTTATAAGTCATTGAGACAGGTACATGAACAGAAAAGATTTAGAGGAATATGGACCAAATGCAGGCATTTAGTCTGGGCAAACAAGGTGCAGAGCTGGATGAACACAGATGGCCAAGCAGCATCAGAGGAGCAGGAAAGCTGACGTTTCAGGCCTAGACCCTTCATCCAGCTTTGCACCTTGTTATCTCAGATTCTCCAGCATCTGCAGTTCCTACTATCTCTGAAACAATTTAGTTTGGGCAACTTAGTTGGCATGGACAAGTTGGACAGAGGGTCTATTTCTGTGCTATATGGCTCTATGATTCTATGACTCTATGATAGCCACTATTTTAATACAGGAAAAAATGACTGCTACTTTGCAAACAGCAAGCTCACACACAGAGAATTATGATACTGACAAGTTAATCTATTTAACTGATATTGATTGAAGGATAAAAATTACCCAGGATACTGAAGATTTCTACCCTGGTCTTGTCCCAGATAGTGCCATTTGTTTGCACCTGAGAAGGCAGACATCATCTCAGTTCAGCAACTCATACCATTTACAGCACCTCTGAGAGAGCAGCACTTCCTTAGTATTGCACTGGAGTCTGAGACTAGATGTCAACATTCAAGCCTTTGGAGTGGAACTCAAATCTATAACTTGCTGAGTTTGAGAAAGAGTGCCACCAACTCTGTAAGTCTCACTGCAACTTGAATCTTCCTGCTTCTATCCAGGTTTAAGTTGAAATCAGGGTTTCAGAGGAGAATAATTTATGTGGAGCATTGGCTTGTTCTTTCTCCACCTGCTGTGATCAAGAAACTCACAAATTCAACAGCTTTAGTAATTTTGATTAAAAAGGAGGCTTTGTTGGTTCATGTGTGGCTATGGTTTCCTTATTCTTCTTGTCAATGTTTAAGTTGACACATAAATCCCAGACTGACAGAACAAAATTCTTGTCTTAGACTGGTTAATGGTGAGTATGAACAGTAGATAATTGTCATTAAACTGGCACTAAAAATTTAAGAATTGTTGGTGGTGGGATTTCCATAGCAACACAGGAAAGTTGTTCATTTAAGATTAGGGTTAAGATGCAAATTGAAACAGGCAGAGAGAGATTTTACTCACCATTGATTCTGCACTAAACCATGATAAACAAGTTAAAAGAAAGCAAATGACAAGTATTAAGGTGCAAGGAGGAAGTGACCTGAGATCCCATACTAAAAAAAGGCTCAAAATGACAGAGAGAGGTTGAAGATTGAAGGTGACAGCAGGATCCCATACCAGGTGATATTTTTCCTGTAGCTGTACACTGTGAGGAAAATGTTAGGTGAGACCGTTTGGCTATGGAAACATCATTAAACTCTTGCAAATACTTGGGTTTGATGTATAGTGTGTAGTTTTTGAAAGGAAAATAAGTTTGTTCCCACAAAGGTTGAAAAGGTGGCTTCATCGCCTTGACTGAATAATGAAGAGGGACATTTCTGGAAATATCCTGTGAATGGCAGATGCTGCACTCACATCCGGCAGCTGGGAAACAGAGTACAATTGGTAGAGGCGTTTAAACAAATCCCTTTGCCTGTTATCCATTATTTTGGAGAACTTTAAGGTGCAAACAAAAACTTCAACTTTGATAACAATCTGCTTTTACAAGATTAGAGAAAACTGTTTGTTAGGCATTGATTTAATGTTAATAATCTGGCACTGGGGAATAATTATGGGCCAAAAATTGGATTGTGTTATTATTCTGCTGTGGGATCATAATTTGTGACCTTCCCACACTAGCTTCTTTAGATATGAGCCCAAAAAGGTAAATCACTGCATTTACCTGACAGTATGGTTGGCCAATAGCTCCCATCTATCTCCACCATGCAGACGGCTCTGTCTGCATGCTGCTCCTTCCTCAGTGTCCATCAAAGGACTAAACATGATATAATAGGTAGCCTATTCCTCTTCAAAGCAAGCTGCATTGAGTGACATGAGGCTGTTGCTGAATGCTGTGGCTGCAAAGCTAAAGAAGGAAAAGAGAACCCCAGGGCAGAGCATTGTTCCAGGTTTGTGAAAGCGGAATGAGAGACTTTGATGCTGGAGTGAGCTGGAGGGGAGATGTCATCATCTCGCTGGGGACCAGGACGTTCTCAAAGAGAACCATTTGAAGAGAAAGGGAGTAGGTAGCCAAGGAGATCAATTTCTGACATCTGAATCCATGGGCCTAGGACTGGTGTCACAATGACCTCACCCAGGGCGTCACTATCAGTGAATGTATCCTGATTTGACATCTTCTATAGGTGCAGGCAGAACACCGTCTCTCAGAACCAAAAAGGACAAGAAAGGTGGCTCAGGTTAATCAGAAACTTCCTCCTTGATGATTACTGAAGAGTATGCAGTCACCAGAGGTTCTGAGTATTTTATTTCAAATGAAAAGGTGTTTCCTTATTCTTGATCAAGAAGACAAACCCATAAACACATTGAGAAATCTCAATATCTTTCCACCCTGTAGAATCCCCGACTTAGCAAACGCTGAAGGAATTGCCCAGGAAATTGCCAGAGAAAGAGGTGGAGGCTGGTACAATTAAAACATTTGAAAGACATTTGGGCAGGTACATGAATTGCAAAGGTTTAAAGGGATATGGGCCAAATGCAGGCAAATGTGATTAGCTCAGTGCAGGATACCTGGTCAGCATGGACAAGTTGGACTGAGGAGTCTGTTTCCACGCTGGGTGACTCTATGACTCCATAACCTGAATTTTTAAAATTCATTGATGGGGTGTGGACATGGCTGAGAAGCCAGTATTTATTCCCTATCCCTAATCGGCTAGAGACTTTGCCAACAAGTAATTCCCCTAAATCTGGAATGCTGTGACAGTACCAATTTAAATTGGAGAATTCAGAGAGGTCTGATGAAGTAAAATAGCTACTCAGAAAATGTTAAGTATCTAGAGTAACTCCTGGCTAACTATTGGCCCTGACTCCCAACTTAACTCATGCATCCTTAAATACACTTCCCTAGCATACACAACGCTGTCCATATCCTGATATAACAAGGTATAGAGCTGAATGAACACAGCAGACCAAGCAGCATCAGAGGAGCAGGAAAGCTGATGTTTCAGGTCTGGACCCTTCTTCAGAAAAAAAACCTACTACCACTGTCCATATCCTGATGTGACTGAGCTTACAAACTGATCCCATTATATACAGCTGCATTAAAGTGTGACTCAGTAAGTGGAGAAGCTGTAGTCAGAATAATCAACAAATTCCTCTGAAAGGAATTGATTTTATCTTGAGAAATGACATGGCTGTTTCATTAGTATTGACCTCATTAGGACAAAAGGAAATGTATTGCTATAGGAGCAACAACCTATAGTGTCTGCTGACTATGTTGTGACTAGATATCTGGTAACTAAAATAGGAGAGAAAGAGGAAGACACCATACAAAGGGAGATGATATGAAAATTCATGTATCTTACTCTATTTTTGGGAAAAAAAATGAAAAGAAGGGAAGTAAAGAGAATGAGGCTGAAACATTTAACCAATCTTCTTCAACAGAATTGCAACAAACAGATCCTGAGCTGAGGGGACTGCATCACGCAGCACAGTTAGAAAGGGAATCTGAACCAATACTGAAATGTTATTATCTAAGCAATGAAGTGGTAGTGAGGAAAAAACACCACAAATACAAACTGATGAAGAATGGGCAGTGGTCCATCAGGTGATCAGGTTCCACCAGAGTATCATGATGAGATTTTACAAGTGGTTCACAAATTCCAAAGGCAAACCACTTATGTATTGAGAAAATGCAGGTTAAAATGTTAAAATCAATTTTGTTGTTCAGGAAGATATATAGATCTGGTCACATTTTGCTTGACATCCCATACTTCTCAGGTAGTGGGGAAGCCCACACCATCAATTAAACATGCATATTTAATTCCAGTACCACCTTTTGAAGAACTGTACAGCAGTGCCTTCATAGATTGAGTAAAACCCCTAAGTCCAGTAGTTGGAATCAGGATCTTATAACAATTATGAGTATTTCAACAAAATGTTGAAGCTCTAACTTTGGAGCAAATTAAGACAAAAAAGGTCATATAAAAGCTAGCTTATTTTTAAAAGGGAGACATTACCCAAGGAAATACAATCAGACCATGGTTCAAATTTGTTATGACCATGGGTCAGAACCCAAAGTATTGTTGACTTTTTAGCCCTTATTTCCAAAATATGTTCTTTATTTTAAAAAAAAACTGCTAAAGAGATAATAACTGCAGATGATACAACAAAACCTGGATAAAACAAATGGGATGAAATGCTTAAATGTTTCAAAGAAACATCAAAGACATAGTGATTTCTTGTGATGGCGAAGACAACAAGGGATTGATAACACACTGCTCAAATAGCAAGCCACCTCTGTGGATTATGTCCCAATCTGTAGATGCATCTTGTATTTTCCCATTGGAAGAATACACATGGACAGCAGTTATAAAGCCAGCTTAACCTCGTGGACTGGTGGTTCTGAACATTCCCCTGTGTACCAGGCCAGGTTCGAAGGCCAATCGAAAATCTAACCCCTAGTTATCCCTGTGTTCTCTCACTCCATGTGCTGCAAAACAGTTAAGAAAGGAATCAGGACAAAGGTACTTCCATCAGTCTACAGAACCAAGAATGTCAAAAATCGCCTGTTTAACTGCCAATGCAAACATTGTGGGTGCAAACCAAAAATGCATAAGGTCATCTTATCTGCTCTTCGTGACCAATTCAGAGTCTGATCCTTATAATGGCTTTTTAATTTTATTTTTGGATTCACCACACATATCTAACCTGTGTGTATATGTGTTGCATTACCAATTCTCCTCGTGTTTAGTAATTAATAAACTCATTCATTTTTGTTAATTCAAGAAAGTCTAGCTAATTTGGCTTATTTTAAAACATAAGTTAATTGGGGTCTGGGAGAAAGGCATACACAAGGGAAGAGAGATCCTTCTTATATTAACCTTGTTGTAACCAATTGAGGGGGATGTTGAATAAAGAAAGGGAGTCAGTTCAGCCCTCTACAACAGGGAGCTTAAGATATCCTGCCTGGAACTGCAACAGATTGGGAATCATACAAATTTTATCTCACAAATATTCAAAAGAATAATGAGTAGCTTGGGAATTAAACAATTTTTGTCAACAGCATATCATCCACAATCTCGAACAGCATTTGAAAGAATGACATCAAACTTTAAAAGCATGATTAAAACTTAATATTTAGGATTGTCTGAGTGACTGGAATAAAGGAATTCCCTTGCTGCTTCTTGCCATTTGTTTTTTTCCCTAGTGAGTCCATAGGATTCAGTCCTTGAGAATTGACAGGATCAAATGAATTAAGAGGATCCTGAAATTAATCAAACAAGAACAAATTATAAAGCAAATCTCAGACTCTACACTTCTGACGCATGTGTGAAGTTTCCGAGAAAAACTAACCACAGCAGTGACTTGGCCAAAAATGCATCGGGAAAGTAGTCAGCCAACAGTGAAAAGTAGACCAAATGAAAGGTTAACGTTCAGAATTTTGCAACCCATTCCAGCTAAGGGGCAGAATTTTACTACAAATTGACTAAGTGCCATTTTAGTTAGGTTTCATGGTGGGTTTCTCTCTGTGAGCAAGTCATCTCATGCAATCATCAGCTTTTAGTCTTATTATGTATACATCATGTCTCTATAATGCTACTGTCACATTGTCTTGCACTCACCAACAGAGGCACACTCGCTACTGCTGGAACCTTGTGAAATTTCCAATACCAGTGCCTTTTCTTCGGCAGAGTTGGGATGAAGGTTCATGAAGAATTATTATTGTTTGCAAGAATAGGTTCTAGAATGGAAGAAAAAATGAATTTCAGTTTATGGTTCTGTGAGTATCGGATCTGTTCCCTTAAAAAAAAAACAGAATTTAATATGTTAAGGGTCAGATAAAGAAATTTTAGCTAAATGACTAGCAAAGCCTCCTCGTAGACATGGATGACAGTAGTTCAAGAAGAGAACTTAACACCACCTTCACAATCATAAACATGGAAATAGACTCATGGAATAGGATCTATAAGAAGTTTCCAGACAACACTTTGGTCTTCAGGCTGGAAGGAAGTTGGACAATAGTCCCAGAATCAGAATATGTCACTTTACTGACTACTTTTAATCTCAGCCGAATATTTGGATTGGCTGAAATTCTGCATTTTCATTATCATTTATTGCTAATCACTTCTTCAAAAGACCCTAACCCTAACCCACTATCATCCTATAAACAATACTTTTATGAAGCAGAGATAATAGGAACTGCAGATGCTGGAGAATCTGAGATAACAAGGTGTAGAGCTGGATGAACACAGCAGGCCAAGCAGCGTCAGAGGAGCAGGAAGGCTGACGTTTCGGGCCTAAACCCTTCACTTGCTTTTCCATGATGAAAACTTAAAGATTCGTGTTCTCCTTCTCTCAACATTTGTTTTCAAATGTAAGATCTTCATTCAATGCGTGCAGAAGAATCTTCTCATCAGCTAATTATTCACAGAGATCTTCTAGATCGGTGTAGTTCATTTAAACAGAGACCTTCTCCCATGTCAAAGAATTTCTTTGTTACGTCAGTTGTGTAAGAATAATGTCTGCCTCTGCACAGAAATGGAAATTTTCTGTAACCTTTCTTCCCCCAGTGACTGATGCCTGATAGTACTGGGTGACCACTGACATTTTAGCTCATTTGGCTCCTTCAGTATTTAGATTGGGTCAACTCTTGTTGACTTTCAATATGTTTGAAGTTCTTTTGGTGTTCAATTGTAAAGTCCTACAAGGTACTGCTCAGCTCTAGACACTCAAGAGATAGAATCTCAACCTGCATTCTGAAAAAGTGTTAGAGATAACAAGCGTGGGGCTGGATGAACACAGCAGGTCAAGCAGCATCATAGGAGCAGGAAAACTTGACGTTTCAGGCCTAGACCCTTCAAAAAGTGTTACCATGTCTAGTTGAAGAAACACAGTTACTGTCTTCAGTTTCCATACAAGCAGCTTAATAATGTTCAACATTCAATATTGGCATGATTCAATTTGGACTTAAGCATCTTCTTTTCTCTGGATAGCTTTTCATTAGCTGATGGCAGTTACGATCTACCTCTTGGTGAGCTGTTTCTGAGGTTTGAAATAGTTCTTTGACTATATCATATTTATCTTGACGCTTGCATGCTGTTTTAAAGATATTGCACACATAAGAGAGAAGCAGTACTATCCAATATGTCTATCATTGTCAATGAATTTGTATTGGAACCCTAAGACCTCCTTCATGAATGATTGATGGTCCCTTCCTAACTTCACAAACCTAGTCTTCTCAGATGTTGTTGTTAGTTTTCTGGCTATAGAAAGTTCTGAATCTTTTGCAGATGTTCACTTGTAATTAAATTAATGCAAGTTCTTCTTCACCTGCTTGGTCTTTTATATCTTTTATCTACTATACACACCTGATCATTGCACCAAACCTGCAGAATTGGAAGGTCTTTTGCCATCAGCTTAGTTGCTTGAAATTTTGCTGAGTTCCCATTCATCTCTAGTAGGTATTGATATGCAACTAACAGCAGCAGAGACTTCAGGATGTTGTGCTTTTTCTGCTTCCCTGTAATGTTTCTGAGCTCACCACAGTGAGAATGTCTTCATTTAATTGTGCTGCTATTGTTGGTGTTGTATGTCATCGGTTGTTCAGTGGAATACGTGGAAAAATGTATCTCTTTGCTACCTTCTTCATCAAAAGTGAAAACAGAAACTTCATGAACTGCACTGTCTGAATCCAAGAGTTCAGGAATGTCTGCTTCTATTAACTCCACAATGTAAGTGATAGGTTCATTCTCTCTCTCTCTCTGTCTCTTTGCTGCGAAAGAATAAACTAAAGTTTAGAATCGTAGAAGTGTTAAGGCACTGCAGGTGGCCATTCTGTCTGTAATGCCTGCATCAAATGTCCACATGTCCTCACAACTCAGAGTCCTACGACCTTTCTTCAGAACTGGATCAGATCTACTCTTAGCTTGCACACTTTCTCTGGTGTGATGACTAGAACTGTTCACAGTATTCCAACAGTTGTTTAACAAGTGTCTTACACAAGTTCAGCATTAACCTGAAGAAGGATCACTGCACTGAAATGTTAACTCTGTTTTCTCTTCATACCTGTTGAGTTTCTCCAAGAATTTCTGATTTTGCTTTTCTTAGATCTCCAGCATCTGCAGTTCTTTGTTTTATTAAAGTGCTTTCAAGTTTTGTATCAACCTCAAACTTTGAATTTTTTTCCTGCACACTAAGATCTTAAAACTAATATATATCAAGTAAACCAAGTGTCTAATAGTGACCCCTGGGGAATTCCAATACAATTTGTCCATTCTGGTCCTATTTAACAACTCTACCTCTTTCCATGTAACTACATATTCGATGTAGAACAAGTGTTCAGACAAACTTTTTCACCACTGAAGTTAATCTGACTGCTCTGTAATTGTTGGCCTTATTCTTACAACATTTGCAACTTTCTAATCCTCTGGCACCTATCCTGAACCTAGGGAAAATTGAAAGATTATGTCCAGTGCCTCTGCAATTTCCACTCTTGCCTGCTTCAATATCCTTGAATACAATGCATTCAGTCCCAATGCTTTGTTAATTTTAAGTACCAACAGTCTATCCATTGCTTCTTTCTTTCAACTTTGAACCCTTGAGTGACAGAGTTTTGTCTTTTGTCACCATTGCCTGGATAGTATCCACCTTCCTGGTAAAGACAGATGCAAAATATTCAGTTAATACCTCATCTACATCTTGTGCTTCCAGGTATGAATCCTCTTTTTGACCTTAATTGACTCTGCTCCTCCTTTTACCACGCTTTTATTACTCATATGTCAACAAAAGACTTTGGGATTCTTCTTCATGTTGGCTGCTAGTCTTTTCTCATAATTCCTCTTTACGTCTCCAATACTGTTTTGCACATCTCCTCCAAATGTTCTGGATTCCTTTGGGGTGTCAATTGTATTTTCTTCATGACTCTTGTCATAAACACAATTTTTCTTCTTTATGTTAAATTATACCTCCTTTGTCATCCAGGAAGCTCTGGACTTGTTTGTCCTTCCTTTTGATGGCATATACCTTGACTGTACCCAAATCCGTCTCTCCAAGTATACTGCAAACTGTGATATTCTTCACCAATGTTCTCTGTTGGCTCCCATACCACTTGCAAGTTAACAAGGTGTAGAGCTGGATGAACACAGCAGGCCAAGCAGCATCAGAGGAGCAGGAAAGCTCACCTTTCGGGCTTAGACCCCTTTCTGAAGAAGGGTCTAGGCGTGAAACGTCAGCTTTCCTGCTCCTCTGATACTGTTTGGCCTGCTGTGTTCATCCAGCTCTACACCTTGTATATCTCAGATT
>JAHRHZ010000223.1:16349271-16363959 GCA_024137785.1 Ginglymostoma cirratum
TTGGCCTGCTGTGTTCATCCAGCTCTACACCTTGTATATCTCAGATTCTCCAGCATCTGCAGATCCTACTATAACTTGCAAGTTAGTTTAGAGATCTCCCAGCAGCAGCTACAAAATGACCCAAATGGAATTCAACCCCAGATCTGTTCAGGTGGAAACCCATTTGGCTTGCATAGGTATCATTTTCTCCAGGGCTAGTCCCAGTGTCTCAGGAAATGAAAACCCTCCCTCCTTCATCATCTTCTAGAGACATGTTCATCTGTCTCATCCTCATAATTCTGTACTCACTTGCACATGACACTGGAAGTAATCAGGAGACAATTATAATTGCGGTCCTCCTTGGCAATTTTCAGCCTAGCTTTCTAAATTCTGACTGCAGGATTGTTTTCTCCTAAGTCAATGGTACAAAGTGAAACACAACCTTTAGTTGTTACCCAGCCACAGAAAAATGTCTTACAGCCACTCTATGAAATCTTTGACCCTTGCACTAAGGAGGTAGTGTACCAGCCTGGTGTGAGGTGCCATGTTGACTGCCACAGAAAAGCCAGCCTGCTCACCTAATGGATCACTGTTGCTTTCCCATTCTTCTTTTTCATCTACTTCAGTGCATCTCAGCCATTTGTAGTGCATGATCCCTGCTCTGAAGGATCTTGCTCATCATGGAACCAATAACTTACCTGCCTCCAAAATTGGGAAACCAATTTATGAATGGGATCCGAGGAGGCATAAATACCACTACCTGTTTCTCTCAGACTGACTAGCAGTCACCAATTCCCTTCCTACCTCCTCGAATATAAGCCACGATATGACCACGAATGTGCCATCCACATAGCTCTCATCCTTGTGGATGCACCAAACCGACTACAGATATCATTTGAGCTCTGAAACCTGGAGTACCATTTTGTGCAGCTTTCAGCGCTTAGGTTCATAGAGTCATACAGCACGGAAACAAACTCTTTGGTCCAACCATTCCATGCCGACTATAATCCCAAACTAAAGTAGTCTGACCTGCCAGCGCCAAGCCCATATCCCTCGAAACATTTATCATTCGTGGATTTATCCAAATGTCTTTTAAATGTTGTAACTGTGTGCGTAATCAACTACTTCCTCTGGAAGTTCATTCCATACACGAACCACTCTCTGTTTATTTTGTCTTTTGTCTTTATCTGTCTTTTTTAAATCTTTCTCCTCTCACCTTAAAAATATGCCCCTACTTCCCGCACATGTGGTTATCTGGCATATTGATAATGTCAATTCTGTCCATAAGCTAAACATTCCACTCAACCAAGCTGTCCTGCCATATCTTAACTGTGTTTCCCTTACATTAACTTTATTCTGCTTGGATTACTTGTTATTTTATTCTGTTGGTCGTGACTTTCCCTTTTCCCTGTTTTTTCTCATTTACTTATTGCAAGATTTCCTGCTTTTCTGATTTACAGCAAATCAAAGATAACCATTTTCCAAAAAGGTTTCCCATCAAATAATGAAGATATGGCAAAAGTGTAGAAGAGAGAACACCTCCTGCCACCTTTCAGCACATTCTCCACTCAGCACACTTTACTTCTTGCAATAAACCTTTTTTTAAAGGTTTCTCTTCAGTGTCAAATTGAATTTTGAACAAAATTACCAGTCATAGTCACTTGGCCTCTGCCTCACTCAGGTGAAGTGTCCTTTCCAAATGAAAATCTTTTTTCATATATAGAGCTCTGATAAGCCACTTTTTAGCTTAATCTCCTGTGACTGTAATCAATACTTTACTAAAGCAAGGGATTTCAGCTGATTGATAGATAACTGCCGCTATCAGGTACCTATCTGTTTACCTAGATTATTTTCACTTACCTGAAAGCTGTTAGGTTTAGGTCAGAATCTGACATTCACCTTCAAGCTGAACTTGAAAAAGATTTACCAGCTGAATTCCCACTTTGAACCAAATGCCCAGATATACTCACTTAACCTCTGTCTCACTCAGGTGTTGTCTCCCCCATTGTAACCATGCACCCTTATTTACAAAGCCCTTTTGACGCTGGTTACTTTCACCTTCGTGGCCTTTTTATCCTGCTGTTTGCAACATCTCTTTTGAGAAAAATGAAGTAACTTCATTCTGTTCCTATAGTCCTTGGGATGAGGTTCCTGTAGTGGAGAATGATGCTTGGTGTATTGACTTCAGTGTCTTCTGTAACTGATAACTGAACGACATTCAAATCGACAAAAGCATTTCTGCTTCCTAAAAATTAGTAATGATTAGTAATGGTATGAAAAGTTTGGTAATCTCCCTCCAACCGTAGAAAAGTGTAGCGCACATCCATCCTCTCATTCTGATTTTAAGACCTCTTGTAGCCCAAAGTTGACTAGAAAGCGGCATGAGAATTTTATGCATTCAAAAAAAATACACATCTGATCCCATATACAATTTATAACATTTTTTAAACCATTTTCCATGATATTTCCCTTCCAGAAATCATCCCATTGGCCTGTGAAAACAGAGGAGATGAAAGTCTGCAGTGGGACTTTTACATTGCCCAAGAATAATTCACCTTGCTCCTCAGTGTTGTTCAGTGGACACGTGCAGAGTGCTATGTCCTGTTTCTCAGTTTATGTGCTGCTGATGCAACTCTGAAATGGTCCTTCATGTTGCAAATGACCCTTTATAATACTGATTAGGTGGATCTACTGCTGATGTGTTCTCTGCATGGAATCAATCGGGTCCTGTTCCTTCATGCGTGCTCTGTTTTCTGAGTGCTCTTTTCCTCCCCATCTCTGTAAATACATCCAATCTACTATCATAGATAACATAGTGTGAAGATGGAGGAACACAGCAGGCCAGGCAGCATCAGACAAGCAGGAAAGCTGACATTTCGGGTCAGGACCCTTTTTCAGAAATGGGGGAGGGAGAAGGGAGCTCTGAAATACATAAAGAGAGGAGGGGTGGGGCTGGGGAAGGTAGGTGGGATGGTGATAGGCTATTTTTTCTTTACCTGCACTCACCTATCACCATCCCTACCTGCACTCATCTATCACTAGTATCATGTTTTGTGAACTACGGCCAGCTGTCTTGCCATACACCTTGCTGTGGGCTTTTCCAATACTTTGTCAGTGTTCCACAGGATTTCCCTCTCTGTGCTCTGGTGTCTAGGTGGGTGTTCAATTCCTTCACTCTCAGCACGACATTGATTATGGGCTACTCTTGCAGTTTTTCTGTCTACTTCTGCGGTTGGATTGCTGGGCTGGCCCCATTCTTCACCTGTAGCACTGTTGACCTACAAGTGCTCCTTGTCAGTTACCTTTGGTTTTGTGTTTATGATCACTATTGCCACTATGTAATAAAGACAGGTCAAGTGAGTAAACGTTAACGGACTTTATTACGCAAGGGATAGTTTTCTACACAGCAGGATCTCACTTCTATATGGCATGACAGCACTCTGATTTAGCACTAATACACATGGTCAGGACCTACTCTTAGAAGAAAGCTTTTGTTAACCCCTTGCGACATACACATACATGCATGTGATCTCTCAGTCTCTTTCTCTCTTTCTCCTGCTCTGTCTCTCTCTCTCCGCTGGAAATCCGACCATGAGGGTGATAAGTGGCAGTGGCACTACCAATCTGAATTTGCACCCTTTATTCCTTGTGAAAATGGACAGTGGGGAAAAGACAAGGATGTTTGTCAATCCTGGTTTTTGCACTAGATTCCCTAGTTTTTACCTTATGGAACGAAGCCACTGGCTTGGTTTAGATAATATTGACTGAGAATGCTAACGCACTGCCATTGGCTAAAATTTAAAATTTGAAAGGTATTAATGGCCTCCTGTTTCTGACATGAAAGGAGATTAGGTTATATTTTTCTTTAAATATTAATATTGGCGCCGCAGAATATAGTGTTAGCAGATGTTTGAGTGTTCATATTTTGCTCTGCCGCCAGAACTTTTACTTCCCACCTGCGATAGCTCCAGGACAACTGCAGAGGAGGAAGTGTCCTGGTTTATGCAATTATTTTAGCCAAATTTATTCAAAAGTAGCAGTGAGCATTAGAAGGCTGAAAATTTTATACTTTTACATTTTCATGTAGGTAGCATAAAGCCTGGTAAAATTGTGTCTTGTCTTCTGAGTGCACCTATTCATCCTTTCAAATTAAACTCATTTTCATTTCTCTGGCACATAGCCTATTTGTGTAATTAATGGATTTAGTTAAAATTTGTCTCCTATTCTCAAATATCACTAATTGATGCATTGTAACAGCTTTGGCTACTTCCAGATTCTGAAATTTAATTGTCTCTTGTACTGATGCTCACAGGAATCATGTATTTAAGCTGGGAACACATACTCTTTCTCTCTTTGCAACCCTTCCCATTTAACAGGATATCACCCCCACCCCACCCCCGAACCCCACCACCTTTGTCCAACTGATTCTTTATTGTCATGTCCTACGACAGATTCTCCTTCAATCTGTTCCCTTTGTACTCTCTTTCCTTGAGCCCTTATCAAAGTCCCCCCAAAGTCACCAAATGTCCAATCTTCTCCATAAACAAAATATGGTTTATTCTCTCTTTCTTTTCCTTCACCGAATAAGGTATCTCCCATCTTATAACCCCAAACTGCCCTGACCATGCAGCTGTCTCAACCAAGACCTAAGGAACATTAGTATATTTTTCCTTCCTTTCTGCTCTAAGCAAGCTTTTTACTCACTAGATTAATGATCACAATGTATCTTTTGGAGCTCAACTCTAATGTCAATCAATTGTTGGTAAAAATACAGATCCCCTAATTCGCACAGGTCAGATGTTCTCGGGGTCTCTGCATACCTTCATTAACAATACCAGTATTGGTTGGCCTGTATTAACAATGTTCTCTCTTACTCCTGCTTGCATTTTTCTGAATTGATATTAAATTCTTTGTTCTGGTTCTTGCAAGTGAATTTCTTGCTGTTCATTTTCTCAACTATTATTTCTAGTTCACTCTGTCAGGATGCTTACGTTTGTTTTCCTTCTGTGATATTTAATTTTCTTACTGAAATTGATTGGCGTTTCCACATCTGCAAGGGATCCAAAGAATTCAGCATCAGAACTTTGGTGAGATCATCTGCTGCACTTTTTTGATGTCTGTCAGCACTTTTCCAACACGGTGACATTAATTGTCAAGTGGCAGTTGCGCGGTTCATTGTGGCTAGCTAGCTTACTGTGAAGTGGGAGCCAAGTACATAAGGCCCTCATGCCAATACAAAGCCTCTACATAACTAAGAGCCCCTTATAATTTATCCTTCATGGTGACACATGGCAAGAAAGGGCTGCAGCCTGTTGGCTGAAATGCCGAGGGTCTCGAAGGAACCATTGTCCCCAGATATGTAACTCACTAGCATGTGCATATGCCTTAGCCTCCATTGAATGGATGGGTTTGTTCAGAAACTATCACTATTATTTCACATAAAAATTGATATTAAAACATTTAGATATTGGATTGTTCTCGGTTTGTTGTACAGATATAAATCAGTCAACTAAGTAGGCCACGTGCTCATGTTCATTTCACGCTGGAGGTAAGCCTCCTGCCACATTGGTTGCGGTTCCTCCGGAGACATTTCTTAAACAAGCACTGGGAGTTAGGCGCATGCATGTGGAAGGTACTTAACTCTAGCCCGAAGCTGTTGATACACAACTTGATTTTGTGTGACCACAGCAACCAAGTTTATTTTGGAGTCAGGAAGATCAGGCTCTTTTGGGATCCACTTTGAATTCATGAAGCATCATATCGGTCACCACTCGTTCTTATTTTGCCCTCAGCCTCTCTCAGTCGCTGAGCTATCCTCTCTTGCTACCTCCTAGTAAAGATCAGTAATCCACCTCTGGAATAGCACAGTTTTCCAGTAACAAATAGTCGACTGAGCTCAGTGACTTATTTTCCAGGATTCTGCCATTAGCTTTAATCGGACCAAGCAGTACAATCCAAACTCTAGGCCATATTGTCTGAGCATGAGCTTTTTAGTTCTGCTACCTAAATCATTTGAACCTGTCATACCTTTCCAGTTCTGAATAAACTTTCCACACCCATTGTGGGCAGAAATAAAATTAACTGCAGGCCACGCTTAAATGACAAAGGTTGCAAGATAATAATTTATCATATTCACCGCAATGCACATAGTAGAAAGGCTGGGTTAATTCTGAAGAGAACACTGACACAATTTGTTTGCCAGCTCTTGGAGTACTCTAGCAGTGTCAAAAATCCACAAAGTCGAACTTGTCATCATCCTTAATTATCTACTAAGCAAGGAAATTAGCTTTCCAGATTTCACTCCCAATGTGCTGTAAATCTTTTCTCTTCCAATTTGCTTCTTTCTCCTGGGTGGGCAAATTAAGCTCCCCTTCGTATTTCCCAAAAAGATGCTTTCTATGGTTTTCTATTTTACTGTTCACATCTGGGTTTCATATCAGCCTTTAATTAATCCTTAGTGATTGCTGGGCATTGACAGCCAACCAGGGAAGGCTCTGATTACACTCCAACCAGGCCTGGTGACAGACCCAGCCAGGCAAGTATAGCAAAGGCTGTGATTTATCACAGATTCCTCATCTCCATCAGGAACACTGCTTAAGAATGCCTGCATATAAATTAAGACAATAATTTACAAAATCAATAAATGATAGTAGTCTGCTCTTACTGTGGTAACTGAAAATTGTAGATTTGCCAAGAGCATTTAAAAGTTAGAGATGTTTTTTAGCCTTGTTGAAAAAAACGTAAAAACATTCACAGAAAAATTCCACATAAGTCTCCATCTATTAAAAGCTTTCTTTGACCCAGTAGCTGTAGCTCAAACTGATGAGCACTTGACTACTAGCCAAGAGGTGATAAGTTCAAGTCTCTGATGCCTGCTATCATCTGCACTTGCCTCAGTGGGCTGAGTTCTGCCACTTTCGAAGTACGTATGCTGGACTGTGTTTTCGAAAGGGGAAGCTGGCATCGTCATGTTTACAGCGCTTGGATTATGCCTCCTGGTGGCCAACAGTAGACTGGCATCAATAATACCTGGATATTTGCTGTCCACCATTCTTACTTTACTTCTGATGTACAATGCCTATTCGTTATTTTGATGTCTCACAGTAGGAATTTGGAAACTTGGCAGTAATAGCATTTGAAATATGTCTTCAACTTATTACCCTGTTCTCTGGCAGAAACGTTGACATTTCTATTATAAACAGAAGTGTGGGCTTTGGTTATGCTGAAATTAAGATTTATATGACTGTAGCTAAACAAAGTTAGAAGGTTGAGACACATAATTTTCTGATCTATCTTTTTCTTTCTTAACGATTGACACTTTGAAGTTGCTTATTAAATCAGATGGTATTTTGTTTGCTGGAGACCTGATTTTTCTATTCTTACGGGCTATCAGTATTGGGCTTAATGTATAATGTAGTCAAGCAACCAAGGGCCCAGAATTGGATCTTCTAAATTGACTGACAGCCAGAGAAATCTGGCCTGACAGAAAATTGGCCAAACTAAATTAAACAGCAGCCTGCAGCTATCGGCTACACTTAACAGTGGAGACAAAGGTCATGGGGGTCACAAAGGTTCAAGGGGAACCAGCTACAACCAGCCCAAGGGTTGTGTCTTGAAGGAGTGTCGATCAGGCATTCTGGCATCTTGACTGCCTGAGTAAGTGCACCTTACATCTTCCAGCATGGCAACAGCGAAGGGTGTTGGCGTGACCTCATTGGATGCTTTGAACCCCGCACGTGATCCCATTGGCCAAAGGCCACAGAATATTCTGGAAGGTCAGGGATGAGGGTGGATGAAAACAAACACCTGGGAGCTAACCCCTCAATGAAGACTAAGAGAAGCCACAGTGGACTTGTGGTAGAAGGCTGTGCAGCAACCAAAAAGACTCAACAGAAGATCCACCCTGATCTACGAGACCCACCTTTGTGGAAGAAAGCCAGCCTTAGATCAAGGAGGAAGGAGATTCCAACAGTCCAGCTCAAACATGTAGATCATTGCAGGTAATATTCTTTCACAAACAGATAGAGCTTTATAGACAGCAATTATTGTAGGAACTTGGGAAATGCTGACATGGTGTTTTTAATAAGGAATATTTTGTTCATCAAATTGAGTTGAACCGTAAACCGAGTTCTGAGTCCTGTTGCCCATCTCACCGATAAGAGCACCTGGATAAATTTTTAATGCATAAGCTGGTCAAAGTGTTCAAAGCACAGACAACATTTTGATTTTCACTGAAGAGGACAGACGCGTTGACATCAGCATAAGGATATCAATCATTAGATTCCACTTAGATTATCAAAACTAATTCTAGTATAAAATATGGTCAGTTAAGGGTTCAGAATATTGCATCACTCTAAAATGGATGAACGTTTACATTGTGTCAAAGCATTATAACAAATCAGATAAATGACTTTCCAATTTCTCTTTCAGAACTGATTCTTCTTCAGCTAGTCTTGCTCCTGTCTTCCATTGGGATCCTATTTTAGCCAAATTCAGTAAGCTGACAGGTGTTTTCTTAGATTAAAAAAACAATAACTATGCTTCAAAATCAATTTGTTTCAAAGTGCCTTGGAATTTTCTCAGGATAAACTATAAAATGCTCAAGCTAGAAGATTGATACTCAGCACTTGACTGTACTTAAGCAGCAGCAACAAAGTTTAAAGGGTCTCCAGAACAACACATTGGTGCCTACATCACAGTGGTCAATATCCATCTTCATCATCAGCTACTTCAACATCATTCAAGTCCATGACCTCAAATTAACCTGAAGGGCAAGGGTAGCAAATGTCTTGCTGAGCTAATCATGTGAGAGTTTCCTTCATGTCATGAGAAAGCTTAATACAACTGTCATAATTCTTTCATTATTAGTCCAAAGTCCCAATATTTGCTATTTAGCTTTATTATGGAAATGCTATAGTAAGATCATGGGAAGCCCCACTATTACTTCTCGGGCTACAACCAACCAAATGGCCTACTTTGTGCAGTGATCGTATTAAAAATCCACTATTCAAGAATGGATAGACAATAATGGCAATGTCATATATCATTTTCTATTGAGACAAATCCTCAAACACTGCTAAAATGAGATGCAAGTCAAAGATGCAGTAAGGACAGTTAAATGTCAATCTTAGTTCTCATTGAAGCCTCCCTGACATACTTACAATACCAATGATGGCCCAACATATCGGTACCCTCTTCTCAATCTGTATAAAATGGCTTTCCTTCTCCGAGTGTGATTTGTTGTGTTCTAGTCCTGAGGAAAGCAAAACAAAAACTTTGACTTGGTATTACCTTTTAGTATGTCTAAGTTTTGTACGACAAAACAATTATTTTAACAAGTTCTTTATACTAGATCACTAAAAAGGAACAATGAAGCAGAATTTACTTTGCATATTTCTTGTTACCCAGATAGAAACTTTTACATTTGACCTTTTCAGTCTGAATTCCCAGGAGGTCAATCATAGTATGTACAAATTGCTCAAATCAACCTTCAGGGATTTATGTCATCTTACAGCAGTAAGAAGGTAGCAGGATAGCAACAGCATCTGCATCATATCATCTAACATGTCAGTCTGAGAATATTCAGTAAAACGCAAATGGTGGTTAAAGAGAGACCTGCAAGACTTTTGGCATAAACAACATCAATGAGCGCTGCCCTTCTGACAGTCATAAAGCAAAATAAATTTGATAGGTGCTGACTTGCCCTACCCTGAGTAGGAACATCACCGACCTGATATCAGTGTTATGAATAGTTCTATTACGAATGGTTTAACATTCTGAGTTTATAAACTAGATTCTGTGCAGGATATAGTTCTATTTTGAAAAAAATAAACTGCATGTGGTATTTATTATAAAATATTTAGCTTGACTCAATAGCGTTCTCTACTCTGAGGTGGAAAGTTGGAGCTTCAAGCAAAACTTTAGGATTTCAATGCTGCGAGCAGTATTGCATTTTCAAAGTTGCCACATTTCAAAGGCAGCACTACATCAAGTAAAAGCAAAATGCTGTGGATTCTGGAGGTCTGAAAGAAAAACAGTACGTGCTGCAGCAACTCGTCAAGTCTGTTAGCATCTGTGGAGTGAGAACTCAAAGGAATGCAAACTCCATCAGCACAATATGATAGATTTCCAGTGACCAGTGGCATACAAGGTTATGGCAATGAAGTGAGGTAAAAGGCATTGATGTTTTCGATCAGGGTAGGCTCACCAGACGAGGTAGCCTACCCCCGTTCCAATGTTCTAATAAACTTGTTGCTATGTTAATGACATCTACTCTGGCTGAGCCACATTCATTGAGTGGATGAAAGTCATATACCAAAGGACACTCTGTATGGTGAATATACCATTGGGTTATAAACCCCTCAGCTTCTATATATATATGTGGCGAAGATACCCCTAAGCAAGATATAACAATGGTGAACATGGAGCACTGACAACTGAGAGACAGTCACTGACACATTGAACTCTGAAGGCTGACTGTTTGGAAGCATTAGTAGAGATAAGTAAAAACAGAAAACCCAGATGGTTGAGGAGAGGAGAGAGAGAAACCATGGGCCAGCCAATTCTGCTGTTGCTCAGCCCATTGCAAGTGCAGCCAACACTACCTTTCCAAACGGAGTCTCCTCTTCTTAAATTCATTCACAGTATGAGGGCATCGCTGGCTGGGACAGCATTCATTTACCATCCCTAATCACCCCAGCAGTAATGACTCAACTAAATTGTGACTCTGGAATCACTTTTAGGCCCAAACCAGGTAAGGATGACAGATTTCCCTGCCTGAAAGGACATTAGCAAACCAGAAGGGTTTGACAATTGACAATGGTTGCCATTAGGCAATCTCTTTATTCTGGATTTTCATTGGAGTTTAAATCCACATTCCCACCCCCTGAGTATTAGCCAGCGGCTTTGGTTTGCTATCCCAGTGACAGTACCACTACGACACCACCTCCCTGATACAAATCAGGCGATATTTCATAAAGTTGATCACCATAGCTTGAAACATCACAAGATGGAAGAATGTTCAATGAGAATGCTGTGGTCATTAAAGCAGATTTCAACGCATGAGATCACATGCCATTCATTAGGTGAGAAAATACAGCAATAAGATCAAATAAAAAAAAAGACAAGGTACAGGAGTTTGCAGAACTCAATAAACCTTCCAGCTGTTAGCAGCATGACATTGAAGTGAATGAACTACAGCTTGTGTGAACACATAACAGCTCATAATTCCCATTATCAACTGATCTGGCATCAAATCCACTCACTAACAGCAGTCTCGTTAAGCTTTACTGGCTAAGTAAAAATTAAGAGATGTATTATTTTGTGTAACAGTAAACAAATGTAACTTCTTGGTAATCTGATAGAACAACATTGGTTGCTAAGCCCGAAATCATGCAAACATTGACGAAGTATTTTAAAGATTATTCTCCTGACCATTTTGAGATATCTGGTTGGCATGGACGAGTTGGACCAAAGGGTCTGTTCCCATGCTTTATGACACTATGATGCTACGATCAAAAAGAGAGTGAATGCAGCGGGGGCACTCTACAGTTGATAGCAATAGTGATGCTCCCTTGCTCAAGCAATAGAATTTGTGTATCATGATAGATGATAGCAACATGCCAGCTTTTTCACACAGTAACAATGTTCTAGTTCTCACTGTAGGTAAGCATTGGTAGAAATTTCAGTTGAATGCCTGGCACATTCAAGCATGGGCCAACAATGGAGCTCAAACCCAATAAACATTGCAGTGGCACCAAGCCTCCAAACTACTGTGCATCTAGAACTTCTTAAAATATGTTTTTAGAAACATGATGAAGTACCGTTTCTAAAAAAAAGTAATATGCTCAGATGTGCCATGTCCACGTGACTCCCATCCTAGCAAGATAATCATGTAAAACACTTCTCTTCCTTGTCAATTGCACCCAGATGGGTTTTACAAGTCACCAGTTATCGATTGTAAGATGTTACCTGTGTCAGCCTGTAAACTAAGAAATAGCCACAAATGTCAAACCATTCAACCTTCTTTCATATTGATTTTGAAAATAATATCCTAAACACAGAAAAAGCAATAAACAGGTTTTTTTTATTTTATGTTAATCCTAAGTAACATGATAAGAAATAGGAGCAGGAGGGTCCCATCAAGCCTACACTGTCATTATGTAAGTTCATGGCTGATCTGATGTGATCGTAAGTTCACAATCCTGCCTGGCCCCATAATCCCTAATTCAGGTCAAAGATCTGTTTAACTCGGCCTCAATAACAGACACAGTTATGATGCCTGCTAATGTTAATACTGGACAATTGAGATCCGAGAGAGGAACCTGGCTTGTTAAATCATATTTTTGATTTGGTTTGGTTTTAACAAAGTGATCTCTCACTGAGACATGACAACTAAATGCTGCAGATTTTACTCTAACAATAAAATAGAAGTTTATTATGAAAAAGAGATAAAATAGAATAAACCAAACAACCTACTTTTCATACAAAACTCAAAAATTTTTAAGTACACAGTTGAAGTATAACCCCATTCATCCCAAAATGCTTCTATAAATTGGAAGGAAACAAAAACAGTTTTACTGCAGTACCAAAAATACTACTCATACAAGACTCATACCAGAGCAACTGTATCTAATACCTTGTTAGGTTTAACTCCCTTGTGATTTTAACTTTTAGAATGGAAATGCAGATAGCTCCTTCCTGGAGTTACTGTACACCTGAGCTTCAATATACTCAGATTTAAGAAACTTCCTTTAGGTTATATTCCAAAACTCCTGGTCAGGGACTAGTACTATTTCTAATGTCGCCCAGTTCACTGTATTTATTTCTCTTCCAGGCTCACAGGTCTGTACAACCATCCTATTCCAAAGTCTTCACAGAACTGCTCCACTCAAAGTAAAAACCAAAACCCAAAAGTCCCTCTCTCAGCTATGGATGTTTCCCATAAGCATAAATAAAACAGGTTCCAGAACTCTCTAACAAAGGCCCCATTATCTGCCTTGCTGGGTTGCAAAAATACTAAATAAATGTCATTTAGTAGTCACAAAACTCATTCACTCCAAAGTCAGGCATGAAAACTGCTTTAAAATAAATTATCACAACTATGGAAATACCTACTAGTTAATTGCTAACTTCAAACACACGTGCGTTCTTATGCTATTTGGCCTTGTCTCACAATATTACCCAAATAATTTATCTCGGTCTTTGAAATTGCACACTTGACCAAATCTTTAGCCAAATATGCTTTTTGTAGTCTATCAAACAGTTCAAACAAAAGGTGTAAATGTTCATCCCAGGTTTGGCTAAAAACAACCAAATCATTGATGTAAACAGTAACGTTACCATGTCCTTCAACTACTTTCTTGGTTAATTGTTGAAATGTTGCTAGTGCATTTTTCATTCCAAATGGTATGACTTTGCACAAATAAAGTCCACTCAGCGTTATAGACGCTTAGATTTCTTTAGCTCTCTCAGCTAAAGAAACTTGTCAATATCCCTACAGCAAATCGATTTTTGTGACAAACGTGGCATGAACAATTCATTTTCAACATAATCTTCTAGTCGTGGTGTAGGACATGTCCGGTTTTGTTACCATGTTGACGTTACGAAAATCAATGGAGATTCTTGGTGACCCATGCTGTTTTGGTATCATCAGAGTAGATGAGCTTTAGCTACTTTGACTCAATTCTATAATGTCACTGTCTATCATAAACTTAATCTCTTCCCTCATGTGAGCTAATCTGTTTGGTTTGCGTCAATATGGACGTTGCTTTAATGGTACTGCATTTCCCACATCAACATCATGAAGAGCCAGAACTATTTTTCCTGACCGACACTAACCAGTTGGTTTTGTAATTCTGTTACAACCTTTGTAAGACACTTGGATAATTTTCTGGCAGATAACTGTAATGCTTCTACATTTTCCAATTTGATTATTGGCAAGTTAACATTTCAATTTTGCATTTTTGATTCATTGTCCTATTGTTCTAATGCTTATATTTCACTCCTTATTTCCTTTCCTACTGTGAGTACAATTTTCTCCCGACTATCATCCCTGTCATACTATCTCTCCAACACATTAACATGACACACTTCCTGATTCTTTCTCCTTCCTGGAGAACTCATTATCATTGAATTTCTTCTTATTTTGATAGGATCCAGTGAACTTTGCTTCAGTGGTTGTACTGCTAATTTCTAAGACTGATAGCTGTTAAGTGCAAAACACAAGTGAGCCCTCATTTATTGTCGGCTGAATACCAAGGTAAGGCAACCAGAAGAAAACGTTAGGCAGGTAATCTTCCATACATGCACATTGATTTACATCCTCGGTAGTGTATTTTTAAAGTTTTGCAAAATATGATCATGATCCTTTCTTTCTTACTTGCTCAATACGTTGGACACTGTATCAAGTTTGTAAATTTCCTTTGTAAAGATCCAAAAAAGTGACCCAGATACTTACATCGTTTCAGAGACAGTAGGAACTGCAGATGCTGGAGAATCTAAGATAACAAGGTGTGGAACTGGATGAACACAGCAGGCCAAGCAGCATCAGAGGAGCAGGAAGGCTGACGTTTCGGGCCTAGACCCTTCTTCAGAAAAAAATGAAGAAGGGTCTTTTCTGAAGAAGGGTCTAGGCCCCAAACGTCAGCCTTCCAGCTCCTCCGATGCTGCTTGGCCCGCTGTGTTCATCCAGCTCCACACCTTGTTATC
>JAHRHZ010000223.1:16364359-16383386 GCA_024137785.1 Ginglymostoma cirratum
GCTGTGTTCATCCAGCTCCACACCTTGTTATCCCAGATATTTACGTGCCTGTTTTCATACTGCGCCATCTAGTGGAAAAACAAAACAGTTGCATCTAACCCCAGATGGAATGAGTGGACTCTCGTGTCTGGTAAGTTGTAGTTTAGGCAAAATCATTGTGCAGCATTGAAAAAGCTGCAATATAATTGCAATTTAAAACAAAAGCATAAATAATCTGCAGCAAAATCCATTTGCTTGTTTTAACATCATGACTTTTGATTGTGAATTTCATCTGAGACTGTTTGACTTTTACCCTAATTATGGTGAAGAGATTAAATTCAGTTTGCACCTATTAATTCTACTGACTTAAGCTACATTCGATTTCCTCAACATGTAGAACACACCTCTGCTCCAGTTTATGGATGGTGTTGTATTTCCATTGAACATATGTACTGCAGATTTAGTGTGCAAGTTCCTACACTAGCCAGAATCAAATCCTTTTGCTTTGTGGTGGGTATTTGACTGTGATTTTTGAGGTTGGAAATTTGATTCAGATCTGTGATTGCTTTAAACAGACTTGTACTTTCATACACAGCTTGGAGAAGTAACCATTTCAATCCAAGGTCGTGTAATTTTAAACACTTCTGGCTGAGGGGCAGGATGTTCATAGCAGCAATGTGAAATGAGAATTGGAATCCTGAATCCATGCCAGGGGCAGCTGTTATTGACCTTAAGTTTCATGGGGGTGCCCCATCATTGGGATAGGGAGGGAATTGGAGATAATTAGTTCTTTGAGGGGGTATAACTATTATCTAAAAGATATTAGATTGAGAGCAACTTGGCAATAGCTCAGGTAAGTTCCTTATGCAAGGGCAGTGCGCATTTCTCTAATGTAGGCTTACCGATCCTTCAAGAAATCAGTGGCAGGAAGAGGCCACTCTTCCATACCACACATGCCCAGGGGCAGATACTTGACCCAGAAGGAATATGATGTGCAGAAACTGGATTCGCTGTCATAACAGGTTCAGTAACTTTGAAACATGAGTGCAACACACCAACTGCCTCCCTCAGCCTTCTCACCAGCCCCCAGTCCTCAGATCAGGCCTCTGGTTAGTTACTTTCAAGCATGTACAGCAGCTGAGAAGAAACTTTATTGCAAATGTTGCTCCCAAACATGGGAGCAGTGTGTACTCAGGGCATTTAGGGATCCACCAGAATGGTCAAGTGGTAGGTTGCAAAAGAAAGCAGCAAAAAAAAAATTCAAGATGGTATACAGGAGCATAGAAATGTAGGACTAGCAATAGGCCTTTCTGCCCTTTGAATCTGCTCGTGCATGCATTTGTTGTCTCCCTTGAAGGTTGGCAACCATCATGGAAAACCAGGTCCAACACACTCAGTGATAATACAGTGTGGAGCTGGAGGAGCACGGCAGGCCAGGCAGCATCAGAGGAGCAGGAAGGGTCCTGACCCAAAACATCAGCTTACCTGGTCCTCTGATGCTGCCTGGCCTGCAGTGTTTCTCCAGCTCCACAAGGTGTTATCTCTAACTCCAGCATCGGCAGTTCTTACTATCTCTGAGTGAGTTATAACCCCAACACACTCAGTGTCTGCTGGATATGTCCACACAGCTGAAGTCTATTGTTCTAACTATCAGTACTGAGTTTCAATGGCGAGGTGTGAGGAGGATGAGGCAACTCCACCTTACTCCAAGTGTCCCTTCCTCTCACAAAGACCAAGTGATACCAGCAGGCATCCGGGTGGATGGGGACCATACACAGGTGCTTCTTCTCAGGATGCGTCGGAGTTTCCAGGCCCCTCCACATTTCCTTTGCCTTTGATCTTATAACCTGCAGAAGTTGAAACAAAGGAGGTTGAGCTTGCATCTGGGTAGGATAGTTCCATGAGATCAAGACCTTCTAGTCCCAAACACGCCTAATAACAGTAACAAATCTCCCAGGCCAACAGAGCCAACTACACAGCAAGCTCCATCGACCACAACTACAGAAGATAGGTGTAATTCTACATAATGGGAGACAGGTGAAGAAAGAAGGTAACTTTGACAACTAGGTGGCACAGGTACTGTGTCATTGCGAACAACATTTCACTTTTGCAAATATATCTTCAATTAATCCGGTAAAATATCTACTACAGTATCCTTATGCTGTCAGTCCCGTGTGAGAGCTGAGAAGACTTCAGACATCCTAAGAATGAAAGAAGTTGCAATGGCCAAACATTGCTCATTTCTCACAAACAACTTACAGCCTGACTGCAGATAACCTTTGATATAGGGTTCCTTGGAAGTGTGACTTAGATGACTGCAGCCATGCTAACTTATACCCATAGTGTTGTTCAATCAGAATCATGGAGCTTCCTTCCGAACAGTACTCTGAATGTACCTCCATCTCATGAATGTAATGGTTCAAGAAGGCCACTCACCATAGTCTTATCAAGGGCAATTAGGGATTGGCAACAAATAACCTCTCTCCTCACAATTCCATGAAAGAATGAAGTAAAAGAGCAAACATGTCCATTGGTTTACTCTTCCTGTTGTATGAAGCTTTTATAACTATGCAGCAGACTCTCAGTATGCCAGTGCAATATCCTGATGTGTGTCGCCAAATGATAATCTTTAAAAGTCAGTGTTACTATTTGAATGTAACTCATACTAAATAAGAAAATTAGTGGAGATAATATATTTCTCTACAAGGAAGGTGACAAAATGTCAGTGACACGCTCAGACCATGTGATGCAACACATTTTACACACTTTCACACAATCATTGGCAGAGGTTCACAAGGGAGGTTATGATTCATAAATTGTATACAGGAAATAAAAATTAAGAAGCGCAATATTGCTGCACCGTGCAATATTTGAAGATCTTTAGTAATTGGGCGCAGAATTTGTTGAGCTAAATCCTAGACAGATATTCAAGCCACACAATGATCAATTACTGTTGTATAGCAGGTTGATAAGACACAAACTTTAATTCAATTCAGATTTATAAGAAAGCAAGTGCTCCATTTTCATGGAATTTTATTTCATTTTAAATCTGCTTGTAAAGTGGAGTTTTATTACTTTGAGTTAGTCTCATCTTCAGTGATAAGTGTTTTATCTGAATTTGGCTGTGATGGAACCTCTTCAGTTGAGTGTTGTTTACACTGTTATCCTGAAGTGGCCCCTTTCTTTTTCCTGCCCCACTTGGCTGAAATGGTTTCTTTCATTTTTATGTTTCAGATACAGGAAACGGCTGCACAGATTTACCAAGCGTCTAAAATGACCCCTGGTGGCTCTTTATCAACTAAGCTGCCAACCAAGGGAAAGGTGAACTTTTCCTTGATCCACATTTTTAATTGTGGCACGCCAACATGGAGACAGGAGATCGCACAATATCAGTGGCAGGAGGAATCTGTAAAGGTTACATATGAAGGAAGATAGTGAGAGATTTGAAGTTTGCAGGAAATCTGGAGAATATCACAACTCGACTTTTTGACTGCAGTTATTGTACTGAATATAATTGATTTTGTTGGAAATGTTGTATCTTTTATTTCTTATCTACTAAGATTGTTTTCCAATTTGGCCATTCACAATCAGAGTTTTATTCAATATAGATTTCCTATCCTCAGTTACAAAGAATAACCTGAAAAACATCATCCAGGCATTTCAAAAACTTATGCTGGTCACTTTGTACAGGCAGCTAATAATAGGAAATGATAAAGTGCTAATTCCAAGTAGTGTGAACTTCACTTATATAATTGCCTTGAAGAATCTATTTGAAGTTAATTAATATTTGAACGCATTTGCTAAAAATGTGCAGCTGCACAAATAACAATACTTGATAATGTAAATACTATAATATCTACCATTTCAAAAAACAGAAGTTGTCATGTTGTCCCATGTGTGCCTTGAGAAGAGACTGAATGGGTTGCAAATTGTTTGTTTAGAAACAAAGCAATGAATGTGGGGTATTGAATCCTACATGTCACCAGCGTTTTCACCCCAATTCCCCTTCCTGGTGATCAGTGAGGTGCTGTACCCACACAGACTCCATATGTCCTAAGACACTGTGACAGACACTGTGTTGGCAGCTAAAGTGGGACCTGAGACCTCTAAGTTTGGGTGGCCACTTTCTCCTGATGGCTGTGAAGGTGGCAGTTCATTTGGTTTCTTCCAGGGTATGATTTGTGTGCGATCTCTCAGTCATGCACCGACAAACACATCAGCATTGTGATCGATGTTTTATGTGAGATATCACACCAGTTCATTCTGTTTCCCCCATTGATGAGGCCAGAACTACAGCCTGGGCAATGGGATCCAGAAACATAGCTGATATCCCCCAGGTTCAGGGTGACATTGACTACACATGCATGGCATTGAGAGGGCTGTATCACTACCCTGTGGAATTTATCAATAGAAAAGGCTTCCATCACCATTACCTCTTCCTGTGTGTCTGCTGTCCTGGCAGCTGCCGTGACTCCTACATCCTGGAGCTCATTTGTACAGCTGGTGAGTTTGAGAATACAGATGCATTACAAGGCTGTTTAGTAAGGGACAAGGGATACCCATTACAACCATGGCAGATTACACCATTGTGCAACTCCCTGAAGATGTAGATGTTAGATGCATTGCTGCCCATTCTTCACAGTGGGGCTTCTGAGGATGTGGTTCCTCTGCTTGGACTAGACTGGGGCGAGTTGGGGTTGGGGGTCTCCAGTAAGGTGTAGGGAGAGTATGCCACATTATCCTGATGTGCTGTGCTCTGCACAATTGGATCAAGCAATAAGGCGATGTACTAAACAAAAAATGCTAGAAATCACAGCGGGTCAGACAGCATCCTTGGAGAGAGAGCAAGCTAACGCTTCGAATCTAGATGACTCTTCATCAGACTAGTCATTTAGACTTGAAACATCAGCTTGCTCTCTCTCCATGGATGCTGTCTGACCCACTGTGATTTCCAGCATTTTTTGTTCAATACAGATTCCAGCATCTGCAGTAATTTTCTCCAACAAGGTGCAGTATGAGCTGCTGAAGAACTGGGAGAATGAGAACAGTCGTCTGAGGAGAAGTACAAGGTCATTGTGGAGCAGGAAATTCTCTTTCTGCAGGAGAGACCTTAGATAAGTCAGACTCTACAAGCCAGGCGGAACCTTACTGACACCTAATTTCAACAAATGAGATTTGCAGCACACCATCATGGACTGTTAAATAGTCATTGGTCGTCATGTTAGCATATGGTTCACATTGCGAATGTGTACTGCAGCTTCATTTCACTTGTTTATGTTCATTTTTGCTGGCTGTAAATAAAAACTCATGTTTGCTGTTGCCAAATGATTTGTCTGTATATGATGTTCTTTCTTTCAGTTGTTTCAGCAGCGGGAGTCTGGGAGAAAGAGCGAGGGCAGCCTGGGAAGATAAGCTTCCACCCAATAAATTTGGGAGTTAACTAATACCCGATACACTGCACATGTAGTGTCTCCCACCCTTCCACCTCCTCTAACCTAATAATAACGACTAAGTGTGGTGAGCAGGTAAGCTATTTGCATTTTTTTTTCCTCATCTCTGTTATCTTTTGGGGTGGTCACCCAGACGCCAAATCCTCTGGGAGCGAGTCGGAAGGCAAAGCCGGAGTCTGTTTGAGTATATAACAGAGTAAACTTACTGGTGCAGAGAACACTGTGAAACTAAAAAAAAAAAAAAATTTTAAATAATTAACTATGTAGAGATGGCAGGACAGGTGATGTGTTTTAGCTGTATGATGTGGGAGCTAGCTGATCCCATTGACAACAGCAGTGACCACATCTGCAGCAAGTGTTGGCTGCTTGAGGAGCTCCGGCTCAAAATTGATGAGCTGGAATCCGAGCTCCAAACACTGCGGCACATCCGGGAGGGGGAGAAGTACCTGAATGCTGTGTTCCAGGAGGCAGTCACACCTGGTAGATTAACTAATGTTAGTTTGACCGGCGGGCAGGGAGAGCAGTGTGTCACTGTGAGTGAGGCAGGTAGAGGGACCCTGCAGACAGGAACACAGAAGCCGCAGCCCTTGACATTGTCCCACACGTATGAGGCAATTGCCCCCTGCGTGGATGAGGAACAGGGCTGCAGGAAGGATGAGTCAACTGACCATGGCACCATGGTCCAGGAGGCCATTCAAGATAGGGGAACAAAAAGACAGATTGTAGTTGTGGGGGATTCCATCATCAGGGGGATAGACAGTATCCTCTGCGAGCAGGATAGACAATCCCGCATGGTGTGTTGCCTGCCCGGTGCCAGGGTGAGAGACATCTCTGACCGGCTTGAGATGATACTAGAGAGGGAGGGGGAGAATCCAGTTGTTGTGGTCCACATAGGTACCAACAACATAGGCAGGACTAGGAAAAAAGACCTGTTTCAGGATTATGTAAAGCTAGGAACAAAATTTAAAAAACAGGTCTTCAAGGGTCATAATCTCTGGATTGCTGCCCGAGCCACATGCAAATTGGCATAGGGAGGCGAGGATCAGGGAAGTAAACACGTGGCTAAAAGAGTGGTGTGGGAAGGAGGGTTTCCTTTTCATGGGGCACTGGCATCAGTTCTGGGACAGGAGGGATCTGTACTGCTGGGATGGACTCCACCTGAACAGGGCCGGGTCCAGTGTTCTGGCGAAAAGGATAAATAGGGTGGTTAATAGGACTTTAAACTAGTAAGTAGGGGGGAAGGGAGAAGTGAGCATAGATGGAGAATAACAATTAGTGTAAGGCAACGCAGCAGGTTAGCAGGTGACGAGGAAGCTTCAACTCCATTGAAAATTAGGAAAAAAGTTAAAGAGAAGGAGAACTCAAGAGCTGTTAGTAATGGAGGTAGTAGGACCCAAAAAGAAGGTGCAAAAACTGGCATAAGGGCACTTTATCTGAATGCTCGGAGCATTCAAAACAAGGCAGATGAGTTGACAGCGCAAATCATGACAAATGGGTATGACTTAGTGGCCATTACAGAGACATGGTTACAGGATGGTCATGACTGGGAGTTAAATATCGAGGGGTATCAAACTGTTCGGAAGGACAGACAGGAAGGTAAGGGAGGTGGTGTTGCTCTGATTTTTAAGGATGATATCAGGGCGGTAGTGAGAGATGAAATAGGTTCTACTGAACAAAATGTTGAATCCATTTGGTTGGAAATTAGGAATAGCAGGGAGAAGAAGTCACTGATAGGTGTGGTCAATAGGCCGCCAAATAATGACATCGTGGTGGGGCAGGCAATAAACATAGAAATAGCTAACGCATGTAAAAATGGAACAGCAATTATCATTGGGACTTTTAATCTACATATGGATTGGTCAAACCAGGTCGGTCATGGCAGCCTTGAGGAGGGGTTCATAGAATGCATCCGCGATAATTTCCTAGAACAATATGTAGTGGAACCTACAAGGGAGCAAGCTATCCTAGATCTAGTCCTGTGTAATGAGACAGGAATAATTAATGATCTCACAAGTTAGGGATCCTCTCGGAAGGAGCGATCAGAGTATGGTCGAATTTAAAATACAGATGGAGCGTGAGAAGGTTAAATTCAGTACCTATGTCCTGTGCTTAAACAAAGGAGACTATGAAGGAATGAGGAAGGAGTTAGCTAAGGTAGAATGGGAGCAAAAACTTTATGGTGGGTCAATTGAGGAACAGTGGAGGACTTTCAAAATGATTTTTCACAGTGCTCAGCAGAAGTATACTCCAGTGATAAGGAAGAACTGTAGGAAGAGAGCCAGCCATGGATGTCTAAGGAAATAAAGGAAAGTATCAGAATGAAAAAAAACACATACAATAAAGCAAAGAGTTGTGGGAAACTAGTCAACTGGGAAATCTTTAAAGGCCAACAGAAAGCCACAAAAAAAGTTATAAAGAAAAGTAAGATAGATTGAGGGAATTAACGAGCTCAGAATAGAAAAACAGGCAGCAAAAGTTTCTATAAATATGTAAATCGTAAAGAGTGGCGAAGGTAAACATTGGTCCTTTAGAAAACCAGTTTAATAACTGGGAATGAGGAAATAGCCGAGACCTTAAACAATTATTTTGTGTCTGTCTTCACAGTGGAAGACACAAATAACATGCTGAAAACTAATGGCAAGAAGGTTATAGCAGGCAAGGACCTAGAAACTATCATTATCACTAAGGAGGCAGT
Organism: Ginglymostoma cirratum; assembly: GCA_024137785.1. Taxonomy (NCBI): domain Eukaryota; kingdom Metazoa; phylum Chordata; class Chondrichthyes; order Orectolobiformes; family Ginglymostomatidae; genus Ginglymostoma; species Ginglymostoma cirratum. The sequence goes on from JAHRHZ010000223.1 coordinate 16,372,484, forward strand.
GCTGGGCAAACTAATGGGGCTAAAGGTAGACAAATCTCCTGGCCCTGATGAAATGCATCCCAGGGTACTAAAAGAGGTGATGGGGGAAATAACAAATACGCTAGTAATTATTTACCAAAATTCACTGGACTCTGGGGTGGGTCCCACAGATTGGAAAACAGCCAATGTGATGCCACTGTTTAAAAAAGGAAGTAGGCAAAAAGCAGGTAACTATAGGCCAGTTAGCTTAACGTCAGTAGTGGGGAAAATGCTTGAATCTATCATTAAGGAAGAAATAGCAAGACATCTGAATATAAATTGTCCCATTGGAAACACCCAGCATGGATTCATGAAGGGTAGGTCATATTTAACTAACTTGGTGGAATTCTTTGAGCACATTACTTGCATGGTGGACAATGGGGAACCTGTGGATGTGGTGTATCTGGATTTCCAGGAGGCATTTAACAAGGTGCCACACTAATGGCTGCTACATAAGATAAAGTTGCACGGTATTACAGGTAATGTATTGGCATGGATAGAGGATTGGTTGACCAGTAGAAAGCAAAGAGTAGGGGTAAATGGGTGTTTTTCTGGTTGGCGGTCAGTGGCTAGTGGTGTCCCTCAGGGATCAGTGTTGGGACCGCAATTGTTTACAATTTACGTAGATGATTTGGAGTTGGGGACTAAGTGTGGTGTGTCAAAATTTGTAGATGACACTAAGGTGAGTGGTAGAGCAAAGCGTGCAGAAGACACTGAAAGTCTGCAGAGGGATATAGATAGTCCAAGTGAGTGGGTAAAGGTCTGGCAGATGGAATACAATGTTGATAAGTGTGAGGTCATCCATTTTGGTAGGAATAACAGCAAAATGGACTATGTTTTAAATGGTAAAAAATTGCAGCACGCTGCTGTGCAGAGGGACTTGGATGTCCTTGGGCATGAATCGCTAAAAGTAGGATTGCAGGTGCAGCAGGTAATTAAAAAGGCAAATGGAATTTTGTCTGCCATTGCTCAAGGGATGGAGTTTAAAAACAGGGAGGCTATGCTGCAGCTGTATAGGGTCCTGGTGAGGCTATACCTGGAGGACTGTGTGAAGTTTTGGTCTCCTTACTTGAGAAGAGATATACTAGCACTGGAGGGGGTGCAGAGGAGATTCACTCGGTTGATTCCAGAGTTGAGAGGGTTGGATTATGAGGAGAGACTGAGTAGACTGGGATTATACTCATTGGGATTCAGAAGAATGAGGGGAGATCTTATAGAAACATATAAGATTATGAAGGGAATAGATAAGGTGGAGTCAGTGAGGTTGTTTCCGCTAGCAGGTGAAACTAGGACTAGAGGGCATCGCCTCAAAATAAGGGGAAGCAGGTGTAGGACTGAGGTCAGGAGGAACTTCTTCACCCAAAGGGTTGTGAATCTGTGGAATTCCCTGCCCAGTGAAGCGGTTGAAGCTACCTCGCTGAATGTTTTTAAGGCAAGGCTAGATAAATTTTTGAACAGTAAAGGAATTAAGGGTTATGGTGAGTGGGCGGGTAAGTGGAGCTGAGTCTCAAAAAGATCAGCCATGCTCTTATTAAATGGCAGGGCAGGCTCGAGGGGCCAGATGGCCTACTCCTGCTCCTAGTTCTTATGTTCTTATGTTCTACCATTGGCAATCTGTCAGTCTCCAGTGGGCACTGAGGACAGAGTTGCAACGACTTGGAGAGGGCTTTTAGATGGGATTAAGCTGAGGAGAGATAAACTGAATGACTTGGTGGTTAAGCAGTGACTAAGGAAGAGAAAATGGGGTTGTCTGTGCGAGGAAGTGTCAGCTCTGTGCCATGAGCAGGAAGGGTTTGTGGTTACTATGCCATAATATAATCGATGAGGGGCAATGTTGTGAAATTCCAAGCCTTGTCTGGGTCCACAGTAGCCTTTTAAAGATGGTTTGTTCTGGGAGCAGCGAGTGGTTGTTTAGAATCATAGAATCATATAAACCCTGCAGTGTGGACACAGGCCATTTGGCCCATTGAGTCCATGCCAACCCTCCAAAGAGTATCCCAACCCAGACCACACCCCTGCTTACCCCCCACCCCATCCCTGTAAACCAACATTTTCCATAAAACATCCTTCTCGCCTACATATCCCTGGATACTATGGGCAATTTAGCATGGCCAACCCACTTCACCTGGTCATCTTCGGACTGAAATGTCTGGGTTCATAGTTAATGAAGGGAATTTGGTAAGATACAATGAGAGATCTCACTTGGCTACATGGAGAGAAATGCTGAATGGAATTCCATGAAACTGAAACTTGGTCGAGAAAATGTCCAATTCAGCCCATAATGTTATTCAGGGGAACTATTTTTAAAAATGTACAATTAGATATAGATTCACACATCAGGGACTGCGAATGCATTGTCCTTTCATCTCTCAAATTTATATAGTTCTTAAATCAATCCTAGACAAATAGAATTCAAACGTTATATCTCATGCATCTCTACATTTCCTAAATAAGATCTTTGGCTGAATCTTACCAGAAATAGGATAAGTGTCATTTTTGTACACTTTCACAAAGGCCATGTGAGTTTCTCACGTCTTATTAACTAGGTACCTTGCCACTATGGTGCACTTTTCATTCAATACGAGCCCAATGCTCCCACTCACTGCATTAGTCTCTACTTGGACATTCTGGTGTTCTTGGCACTGTTGCCATATTTAAAAGGTTGCTGTGCCTGATCGAGCATTGGCAGTCCAGACTTGCTTTACACAGTTCGTGACATTTGCCCTGGACATGGCACATAAGGGGAATAGCAATATGAGGCAATCAGTTACTTTATTCTTTTAAGGGAATGAAAGCTAAAACCATTTTTGTTAGAAATCTATTAAAGAGGTATTTGTGTCCTGCTTAACAGCTAGAGTGGGAATAAAATTCATTTGCCTGCTCTAGAGAGGGCTACGTTTTCCCGAGATTGGGTTAAGTCTAACATACTATAATATAATTGAGTCGGAACTTTACTTGAAACCTCACACATCCAGAAACTGAATTGACGATGTCTGGAGCTCACAATACATGGCAAAAATTAACTTCTCTGGAACTGAGGACATGAGTACAATGACTCAACAAAACATGTATCCTTTTGAAAAAAAGAATATTCAGAACCAACGTCATTGTTTTCCAGAGACTCAATTATCACACTTTGATTTTGCACAAGTTCCAAGATTAACAGGAACAGCCTGCTCTGCAAAAGCTGCCATATTGACTGGGATAGTTCACACCATGGTATTTTTGAATAGTTTCCATTTGTCGTTGGTTAATTCTTTTGCCTAGTTTAAACAAAAGCAAACAAAAGAAAATTAGCTGCTGGAAATCTGAAACAAAAACAAGAAGCGACTGGGCAAACTCAGCAGCTCAGGCAACATCTGTGGACAGTACAGACACATTCGTGTTTTCTAGCCAATATTACAGATCTACAACATTGAGAAGGAGCAGAGAAAGGAGCATGAAATACTCAGCACACGTGACAATCAAGAAAGACAATGAGGCATAAAGTATTTTGACGGAAAATGAGATGTGATTAAATGGCAGGAGTGATATTAGAAAGGGAGAAATCAAAAACACTTCTGATTTATAGAAAATATGCAAACAGCTAAGGGGATGCAATCCCAAGAAAGGTAAAAATGGAAGCATGACAAACTCATCAAGTTGCTGGTCCAAGAGATGTGCCATATGGATCAACACAATGCAGCCTTTTGCACCAAAACTGTATTCCAAGGAAGAGAACCATCATTCAATTTGTTGCTTTAGGCAGTAAAGCAAATGATAGTGACTTCTAAATTAATTTTGTTTTGGTCAACTTGTCAATAGTTTTCAGTCATTTTTTACTGTAAAATTCCAAATAAATGCACCCTTTTGTTACTGTAGAACATAATGACAATGGTTGGCACTTGTCAATCATTCAGCAAGACAAGGATATTTCTCAACAAATTCTGAAAATTAATGGATAACCAAGTCAACAAAACTCATCTGCAAAAGAGAAAAAATTCTTTGTGCTACAACAAATCCTGTTTGAACTTTCTGATATTAGAGGCAAGAGAAAAGAGCAAGAGGGTAGGTTTAATTGGATAGCTCTTTCAAAGATCCAGCACAGTCATGATGGGCTGAATTACCTTGTCCTGTCCCATAAGATTCAAAAATCTAGAGTAGGCTTGTGGCTACTGGTGTTGCCACCGGACTAATAAAACAGAGACCCAGGCTAGTGTTCTGGGGATATGGTATTGAACCACCACTATAGCAAAATTTGAATGCAATTCACACCATCTGGAATTAAATGTTAGTCTAACAGTGACCACAAAACCATTGTTGATACTTTTTTTAAATATCCATGTGGTTCACTCATACCTTTCAGGGAAAGAAATCTGCCATCCTTACTCCAGACCCACAGCAACATTGTTGACTCTTAACTACCTTCTGACATGACCTAGCGAGCAATTAAATTCAAAGCAATGAGAAATGGGCAACAAATGCTGACCTGACCAGTGACAGCCACATCCTACGAAAAGAAAAAAAATCTATGGCATACGATCAATGTCGGTATTCTGAAATTTGCTCACCATTGTTTTGACAAAACAAAACTCTTCAGGAAAACACCAACCATTTGCAAATAGACTCTAATCTAATTGAGTCTTATTAAATTTACACAAGCTAAATATTACTGATAAATAAATTGATGTTGCCGGCATCACTGCTACACTGGTTCTAGTTTAGTTTTGATCATGGAAAAAGAGAATTGATTTGCTTATACTGGCTAAGCCAACTCTTATCAAAGTAGCAGAATTGTGGGCCTCATTTGTATATTGATTGATATGGTAAGCAGAGTCTAAATGTGGGGATTGTGTTTATATACTTTTAGTAATGCACCTTAACTAAGCTTTTAATTGCTTTCCCCCTCCAGATGGTTTTTGTCAAGTTAAATGAAGCTTTCTTCAGATTCCTCTCAAGAAATGTTTTTAATTTAAAAGTGGTCAAATTTGATGAGTAATCTTTGCAGTGGGCGGTGTGTTAAATGTATCAGATATTATTATTTTACATTTGGTACCTCAAGGGTTAACACAGCCCTGAGAATCCCACTTAATTTGCAACTGAAGACCTTTATCTTTTAGTGGATGACATTCAGGTCTCACATTTCACACTTAATTACTTGTTCAGCAATCATGCTCCTAAGAGATAGATGTGTTTCTGTGTTTAGCCTGTGCAGCTGTGAATTGTTTATTTACTTACTGTCAGGCAGGAATGACTGTAATTTAAGGTTCAGACCCTGCTACCCTAAGTACCAGGTCAACCAAATACTTCTATATTACTCACAACTTCAATAAAGGTTCTTTTCTTTAGGAGGTGAAGACTATCTCACACCAATGAAGATAACAGGTATTGCAACTTTCTCAATTATCACCCTGAAGTAATATAAAGTTGGCAACTTCAGTTTGTTAAGCCTCAACTTCAGATATTGTATGTTGCAGTATGACAAAGAAAGTTATTTACATTTATATAACTTACCATGCTCCTCGCAAATACCATGAAACAGTTCCCATTGGGGTGCAGTGGAGATTTTGCAATGAAATAAACAGGGATTTCCTGAAAAGTATGATCCTACAGATTATGAGATGAATTCACGTAAAAAGGAATTTCATTCTTGCTTTACACTATTGATGCAAAAATTGGCTTCTCTTAAAGGTGGTATGTTGTTTCTTAAAAGTGTTTAATTTAATCTTACACACACATCCGTTTGTATATTTACAAATTATGGAGTATTAAAGGTCTCATTCCATAAAGTTTGCAAAATTGCAAGACGGTGAATTTTAAGAATGCACTTCACTTTTTTGTTTGCATTGCTTGTAATGCTACATTTTGCCGGGTCTACCAACTGATGATAGCCTCAGCCCTCACCTCCTATCTCAGCATCAGAATTTTGTATCAAAATGCTGGTGATTCTCAACACTTCCCTTTCTTCCTTTACTGAAACTCTCCATTGAAACTGTAGGGATATACTGTAGAATAGAATACTTTTGTTGCTCCCATAAGCCAAAGGACAGCCCAATTTCATCATGTTCACAACCTTCCTTTGCATCAACAGAAAGTGAAGAAATGCATCCAATTCTTGAGGAACTATTAACTGGCAACTAAAAGAAAAGTTTTACATGCCTACTTTCTTTATGGTTTGTTTCACTGCCCAAGATAGAACACGTTTAGATTGACGTTTGGGGATTGATTAGCTCTGGTGACCATATGGCTAAAGCATAGTGCAGAACGACAACAACTGTGGGTTCAATCACTGCACTGGCTAAGGTAGTTTATGGAACTGCCTTCTCACCTTACCGAGCACTTGAAGGATGAGGAGAGAGAGAGAGAGAGAGAGAGAGAGGAAGTGTCCTTCATGATCTAAATATATCCAAAGCATTTAATAGACAACACATTCGTTCTGAAGTATTGTCACTCTTGCGAATTAAATATCCGGGCAAGTAATTTATGCACCATTTTATAATGATAAGGTCACTTCTTTGGGTGATATTTATTGACGGATAAATATTGTCAGGCATCAGGGAGAATGTCACTAATCATAGAAATAATGAAATGAGGTCTTTTCAATCTACTTGAAAATGCCTTGGTTAAGTGTATCATTTCAAAGATGGCATGTGTAACAGTCCAGCAATTCCTCAGTACAACACTGAACATGAGGCTGGATTTTATGTTGAAGCTTCATGTGGGACTTGAACACAGTGTCCTCTGACTCAGACGGAAAGTGCAACCACTGAACGCTACTTGATACCAAGAACCTAACTGTGGTTGGCTTGGTTAATGTCGATGAGGGTACTGCTATGTTCTTTGATTTTTGCTGTTGATGTTCCCTTTTCTATCACTATCCAGTGATTCTGGCTGGAAAATGAATGACAGGAGTTATTTGGCGAGACAGGAACAGAACTGATAGTGAGACATAAGCTGCTAGCTGACATTAAGTTCACTGCAGAATATTCGATTACTGATGAAACTTGGCTAAGAACTGCCTGCATTTGAGGAACAATGCTCCAAACCTGTCTACAATTTCAAGTGGACAAGGTAAAGAAAAGATGAACAAACATCTTAAACCAGTTTAGAAAAACAGGGCAGCGTGGTGGCTGGGTAGTTAGCACTGCTGCCCCATAGCACCAGGGATTTGGGTTTGATTCTAGTTTCAGGTGACAGGCTGTGTGGAGTTTGCGCATTCTCCATGTGTCTGCATGGGATTCCTCCAGGCGCTCTAGTTTCCTCCCACAGTCCAAAGATGTGCATGTTAAATTGATTGGCCATGCTAAATTATTCCACAGTGTCCAGGGATGTGAAGGTTAGTGGATTAGCCATGATAAATGTGAGGTTAAGAGTATAAGGTGGGATACTGTTTGGAGGGTTGATGTAAATTCGATGGGCCAAATGGCCTGTTTTTGGAATGTAGGTACTCTATATCAGTGTTGCCTGTAAGTGTCATGTGGGTTCTGAAATTCTAAGCCTGCACATTAGCTCATAATAGCCTAATAATTACCTTACAAATTATTATTACTTTGTGTACTGGACTAAGACTAAAACTAACACATGTCCAACCATCTGTACCTGAGTATTACTGTTTTCTCTGCTCCTGTGTGCTGTCTGGATGTGACCAATTTCCCACTTTGAATGGGCATCTGGAATTATTGACTACCATAACAATAGTAACATCCAAATTTCCTACCCTGAGACTGTGAACCTGGCTGCCAAACCTGATAGACCTCCCGGCCATTATAGGAGAAGAACTCCCTTGCAATATGCAACGATCTCTTCCTGTCATTTGAAGAACTACAGCCTGCTTGCAAGCCTCCTTCCAAGTTAGCTATTGTCTTTGCTGAAAAGCTTACCCTGGACTTTACTCTTCTCAAACATTTTGGGTTGATTTCTAAGCTTGCTCCAATTCAATATTTTGTGAGACTTTCTTTAATTTGTGAATACAATCTGCAACAGTCTCACTTGGCTACTGCTCTTTTCATATGATGCAACTCACAGTGTACCATAGTTGTACCATAGCATGGGTCCAGAATCCAACTAATTTCAGAACACTCTGCAGTACTGGGGTTTCTTCAGAAATATTGGTCAAACACTACATCAAAAGCATCTTGCCCCATCATGGTGGGATAAACATTTACTTTTTCTTCATTTTTTTCAGCCAATGTTTAACCTTTATTTGTAATTACACTAGTCCCACTTTGTTGGGATTGAATTCCACCATTGTCCACATATATGTCTTCAATGCCATTTTTTTTCAGTTGCATACTATATGGATCAACTATGTGCACATACAGCAATCTTTCAAATTGCTCAAACTTCCTCAAAAAGACCTTCAGAAGTTCCAAAATGTGTGTCACAATGTTTGTTAGTCCTTAATTTCTCAAATGAATTGTAAAAATTGAAAGAATTTCATCCCATTTTCATAGCTTTCTTTATCATGTATTGCACTAAGACTAATGCATGGTCAAGTGTAGTGTTCCTGATGAACAACTTAACTTACGTCTCTCCAACAGGAAGGACAGGAAAGAGGGCAGTATAACAAAATGCTCAGCTATAACAATATATTACAATGCCAGTTTTAATATCTGCAAATTTTACTAGAGAAACCGTCCTGATTATCTGATGAGGAAACAGTCTGTGCTGGCTTATTGAAAAGCCTAATAGATGTTGTGCCTTGCTGAATTCCAAGAACAACAGTCAATATTATTACACAGACATCAAAGCTGTAATTCTGTTGGAGCTGAGCTGGTGTCTGTTATACCGTGTAATATTCTGAGGAGAACATCATGTTTTACAAAATCTTTTCATTACCTACAGTAGCTTGCTTGCTTGTGATTCAGAGTCTTGCTTCACATCCTTGTGGTTAGCGTTTAAGATCCCAATGAATGCTAATGTCAACTCATTCCTTCCATGTGGAAGCCCAATACAATATGAGCTCATTACAAATCAGCACTGTTTTCTAGAGCCAGTATCACTGTCTGGAAATATAATTCTGTGTTACATTTCTGTTTGGAGATACTAAAAGTCATTATGCAAATTATAAAATCAGGCAGATGGGATTGATAAACAATTCTTATTACCTATTAAAAATACCTATATAGATAGACAAACAAACAGCTGGAAAATAATCATTAGAGCCTATTGTATTAGGTTTCATGGTCAGTTTGTCAGTATACCTTTAAGAGACATGTTCATGATGTCATAGTATGTTACTTCAGGTTAGAAAAATCTCAGAGTCCATCTCATCTCAGATCACTTGAAGGTTGACAAATAGCAAGATACATTTTTTAAAAAATTGTTTGGTGGGATTTGAGTTAGGCCAGCACTTATTGCACAAAAGAGTCAACTATTTTGCTGTGGATCTGGAGTCATATGTAGGCCAGGCCAACAAATGTTGACTGATTTCCTGCCGTAAAAACATTTAGTTAACCAAATGCATTATTACAACAATTGAGGGATAGTAGGAACTGCTGATGCTGGAGTCTGAGATAACAGGGTGCAGAGCTGGATGAACACAGCAGGCCAGGCAGCACTAGAGGAGCAGGAAAACTGACGTTTCGGGTCTGGACCCTTCTTCAGAAATGATGCTGCCTGGCCTCCTTAATTACAACAATTGAACTTTTTGTTCTAGATTTTTTTATTGAATTCAAATTTCACCCACATTCCCAGAACACTATTAATCTAGTGGCAGTACCATTTCACCACCTCCTCACCTAAGCATGGTGGTCTGCAAAGTATCAAAGATTAATGTAAGCCCAGACACTGATGTGCCTGTGAATGTAATACTTGTATATAGTAGCTAGCTGCCATAAAGTTCTATTGGATTCTTCGATACCATGCTATGCACACCTAGGTTTTAATGTTATGAGAGGTAAGCATTGCTGTATCAGGTAAAATATCCTGCTGGAGGCAAAATGGAATTAATTATTTTATAGCCTCTGAAGAAAGCAAAAATATGGGCAAGGTAACTCAACATGGAGAATAAAGAAATGGAGAAATGGTGCACTGTAAAGACAATGAAGATTCATGTGCGCCTCTCTGTGACTATCTCCAATGCTACCAGAAATGATCTGCAATCAATTTAATTAAATTGATTAGTGCATGGTTCAGAAGTTCAGAGGTTGGAAGGAGACAAAGATGGAATGTATTACAGCTATATTTAAAAATATAGATACCTGATATATATAATAATCAGAAAATAAATCAGAATGAATGAACTGTATCCCTTAATACATCATATTTAATGAATGGACATAAAGCCATGCCTGTAATTCTCACTTATGCAGATATTACTGATAAAGTTGTCAGCTCTGATTAGAAGCACAGTTGAAAATTTCTTCCCGCCTAGTCACACAATCTTCTTCTTTCTTATCTTCAATCTTTTCGTAACTAATAGTCTCACAATATTCTTCTTTCTCATTTTCAATCATTTTGTGACTAATAAAAGTGATCAGAACAAGATAACAAATGGTTATGCTGCGACGACTTTTCTTCTGGCTTATTCTCTGGACCATCACAAAAGTGAATACCTGGAGTGTCCTGGAGAATCCTGCAGGGCTGGCAGCCACAAACACAGATGAAATGATTGGAAATAACAGAAGCATTCAGGTTAACAAATTTAAAACACGTTCACTATTCAGAGCAGAGAGGTCCGTAAAATCCAATATGTCAACTCAAGCATAACAAGCATGGGGCTGGATGAACACAGCAGGTCAAGCAGCATCATAGGAGCAGGAAAACTTGGCGTTTCGGGCCTAAACCCTTCATCAGAAATGGGGGAGGGGAAGAGGGTTCTGAAATAAATAGGGAGAGAGGGGGAGGCGGATAGAGGATGGATAGAGGAGAGGAGAGGATAGGTGGAGAGGAGGCAGACAAGTCA